>JAUPTC010000010.1:13627588-13670588 GCA_030762895.1 Sophora flavescens | reverse complement strand
TTTAACTGAAAACCCTAATTCAAACCCTTAACCCTATGTTTGACCCAAAACGCTAATTTTAACCCAAAGCCCTAATTTTGACTTAAAACCCTAATTCTAACACTATTTTTGACCCAAACCCCTATTTTAAACTCAAAACCCTATTTCAAACCCTAAACCCTAATTTTGGCCTTAAACCCTAAATTTGACCCCGAGCCCTATTTTTGACCCGAAACCCTAATTTTACCCAAAATCCTAATTCTAACCCAAATTCTAACCCTAAGCCCTAATTTTGACACAAGCCTAATTTTAACCCAAAACCCTAATTTGTACCAAAAACCCTAATTTTGACCCAAAACCTAAATTTTAACCCAAAGCCCTAATTTTGACCCAAACCCCTAATACTAACCCTATTTTTGACCCAAAACCCTATTTTAAACTCATAAACCTAATTCAAACCCTAAACCCTTATTTGGACACCAAACCCTAAATTTGACCCAGAACCCTAATTTTCCAAACCTAATTTACCCAAAACCCTAATACTAACCCTATTTTTGACCCAAAACCCTATTTTAAACTCATAAACCTAATTCAAACCCTAAACCCTTATTTGGACACCAAACCCTAAATTTGACCCAGAACCCTAATTTTGACCCGAAAGCCTAATTTTACACAAAAGCCTAATTCAAACCCTAAACCCTAATTTTGACCCAGAACCCTAATTTTGACGCGAAACCCTAAATTTTAACCCAAAACCATCATTCTAACCCTATTTTGACCCAAAACCCTATTTTAAACTCAAAACCCTCTTTCAAACCCTAAACCCTAAATCTGACCCAGAACCCTAATTTTAAACCAAAACCCCAATTCTAACCCTATTTTGACCCAAAACCCTATTTTTAACTCAAAACCTTAATTCAAACCCTAAACTCTAATTTTGACCCAAAACATAAATTTTAACCCAGAGCACTAATTTTGACCCAAAACCCTATTTTAAACTTAAAACCCTATTTCAAACACTAAACCCTAATTTTGATCCTAAACCTTAAATTTGACCCATAACCCTAATTTTTCCCAAAACCCTAATTCTAACCTTATTTTTGACCCAAAACCCTATTTTAAACTCAACCTAATACAAACCCTAAACCATAATTTGGACCCTAAACCCAAAATTTGACCCAAAACCCTAATTTTGACCCGAAACCCTAATTTTCCCAAAAGCCTTATTCTAACCCTAATTCAAACCCTAAACCCTAATTTTTACGCAGAACCCTAATTTTGACCTGAAACTCTAAATTTTAACCCAAAACCCTAATTTTAACACTATTTATGAGCCAAAACCCTATTTTAAACTCAAAACCTAATTGAAACCCTAAACCCTATTTCAAACCCTAAACCCTAACTTTGACCATAAACCCAAAATTTGACCCAAAAACCTAATTTTGACTAGAAACCCTAATTTTAACCCAAAACCGTAATTCTAACCTTATTTTTGACCTAAAACCCTATTTTTAACTCAACCTTAATTCAAACCCTAAATCCTATGTTTGACCCAAAACCCTAATTTTAACGCAAAGCCCTAATTTTGACCTAAAACCCTAAGCCCTAATTTTGAATTAAAACCCTAATTCTAACCCTATTTGAAACCCTAAACCCTAATTTTGACCTGAAACCCTAATTTTACCGAAAACCCTAATTCTAACCCTAAGCCCTAATTTTGACCCAGAACCATAATTTTAACCCAAAACCCTAATTTTAACCCTATTTTTGACCCAAAAACCTATTTTGACCCTAAACCCTAATTTGTACCCAAAACCCTAATTTTGACAAAAAACCCTAATTCTAACCATATTTTTGACCCAAAACCCTATTTTAACTCAAAACCTTAATTCAAACTATAACACCCTGATTTTTCGTCGCTTTCAAATGTCGGTAATAAATATATAAAAATATATTTTTATCCGAGTCTCAGAAAATGATTTTGGGTAAACCACTGTTATTTTTACGTCTTGTTTTATATTTTAGGGTTACGATGAAATTTTGGGTTGGAAATTCAGACGGAACCCTGTCTACGTTTTCACTGACAGTAAAAGTTTACTGCTCAGAAAACCTAATTTTTATTCGTGAACGAAATTTAAAAAAAAATTATCGTATTTACTACGACACTGGAAGTTTTGAAAAAATTTAGCATAAAATTAAAATATTATATTTGCTGCGGGCGAATACGTCGAGATATCTCTAGGAAAAACCTGCGTCAGATGAACCAGGGAGTCAGCAACGAGGCTGAGATGACGGATTTGGCTGATGTGACAGGCATTTATGACGATCCTATCCGTGTCATAATGGCGCATTTATGACAAAGGAATATTTTGCATGGAAATGACGATTTTACCCTTGGCTCTTCATGAATTTTTCAAGCCATGCCGTTGAAAATGTTGACCAAACCACCCCTAAAACCCGCGGCTCCACCAATATCACCATCACTTAGGCAATTCTTCATTTCATTTTCATGACTTCTTTCTCTCCAAAAGTTCATAACTTGCCTTAGAACTCATAAGAACACCATAGGAGTTTTGTGAAGAACATCATCAAGATCATCCTTTTCTTTGATCATCAAGAGGTAACAAATCTTCATCTTGTCATTTAAAGCCTTTCTCTTCACAACTTTTGTAGATTTATGACATGAATCATCATGTTCTTCATTTCATTCAAAGTTCATGAAGCTAAATTCAAAAATCCATAACTAATTCTAGAAAAATCCTTTTGACATGAAACCAATTGCTATGATCTCATAATCATCTCTATTTTAATTATCTAGAAGAATGTGATCATGAGAAATTTCTTTCCCAACGTTCTGAACTGGGCCGAATCCAAGGAAAAAGTGATGTTCATGGGTTTTGTTTCATTTTCATGTCTTGATTCATGGTTCAATCTTTTAGTACCTTGATAGTTCTTGTATGTAAGTAAATAGAAGATAAAAAATCAAACCCTAACCTATTTGTTTCATAAAGGCTGAAACCCTAGCTATGAACATTTGATGGGTTTTTGATTCAAAAGTTGTCTAGTGACACTTGAATCCAACTCTAAGTTTTGTATGTTGATTAAACCCAAGAGTTAAGAAAATTTTAAAAACCTCTAGCCTATGATCTTGAGAAAAACCGAAACCCTAGTTCTTGGAACTAGATGAGTTTTATTCCATGTTCTTGGTTCATGATCTTGGTTTAAGTGCTTAATCATGTTTAAGTTACTTATGGATCATAAATCCCTAAGTTAACAAAATTTTAACTTTCCTAACCTAGAAAATCTGTTGAGGCCGAAACCTAATCTTCAAAATCCAAGTATGTTGTTGTTTGATTTGATTTATTTTGGTTGCAATTCATTTGAAGGAATCGCTCAAGTTAGCTTGACTTAAGCTGACGGAGGAGAATCGGATCGGGATAAGGAGATTAATTGAAACTGCTAGTGCAAATCTTTAAGAGGTAAGGGGAGTATGCCTGAGGAGTTTAAGATAATCGCTTGCTTATTGTTGGAGTCATTTGTTAATCTTCTGTAGAAAATATTTTATGATATTAAGTTGTTTGCTGTTAATTGCTGGATGGATTGGATATTTATCTGTTTAATTGAATTGATGTGATATGTGGATTTACATGATTATAATTATTTGGTTATATTGTAATTGTGATGCATGTTACAGATGGATATATGTCATGTTATTCGGTGATTGAAATTTATCTGCTGTTGAGTGTTGGACTGAGAAACCTGACATTGGTCAGTGTTAAAAAAAATTAATTTGCGGATAAAAAACTTAATAAGCTTGGATAATTAATCAGAGGGATTAATTTGGGAAATTTTTAGAAAAATGAAAAAATTATTTTAATAATATTTTGTGGAAACTGTCTAAATAAGCGACAGGAAGGGCGAAACCGTGGAATTTTTTCATAGGCTCTAATTTTTGTAAAATAAATTAAATTTTATTATAAAATGTTATTTATAGTGATTAGGTTCCGAAAATAATGTTTTATAGCAGTCAGAACAATTACTTCTGACAGAAAAGTGATTTAAGTTATAAAAAGAATTTTATTAAAAATTTTGGGAAAAGATTAAATACCTAATTATTTCATTATTATAAACTAATTTTTTGATTACTTTTTAAAAGTTTACTTTTATTGAGAATTAATTTCAGAAATAACATAATCAGAAATGAAAGGAATTTATCAATGATTTTCAGGTTTTATCAATGTTTTAACAGAAAAAGGATTTCTGTAAAAGTATTTTTATTCAGCGAAATTATTCCGTTGAACTTGGATAAGTTTTCGGTGCTTTTGTTTTGTATTTGTTTTTCACTGAGGGAAATGTTTTATAAGCAGATAAATAAACCTAGGAACCGAGACGTCGGGGTTCTAGTGTTCTACGGACACGTAGATCAAGGATCTGTGTCATTGGATGGAGTGTCCTGCAATGATTTGTTTTTGGACTGTGTGTCCTAAATTGATGTGGAAAGTGTGAGTTACATATCCGCAAAGCCTAAGACTGGTGCATCGGTTTAAGGGCCTCGTGATTGAGCACTCGGACTGTGTGTCCTGTGTTGAGTTTAAAACATTTGGGTTGTGTGTGCTGTGTTTGTTTAATGGGAAAGTCTTAATAAGAAATTAAGTATGGTCGTTAGCTCTGTGCTTCGACAAGGAAAGATTATTACGACAAAGAAAACAAATCGAGAATAAAAGTTTTTCTCATGCATAGATGGCAGACGTGTCATGTGTTGTGATCATTGAGTTCGGAGTGGATCAATGTATCTGTTATGGACTATGTTCCATTTGATCATTGGGATTCTATGTGAGCCAAAGTATCTTTACTGGATTATGTGTCCAATTTTATGCGATAACTATTGAGGTTCTGAGTGATGTAATAGGTTATGGACAATAAACTCCATTGTTCGCAGTGACCATTGTGTTCTGTACATGTGTGAGCCAATGAGTTACATTTTTGAACAATAACCTTGGTGTACTGAGTGTTACCAGTGTGTTATGTGTTCCCTTGGGCATTGTTTTATTTCGTTTTTACAATGTGCCATGTGCAGAGCTTGATCAGCTCGAAACGAAACAGAAAGTTGTGGGATCTCCGAAGATTAGGCATTAAAAATAGAGCCTGAATATTGAAGTGCCATGCATTTTTATAAAATGACGATGACTGTCGGGTGTGAAACCCTTTGAATTAAATTATTCTGCTGTTTCGAAATAATTTTATTATGCTGTGAATATATGGTATTTTCTATTTGAGTGTCGTGCATGGGGTTGTCTTATCAAAACTCATATATTGGAAACTCACCCTTGCATATTTCTTTGTGATTTCCTCTACTATGTGGGATCTACATATATATATCTGCGTTCAGATGGATCCTGGTGCAGCGGACCTGAATTACTCAGGGGTTCGAGCCCTGATGTTTGACAATGCTGATCAAGGGGACGCCTGGGTGATTAACCCAGGAGCTCGGAGTGCCACTTACACCGGTCCTATGAGGACGCTCCGAGGTACTGTATCAGACAGACCATAGCAGTTGATTCATAGGAGAGAGACGATTGAAGTTTCATTACCGCCTATTTGGATGATCCTATGATATTTGGTACAACACGGAAATCCGGAACACCAACCACCTCCCTTTGTTCATCCGTTACAGCAAGTAGCACCGGAGTCACCTCCTGCACCCATAGTATTGATTCCAGAGGACGTCCAGGTGGAGATGGAGGAAGACCCCGAGGAGGATCCAATGGCTTATCCAGATTATATTCCTTTAGGGGACGAAGGGTCTCCAGCTGTTGGAGAGGGGGCTGTTGTATCCTCTCCAGATACACCTCCCAGAGGTGGGGGAGTTTATACTCGACTCCCCAATGGATTTCTGTAGTGATAACCAGCTTAGGATGTAGTTTTCGGAACTAGTGGGAATTTTAGGTTAGTCTGACTTAGTGGCTACTGAGAGCCATATTTTGAGTAGTGTTTTTCAGACTCCCACTATGACATAGTTATGATGTTTCAATTAGTGTAAAATACGTGTGACAATAGATGGTGACCTGGTAAGAAAAAGGTCTTTTGTAAAACGTTGAGGCATATGTAATATATATAGTGATGTATATTATTTTACGAGTGTTCGAGTGTGTGTACAGTAATAAGAAAAAAAAATTTATCACTATTTTTGAGAAGTTTAGGGAATTAGAAAACGAATCTTGTTTTTCGAAGGAAACTATCAAATTAGTATCTTTATTAGGTTTGATGTTTGAACCATGTTACGAAAATGTGATACCTGGAAAATGGGGTGTCGCATTTAGTGGTATCAGAGCTAGTCGAGTCTTTCGGGAAATCTTTGGGAGTAGGACTATTGTGTTGATGTTGTGTGATCTCTGAAGGAAATTGTTTGAATTACTTCTTAGAAGTAATGTGTGATAGTTATTAGATTCGAGTTTCATTTTCTGGTTGCCATTTAACCGATTGTGTCTTGTAGGTCAGTTATGGAACCATAAGGTGCACGTGGACGTGGACGTGGACGTGGACGTGGACGTGGATGCGGTCGTGGAAGAGGTCGTAGAGGTGGTCGTGTTAATGGCCGAGGGAATTTTGAGGAAAATTATGAAGAAGGAGGAGGTATGGACTTTGCTGCACAAGCAATGGCGGATGTAGCTGCTGCTACTATACAACAAACTGCTACAATGGCTGTCCAGAATATGTAGGAACAAATTCGAGCGGAACAGGCTGTTGAAGGCAGAGGCCTTACTGCTTTTAGACGTCAGAATCCTCCACAATTTCATGGAGATGTGGATCCTATCAAGGCTGATTTATGGATTCAGGAAGTGGAGAAGATTTTTGAGTTGATCAATAGTCCAGAAGGAGTGAAGGTACCATATGCTACAAATCTGCTGTTGGGAGATGCTGAGTATTGGTGGAGAGGCACTAAGCAACTACTAGAAGCAGAGAATCAGGTGATTACTTGGGTGATATTTAAGAACATGTTTCTAAGCAAGTATTTTCCACAGAGCGCTCGAGCAGAGAAGGAGCAGGAATTTTTACGTCAGTCTCAAAGGGATTTATCTGTAGGAGAGTATGCGGCCAAGTTTGAGTCACTGGCCAAGTACTTCCGCTTTTTCCAAAACAATCCGGATGAAGATTGGAAGTGTGAACGTTTCGAAGCAGGATTACGATTCGAGATTAAGGAATCTGTACTTCCATTGGAGATAAGGAATTTCCAAGCTTTGGTTGAGAAGTGTAGGAAGATAGAGCAAATAAGGAAGGGAAGAGATAACAAAGGATATGTGGGAGGACCATCAAAATCCAAAGGCCAATATCAGAACCAGAAAGCGAAGCAGGTCTAGCATAAACCGTATTATCAAGCACCGGCGAACAATCGAAATCAACAACCCTATCATCCTGTAGCTACTGCATCGGGTGTTGGAGGCCAGAAGAATCAAAATCAAAACACAATCAGAAGATGTTACAGATGTGGAGATCCAAATCATTTGGCGAACAATAGTTCAGTGAGAGGACCCAAGTGTTTCAATTGTGGTCAGATGGGTCATTTAGCTAGAGACTGTGGTAGGCCAAAGACTGTACCAGTTGTCAATACTGTCAAGATCAATAAACCGACAGCTAAGAGGAGAGTTTACACCATGAGTGGTGCTGAGGCTTCTGATTCTGACGATCTCATACAAGGTAGTTGCGACATAACTGGTAATCTCTTAACTGTACTTTTTGATTCGGGTGCAACGTATTCCTTTATTGCTTTGGATTCTGTGAAACCTTTGAAATTACCTATTTCTTCTTTATCCTATGACTTGATTGTTTCAACTCCAACTGCTGAGCCAATTACTGTGAATTGTATATGTCTGAAATGTCCTATCATTATTCAGGATAGACATTTTCTTGTTGATTTGATATGCCTGCCTTTAATACAGTTAGATGCAATTTTAGGCATGGATTGCTTATCTTCCAACCATATCATGTTGGATTGTGCTAATAAGACTTTTATTTTTCCTAATCTTAAGATTTCTGGAATCTTATCTACCAACCATATAAGAACTTTTTTGAGAGAAAGAGATCAGGGATACAAGCTTTTAACTAACTTAGAAGTCGAGAGGGAGATCGATTTGAGTACGATGACTGTAGTAAGAGAATTTCCAGATGTGTTTCCTAATGACGTTCCTGGATTGCCGCCAGTAAGAGAAATTGAATTCTCCATCGATTTAATACCAGGAGCAGGACCAATTTCTATTGCTCCATATCGGATGGCGCCTACAGAGTTTGTTGAATTGAAAACTCAATTGGAGGACCTTTTGTCAAAACAATTCATTCGACCAAGTGTTTCTCCGTGGGGAGCACCAGTTCTTCTAGTGAGAAAGAAAGACAGAGGTTTGAGGCTTTGCGTGGATTTTTGACAACTTAATAAAGTGACGATTAAGAATAAGTACCCATTACCGCGTAAAGATGATTTGATGGATCAACTGCGAGGAGCTGTAGTGTTCTCAAAGATTGACTTGAGGACAGGTTATCATCAGATTAGGGTAAAAAGTGAAGATATTCCAAAAACTGCGTTCAGAACTCGTTACGGACATTATGAATATCTCGTAATGCCATTCGAAGTGACGAATGCACCTGCTATCTTCATGGACTACATGAACCTGATTTTTTGTCCGTTCCTTGATAAGTTTGTTGTGGTGTTCATTGATGATATTCTTATTTACTCTAAGAGTAATGAGGAACATGAAGAACTCTTGCGACAAGTTTTACAGATTCTGTGTGAGAAAATTCTGTATGCGAAACTGTCTAAATGCGAATTTTGGCTTAAGGAAGTAAAGTTTTTAGGACATGTAATTACCGAGGAAGGTATTGTTGTCGATCCTGCAAAAGTAGAAGCGATACTTTCTTGGGAAAGACCAAAGATAGTAACGGAGATCAGAAGTTTTGTGGGTCTAGCCGGTTACTATAGAAGATTTATTGAAGGATTTTCCAGGATAGTTGTGCCGTTAACCTTGCTTACGATGAAAGATCAACCTTTTGTATGGATAGACAAATGTGAAGAAAGTTTTCAGAGGATTAAGGAACAATTGACAACCTCACCAGTTTTAATATTACCTGAACCAAATAAACCTTACGAAGTGTATTGTGATGCTTCTCATCAAGGTTTAGGATGTGTGTAAATTCAACATCGGAAAGTTGTAGCTTACGCATCCCGTTAGTTAAAAACACATGAAAGAAATTATCCGACGCATGATCTGGAGTTAGCTGCAGTGGTTTTTGCACTAAAGATATGGAGGCATTACTTGTACGGAGCAAAGTTCGATGTCTTTAGTGAGCAGAAAAGTTTAAAGTATCTGTTTGATCAGAAGGAGCTCAACATGAGACAAAAACGTCGTATGGAATTTCTAAAAGATTACGATTTCAAGTTACAGTATCATCCTGGAAAAGCTAACGTTGTAGCTGATGCACTTAGCCGAAAAGTCATTTATATCTCAGCTATGATGGTAAGGGAACTAAAGTTAATAGAGGAGTTTCGTGATCTCAATTGGATTATGGAGTTTAATGAGAAGAAGATCAGTGTGGGAATGATCAAAATTTCTAGTGGATTAGTGGAAGAAATCCGAGAATGACAAGTTACAGATGCTTATCTTCAAGAAAAGAGGGATTTAATGAGACAAGGAAAGGTTGCAGAATTTAGTTTGGGATCAGATCATATCTTAAGGTGCAACGGACGAATATGTGTGCTTGATAATCCTGAGATGAAAAAGATGATTTTAGACGAATCACATAAGAGTAAGTTAAGTATTCATCCCGGATCGAAGAAGATGTACCAAGACTTGAAACAAAGATTTTGGTGGCCAGGCATGAAATAGCAAGTAGCAGAGTACGTTGCATCTTGTCTGACATGTCAAAAAGCGAAGGTGGAACATCAAAGGCCAGGGGGTATGCTTACATCACTAGATATACCAGAATGGAAGTGGGATAGAATATCAATGGATTTTGTGGTAAGTTTACCGCGAACTTCTAAAGGTTTTGATTCAATTTGGGTGATTGTTGACAGGCTAACGAAATCGGCACATTTCTTACCTGTTAAGATCAATTACACAGTAGAGAAATTGACTGATATTTATATCAAGGAAGTAATCAGATTACATGGGATACCATCGAGTATTGTGTCAGATAGAGACCCGAAGTTTACTTCACGTTTCTGGGGAAGTTTACATCAAGCTTTAGGAACTAAGTTAAGGTTAGGTTCAGCTTATCATCCTCAAACCGATGGACAAACAGAAAGAACGATTCAATCGTTAGAATATTTGCTGAGAGCATGTGTTTTAGACCATCGTGGGAGTTGGGATGACTTGTTACCGCTGATCGAATTCACATATAACAATAGTTTTCATTCAAGTATAGGGATGGCACCCTATGAGGCTTTGTACGGAAGGAAATGTCAAACACCTGTGTGTTGGTACCAAGATGGGGAAAGCATGATTTTAGGTCCTGAAATCGTGCAGCAGACGACGGAACAAGTAAAACAAATCCGTGAAAAGATGAAAACGGCACAAAGTACGCAGAAGAGTTATTCATATCAAAGGAGACGACCTCTCGAATTTGAAGAAGGTGAACATGTATTTCTGAGAGTCACACCATCGACTGGGGTAGGTAGGGTTATGAAGTCCAGAAAGCTCACTCCTAAATTCATTGGACCTTACCAAATTCTTCGTCGTATTGGTCCAGTAGCCTATCAAATTTCCTTGTCGCCTTTCCTTTCAAATATTCATGACCATGTTTCACAACTAAGGAAGTATATTCCTGATCCATCACATGTAATCGAAACCGATGAAGTACAATTAAAAGAAAACTTGTCTTATGAGACTTCGTGTAACACCCGGGTACCGACGAGGGCCCGTGGTCGTCGGTGCAAGAAGACGGACAAGGAGCGACTCCTGGCAGGCTTCTAGGCGGAGGGACACATGAATGAACCGATTACACACACGAATGAGAGGGATCCTGAGACTGTGTAGGTATGGGACTATACAGTTGAGGAAGGCTTATATGAATTGATTGGTACTACCTATACTAACAAGATGCATCTTCTTTTCGGGAGCCCATCACTTAAGAACTCCACAGTTAAGCGTGCTAGACTTGGAGCAATTCTGGGATGGGTGACCTCCTGGGAAGTTTTCCCGGGAAGCGTGTGAGTGAGGACATAGCATGCTGAAAAGACCCGTGTTGGTCTGTGGGGACAGTCGTCAATCCATAGAGCAGCCAGGGATGTTACACTTCGCTGCATTTAATCAAAGGTAAGTTAATTAAGCAACTCAGGGGTAAGCAAATTTCCTTAGTCAAGGTTATTTGGGATCAAACTACTGGAGAAGCAACGTGGGAAGCCGAGGACAAAATGAGATTACAGTATCCTGAACTATTTACAGGTACATAATTTCGAGGACTAAAATTTTTTTAGTGGGGTAGTAATGTAACACCCCGATTTTTCGCTGCTTTCAAATGTCGGTAATAAATATATAAAAATATTTTTTTATCCGAGACTCAAAATGATTTGGGTAAACCACTATTATTTTTACGTCATGTTTTATATTTTAGGGTTACAATGAAATTTTGGGTTGGAAATTCAGACGGAACCCGATCTGCGTTTTCACTGACAGTAAAAGTTTACTACTCAGAAAACCTAATTTTAATTCGTGAACGAAATAAAAAATGTTTTTATCGTATTTACTACGATACTGGAAGTTTTGAAAGAATTTAGCGTAAAATTAAAATATTATATTTGCTGCGGGCGAATACGTCGAGATATCTCTAGGAAAACCCTGCGTCTGATGAACTAGGGAGTCAGCAACGGGGCTGAGGTGACGGATTTGACTGATGTGATAGGCATTTATGACGATCCTATCCACGTCATAATGGCCATAATGGTGCATTTATGACAAAGGAATATTTTGCATGGAAATGGCGATTTTACCCTTGGCTCTTCATGAATTTTTCAAGCCATGCCATTGAAAATTTTGACCAAAACACCCCTAAAACCCACGGCTCCACCATTATCACCATCACTTAGGCAATTCTTCATTTCATTTTCATGACTTCTTTCTCTCCAAAAGTTCATAACTTGCCTTAGAACTCATAAGAACACCATAGGAGTTTTGTGAAGAACATCATCAAGATCATCCTTTTCTTTGATCATCAAGAGGTAACAAATATTCATCTTGTCATTTAAAGCCTTTCTCTTCACAACTTTTGTAGATTTATGACATGATTCATCATGTTCTTCATTTCATTCAAAGTTCATGAAGCTAAATTCAAAAATCCATAACTAATTCTAGAAAAATCCTTTTGACGTGAAACCAATTGCTATGATCTCATAATCATCTCTATTTTAATTATCTAGAAGCATGTGATCATGAGAAATTTCTTTCCTAACTTTCTGAACTGGGCCGAATCCATGGAAAAAGTGATGTTCATGGGTTTTGTTTCATTTTCATGTCTTGATTCATGATTCAATCTTTTAGTACCTTGATAGTTCTTGTATGTAAGTAAATAGGAGATCAAAAATCAAACCCTAACCTATTTGTTTCATAAAGGCCGAAACCCTAGCTATGAACATTTGATGGGTTTTTGACTCAAAAGTTCTCTTGTGACACTTGAATCCAACTCTAAGTTTTGTATGTTGATTATACCCAAGAGTTAAGAAAATTTTAAAAACCTCTAGCCTATGATCTTGAGAAAAACCGAAACCCTGGTTCTTGGAACTAGATGAGTTTTATTCCATGTTCTTGGTTCATGATCTTGGTTTAAGTGCTTAATCATGTTTAAGTTACTTATGGATCATAAATCCCTAAGTTAACAAAACTTTAACTTTCCTAACCTAGAAAATATGTTGAGGCCGAAAACTAACCTTCATAATCCAAGTATGTTGTTATTTGATTTGATTTATTTTGGTTGCAATTCATTTGAAGGAATCGCTCAAGTTAGCTTGACTTAAGCTGACGGAGGAGAATCGGATCGGGATAAGGAGATTAATTGAAACTGCTAGTTCAAATCTTTAAGGGGTAAGGGGAGTATGCCTGAGGAGTTTAAGATAATCGCATGCTTATTGTTGGAGCCATTTGTTAATCTTCTATAGAAAATATTTTATGATATTACGTTGTTTGCTGTTAATTGCTGGATGGATTTGATATTTATCTGAGTAATTGAATTGATGTGATATGTGGATTTACATGATTATAATTATTTGGTTATAATATAATTGTGATGCATGTTACAGATGGATATATGTCATGTTATTCGGTGATTGAAATTTATCTGCTGTTGAGTGTTGGACTGAGAAACCTGACATTGGTCAGTGTTAAAAAAAATTAATTTGAGGATAAAAAACTTAATAAGCTTGGATAATTAATTAGAGGGATTAATTTGGGAAATTTTGAGAAAAATGAAAAAAAATTATTATTTTAATAATATTTTGTGAAAACTGTGTAAATAAGCGACAGTAAGGGTGAAACCGTGAAATTTTTTCACAGGCTCTAATTTTTGTAAAATAAATTCAATTTTATTATAAAATGTTATTTAAAGTGATTAATTTCCGAAAATAATATTTTATAGCAGTCAGAACAATTACTTTTGACAGAAAAGTGATTTAAGTTATAAAAAGAATTTTATTAAAAATTTTGGGAAAAGATTAAATATCTAATTATTTCATTATTATAAATTAATTTATTGATTACTTTTTAAAAATTGACTTTTATTGAGAATTAATTTCAGAAATAAAATAATCAGAAATGAAAGGAATTTATCAATTATTTTCAGGTTTTATCAATGTTTTAACAGAAAAAGGATTTTTGTAAAAGTATTTTTATTCAGCGAAATTATTCCGTTGAACTTGGATAAGTTTTCGGAGCTTTTGTTTTGTATTTGTTTTTCAATGAGCGAAATGTTTTACAAGCAGATAAATAAACCTAGGAACCAAGACGTCGGGGTTCTAGTGTTCTATGGACACGTAGATCAAGGATCTGTGTCATTGGACGGAGTGTTCTGCAATGATTTTTTTTTGGACTGTGTGTCCTAAATTGATGGGGAAAGTGTGAGTTCCATATCCGCGAAGCCTAAGACTGGTGCATCGGTTTAAGGGCCTTGTGATTGAGCACTCGGACTGTGTGTCCTGTGTTGAGTTTAAAACATTTGGGCTGTGTGTCCTGTGTTTGTTTAAGGGGAAAGTCTTAATAAGAAATTAAGTATGGTCGTTAGCTCTGTGCTTCGACAAGGAAAGATTATTACGACAAAGAAAACAAATCGAGAATAAAAGTTTTTCTCATGCATAGATGGCAGACGTGTCATGTGTTGTGATCATTGAGTCCGGAGTGGATCAATGTATCTGTTATGGACTATGTTCCATTTGATCATTGGGATTATGTGTGAGCCAATGTATCTTTACCGGACTGTGTGTCCAATTTTATGCGATAACTATTGAGGTTCTGAGTGATGCAATATGTTATGGACAATAAACTCCATTGTTCGTAGTGACCATTGTGTTCTATACATGTGTGAGCCAATGAGTTACATTTTTGAACAATAACCTTGGTGTACTGAGTGTTACCAGTGTGTTATGTGTTCCCTTGGGCATTGTTTTATTTCGTTTTTACAATGTGCCATGTGCAGAGCTTGATCAGCTCGAAACGAAACATAAAGTTGTGGGATCTCTGGAGATTAGGCATTAAAAATAGAGCCTGAATATTGAAGTGCCATGCATTTTTATAAAATGACGATGACTGCCGGGTATGAAACCCTTTGAATTAAATTATTCTGCTGTTTCGAAATAATTTTATTATGATGTTAATATATGGTATTTGCTATTTGAGTGTCATGCATGGGGTTGTCTTATCAAAACTCATATATTGGAAACTCATCCTTGCACATTTCTTTGTGATTTCCTCTACTATGTGGGATCTACATATATATATATATCTGCGTTCAGATGGATCCGGGCGCAGCGGACCTCAATTACTAAGGGGTTCGAGCCCTGATGTTCGACAATGCTGATCAAGGGGACGCCTGGGTGATTAACCCAGGAGCTCGAAGTGCAACTTACACCGATCCTAGGAGGACGCTCCGAAGTACTGTAGCAGACGGACCACAGCAGTTGATTCATAGTAGAGAGACGATTGAAGTTTCATTACCGCCTATTTGGATGATCCTACGATATCCGATACAACACGAAAATCCGGAACACCAACCACCTCCCTTTGTTCATCTGTTACAGCAAGTAGCACCGGAGTCATCTCCTGCACCCATAGTATTGATTCCAGAGGACGTCCAGGTGGAGATGGAGGAAGACCCCGAGGAGGATCTGATGGCTTATCCATATTATATTCCTTTAGGGGACGAAGGGTCTCCAGCTGTTGGAGAGGGGGCTGTTGTATCCTCTCCAGATACACCTCCCGGAGGTGGGGGAATTTATACTGGACTCCCCAATGGTTACTGAGTGGCTTAGTGGCTACTGAGAGCCATCTTTTGAGTAGTGTTTTTCAGACTCCCACTATGACATAGTTATGATGTTTCAATTAGTGTAAAATACGTGTGACAATAGATGGTGACCTGGTAAGAAAAAGGTCTTTTGTAAAACGTTGAGGCATATGTAATATATATAGTGATGTATATTATTTTACGAGTGTTCGAGTGTGTGTACAGTAATAAGAAAAAAAATATTTTATCACTATTTTTGAGAAGTTTAGGGAATTAGAAAACGAATCTTGTTTTTCGAAGGAAACCAGCAAATTAGTATCTTTATTAGGTTTGATGTTTGAACCATGTTACGAAAATGTGATACCTGGAAAATGGGGTGCCGCACAAACCCTAAACCCTAATTTTGACTCAAAACCCAAATTTGGACCCAAAACCCAAGTTTTGACCCAAAACCCTAATTCTAACCCTATTTTTAACTCAAAACCCAAATTCAAATCCTAAACCCTAATTTTGACCCTAAACCCAAAATTTGACCCAAAAACCTAATTTTGACCCGTAACCCTAATTTTAATGCAAAACCCTAATTCTTACCCAATTTTTCACCTAAAACCCTATTTTAAACTCAAAACCCTATTTCAAACCCTAAATCTGACCAAGAACCCTATTTTGACCCGAAACCCTAATTTAAAACCAAAACCGTAATTCTAACCCTTTTTTTGACCCAAACCCTATTTTTAACTCAAAACCTTAATTCAAACCCTAAACTCTAAATTTGACCCAAAACCCTAATTTGGACCCCAAACCCTAATACTAACCTTATTTTTGACCCAAAACCTTATCTTAAACTCAAAACCCTAATTCAAACCATAAACCCTAATTTTGATCCTAAACCCTAAATTTGACCCAGAACCCTAATTTTTCCCAAAACCCTAATTTTAACTCAAAACCCTAATTTTAACCCAAAACCCTAATTCTAACCCTATTTTTGACCCAAAACCTTATTTTTAACACAAACCCCTAATTCAAAACCTAAACCCTAATTTTGACCCATAACCCTAATTTGGACCCAAAACCCAAATTTTGACCCCAAACCCTAATTTTAACCCAAATCCATAATTTTGACCCAAAACCCTAATTCTAACCCTATTTTTTAGCCAAAACCCTATTTTAAACACAAAACCGTATTTAAAACCCTAAACCCTAATTTTGATCCTAAACCCTAAATTTGACCCAGAACCAAAATTTTGACCCGAATCCCTAATTTTAAACCAAAACCCTAATTTTAACCTAAACCCCTAATTTTAACCCAAAGCCCTAATTTTGACCCAAAACCCTAAATTTAACCCAAAACCCTAATTCTACCACTAATTTTGACCCAAAACACTATTTTTAACTCAACCTTAATTCCAACCCTAAACGCTAATTTTGACCCAAAACCTTAATTTGGACCCAAAACCCTAATTATAACCCAAAGCCCTAATTTTGAGCCAAACCCCTAATTCTAACCCTAATTTTGACCCAAAACCCTATTTTTAACTCAAAACCCTAATTCAAACCCTAAACGCTAATTTTGACCCAAAACCTTAATTTGGACCCAAAACCCTAATTATACCCCAAAGCCCTAATTTTGACCCAAAACCCTAATTCTAACCCTATTTTTTACCCAAAAACACTATTTTAAACTCAAAACCCTATTTCAAACCATAAACCCTAATTTTGATCCAAAACCCTAAATTTGACCCATAACCCAAATTTGACCCGAAACCCTAATTTTAACCCAAAGCCCTAATTTTGTCCCAAAACCCTAATTCTAACCCTATTTTTGACTCAAAAACTTATTTTAAACTCAAAACCCTATTTCAAACCCTAAACACTAATTTTGATCCTAAAATCTAAATTTGACCCAAAACCCTAATTTTGACCCGAATCCCTAATTTTAAACCAAAATCCTAATTTTAACTCAAAACCCTAATTTTAACCCAAAGCCCTATTTTGATCCAAAACCCTAATTTGGACCCAATCCCCAAATTTTAACCCCAAACCGTAATTCTAACCTTATTTTTGACCGAAAACCCTATTTTTAACTCAAAACCTTAATTCAAACCCTAAACCCTAATTTTGACCCAAACCCAAATTTGGACCCAAAACCCTAATTCTAATCCTATTTTGACCCAAAACCCTCTTTTAAACTCAAAACCCTAATTTAAACCCTAAACCCTAATTTAGATCCTAAACCCTAAATTTGACCCAGAACGCTACTTTTTCCCAAAACCCTAATTTTAACCCAAAACCCTAATTCTAACCATAATTTTGACCCAGAACCCTAATTTTAACCCAAAACCCTAATTCTAACCTTATTTTTTACCCAAAACTCCATTTTTAACACAAAGCCCTAATTCAAACCCTAATTTTGAAATTAAACCCTAAATTTGACCCAGAACCCTAATTTTGATCCGAAACCCTAGTTTTAACCTAAACCCCAAATTCAAACCCTAAACCCCCAAAACCCTAATTTGGACACAAAACCCAAATTGTGACCGAAAACACTAATTTTAACCCAAAGCCCTAATTCAAACCCTACTTTTGACCCAAACCCTTATTTTAAACTCAAAACCTAATTCAAACCCTAAACCCTAATTTGGGCCTTAAATTTGACCTAGAACCGTAATTTTGACCCGAAACCATAATTTTACCCAAAAGCCTAACTCTAACCCTAATTCAAACCCTAACCCTAATTTTGACCCAGAACCCTAATTTTAACCCAAAACCCTAATTTTAACACTATTTCTGACCCAAAAACCTATTTTTAACTCAAAACCCTGATTCAAACCTTACCCTATGTTTGACCCAAAACGCTAATTTTAACCCAAAGCCCTAATTTTGACATAAAACCCTAATTCTAACCCCATCCGTGACCCAAAACCCTATTTCAAACCCCAAACCCTAATTTTGACCCTAAACCCTAAATTTGACCCCGAACCCCAATTTTGACCCGAAACCCTAATTTTACCCATAACCCAAATTCTAACCCTAATCCCTAATTTTGACCCAGAACCCAAATTTTAACCCAAAACCCTAATTCTAACCCTATTTTTGACCCAAAACCCTATTTTAAATCCAAACCTAATTCAAACCCTAAACCCTAATATGTACCAAAAACCCTAATTTTGACCCAAACCCTAATTTTAACCCAGAGCCCTAATTTTGACCCAAAACCCTAATACTAACCCTATTTTTGACCGAAAACCCTATTTTAAACTCAACCATATTTCAAACCCTAAACCCTAACTTTGACCCTAAACCCAAAATTTGACCCAAAAACCTAATTTTGACTCAAAACCGTAATTTTAACCCAAAACCCTAATTCTAACCTTATTTTTGACCCAAAACCCTATTATTAGCTCAAAACATTAATTCAAACCCTAAACCCTAATTTTGACCCAAAACCTAAATTTGGACCCAAAACCTATGTTTTGGCCCAAAACCCTAATTCTAACCCTATTTTAACCGTAAACCCTATTTAAAACTCAAAACCCTAATTCAAACCCTAAACCCTAATTTTGAACCTAAGCCATAAATTTTACCCAGAACCCTAATTTTTCCCAAAACCCTAATTTTAACCCAAAACCCTAATTCTAACCCAATTTTTGACCCAAAATCCTATTTTAAACTCAAAACCTAATTCAAACCCTAAACCCTAATTTGGACACAAAACCCTAAATTTGACCCAGAACCCTAATTTTGACCCGAAACCCTAATTTTAGCCAAAAGCCTAATTCAAACCCTAAACCCTTATTTTAACACAGCCCTAATTTTGACCCAAAACCCTAAATTTTAACCCAAAACCCTAATTTTAAACCTAATTTTGACCCAAAACCCTATTTTTAACTCAAAACTCTAATTCAAACCTTGAACCAAAACCCTAATTTAACACCAAATCCCTAATTTTGACCCAAAACCCTAATTCAAACCCTAAACCCTAATTTGAACCCTAAATTTGACCCAGAACCCCAATGTTGACCCGAAACCCTAATTTTAACCAAAAGCCTAATTCTAACCCTATTTCAAACCCTAAACCCAAATTTTGAACCTGAATCCTAATTTTGACCCGAAACCCTAAATTTTAACCCCCAACCTTAATTCTAACCTTATTTTTGACCCAAAACCCTATTTTTAACACAAAGCCCTAATTCAAACCCTAATTTTGAAACTAAACACTAAATTTGATCCACAACCCTAACTTTGATATGGAACCCTTGTTTTAACCCAAATCCCAAAACCCAAATTCAAACCCTAAACCCTAATTTTGCCCCAAAACCCTAATTTGGACCCAACACCCAAATTTTGACCCAAAACCCTAATTTTAACCCAAAGCCCTGATTTTGACCCAAAACCCTAATTCTAACCACATTTTTTACCCAAAACCCTAATTCTAACCCTATTTTTGACCCAAAACCCTATATTAAACACAAAACCCTATTTCAAACCCTAAACCCTAATTTTGATCCGAAACCCTAAATTTGACCCAGAACCCTAATTTTGACCCGAAACCCTAATTTTACCCAAAACCCTAATTCTAACCCAAATTCTAAACCTAAGCCCTAATTTTGACCCAGAACCCTAATTCTAACCATATTTTTTACCCAAAACCTATTTTTAACTCAAAACCCTAATTCAAATCCGAAACCCTAATTTGTACCAAAAACCCTAATTTTGTCCCAAAACCGTAATTTTAACGCAGAGCCCTAATTTTGACCCAAAACCTAATTCTAGCCTTATTTTTGACCCAAAACCCTATTTTTAACTCAAAACCTTAATTCAAACCCTAAACCCTAATTTTGACCCAAAACCCTAATTCTAACCCTATTTTGACCCAAAACCCTATTTTTAACTCAAAACCCTAATTCAAACCCTAAACACTATGTTTGACCAAAACCTTATTTCAAACCCTAAACCCTAATTTTGACCCTAAACCCTAAATTTTACCCCCGAACCCTAATTTTGACCCGAAACCCTTATTTTACCCAAAACCATAATACTAACCCAAATTCTAACCCTAAGCCCTAATTTTGACCCAGAACCCTATTTTTAACCCAAACCCTAATTTTAACCCAGAGCCCTAATTTTTACCCAAAACCCTAATTCTAACCTTATTATTGACCCAAATTTGGACCCCAAACCCAAGTTTTGACCCAAAACCCTAATTCTAACCCTATTTTGACCCAAAACCCTATTTAAAACTCAAAACCCGAATTCAAACCCTAAACCCTAATTTTGAACATAAGCATTTTACCCAAAACCCTAATTTTTCCCAAAACCCTAATTTAACCCAAAACCCTAATTCTAACCCTATTTTTGACCCAAAACCCTATTTTAAACACAAAACCTAATTCAAACCCTAAACCCTAATTTGGACCCTAAACCCTAAATTTGACCCGGAACCCTAATTTTGACCGAAACCCTAATTTTAGCCAAAAGCCTAATTCTAACCCTAATTTTGACCCAAAACCCTAAATTTTAACCAAAAACCCTAATTTTAACCCTAATTTTGACCCAAAACCCTATTTTTAACTCAAAACTCTAATTCAAACCTTGACCCAAAACCCTAATTCAACACCAAATCCCTAATTTTGACCCAAAACCCTATTTTAAACTCAAAACCCTAATTCAAACCCTAAACCCTAATTTGAACCCTAAATTTGACCCAGAACCCCAATTTTGACCCGAAACCCTAATTTTAACCAAAAGCCTAATTCTAACCCTATTTCAAACCGTAGACCCAAATTTTGAACCAGAATCCTAATTTTGACCCGAAACCCTAAATTTTAACCCCCAACCCTAAATGTAACCTTATTTTTGGCCCAAAACCCTATTTTTAACACAAAGCCCTAATTCAAACCCTAATTTTGAAACTAAACCCTAAATTTGATCCAGAACCCTAACTTTGATAAGAAACCCTTGTTTTAACCCAAATCCCAAAACCCAAATTCAAACCCTAAACCCTAATTTTGCCCCAAAACCCTAATTTGGACCCAACACCCAAATTTTGACCGAAAACCCTAATTTTAACCCAAAGCCCTGATTTTGACCCAAAACCCTAATTCTAACCGTATTTTTTACCCAAAACCATAATTCTAACCCTATTTTTGACCCAAAACCCTATATTGAACACAACCCTATTTCAAACCCTAAACCCTAATTTTGATCCGAAACCCAAAATTTGACCCAGAACCCTAATTTTGACCCGAAACCCTAATTTTACCCAAAACCCTAATTCAAACCCAAATTCTAACCCTAAGCCCTAATTTTGACCCAGAACCCTAATTCTAACCATATTTTCACTACAACAGATTAGACTTTTAATAACGCACCTTTTATAGCATTTCCGTGTGGAAATGCTATTAAAAGTGATGGGGGGACTTTTAATAGCGTTTCCTTTAGAAAACGCTATCTTAGGTATCACCTAAGATAGCGTTTCCGTGTGGAACCGCTATTAAAAGTGCCACTTAGGAAAAGATAGCGGTTCTACACGGAAACGCTATTTTAGGTGATACCTAAGATAGCGTTTCCTGAAGGAAACGCTATCTTAGGTGATACCTAAGATAGCGTTTCCTAAAGGAAACGCTATCTTAGGTTCGCCTTTTCATCAGAACAGCAAATTAAATGCGGGACCTTGGTTTTCTTCCCTCTTTTTTCTTGCTCTCTTCATTCCACTCGACACACACAGCCCCAACCCTACTGTAGCTCGTTGCCATCGCGGGAACCCTTATTTGCCACCGTCACCACTGGTGTTGTTGACCATCCCGCCGCCGCTGCTGTTGTTGACCATCCTGCAGCCGTCACCGCCCGTTCAAGCCCTTCCCTCTTCCATCGCCTTTTCCTCTTCGATGTTTGGTAAGTCCCCTTGTTTCTCTTTTTTCTCCCTTGTTGGAAAGGATGCTTATTATGACATTACTCTTGGTTTTTTTATCTGTCTTACTGAACCTCTGCTTGCTGAGAAAATTTCCTGAATCTTAGTTATTGTAGCTCACCGTATGTATCTATTTATGCTTTTATGAATTTGGATTACAATAATGCCTTATCACTCTTTGTGTTTTGGACTGCTTCCATGCAACTCAGAAATAAGCAACAAGTTTCTGCTATTTAGTATTTACACATAATGCTGATTTCTTTTTCATGAAGAATGAAGATGATTCCCAGGAGCACTTTTTTCAAATGAATTTACTTGATTCGGTAGACTCAACTAAAATGAAGGTTATTGATTTTTACATTAGACATGACTAAAATCAAGAAGGAACGAGATATGCATACTTATTATTGGCTGTACAATCAGCTATTATCTCTTTCCAATAGTCGGTAAAATCATGTTGTATCCTGCTATTTGATGGAATACTTTTAATACTGTGATAAACTTATAGGGTGTTCTTGGTATGAGTGGATTGGATGAACATGAGAAGCTAGAAAATGAAGAATTGAAAATGAGAGATGTATCTAAAGACATACGCAA
The DNA here is from genome assembly GCA_030762895.1 of Sophora flavescens. Lineage (NCBI taxonomy): Eukaryota > Viridiplantae > Streptophyta > Magnoliopsida > Fabales > Fabaceae > Sophora > Sophora flavescens. The sequence goes on along the minus strand of JAUPTC010000010.1, from coordinate 13,647,634 downwards.
ATTACTCGTTGATTTTCTTCCATTTTCACTCTTTTCAAGCACACTCATATATTCACAGGACCTCTTTTCATTAGGAAATTCTTAATTAACTGAAAAGCCTCAAAGCTCTAGCAGATTCTGATAGGATTAAGGTCTTCCAAGTGTCAATTCATAGGACATTTTCTTTATTGTTGCTGTTTTTGCTGCTTCTGATTTCACTTCATACATTTTTTGAGCATGTGTTTATGCTTAGTCATTTTTGGAGCATGTGTTTATGCTTAGTCATTTTAGATTCAGTCATTTTTGCTGCTTCTGATAGTTTCTTTTTCATTTTCTCCAGAACATACGCATAGACATTTCTTGAAGATCTCTGATGCAACAGAGGTGCTCCTAAATAAGTACCCAGATCTTGAGTCTTCTCAATCCGTAGAGTCCTACTTAAGTCAGTAGCCAAGTCAGGATTATTGTTACTAGAGAAGAAGACTTTAGACTTGGATAGATTCACTCTCTACCTTGAGCTGTTACAGAATTCCTCAAATACATTTAAAATCATTTGAGTCTGGTTCAAATTTGCTTCAGCTACAAAGATTAGGTCATCAGCAAAACTCAGCTACAAATTTGCTTCCCCAGTACGAAACTACTTTGAGTATTATTTACAATGTAAGGCATAATAGTTATTAGCCTATGAGCTATCACTTTGGTAATGATCTTATAACTTACATTACACAAAGCTACATGTCTTAATTGATTAACACAAGAGATATCATTCTTTTAAGGAATCAGAGTTAACAAGAATATATATAATTACCAACAACATTCCATTGAGATTTAAAAGAGATGGGATGAAAACCATCAAGGCCAGGGGCTTTAAAGTTTTTCATACTAAAGAGAGCTCTTTTTATCTCATCAAGTGGACAAGATTTTCAAGGAAATCCCTGTCTCTTTCTTTTATATTAGGAAAGGCAGATAAGGTTGGAAAACTGACATTTCCCATACCAGTACTTTGATATAGATCCTTAAAGAAATCTGAAACTAAGTTCTGTAATTGCAAATCTTCATAGATCCAATTGTCATCAGGACCTAGTAGAGCATAAATTCTATTTGTTCTCCTCTTTATGATGGCTGATTGATGAAAAAACTTTCAGCCTCCCATCATGAACCATTTGATTCTAGATTACTGAAACCAATAGTTTTCTTCTTGTTTCACAATCCTCTCCTTGAACATAAAAGATACAACATGTTCTTCAAGGGACCTGAAACTGCTACACTGATCCTTTCCTTTACCCAACTGAATACCCCCCATCTCTCCCATCTTTCCCTTTTGATGCTTCCCCACTAATACACAGCCCCTGTCCACACTCAATTTGCCATGCGGAAAAACGGTAAAAGTTTTCATTCCTTTCATTCCTTTAATCTGTATACATTGCATGTAGACATCAACCACTCTAAACTCAAAGTAAATATGTTTAATAAATATTTTTGTAGATCGGGAAAGCATGGATCGGAAATGGATGTCTGCCAATCGTTTAACGAAGGAGTATGAGGATGGGGTGAAAGAGTTCATTAGGTTTGCAGTTCGGCATGCGGAAAACCCTAGTACAATCATATGTCCTTGTTTAGATTGTTGTTATGCAAGGCGAGTTAGTGCAGCCGATTTGGAAGAACATTTAGTGTGTAATGGAATCGATCAAAGTTATACATGTTGGACAAAACATGGTGAGACAAGAGCTGAGTCTAGTGAAATGAGGAATCGTGTGAGATATTCATCATACGATACCGACACAAATACTTATGAGGGCGATCGTTTTGAAGACATTGCAAATGCTGTTGAAGAGGATCTTCGAGATTGTCCTCAAATGTTTGAGTGGTTGGTAAGTGATGCAGAGCAACCATTGTATGATGGTTGTACTAAATTCACAAGATTGTCGGCGATGTTAAAGTTGTATAACTTGAAATCGGGCAACGGATGGACTGATAAGAGCTTTACGGACTTACTCACACTATTGAAAGACATGTTGCCAGAGGATAATGTGCTTCATTGGTGTAATCCATTTTTATATTTTAATTGAAGGTATTTGTATGAAGAATTGTTGCTTCCAAAGGAAAGAACGAGGAGGTTTCTGTTCTTGTCCCCACACCAAACAAATACATACGGCTACTTCGGGAGGGATTCACAGACAACGTATCTAGCTGACCGGTTTGCAACTAAAGAAAGAGAATATCAGCCCTTGTTTTTAGCGCCGTGCAATGTTGGGTGAGTCGCTTATCCTATAGGACTTAATTCACAATAATGAATTACATAAAAGTTGAGCTGCTTAGGATTTGTTATCTCAACATTTTTGTAGGAATCATTGGGTGCTGTGCGCGATAAATATTGTTGAAGAGATTATTTACTATCTGGATCCCTTGAATGTTGATCCTAGGGGTCGCCCAGAATTAAAGAATCTGTTCGATAAGTAAGCATGCTTTTATATTTCTGATTTTCTATGATTCTGTCGAATGGCTTTCATGGTAGATACATGTTGCAAGTTGTCATGGTCCTAATGTGCTTTTGATTTTTGACATTAGAACATGTGTTGAATTGACATATACTGGGTTGTGGCTATTGTGGTTCAAAATAAAAAAAAGCATGCGTGTGTTTGTGATGATTGAAAATATGTTTCTTAATGAAGTCTGTTTGATTTTGTGATTAGTGCTTTGCAAGTTTATCGTGCAAATATCGGAGCTAAGGTGCCGCGTTTAAAGGCAACCAACATTAAATGGATTCAGATAGAGGTACATTTGCAAAAACTTAATGCGCAATTAGATAAAAAAAACTATATTGATTTACTATTTTATTTTTTATAGTGCCCAAGACAACCCAACAGTACAGATTTTGGGTACTATGTCATGCGTTTCATGAAGGAAACTATCTTGCATGACCAAGTTAAAATACCAATGGCGGTATGTTGTTTACTTAGCTTTTAACTGTGACTGTTCAAATGTTTTAGCAATTGTAACTTAATTTATTTAATTTTTATGTCGCAGTACTTCCCTGACTTCAAATGCTCCACATACTCCACTGCTCAACTATCTGAAGTCAAGGAAGATTGGTGTCGCTATATTGTTGAAAAGTTCGTTTGATTATGTCAAATTGATCACAGTAGTTACTGCAATACTCATTGGTATGCGAATAATGCTTTAGATTTCTAACTAGAGATCCACATCAACAGTAGTTTCTCTTTATCTATATCCTCAGATTGATAAAAGTTCAAATTTTACTTATTATTTCTGTTATTCTTCTTCATCAACAAAGTAATGCATGTTACAAGTGTATTTCCTAAGGGTATTTGATTATTGCCCCCTGCTGTTTTTTTTTGTGGTTGCAAGTGATGTGAAAAACAATAGCTTGATTGGAAGTATTCCTGAAAACATAGGCAACTGTACTGCCTTCCAGGTCCTGTATGTAATCCAACCGAATGTCGGACTTTTCTATACCTTGTCTTGTATTATTTGTAACCTCTTTAATGTCCTCCCTTGATTTCAGGGATTTATCCTACAACCAGCTAACTGGAGAGATACCATACAATATTGGATTTTTGCAAGTAGCAACCTTGTATGTGTTGCATGATCCTTTATAACCTATTTCAATTTTTAATAAGAAGGATATTTGGTCTTCCACTTCCATTCTATGGGAATTTCTTGATGGATTTGTTTGATTTTTGTAGGTCATTGCAAGGCAATAAACTCTCTGGGCATATTCCGTCTATGATCGGTCTCATGGAAGCACTTGCTGTCTTGTAATTAAGCATTGTTAGTTAGCAGTTTCTGAAACAAATTTAATGAAGTTTCATTGTTGACTTGAGGTTTTGGATGATGTTAAAACTGGGAAGCTTTAATATTATGAATCAGTTGCTTCTATAATCTGTATATGATCAGTGTGCATGGCTGAAATATATGAAGTTTGCGGATTCCCTTATATACTTGGTTCCTTAATATTTTCTCCCTAATTTTATGCATCTTTTTGCATATACATATTTACTTCAGAAGTACAGTGGAAGCAAGGGAACATTTGTATTGACTGCAACAATTGTGGTTTTTTTGGTGTAGTTCAATATGCAGGAATGGATGTAAAAGTTAAGAAATATGTAAATTAAAAAAAAAAAAAGGGGAATAGATAGCGATTGTTATTAACAAACGCTATCTAAAGTCTGACTTTAGATAGCGTTTGTACAAGAGGGACCGGAAATGCTATCTAAAGTCTGACTTTAGATAGCGTTTCCGTGTAAAAATGCTATCTAAAGTCACCTATTAATAGCACTTCCTAAATGCTATCTTTGCTAACGAGTTTTAATAGCGGTAGCATAGATAGCGGTTACAAACGCTATTAAAAGGCATACGGAAACGCTATCTAAAGTCTAATCTGTTGTAGCGTTTTGACCCAAAACCTATTTTTAATTCAAAACCCTAATTCAAATCAGAAACCCTAATTTGTACCAAAAACCCTAATTTTGTGCCAAAACCCTAATTTTAACCCAGAGCCCTAATTTTGACCCCAAAACCCTAATTCTAACCTTATTTTGGACCCAAAACCCTATTTTAACTCAAAACCTTAATTCAAACCCTAAACCCTAATTTTGACTCAAAACCCAATTTTTGACCCAAAACCCTATTTCTAACCCTATTTTGACCCAAAACTCTTATTTTAACTAAAAACCCTAATTCAAACCCTAAACCCTAATTTTGACGCAAAACCCAAAATTTGACCCGATACCCTAATTTTAACCCAAAACCCTAATTCTGACCCAAAAACCTATTTTTAACAAAAACCCTAATTCAAACCCTAAACCCTATGTTCGACCAAAACCTTATTTCAAACCCTAAACCTTAATTTTGACACTAAATCCCAAATTTGACCCCGAACCCTAATTTTGACCCGAAACCCTTATTTTACCCAAAACCCTAATACTAACCCAAATTCTAACCCTAAGCCCTAATTTTGACCCAGAACCCTAATTTTAACCCAAAACCCTAATTCTAACCTTATTTTTCACCCGAAAACCTATTTTTAACTCAAAAACCCAATTCAAACCCTAATTTGTACCAAAACCCTAATTTTGACCCAAACCCTAATTTTAACCCAGAGCCCTAATTTTTACCAAAAACCAACATTCTAACCTTATTTTTGACCCAAATTTGGACCCCAAACCCAAATTTGGACCCAAAACCCAAGTTTTGACCCAAAACCCTAATTCTAACCCTATTTTGACCAAAGACCCTAATTCAAACCCTAAACCCTAATTTTGAACCTAAGCCATAAATTTTACCCAAAACCCTAATTTTTCCCAAAACCCTAATTTTAACCCAAAACCCTAATTCTAACCCTATTTTTGACCCAAAACCATGTTTGAAACTCAGATCCTAATTCAAACCCTAAACCCTAATTTGGACCCTAAACCCTAAATTTGATCCAGAACCCTAATTTTGACCTGAAACCCTAATTTTAGCCAAAAGCCTAATTCGAACCCTAATTCAAACCCTAAACCCTAATTTTGACACAACCCTAATTTTGACCCAAAACCCTAAATTTTAACCCAAGACCCTAATTTTGACCCAAAACCCTAATTTTAACTCAACTCTAATTCAAACCTTGACCCAAAACCCTAATTTAACACCAAATCCCTAATTTTGACCCAAAACCCTATTTTAAACTCAAAACCCTAATTCAAACCCTAAACCCTAATTTGAACCCTAAATTTGACCCAGGACCCCAATTTTGACCCGAAACCCTAATTTTAACCAAAAGCCTATTTCTTACCCTATTTCAAACCCTAAACCCAAATTTTGAACCAGAATCCTAATTTTGACCCGAAACCTTAAACTTTAACCCCCAACCCTAATTCTAACCTTATTTTTGACCCAAAACCCTATTTTTAACACACAGCCCTAATTCAAACCCTAATTTTGAAACTAAACCCTAAATTTGATCCAGAACCCTAACTTTGATCTGAAACCCTTGTTTTAACCCAAATCCCAAAACCCAAATTCAAACCCTAAACCCTAATTTGGACCCAACACCCAAATTTTGACCCAAAACCCTAATTTTAACCCAAAGCCCTGATTTTGACTCAAAACCCTAATTCTAACCGTATTTTTTACCCAAAACCCTAATTCTAACCCTATTTTTTGACCCAAAACCCAATATTAAACACAAAACCCTATTTCAAACCCTGAACCCTAATTTTGATCCGAAAGCCAAAATTTGACCCAGAACCCTAATTTTGACCCGAAACCCTAATTTTACCCTAAACCCTAATTCTAACCCTAAGCCCTAATTTTGACCCAGAACCCAAATTCTAACCATATTTTTTACCCAAAACCTATTTTTAACTCAAAACCCTAATTCAAATCCGAAACCCCAATTTGAACCAAAAACCCTAATTTTGTCCCAAAACCCTAATTTTAACCCACAGCCCTAATTTTGACCCAAAACCCTAATTCCAACCTTATTTTTGACCCAAAGCCCTATTTTTAACTCAAAACCTTAATTCAAACCCTAAACCCAAGTTTTGACCCAAAACCCTAATTCTAACCCTATTTTGACCCAAAACCCTATTCTAAACTCAAAACCCTAATTTTGACGCAAAACCCAAAATTTGACCCGAAACCCTAATTTTAACCCAAAACCCTAATTCTGACCCAAACCCAAAATTTGACCCGAAACCCTAATTTTAACCCAAAATCCTAATTCTGACCCAAATACCTATTTTTAACACAACCCTAATTCAAACCCTAAACCCTATGTTTGACCAAAACCTTATTTCAAACCCTAAACCCTAATTTTGACCCTAAACCCTAAATTTGACCCCGAACCCTAATTTTGACCCTAAACCCTTATTTTACCCAAAACCCTAATACTAACCCAAATTCTAATCCTAAGCCCTAATTTTGACCCAGAACCCTAATTTTAACCCAATACCCTAATTCTAACCTTATTTTTCACCCAAAAACCTATTTTTAACTCAAAACCCTAATTCAAACCCTAAACCCTAATTTGTACCAAAAACCTAATTTTGATCCAAACCCTAATTTAAACCCAGACCCCTAATTTTCGCCCAAAACCCTAATTCTAACCTTATTTTTTACCCAAATTTGGACCCAAAACCCAAGTTTTGACCCAAAACCCTAATTCTAACCCTCTTTTGACCCAAAACTCTAGTTTTAACCCAAAACCAAAATTCAACCCCTAAACCCCCAAAACCCTAATTGGGACCCAAACCCCAAATTTTGACCCAAAACACTAATTTTAACCCAAAGCCTTAATTTTGACACAAAACCCTAATTTTAAACCAAAACCCTAATTTTAACCCAAAACCCTAATTTTAACCCAAAACCCTAATTTTAACCCAAAGCCTTAATTTTGACCCAAAACCCTAATTCTAACCCAATTGTTAACCCAAAATCCTATTTTTAACTCAAAACCCTAATTCAAACCCTAAACCCTAATTTTGACCCTAAACCCAAAATTTGACTCGAAACCCTAATTTTAACCCAAAACTCTAATTCTAACACTATTTCTGACCCAAAAACCTATTTTTAACTCAAAACCCTAATTCAAACCCTAAACCCTAATTTTGACGCTAAACCCAAAATTTGACCCAAAACCCTAATTTTCACCCAAAACCCTAATTCTAACCCTATTTTGACCCAAAACCATGTTTTAAACTCAGAACCTAATTCAAACCCTAAACCCTAATTTGGACCCTAAACCCTAAATTTGACCCAGAACCCTAATTTTGACCCAAAACCCTAATTTTAGCCAAAAGCCTAATTCTTACCCTAATTCAAACCCTAAACCCTAATTTTTACACAACCCTAATTTTGACCCAAAACCCTAATTTTTAACCCAAGACCCTAATTTTAACCCTAATTTTGACCCAAAACCCTATTATTTTTAACTCAAAACCCTAATTCTAACCATTTTTTTTACCCAAAACCTATTTTTAACTCAAAACCCTAATTCAAATCCGAAACCCTAATTTGTACCAAAACCCCTAATTTTGTCCCAAAACCCTAATTTTAACCCAGAGCCCTAATTTTGACCCAAAACCCTAATTCTAACCTTATTTTTGACTCAAAACCGTAATTCAAACCCTAAACCCTAATTTTGACCCAAAACCCAAGTTTTGACCCAAAACCCTAATTCTAACCGAATTTTGACCCAAAACCCTATTCTTAACTCAAAACCCTAATTCAAACCCTAAACCCTAATGTTGACGCTAAACCAAAAATTTGACCCGAAACCCTAATTTTAACCCAAAACCCTAATTCTGACCCAAAAACCTATTTTTAACACAAAACCCTAATTCAAACCCTAAACCCTATGTTTGACCAAAACCTTATTTCAAACCCTAAACCCTAATTTTGACCCTAAACGCTAAATTTGACCCCGAACCCTAATTTTGACCCGAAACCCTTATTTTACCCAAAACCTTAATACTAACCCAAATTCTAACCCTAAGCCCTAATTTTGACCCAGAACCCTAATTTTAACCCAATACCCTAATTCTAACCTTATTTTTCATCCAAAAACCTATTTTTAACTCAAAACCCTAATTCAAACCCTAAACCCTAATTTGTACCAAAAACCCTAATTCTGACCCAAACCCTAATTTTAACCCAGAGCCCTAATTTTTGCCCAAAACCCTAATTCTAACCTTACTTTTGACCCAAATTTGGACCCAAAACCCAAATTTGGACCGAAAACCCAACTTTTGACCCAAAACCCTAATTCTAACCCTCTTTTGACCCAAAACCCTAGTTTTAACCCAAAACCAAAATTCAACCCCTAAACCCCCAAAACCCTTATTGGGACCCAAACCCCAAATTTTGACCCAAAACACTAATTTTAACCCAAAGCCTTAATTTTGACACAAAACCCTAATTTTAAACCAAAACCCTAATTTTAACCCAAAACCCTAATTTTAACCCAAAGCCCTAATTTTGACCCAAAACCCTAATTCTAACCCAATTTTTGACCCAAAATCCTATTTTTAACTCAAAACCCTAATTCAAACCCTAAACCCTAATTTTGACCCTAAACCCAAAATTTGACTCGAACCCCTAATTTTAACCCAAAACTCTAATTCTAACACTATTTCTGACCCAAAAACCTATTTTTAACTCAAAACCCTAATTCAAATCCTAAACCCTAATTTTGACGCTAAACCCAAAATTTGACCCGAAACCCTAATTTTAACCCAAAACCCTAATTCTAACCCAATTTTGACCCAAAACCATGTTTTAAACTCAGAACCCAATTCAAACCCTAAACCCTAATTTGGACCCTAAACCCTAAATTTGACCCAGAACCCTAATTTTGACCCGAAACCCTAATTTTAGCCAAAAGCCTAATTCTTACCCTAATTCAAACCCTAAACTCTAATTTTCACACAACCCTAATTTTGACCCAAAACCCTAAATTTTAACCCAAGACCCTAATTTTAACCCTAATTTTGACCCAAAACCCTATTTTTAACTCAAAACTCTAATTCAAACCTTGACCCAAAACCCTAATTTAACACCAAATCCCTAATTTTGACCCAAAACCCTATTTTAAACTCAAAACCCTAATTCAAACCCTAAACCCTAATTTGAACCCTAAATTTGACCCAGAACCCTATACTAAACACAAAACCATGTTTCAAACCCTAAACCCTAATTTTGATCCGAAACCCAAAATTTGACCCAGAACCCTAATTTTGACCAAAAACCCTAATTTTACCCAAAACCCTAATTCTAACCCAAATTCTAACCCTAAGCCCTAATTTTGACCAAGAACCCTAATTCTAACCATTTTTTTACCCAAAACCTATTTTTAACTCAAAACCCTAATTCAAATCCGAAACCCTGATTTGTACCAAAAACCCTAATTTTGTCCCAAAACCCTAATTCTAACCTTATTTTTTACCCAAATCCCTATTTTTAACTCAACCGTAATTCAAACCCTAAACCCTAATTTTGACCCAAAACCCAAGTTTTGACCCAAAACCCTAATTCTAACCGAATTTTGACCCAAAACCCTATTCTTAACTCAAAACCCTAATTCAAACCCTAAACCCTAATTTTGACGCTAAACCCAAAATTTGACCCGAAACCCTAATTTTAACCCAAAACCCTAATTCTGACCCAAAAACCTATTTTTAACACAAAACCCTAATTCAAACCCTAAACCCTATGTTTGACCAAAACCTTATTTCAAACCCTAAACCCTAATTTTGACCCTAAACGCTAAATTTGACCCCGAACCCTAATTTTGACCCGAAACCCTTATTTTACCCAAAACCCTCATACTAACCCAAGTTCTAACCCAAGCCCTAATTTTGACCCAGAACCCTCATTTTAACCCAATACCCTAATTCTAACCTTATTTTTCTCCCAAAAACCTATTTTTAACTCAAAGCCCTAATTCAAACCCTAAACCCTAATTTGTACCAAAACCCTAATTCTGACCCAAACCCTAATTTTAACCCAGAGCCCTAATTTTTGCCCAAAACCCTAATTCTAACCTTATTTTTGACCCAAATTTGGACCCAAAACCCAAATTTGGACCCTAAACCCAAGTTTTAACCCAAAACCCTAATTCTAACCCTCTTTTGACCCAAAACCCTAGTTTTAACCCAAAACCAAAATTCAAACCCTAAACCCCCAAAACCCTAATTGGGACCCAAAACCCAAATTTTGACCCAAAACACTAATTTTAACCCAAAGCCCTAATTTTGACACAAAACCCTAATTTTAAACCAAAACCCTAATTTTAACCTAAAACCCTAATTTTAACCCAAAGCCTTAATTTTGACCCAAAACCCTAATTCTAACCCTATTTTAGACCCAAAATCCTATTTTTAACTCAAAACCCTAATTCAAACCCTAAACCCTAATTTTGACCCTAAACCCAAAATTTGACTCGAAACCCTAATTTTAACCCAAAACCCTAAGTCTAACACTATTTCTGACCCAAAAACCTATTCTTAACTCAAAACCCTAATTCAAACCCTAAACCCTATGTTTGACCCAAAACGCTAATTTTAACCCAAAGCCCTAAATATGACATAAAACCCTAATTCTAACACTATTTTTGACGCAAAACACTATTTTAAACTCAAAACCCTAAATATGACCCCGAACCCTAATTTTGACCCGAAACCCTAATTTTACACAACCCAAATTCTAACCCTAAGCCCTAATTTTGACACAACCCTAATTTTAACCCAAAACCCTAATTCTAACCCTATTTTTGACCCAAAAACATATCTTTAACTCAATACCCTAATTCAAACCCTAAATCCTAATTTGTACCAAAAACCCTAATTTTTACCCAAAACCTAAATTTTAACCCAGAGCCCTAATTTTGACCCAAAACCCTAATACTAACCCTATTTTTGACCCAAAACCCTATTTTAAACTCAAGACCCTATTTCAAACCCTAAACCCCAATTTTGATCCTAAACCTTAAATTTGACCCAGAACCCAAATTTTTCCCAAAACCCAAATTTTAACCCAAAACCCTAATTCTAACCCTATTTTTGACCCAAAACCCTATTTTAAACTCAAAACCTAATACAAACCCTAAACCCTAATTTGGACCCTAAACCCAAAATTTGACCCAGAACCCAAAATTTGACCCGAAACCCTAATTTTACCCAAAAGCCTAATTATAACCGTAATTCAAACCCTAAACTCTAATTTTGACCCAGAATCCTAATTTTGACCCGAAACCCTAAATTTTAACCCAAAACCCTATTTTAAACTCAAAACCAAATTCAAAACCTAAACCCTAATTTGGACCCTAAACCCTAAATTTGACCCAGAACCCTAATTTTGACCCGAAACCCTAATTTTACCCAAAAGCCTAATTCTAACCCTAATTCAAACACTAAACCCTAATTTTGACCCAGAACCCTAATTTTGACGCGAAACCCTAAATCGGACCCAGAACCCTAATTTTGACCCAGAACCCTAATTTGGACCCTAAACCCTAAATCAGACCCAGAACCCTAATTTTGACCCGAAACCCTAATTTTAAACCAAAACCCTATTTTTAACTCAAAACCTTAATTCAAACCCTAAACCCTAATTTTGACCCAAAACCCTAATTTGGGCCCAATACCCAAATTTAAACCCCAAACCCTAATTCTAACCATATTTTTGACCCAAACCCTATTTTAAACTCAAAATCCTAATTCAAACCCTAAACCCTAATTTTGATCCTAAACCCTAAATTTGACCCAGAACCCTAATTTTTCCCAAAACCCTAATTTTAACTCAAAACCCTAATTATAACCCTATTTTTGACCCAAAACCCTATTTTAAACTCAAAACCCTAATTCAAACCCTAAACCCTGATTTTGACCCAAAACCCTAATATGGACCCATAACCCAAATTTTGACCCCAAACCCTAATTTTAACCCAAATCCATAATTTTGACCCAAAACCCTAACTCTAACCCTATTTTTAACCCAAAACCCTATTTTAAACTCAAAACCGTATTTCAAACCCTAAACCCTAATTTTGATCCTAAACCCTAAATTTGACCCAGAACCCTAATTTTGACTCGAATCCCTAATTTTAAACCAAAACCCTAAATTTAACCCAAAACCCTAATTTTATCACAAAGCCTTAATTTTGACCCAAAACCCTAATTCTAACCCTATTTTTGACCCAAAATCCTATTTTTAACTCAAAACCCTAATTCAAACCCTAAACCCTAATTTTTACCCTAAACCCAAAATTTGACTCGAAACCCTAATTTTAACCCAAAACCCTAATTCTAACACTATTTCTGACCCAAAAACCTATTTTTAACTCAAAACCCTAATTCAAACCCTAAACCCTATGTTTGACCCAAAACGCTAATTTTAACCCAAAGCCCTAATTTTGACATAAAACCCTAATTCTAACACTATTTTTGACCCAAAACCCTATTTTAAACTCAACCATATTTCAAACCCTAAACCCTAATTTTGACCCTAAACCCTAAATTTGACCCCGAACCCTAATTTTGACCCGAAACCCTAATTTTACCCAAAATCCTATTTCTAGCCCAAATTCTAACCCTAAGCCCTAATTTTGACACAGAACCCTAATTTTAACCCAAAACCCTAATTCTAACCCTATTTTTGACCCGAAAACATATCTTTAACTCGATACCCTAATTCAAACCCTAAACCTTAATTTGTACCAAAAACCCTAATTTTGACCCAAAACCTAAATTTTAACCCAGAGCTCTAATTTTGACCCAAAACCCTAATACTAACCCTATTTTTGACCCAAAACCCTATTTTAAACTCAAAACCCTATTTCAAACCCTAAACCCTAATTTTGATCCTAAACCTTAAATTTGACCCAGAACCCTAATTTTTCCCAAAACCCTAATTTTAACCCAAAACCCTAATTCTAACCCTATTTTTGACCCAAAACCCTATTTTAAACTCAAAACCTTGTTTTTTTTTTATTAAAGGCTATGGCATGCTAAGGCATCACTATAGAAGAAGGCATCCCAACTAGGTTGGCACCCCAACTACTAACAATCATCTGCCGCAAGCCAACATAATATTGAAGATAAAAAAGAGTACAAAGAATAGCATGGGGGGACAATAAACCAAAACCCATGAATAAAAAACAATCAACTAAACCTATAGTTAGGCAAGCCTATCCTATTACGAAAAGACTTGCCCCTAATAAAGTCAGGGACATTGTCCCACCAGTTAAAACAGTGGCTAGCCACACCATAATTAGCTAAACCATCTGCACAACTATTTCCTTCCCTGTAAATGTGAGTCACCCAGAAATTCATGCTTCTACAAAGGACTTTGCAATTTTCCCATCTATTATGAAGCTGCCATGGGAATTTCCTGTTAAAAATGAAAGCATCAACCACCACCTTTGAATCGCATTCGAGCCACAACGAGGACCAACCCTTTTGCTGGCAATTTCAATTCCCATCATTGCTGCTACAAATTATGCATGAAGAGCTGAAACTATACCAAGGAAAGCCGAAAAACAGCCCAAGACTCTCCCATATGAATCCCTGAATATGCCTCCAGCAGCAGCATACCCTGGACAACCCTTAGCTGATCCATCAGAGTTACACTTTATCCAACCAATCGTAGGAGGCAACCAATCCACTTTTTTAATGCCATCGGCTTTAGGAGCATGACAGTCCGCAGAAATGAACTTGATCACCTTAAAATCATCCATTGAATTGTTTGCAGTCCCTTTAGACAATGAGCCAGCTAGGTGAGTATTTGGCATGATGAGACTGATGGCATGCTTGGAAGATAAAACCTTGTTCCTGAATTTTACACTATTTCTGCAAAGCCATATGACCGAAATTGTATTGATGATAGCAGCTAAGACTATGTCCCTGCCTTGACTACTGCTGAATCTACTACAGCAGTCAAACAAGCAGGTAATAGAGGATGTGTTTAGATCGCAGTTCAAAGCACTGCCAAGGCAAGTTCATAGAACATATGAGAAACTGCAGCTAAGGAAAACATGATCCGTCGTCTCCTAAGTTGCATAACACAGTGGACAAATAGAGATAATGACACAACCCCTAGCTCTGAGGTTATCATCAGTTGGCATTTTTGAATGCATCAATCTCCAAACTAGGAAGGATTTTGAAGGTGGAATGAAATTCTTCCAAATGAGTTTGCACCAATTTAGCGTATTAGAAGGAGGGTTCAGGAACCTATAGGCTTCCTTGAGAGACAAGCTACCTGTATCTGAAGAACACCAAACTCTCTGATCTAGGCCAGCTTCAATAGGGATGGTTACTTTCTTCATCTCATCCAGAAGAGCAGGGAATCTAGATTGAAGTTCAAGAGGAAGGAACCAATTGCCATCGATAATGAAGTCCTGAACTCTAGCAGACAATTACTTTTGCATGGGGGGAGGAATGCTAAGGAGATCGACCACAGACGTTGCATTGTTTAACCATCTATCCCTCCAAAAAATAATCTCATCACCCTCTCCAAAGATCCATGAGGAGTTTTGCTCAATTAATTCAAAATAGCTCCTGATACCAGGCCAAATGGAAGACCTGACATAGGAAACTGAAGGCACACCCTTTCTGAAGAACCAAGATCTGCAAAGAATAACCCAGTCTTCATTAGAAGTGGAAACATTCCAACTCAACTTTAACATTGCAGCTTCATTGACAGATCTTATTGGCCTGAGGCCCAAGCCACCTTCCTTTACGGGTCTGCACAGCCTTTTCCAAGCAACAGTAACAATTTTTTGAGGGTGGATGCAGCCTGACCATATGAAGTTCCTCAACCATTTGTCAATAGTCTTTAACAGAGCTATAGGCCAGCCATAAATTTGGAAACTATTCAATAGCATTCCTTCAATTATTGATTTTACCAGCTCTAATCTGCCCATAATTGACAGCAAAGAACCCCTCCAAGCTGCAAGTTTGGCTTTAATCTTATCAGCAATTGGCTGCAAGTGAACCACTTTGGGTTTCCCTTTGAAGACTGGAACACCTAAATAGTAAAAAGGAAGCTGCCCTTGTTTGAAACCGAGAATTTCTTTGATTTCCACTAACCTTCTAGCAGAAATAGCACCAGCATAAAATTTGCACTTGTCAAGACTTAACCTTTGGCCAGATGTTTCAGCATATTTATCAAACAAGTTCATTAGATTCCCCAAACCTCTTTTGGACCCCTTGCAAAATATCATTATATCATCAGCCTAGAAAACGTGAGAAGGAGTCTTGCAGTTTTTGGGACCAGCCATATGATGCACTTTACCAACTTCCATTAAAGAGGAGATACTTCTACTAAGGACCTCTTCAGCCAAGCAAAATAGGAGAGGGGATAAAGGATCACCCTGTCGCACCCCTCTCTTACAAGCCATATAGCCCACTGAGTGCCTATTAACAATGAAGGAGAGCTTTGCAGATTTTAAAATAGAATGCACCCAGTTACAGAAGGTTTCATGGAAACCAAAAGATTTCAGAACTCTCAACAGGAAGCCCCAATCCAATGTGTCAAAGGCTTTTTTTATATCAAACTTGAGAGCCAGGTTGCCCCCAAAAGATCTGTTTTCTAGCATATTGATCGCCTCAGAAGCTATGCAAACACATTCAGAAATTTGCCTATCCTTTACAAAGCCCCTTTGCTGAGGTGAAATCACCTTTGGAGCAATGGTAGATAGCCTATCTGCCAGCACTTTAGTGATGACCTTAAACTGGAAATTTACTAAGGCTATTGGCCTGTAATATCCTATTGAATCAGCCTCAGGAAACTTTAGGATAAGAGCCACCATGTTGGAGTTAAGACCTAGCAAAACCCAATTCTGCTCAAAAAATTGAATCACTGATTTATACACATCCGAGCCTACTATGTTCCAGAATGTTTGGTAGAATGATCCCCCAAAACCATCAGGGCCAAGGGTCCCTGCCCCATTCATAGAGAAGACAACCTTTTTAACTTCTTCTAATGAAGGGATGCTAATAAGCATAGCATTGTCTTCTGCTGAGACAGTACCTTGAATTACCTTTTCCACTAAGCCATTATCAATGCATTGATTCTCAGTTGCATAAAGGTCAGAGTAGAACTGAAGTACATGTTGCTCAATATCAGTGGATAGCTCCAGAACCTCATCTCCATGTCTTAAGATTGACATTTGCTTAGTTGAATTCCTAATTTCAACAGTTTTGTGAAAGTAGGAAGTATTTCTGTCTCCACAAGTAAACCACTTCAGATTGGCTTTTTGCTTCCAGAAGGACTCCTCATAATCCAAGGCCTGATCCAACTCCATTTGAGCCTTAATTTCTTGCTGGCGAAGCAAGTCAAAATAGCCATTATCTGCTATCTGCTTCTGAATTTGATCCACCAATTTCAAGGCTGCATCAACCTTTACATTGACATCACCAAACACCATTTTATTCCATGATTTGAACCTAGCTTTTAAGTGTTTCAATTTATGCATTAGAACATACATTGGACAGCCACTCACTGACAAGGACCAAGCTTCCTTGACAAGATTTGCACAATCTGGGTGATCCGACCACATATCAAAATATCTGAAGCTAGATGGACTTGACTTGGCACCTTTATGTTGAGTAAGCATAATGGGGTAATGATATGAGTGGCTTTTAGTTAAAGTATAACACGCCATGCTGGTCCAATAGAGCAGCCAAGAATTATTCACTATTGCTCTATCAAGCTGTTTGTGTGTGAGCGTTGCCAGCCCTTCCATTCGACCAAGTAAAAGGCACTCCTCTGGTTACAATGTGAGAAAAATTACCTGCATTTGTCCAATTCATAAAATCATCACAGGATGTTTTAAGAGGTAAATACCGTCCCAATTTCTCATGAGCCCCACGAACAACATTGAAGTCACCCACGAATAACCAAGGACCAGGGTGATCATGCTCCAATTTGGCTAAATCTCTCCAAAGCTCCTTTCTCGTTTGATAAAGGGTAGAAGCATAGACAACAGCCACAAAAAACCTTTGATTATCCAAAGTAACATAAAAAGCACAGCACTGGGAAGAGACAAAAATAACCACAGGGTCCATTGTGTGCATACAAAAACACCACAAATTTGGAATTCTATTAACTCTATTATTAGAAGAGAAATGCTTTAAACCAAGACTCCTCCAAAAGGACTGGTGAATCTGATCCACTTCAATCCAAGGCTCAGCCAATAGCACCAAATCTGGTTTATTCTTTTTACACGGCTTTTTAAGTATTTTCCTAGTTTCAGTGTTACCTAGGCCTCTAGCATTCCAAAAAAAGGCTCTCATTAAGCAAGATTGCGTGGACCACCCCTTCGGGAGTTAGGAACAACAACCTTAGCTTTGCCACCTTTCTGTTTTTGTCTGAGCTTCTTTTTCTGAGACTTAGTTAAAGCAATAGTGAAAGAAGAGTTTCCTGCTGCATCCTGAGCTCTGATTGTTGTAGGGGAAGGGTCAGGCTCAAAATCCTCTTCTTCATCTCCCCATAACCTAGAAACAATTTGCAAGTCCTTTCTGACATTTGGAGGAACATGGTCGGAAAGAAACTCTGGTGACTTTGAAGAGGTTGAAGCTGCAATCCCCTCCAAAGAATCAGGAACCACCAGACTTTGTGAATTATGGTTTTCCTCTTCCAAAGCAGAATCTAAGTTATCATCCAGGTGAGGTTGGGATTCATCAAAAATAGTCTCAACTGAGTCACTGTCCTCGTCAATCACTGGTTGCCTAGACTTCACAGCATCATCTAATCTTTGAAACACAGTGGCCATAGGCACTGTCTCATTAATCCTTATTGCTATCTCTGATTCCCTTGGAATTGTGAACACTTTATCCCCCCTATCGGGAATTATGTCTGCGTGTGAGCTACCAATGACCTGGTTCACAATATTCTGATCAGCCAAGCCAGTAGCCACTTCACCAACCACCTGAGGCATTTGATCAGCATGATCCTTCTTCAAACCACTGCCACCAGGACTAACCAGATCAACAACTGGTTTTTCTTGGTTCTCAACAACCTTATCTCCTTGAATAGCATCAACGGTCTGTTTTTGCTTTGGAAGATATATTTAAGTACCCTTAGCGATCCCTCGATCCGGATTCCTTGCCAGAGATTCTATACCAGGGTTGAGACTCTCGCCCTTCTTCTTCTTGCAACAAGCCTCCTCATGGCCAATGATACCACAAAAGTTACAGTAAGCTGGAAGGTTTTCATAGTCAATTTCCAAGTAGAAAGTAAAGTCATCCCTCTCTACCATTATCTTGTTAGGAATTCTGCCTTTTAGATCAATCTCAACCAGGACCCTTGCAAAGTGACCCAAAGTTCTCGACCTAGTTGCTTCATCCAGAGTAATTGGAGTACCAATACCATTAGCTATTTCAAATAGAATTTTCGGACGCCAATATTCTTGGGGGAGATCATAAATTCTCACCCAACACTGCACCTGTGTTTGTCTTTGTTGATTCGGGTTAAAATCTGCACTCCACCGTGTCAATCTCAAGATCCCTGGACTTAAGCTCCAAGAACCCGAGGACCTTATACGAGTAAAGTCTTCCTGGGATTGAAAACCAAACTCAAAGTAACCTTTTCCCAACGGGGTCATTCTCCATTGTGATATTGGCTTCCACAATGCAGATAGCTTGGAGAGCAAGTCAGTGATCTTAAGAGGCTGATTCCCTTTTGCCATCAATAATCGACCATGAAGGCAATTCTTGGCGCTGTGAAGGCCAATCTTGTACTCCTCCCCAGAAATCTTGATGGAGACAGCACCACTTATGATTTGAGGATGAGGCAATTGAGACAATGAGATATCCATCGTGTTTCATACCGCTTGAACAAACGACTTTGGAGCAGTCGGCTGAGCAGTTTTATCATGGGGTTTGGCCGGAGGAGCAATCGGCCTGTCAAAGTTTGTGGAAACATTGTTGAGAGGAGCAGATATTGGGGGAGAAAGAATGTCAGGGAACATTAATTCCCATGGGCAAATCAAGGAGAATGCCATGGAGGAACACATACAAAACTAGACTACCATGCAAACCCTAAACCCAAAATTTGACCCAGAACCCTAATTTTGACCCGAAACCCTAATTTTACCCAAAAGCCTAATTCTAACCCTAAACCCTAATTTTGACCCAAAACCCTAATTTTGACCCGAAACCCTAAATTTTAACCCAAAACCGTAATTTTAACACTATTTTTGAGGCAAAACCCTATTTTAAACTCAAAACCTAATTCAAACCCTAAATCCTAATTTGGACCCTAAACCCTAAATTTGACCCAGAACCCTAATTTTGAGCCGAAACCCTAATTTTACCCAAAAGCCTAATTCTAACCCTAATTCAAACCCTAAACCCCAATTTTGACACAGAACCATAATTTTGACGCGAAACCCTAAATTTCAACCCAAAACCCTAATTTTAACACTATTTTTGACACAAAACCCTATTTTTAACTCAGAACCCTAATTCAAACCTTGACCCAAAACCCTAATTTTGACCCAAAACCCTAATTTAACACCAAATCCCTAATTTTGACCCAAAACCCTATTATAAACTCAAAACC
>JAUPTC010000010.1:13593068-13627088 GCA_030762895.1 Sophora flavescens | reverse complement strand
AAACCCTAATTTGGACCCAATCCCCAAATTTTAACCCCAAACCGTAATTCTAACCTTATTTTTGACCGAAAACCCTATTTTTAACTCAAAACCTTAATTCAAACCCTAAACCCTAATTTTGACCCAAACCCAAATTTGGACCCAAAACCCTAATTCTAATCCTATTTTGACCCAAAACCCTCTTTTAAACTCAAAACCCTAATTTAAACCCTAAACCCTAATTTAGATCCTAAACCCTAAATTTGACCCAGAACGCTACTTTTTCCCAAAACCCTAATTTTAACCCAAAACCATAATTCTAACCATAATTTTGACCCAGAACCCTAATTTTAACCCAAAACCCTAATTCTAACCTTATTTTTTACCCAAAACTCCATTTTTAACACAAAGCCCTAATTCAAACCCTAATTTTTAAATTAAACCCTAAATTTGACCCAGAACCCTAATTTTGATCCGAAACCCTAGTTTTAACCTAAACCCCAAATTCAAACCCTAAACCCCCAAAACCCTAATTTGGACACAAAACCCAAATTGTGACCGAAAACACTAATTTTAACCCAAAGCCCTAATTCAAACCCTACTTTTGACCCAAACCCTTATTTTAAACTCAAAACCTAATTCAAACCCTAAACCCTAATTTGGGCATTAAATTTGACCTAGAACCGTAATTTTGACCCGAAACCATAATTTTACCCAAAAGCCTAACTCTAACCCTAATTCAAACCCTAACCCTAATTTTGACCCAGAACCCTAATTTTAACCCAAAACCCTAATTTTAACACTATTTCTGACCCAAAAACCTATTTTTAACTCAAAACCCTAATTCAAACCTTACCCTATGTTTGACCCAAAACGCTAATTTTAACCCAAAGCCCTAATTTTGACATAAAACCCTAATTCTAACCCCATCCGTGACCCAAAACCCTATTTCAAACCCCAAACCCTAATTTTGACCCTAAACCCTAAATTTGACCCCGAACCCCAATTTTGACCCGAAACCCCAATTTTACCCATAACCCAAATTCTAACCCTAATCCCTAATTTTGACCCAGAACCCAAATTTTAACCCAAAACCCTAATTCTAACCCTATTTTTGACCCAAAACCCTATTTTAAATCCAAACCTAATTCAAACCCTAAACCCTAATATGTACCAAAAACCCTAATTTTGACCCAAACCCTAATTTTAACCCAGAGCCCTAATTTTGACCCAAAACCCTAATACTAACCCTATTTTTGACCGAAAACCCTATTTTAAACTCAACCATATTTCAAACCCTAAACCCTAACTTTGACCCTAAACCCAAAATTTGACCCAAAAACCTAATTTTGACTCAAAACCGTAATTTTAACCCAAAACCCTAATTCTAACCTTATTTTTGACCCAAAACCCTATTATTAGCTCAAAACATTAATTCAAACCCTAAACCCTAATTTTGACCCAAAACCTAACTTTGGACCCAAAACCTATGTTTTGGCCCAAAACCCTAATTCTAACCCTATTTTAACCCTAAACCCTATTTAAAACTCAAAACCCTAATTCAAACCCTAAACCCTAATTTTGAACCTAAGCCATAAATTTTACCCAGAACCCTAATTTTTCCCAAAACCCTAATTTTAACCCAAAACCCTAATTCTAACCCAATTTTTGACCCAAAATCCTATTTTAAACTCAAAACCTAATTCAAACCCTAAACCCTAATTTGGACACAAAACCCTAAATTTGACCCAGAACCCTAATTTTGACCCGAAACCCTAATTTTAGCCAAAAGCCTAATTCAAACCCTAAACCCTTATTTTAACACAGCCCTAATTTTGACCCAAAACCCTAAATTTTAACCCAAAACCCTAATTTTAAACCTAATTTTGACCCAAAACCCTATTTTTAACTCAAAACTCTAATTCAAACCTTGAACCAAAACCCTAATTTAACACCAAATCCCTAATTTTGACCCAAAACCCTAATTCAAACCCTAAACCCTAATTTGAACCCTAAATTTGACCCAGAACCCCAATGTTGACCCGAAACCCTAATTTTAACCAAAAGCCTAATTCTAACCCTATTTCAAACCCTAAACCCAAATTTTGAACCTGAATCCTAATTTTGACCCGAAACCCTAAATTTTAACCCTGACCTTAATTCTAACCTTATTTTTGACCCAAAACCCTATTTTTAACACAAAGCCCTAATTCAAACCCTAATTTTGAAACTAAACACTAAATTTGATCCCAACCCTAACTTTGATATGGAACCCTTGTTTTAACCCAAATCCCAAAACCCAAATTCAAACCCTAAACCCTAATTTTGCCCCAAAACCCTAATTTGGACCCAACACCCAAATTTTGACCCAAAACCCTAATTTTAACCCAAAGCCCTGATTTTGACCCAAAACCCTAATTCTAACCACATTTTTTACCCAAAACCCTAATTCTAACCCTATTTTTGACCCAAAACCCTATATTAAACACAAAACCCTATTTCAAACCCTAAACCCTAATTTTGATCCGAAACCCTAAATTTGACCCAGAACCCTAATTTTGACCAAACCCTAATTTTACCCAAAACCCTAATTCTAACCCAAATTCTAAACCTAAGCCCTAATTTTGACCAGAACCCTAATTCTAACCATATTTTTACCCAAAACCTATTTTTAACTCAAAACCCTAATTCAAATCCAAACCCTAATTTGTACCAAAAACCCTAATTTTGTCCCAAAACCGTAATTTTAACGAGAGCCCTAATTTTGACCCAAAACTGTAATTCTAACCCTATTTTGACCCAAAACCCTATTTTTAACTCAAAACCCTAATTCAAACCCTAAACCCTAATTTTGACCCAAAACCCTAATTCTAACCCTATTTTGACCCAAAACCCTATTTTAAACTCAAAACCCTAATTCAAACCCTAAACACTATGTTTGACCAAAACCTTATTTCAAACCCTAAACCCTAATTTTGACCCTAAACCCTAAATTTTACCCCCGAACCCTAATTTTGACCCGAAACCCTTATTTTACCCAAAACCATAATACTAACCCAAATTCTAACCCTAAGCCCTAATTTTGACCCAGAACCCTATTTTTAACCCAAACCCTAATTTTAACCCAGAGCCCTAATTTTTACCCAAAACCCTAATTCTAACCTTATTATTGACCCAAATTTGGACCCCAAACCCAAGTTTTGACCCAAAACCCTAATTCTAACCCTATTTTGACCCAAAACCCTATTTAAAACTCAAAACCCGAATTCAAACCCTAAACCCTAATTTTGAACATAAACATTTTACCCAAAACCATAATTTTTCCCAAAACCCTAATTTAACCCAAAACCCTAATTCTAACCCTATTTTTGACCCAAAACCCTATTTTAAACACAAAACCTAATTCAAACCCTAAACCCTAATTTGGACCCTAAACCCTAAATTTGACCCGGAACCCTAATTTTGACCAAAACCCTAATTTTAGCCAAAAGCCTAATTCTAACCCTAATTTTGACCCAAAACCCTAAATTTTAACCAAAAACCCTAATTTTAACCCTAATTTTGACCCAAAACCCTATTTTTAACTCAAAACTCTAATTCAAACCTTGACCCAAAACCCTAATTCAACACCAAATCCCTAATTTTGACCCAAAACCCTATTTTAAACTCAAAACCCTAATTCAAACCCTAAACCCTAATTTGAACCCTAAATTTGACCCAGAACCCCAATTTTGACCCGAAACCCTAATTTTAACCAAAAGCCTAATTCTAACCCTATTTCAAACCGTAGACCCAAATTTTGAACCAGAATCCTAATTTTGACCCGAAACCCTAAATTTTAACCCCCAACCCTAAATGTAACCTTATTTTTGGCCCAAAACCCTATTTTTAACACAAAGCCCTAATTCAAACCCTAATTTTGAAACTAAACCCTAAATTTGATCCAGAACCCTAACTTTGATAAGAAACCCTTGTTTTAACCCAAATCCCAAAACCCAAATTCAAACCCTAAACCCTAATTTTGCCCCAAAACCCTAATTTGGACCCAACACCCAAATTTTGACCGAAAACCCTAATTTTAACCCAAAGCCCTGATTTTGACCCAAAACCCTAATTCTAACCGTATTTTTTACCCAAAACCATAATTCTAACCCTATTTTTGACCCAAAACCCTATATTGAACACAACCCTATTTCAAACCCTAAACCCTAATTTTGATCCGAAACCCAAAATTTGACCCAGAACCCTAATTTTGACCCGAAACCCTAATTTTACCCAAAACCCTAATTCAAACCCAAATTCTAACCCTAAGCCCTAATTTTGACCCAGAACCCTAATTCTAACCATATTTTCACTACAACAGATTAGACTTTTAATAACGCACCTTTTATAGCATTTCCGTGTGGAAATGCTATTAAAAGTGATGGGGGGGACTTTTAATAGCGTTTCCTTTAGAAAACGCTATCTTAGGTATCACCTAAGATAGCGTTTCCGTGTGGAACCGCTATTAAAAGTGCCACTTAGGAAAAGATAGCGGTTCCACACGGAAACGCTATTTTAGGTGATACCTAAGATAGCGTTTCCTAAAGGAAACGCTATCTTAGGTGATACCTAAGATAGCGTTTCCTAAAGGAAACGCTATCTTAGGTTCGCCTTTTCATCAGAACAGCAAATTAAATGCGGGACCTTGGTTTTCTTCCCTCTTTTTTCTTGCTCTCTTCATTCCACTCGACACACACAGCCCCAACCCTACTGTAGCTCGTTGCCATCGCGGGAACCCTTATTTGCCACCGTCACCACTGGTGTTGTTGACCATCCCGCCGCCGCCGCTGCTGTTGTTGACCATCCTGCAGCCGTCACCGCCCGTTCAAGCCCTTCCCTCTTCCATCGCCTTTTCCTCTTCGATGTTTGGTAAGTCCCCTTGTTTCTCTTTTTTCTCCCTTGTTGGAAAGGATGCTTATTATGACATTACTCTTGGTTTTTTTATCTGTCTTACTGAACCTCTGCTTGCTGAGAAAATTTCCTGAATCTTAGTTATTGTAGCTCACCGTATGTATCTATTTATGCTTTTATGAATTTGGATTACAATAATGCCTTATCACTCTTTGTGTTTTGGACTGCTTCCATGCAACTCAGAAATAAGCAACAAGTTTCTGCTATTTAGTATTTACACATAATGCTGATTTCTTTTTCATGAAGAATGAAGATGATTCCCAGGAGCACTTTTTTCAAATGAATTTACTTGATTCGGTAGACTCAACTAAAATGAAGGTTATTGATTTTTACATTAGACATGACTAAAATCAAGAAGGAACGAGATATGCATACTTATTATTGGCTGTACAATCAGCTATTATCTCTTTCCAATAGTCGGTAAAATCATGTTGTATCCTGCTATTTGATGGAATACTTTTAATACTGTGATAAACTTATAGGGTGTTCTTGGTATGAGTGGATTGGATGAACATGAGAAGCTAGAAAATGAAGAATTGAAAATGAGAGATGTATCTAAAGACATACGCAAATTACTCGTTGATTTTCTTCCATTTTCACTCTTTTCAAGCACACTCATATATTCACAGGACCTCTTTTCATTAGGAAATTCTTAATTAACTGAAAAGCCTCAAAGCTCTAGCAGATTCTGATAGGATTAAGGTCTTCCAAGTGTCAATTCATAGGACATTTTCTTTATTGTTGCTGTTTTTGCTGCTTCTGATTTCACTTCATACATTTTTTGAGCATGTGTTTATGCTTAGTCATTTTTGGAGCATGTGTTTATGCTTAGTCATTTTAGATTCAGTCATTTTTGCTGCTTCTGATAGTTTCTTTTTCATTTTCTCCAGAACATACGCATAGACATTTCTTGAAGATCTCTGATGCAACAGAGGTGCTCCTAAATAAGTACCCAGATCTTGAGTCTTCTCAATCTGTAGAGTCCTACTTAAGTCAGTAGCCAAGTCAGGATTATTGTTACTAGAGAAGAAGACTTTAGACTTGGATAGATTCACTCTCTACCCTGAGCTGTTACAGAATTCCTCAAATACATTTAAAATCATTTGAGTCTGGTTCAAATTTGCTTCAGCTACAAAGATTAGGTCATCAGCAAAACTCAGCTACAAATTTGCTTCCTGGTACGAAACTACTTTGAGTATTATTTACAATGTAAGGCATAATAGTTATTAGCCTATGAGCTATCACTTTGGTAATGATCTTATAACTTACATTACACAAAGCTACATGTCTTAATTGATTAACACAAGAGATATCATTCTTTTAAGGAATCAGAGTTAACAAGAATATATATAATTACCAACAACATTCCATTGAGATTTAAAAGAGATGGGATGAAAACCATCAAGGCCAGGGGCTTTAAAGTTTTTCATACTAAAGAGAGCTCTTTTTATCTCATCAAGTGGACAAGATTTTCAAGGAAATCCCTGTCTCTTTCTTTTATATTAGGAAAGGCAGATAAGGTTGGAAAAGCGACATTTCCCATACCAGTACTTTGATATAGATCCTTAAAGAAATCTGAAACTAAGTTCTGTAATTGCAAATCTTCATAGATCCAATTGTCATCAGGACCTAGTAGAGCATAAATTCTATTTGTTCTCCTCTTTATGATGGCTGATTGATGAAAAAACTTTCAGCCTCCCATCATGAACCATTTGATTCTAGATTACTGAAACCAATAGTTTTCTTCTTGTTTCACAATCCTCTCCTTGAACATAAAAGATACAACATGTTCTTCAAGGGACCTGAAACTGCTACATCGATCCTTTCCTTTACCCAACTGAATACCCCCATCTCTCCCATCTTTCCCTTTTGATGCTTCCCCACTAATACACAGCCCTGTCCACACTCAATTTGCCATGCGGAAAAACGGTAAAAATTTTCATTCCTTTCATTCCTTTAATCTGTATACATTGCATGTAGACATCAACCACTCTAAACTCAAAGTAAATATGTTTAATAAATAGTTTTGTAGATCGGAAAGCATGGATCGGAAATGGATGTACGCCAATCGTTTAACGAAGGAGTATGAGGATGGGGTGAAAGAGTTCATTAGGTTTGCAGTTCGGCATGCGGAAAACCCTAGTACAATCATATGTCCTTGTTTAGATTGTTGTTATGCAAGGCGAGTTAGTGCAGCCGATTTGGAAGAACATTTAGTGTGTAATGGAATCGATCAAAGTTATACATGTTGGACAAAACATGGTGAGACAAGAGCTGAGTCTAGTGAAATGAGGAATCGTGTGAGATATTCATCATACGATACCGACACAAATACTTATGAGGGCGATCGTTTTGAAGACATTGCAAATGCTGTTGAAGAGGATCTTCGAGATTGTCCTCAAATGTTTGAGTGGTTGGTAAGTGATGCAGAGCAACCATTGTATGATGGTTGTACTAAATTCACAAGATTGTCGGCGATGTTAAAGTTGTATAACTTGAAATCGGGCAACGGATGGACTGATAAGAGCTTTACGGACTTACTCACACTATTGAAAGACATGTTGCCAGAGGATAATGTGCTTCATTGGTGTAATCCATTTTTATATTTTAATTGAAGGTATTTGTATGAAGAATTGTTGCTTCCAAAGGAAAGAACGAGGAGGTTTCTGTTCTTGTCCCCACACCAAACAAATACATACGGCTACTTCGGGAGGGATTCACAGACAACGTATCTAGTGACCGGTTTGCAACTAAAGAAAGAGAATATCAGCCCTTGTTTTTAGCGTAGTGCAATGTTGGGTGAGTCGCTTATCCTATAGGACTTAATTCACAATAATGAATTACATAAAAGTTGAGGTGCTTAGGATTTGTTATCTCAACATTTTTGTAGGAATCATTGGGTGCTGTGCGCGATAAATATTGTTGAAGAGATTATTTACTATCTGGATCCCTTGAATGTTGATCCTAGGGTCGCCCAGAATTAAAGAATCTGTTCGATAAGTAAGCATGCTTTTATATTTCTGATTTTCTATGATTCTGTCGAATGGCTTTCATGGTAGATACATGTTGCAAGTTGTCATGGTCCTAATGTGCTTTTGATTTTTGACATTAGAACATGTGTTGAATTGACATATCTTTGGGTTGTGGCTATTGTGGTTCAAAATAAAAAAAAGCATGCGTGTGTTTGTGATGATTGAAAATATGTTTCTTAATGAAGTCTGTTTGATTTTGTGATTAGTGCTTTGCAAGTTTATCGTGCAAATATCGGAGCTAAGGTGCCGCGTTTAAAGGCAACCAACATTAAATGGATTCAGATAGAGGTACATTTGCAAAAACTTAATGCGCAATTAGATAAAAAAAAACTATATTGATTTACTATTTTATTTTTTATAGTGCCCAAGAGACAACCAACAAAGTCAGATTTTGGGTACTATGTCATGCGTTTCATGAAGGAAACTATCTTGCATGACCAAGTTAAAATACCAATGGCGGTATGTTGTTTACTTAGCTTTTAATCGTGGATTGTTCAAATGTTTTAGCAATTGTAACTTAATTTATTTAATTTTTATGTCGTGATACTTTCCACGACTTCAAATGCTCCACATACTCCTTTGCTCAACTATCTGAAGTCAAGGAAGATTGGTGTCGCTATATTGTTGAAAAGTTCGTTTGATTATGTCAAATTGATCACGAGTTAGTTCTTGCAATACTCATTGGTATGCGAATAATGCTTTAGATTTCTAACTAGAGATCCACATCAACAGTAGTTTCTCTTTATCTATATCCTCAGATTGATAAAAGTTCAAATTTTACTTATTATTTCTGTTATTCTTCTTCATCAACAAAGTAATGCATGTTGCAAGTGTATTTCCTAAGGGTATTTGATTATTGCCCCCTGTTTTTTTTTTGTGGTTGCAAGTGATGTGAAAAACAATAGCTTGATTGGAAGTATTCTCGAAAACATAGGCAATCGTATCTTGCCTTCCAGGTCTGTATGTAATCCAACCGAATGTCGGACTTTTCTATACCTTGTCTTGTATTATTTGTAACCTCTTTAATGTCCTCCCTTGATTTCGGGATTTATCCTACAACTTGACTAAGCGGAGAGATACCATACAATATTGGATTTTTGCAAGTAGCAACCTTGTATGTGTTGCATGATCCTTTATAACCTATTTCAATTTTTAATAAGAAGGATATTTGGTCTTCCACTTCCATTCTATGGGAATTTCTTGATGGATTTGTTTGATTTTTGTAGGTCATTGCAAGGCAATAAACTCTCTGGGCATATTCCGTCTATGATCGGTCTCATGGAAGCACTTGCTGTCTTGTAATTAAGCATTGTTAGTTAGCAGTTTCTGAAACAAATTTAATGAAGTTTCATTGTTGACTTGAGGTTTTGGATGATGTTAAAACTGGGAAGCTTTAATATTATGAATCAGTTGCTTCTATAATCTGTATATGATCAGTGTGCATGGCTGAAATATATGAAGTTTGCGGATTCCCTTATATACTTGGTTCCTTAATTTTTTCTCCCTAATTTTATGCATCTTTTTGCATATACATATTTACTTCAGAAGTACAGTGGAAGCAAGGGAACATTTGTATTGACTGCAACAATTGTGGTTTTTTTGGTGTAGTTCAATATGCAGGAATGGATGTAAAAGTTAAGAAATATGTAAATTAAAAAAAAAAAAAGGGGAATAGATAGCGATTGTTATTAACAAACGCTATCTAAAGTCTGACTTTAGATAGCGTTTGTACACGGAAATGCTATCTAAAGTCTGACTTTAGATAGCGTTTCCGTGTAAAAATGCTATCTAAAGTCACCTATTAATAGCACTTCCTAAATGCTATCTTTGCTAACGAGTTTTAATAGCGGTAGCATAGATAGCGGTTACAAACGCTATTAAAAGGCATACGGAAACGCTATCTAAAGTCTAATCTGTTGTAGTGTTTTGACCCAAAACCTATTTTTAATTCAAAACCCTAATTCAAATCCGAAACCCTAATTTGTACCAAAAACCCTAATTTTGTGCCAAAACCCTAATTTTAACCCAGAGCCCTAATTTTGACCCCAAAACCCTAATTCTAACCTTATTTTGGACCCAAAACCCTATTTTAACTCAAAACCTTAATTCAAACCCTAAACCCTAATTTTGACTCAAAACCCAATTTTTGACCCAAAACCCTATTTCTAACCCTATTTTGACCCAAAACTCTTATTTTAACTAAAAACCCTAATTCAAACCCTAAACCCTAATTTTGACGCAAAACCCAAAATTTGACCCGATACCCTAATTTTAACCCAAAACCCTAATTCTGACCCAAAAACCTATTTTTAACAAAAACCCTAATTCAAACCCTAAACCCTATGTTCGACCAAAACCTTATTTCAAACCCTAAACCTTAATTTTGACACTAAATCCCAAATTTGACCCCGAACCCTAATTTTGACCCGAAACCCTTATTTTACCCAAAACCCTAATACTAACCCAAATTCTAACCCTAAGCCCTAATTTTGACCCAGAACCCTAATTTTAACCCAAAACCCTAATTCTAACCTTATTTTTCACCCGAAAACCTATTTTTAACTCAAAAACCCAATTCAAACCCTAATTTGTACCAAAACCCTAATTTTAACCCAGAGCCCTAATTTTTACCAAAAACCAACATTCTAACCTTATTTTTGACCCAAATTTGGACCCCAAACCCAAATTTGGACCCAAAACCCAAGTTTTGACCCAAAACCCTAATTCTAACCCTATTTTGACCAAAGACCCTAATTCAAACCCTAAACCCTAATTTTGAACCTAAGCCATAAATTTTACCCAAAACCCTAATTTTTCCCAAAACCCTAATTTTAACCCAAAACCCTAATTCTAACCCTATTTTTGACCCAAAACCATGTTTGAAACTCAGATCCTAATTCAAACCCTAAACCCTAATTTGGACCCTAAACCCTAAATTTGATCCAGAACCCTAATTTTGACCTGAAACCCTAATTTTAGCCAAAAGCCTAATTCGAACCCTAATTCAAACCCTAAACCCTAATTTTGACACAACCCTAATTTTGACCCAAAACCCTAAATTTTAACCCAAGACCCTAATTTTGACCCAAAACCCTAATTTTAACTCAACTCTAATTCAAACCTTGACCCAAAACCCTAATTTAACACCAAATCCCTAATTTTGACCCAAAACCCTATTTTAAACTCAAAACCCTAATTCAAACCCTAAACCCTAATTTGAACCCTAAATTTGACCCAGGACCCCAATTTTGACCCGAAACCCTAATTTTAACCAAAAGCCTATTTCTTACCCTATTTCAAACCCTAAACCCAAATTTTGAACCAGAATCCTAATTTTGACCCGAAACCTTAAACTTTAACCCCCAACCCTAATTCTAACCTTATTTTTGACCCAAAACCCTATTTTTAACACACAGCCCTAATTCAAACCCTAATTTTGAAACTAAACCCTAAATTTGATCCAGAACCCTAACTTTGATCTGAAACCCTTGTTTTAACCCAAATCCCAAAACCCAAATTCAAACCCTAAACCCTAATTTGGACCCAACACCCAAATTTTGACCCAAAACCCTAATTTTAACCCAAAGCCCTGATTTTGACTCAAAACCCTAATTCTAACCGTATTTTTTACCCAAAACCCTAATTCTAACCCTATTTTTTGACCCAAAACCCAATATTAAACACAAAACCCTATTTCAAACCCCTGAACCCTAATTTTGATCAAAGCCAAAATTTGACCAGAACCCTAATTTTGACCCGAAACCCTAATTTTACCCTAAACCCTAATTCTAACCCTAAGCCCTAATTTTGACCCAGAACCCAAATTCTAACCATATTTTTTACCCAAAACCTATTTTTAACTCAAAACCCTAATTCAAATCCGAAACCCCAATTTGAACCAAAAACCCTAATTTTGTCCCAAAACCCTAATTTTAACCCACAGCCCTAATTTTGACCCAAAACCCTAATTCCAACCTTATTTTTGACCCAAAGCCCTATTTTTAACTCAAAACCTTAATTCAAACCCTAAACCCAAGTTTTGACCCAAAACCCTAATTCTAACCCTATTTTGACCCAAAACCCTATTCTAAACTCAAAACCCTAATTTTGACGCAAAACCCAAAATTTGACCCGAAACCCTAATTTTAACCCAAAACCCTAATTCTGACCCAAACCCAAAATTTGACCCGAAACCCTAATTTTAACCCAAAACCCAAATTCTGACCCAAATACCTATTTTTAACACAACCCTAATTGAAACCCTAAACCTTATGTTTGACCAAAACCTTATTTCAAACCCTAAACCCTAATTTTGACCCTAAACCCTAAATTTGACCCCGAACCCTAATTTTGACCCGAAACCCTTATTTTACCCAAAACCCTAATACTAACCCAAATTCTAATCCTAAGCCCTAATTTTGACCCAGAACCCTAATTTTAACCCAATACCCTATTTCTAACCTTATTTTTCACCCAAAAACCTATTTTTAACTCAAAACCCTAATTCAAACCCTAAACCCTAATTTGTACCAAAAACCTAATTTTGATCCAAACCCTAATTTAAACCCAGACCCCTAATTTTCGCCCAAAACCCTAATTCTAACCTTATTTTTTACCCAAATTTGGACCCAAAACCCAAGTTTTGACCCAAAACCCTAATTCTAACCCTCTTTTGACCCAAAACTCTAGTTTTAACCCAAAACCAAAATTCAACCCCTAAACCCCCAAAACCCTAATTGGGACCCAAACCCCAAATTTTGACCCAAAACACTAATTTTAACCCAAAGCCTTAATTTTGACACAAAACCCTAATTTTAAACCAAAACCCTAATTTTAACCCAAAACCCTAATTTTAACCCAAAACCCTAATTTTAACCCAAAGCCTTAATTTTGACCCAAAACCCTAATTCTAACCCAATTGTTAACCCAAAATCCTATTTTTAACTCAAAACCCTAATTCAAACCCTAAACCCTAATTTTGACCCTAAACCCAAAATTTGACTCGAAACCCTAATTTTAACCCAAAACTCTAATTCTAACACTATTTCTGACCCAAAAACCTATTTTTAACTCAAAACCCTAATTCAAACCCTAAACCCTAATTTTGACGCTAAACCCAAAATTTGACCCAAAACCCTAATTTTAACCCAAACCCCTAATTCTAACCCTATTTTGACCCAAAACCATGTTTTAAACTCAGAACCTAATTCAAACCCTAAACCCTAATTTGGACCCTAAACCCTAAATTTGACCCAGAACCCTAATTTTGACCCAAAACCCTAATTTTAGCCAAAAGCCTAATTCTTACCCTAATTCAAACCCTAAACCCTAATTTTCACACAACCCTAATTTTGACCCAAAACCCTAAATTTTAACCCAAGACCCTAATTTTAACCCTAATTTTGACCCAAAACCCTATTATTTTTAACTCAAAACCCTAATTCTAACCATTTTTTTACCCAAAACCTATTTTTAACTCAAAACCCTAATTCAAATCCGAAACCCTAATTTGTACCAAAACCCCTAATTTTGTCCCAAAACCCTAATTTTAACCCAGAGCCCTAATTTTGACCCAAAACCCTAATTCTAACCTTATTTTTGACTCAAAACCGTAATTCAAACCCTAAACCCTAATTTTGACCCAAAACCCTAATTCTAACCGAATTTTGACCCAAAACCCTATTCTTAACTCAAAACCCTAATTCAAACCCTAAACCCTAATGTTGACGCTAAACCAAAAATTTGACCCGAAACCCTAATTTTAACCCAAAACCCTAATTCTGACCCAAAAACCTATTTTTAACACAAAACCCTAATTCAAACCCTAAACCCTATGTTTGACCAAAACCTTATTTCAAACCCTAAACCCTAATTTTGACCCTAAACGCTAAATTTGACCCCGAACCCTAATTTTGACCCGAAACCCTTATTTTACCCAAAACCTTAACACTAACCCAAATTCTAACCCTAAGCCCTAATTTTGACCCAGAACCCTAATTTTAACCCAATACCCTAATTCTAACCATATTTTTCATCCAAAAACCTATTTTTAACTCAAAACCCTAATTCAAAACCTAAACCCTAATTTGTACCAAAAACCCTAATTCTGACCCAAACCCTAATTTTAACCCAGAGCCCTAATTTTTGCCCAAAACCCTAATTCTAACCTTACTTTTGACCCAAATTTGGACCCAAAACCCAAATTTGGACCCAAAACCCAACTTTTGACCCAAAACCCTAATTCTAACCCTCTTTTGACCCAAAACCCTAGTTTTAACCCAAAACCAAAATTCAACCCCTAAACCCCCAAAACCCTAATTGGGACCCAAAACCCAAATTTTGACCCAAAACACTAATTTTAACCCAAAGCCTTAATTTTGACACAAAACCCTAATTTTAAACCAAAACCCTAATTTTAACCCAAAACCCTAATTTTAACCCAAAGCCCTAATTTTGACCCAAAACCCTAATTCTAACCCAATTTTTGACCCAAAATCCTATTTTTAACTCAAAACCCTAATTCAAACCCTAAACCCTAATTTTGACCCTAAACCCAAAATTTGACTCGAACCCCTAATTTTAACCCAAAACTCTAATTCTAACACTATTTCTGACCCAAAAACCTATTTTTAACTCAAAACCCTAATTCAAATCCTAAACCCTAATTTTGACGCTAAACCCAAAATTTGACCCGAAACCCTAATTTTAACCCAAAACCCTAATTCTAACCCAATTTTGACCCAAAACCATGTTTTAAACTCAGAACCTAATTCAAACCCTAAACCCTAATTTGGACCCTAAACCCTAAATTTGACCCAGAACCCTAATTTTGACCCGAAACCCTAATTTTAGCCAAAAGCCTAATTCTTACCCTAATTCAAACCCTAAACACTAATTTTCACACAACCCTAATTTTGACCCAAAACCCTAAATTTTAACCCAAGACCCTAATTTTAACCCTAATTTTGACCCAAAACCCTATTTTTAACTCAAAACTCTAATTCAAACCTTGACCCAAAACCCTAATTTAACACCAAATCCCTAATTTTGACCCAAAACCCTATTTTAAACTCAAAACCCTAATTCAAACCCTAAACCCTAATTTGAACCCTAAATTTGACCCAGAACCCTATACTAAACACAAAACCATGTTTCAAACCCTAAACCCTAATTTTGATCCGAAACCCAAAATTTGACCCAGAACCCTAATTTTGACCAAAAACCCTAATTTTACCCAAAACCCTAATTCTAACCCAAATTCTAACCCTAAGCCCTAATTTTGACCAAGAACCCTAATTCTAACCATTTTTTTACCCAAAACCTATTTTTAACTCAAAACCCTAATTCAAATCCGAAACCCTGATTTGTACCAAAAACCCTAATTTTGTCCCAAAACCCTAATTCTAACCTTATTTTTTACCCAAATCCCTATTTTTAACTCAACCGTAATTCAAACCCTAAACCCTAATTTTGACCCAAAACCCAAGTTTTGACCCAAAACCCTAATTCTAACCAAATTTTGACCCAAAACCCTATTCTTAACTCAAAACCCTAATTCAAACCCTAAACCCTAATTTTGACGCTAAACCCAAAATTTGACCCGAAACTCTAATTTTAACCCAAAACCCTAATTCTGACCCAAAAACCTATTTTTAACACAAAACCCTAATTCAAACCCTAAACCCTATGTTTGACCAAAACCTTATTTCAAACCCTAAACCCTAATTTTGACCCTAAACGCTAAATTTGACCCCGAACCCTAATTTTGAACCGAAACCCTTATTTTACCCAAAACCGTCATACTAACCCAAGTTCTAACCCAAGCCCTAATTTTGACCCAGAACCCTCATTTTAACCCAATACCCTAATTCTAACCTTATTTTTCTCCCAAAAACCTATTTTTAACTCAAAGCCCTAATTCAAACCCTAAACCCTAATTTGTACCAAAACCCTAATTCTGACCCAAACCCTAATTTTAACCCAGAGCCCTAATTTTTGCCCAAAACCCTAATTCTAACCTTATTTTTGACCCAAATTTGGACCCAAAACCCAAATTTGGACCCTAAACCCAAGTTTTAACCCAAAACCCTAATTCTAACCCTCTTTTGACCCAAAACCCTAGTTTTAACCCAAAACCAAAATTCAAACCCTAAACCCCCAAAACCCTAATTGGGACCCAAAACCCAAATTTTGACCCAAAACACTAATTTTAACCCAAAGCCCTAATTTTGACACAAAACCCTAATTTTAAACCAAAACCCTAATTTTAACCTAAAACCCTAATTTTAACCCAAAGCCTTAATTTTGACCCAAAACCCTAATTCTAACCCTATTTTTGACCCAAAATCCTATTTTTAACTCAAAACCCTAATTCAAACCCTAAACCCTAATTTTGACCCTAAACCCAAAATTTGACTCGAAACCCTAATTTTAACCCAAAACCCTAAGTCTAACACTATTTCTGACCCAAAAACCTATTCTTAACTCAAAACCCTAATTCAAACCCTAAACCCTATGTTTGACCCAAAACGCTAATTTTAACCCAGAGCCCTAAATATGACATAAAACCCTAATTCTAACACTATTTTTGACGCAAAACCCTATTTTAAACTCAAAACCCTAAATATGACCCCGAACACTAATTTTGACCCGTAACCCTAATTTTACACAACCCAAATTCTAACCCTAAGCCCTAATTTTGACACAACCCTAATTTTAACCCAAAACCCTAATTCTAACCCTATTTTGACCCAAAAACATATCTTTAACTCAATACCCTAATTCAAACCCTAAATCCTAATTTGTACCAAAAACCCTAATTTTTACCCAAAACCTAAATTTTAACCCAGAGCCCTAATTTTGACCCAAAACCCTAATACTAACCCTATTTTTGACCCAAAACCCTATTTTAAACTCAAGACCCTATTTCAAACCCTAAACCCCAATTTTGATCCTAAACCTTAAATTTGACCCAGAACCCAAATTTTTCCCAAAACCCAAATTTTAACCCAAAACCCTAATTCTAACCCTATTTTTGACCCAAAACCCTATTTTAAACTCAAAACCTAATACAAACCCTAAACCCTAATTTGGACCCTAAACCCAAAATTTGACCCAGAACCCAAAATTTGACCCGAAACCCTAATTTTACCCAAAAGCCTAATTATAACCGTAATTCAAACCCTAAACTCTAATTTTGACCCAGAATCCTAATTTTGACCCGAAACCCTAAATTTTAACCCAAAACCCTATTTTAAACTCAAAACCAAATTCAAAACCTAAACCCTAATTTGGACCCTAAACCCTAAATTTGACCCAGAACCCTAATTTTGACCCGAAACCCTAATTTTACCCAAAAGCCTAATTCTAACCCTAATTCAAACACTAAACCCTAATTTTGACCCAGAACCCTAATTTTGACGCGAAACCCTAAATCGGACCCAGAACCCTAATTTTGACCCAGAACCCTAATTTGGACCCTAAACCCTAAATCAGACCCAGAACCCTAATTTTGACCCGAACCATAATTTTAAACCAAAACCCTATTTTTAACTCAAAACCTTAATTCAAACCCTAAACCCTAATTTTGACCCAAAACCCTAATTTGGGCCCAATACCCAAATTTAAACCCCAAACCCTAATTCTAACCATATTTTTGACCCAAACCCTATTTTAAACTCAAAATCCTAATTCAAATCCTAAACCCTAATTTTGATCCTAAACCCTAAATTTGACCCAGAACCCTAATTTTTCCCAAAACCCTAATTTTAACTCAAAACCCTAATTATAACCCTATTTTTGACCCAAAACCCTATTTTAAACTCAAAACCCTAATTCAAACCCTAAACCCTGATTTTGACCCAAAACCCTAACATGGACCCAAAACCCAAATTTTGACCCCAAACCCTAATTTTAACCCAAATCCATAATTTTGACCCAAAACCCTAACTCTAACCCTATTTTTAACCCAAAACCCTATTTTAAACTCAAAACCGTATTTCAAACCCTAAACCCTAATTTTGATCCTAAACCCTAAATTTGACCCAGAACCCTAATTTTGACTCGAATCCCTAATTTTAAACCAAAACCCTAAATTTAACCCAAAACCCTAATTTTATCACAAAGCCTTAATTTTGACCCAAAATCCTATTTTTAACTCAAAACCCTAATTCAAACCCTAAACCCTAATTTTTACCCTAAACCCAAAATTTGACTCGAAACCCTAATTTTAACCCAAAACCCTAATTCTAACACTATTTCTGACCCAAAAACCTATTTTTAACTCAAAACCCTAATTCAAACCCTAAACCCTATGTTTGACCCAAAACGCTAATTTTAACCCAAAGCCCTAATTTTGACATAAAACCCTAATTCTAACACTATTTTTGACCCAAAACCCTATTTTAAACTCAACCATATTTCAAACCCTAAACCCTAATTTTGACCCTAAACCCTACATTTGACCCCGAACCCTAATTTTGACCCGAAACCCTAATTTTACCCAAAATCCTAATTCTAGCCCAAATTCTAACCCTAAGCCCTAATTTTGACACAGAACCCTAATTTTAACCCAAAACCCTAATTCTAACCCTATTTTTGACCCGAAAACATATCTTTAACTCGATACCCTAATTCAAACCCTAAACCTTAATTTGTACCAAAAACCCTAATTTTGACCCAAAACCTAAATTTTAACCCAGAGCTCTAATTTTGACCCAAAACCCTAATACTAACCCTATTTTTGACCCAAAACCCTATTTTAAACTCAAAACCCTATTTCAAACCCTAAACCCTAATTTTGATCCTAAACCTTAAATTTGACCCAGAACCCTAATTTTTCCCAAAACCCTAATTTTAACCCAAAACCCTAATTCTAACCCTATTTTTGACCCAAAACCCTATTTTAAACTCAAAACCTTGTTTTTTTTAATTAAAGGCTATGGCATGCTAAGGCATCACTATAGAAGAAGGCATCCCAACTAGGTTGGCACCCCAACTACTAACAATCATCTGCCGCAAGCCAACATAATATTGAAGATAAAAAAGAGTACAAAGAATAGCATGGGGGGACAATAAACCAAAACCCATGAATAAAAAACAATCAACTAAACCTATAGTTATGCAAGCCTATCCTATTACGAAAAGACTTGCCCCTAATAAAGTCAGGGACATTGTCCCACCAGTTAAAACAGTGGCTAGCCACACCATAATTAGCTAAACCATCTGCACAACTATTTCCTACCCTGTAAATGTGAGTCACCCAGAAATTCATGCTTCTACAAAGGACTTTGCAATTTTCCCATCTATTATGAAGCTGCCATGGGAATTTCCTGTTAAAAATGAAAGCATCAACCACCACCTTTGAATCGCATTCGAGCCACAACGAGGACCAACCCTTTTGCTGGCAATTTCAATTCCCATCATTGCTGCTACAAATTATGCATGAAGAGCTGAAACTATACCAAGGAAAGCCGAAAAACAGCCCAAGACTCTCCCATATGAATCCCTGAATATGCCTCCAGCAGCAGCATACCCTGGACAACCCTTAGCTGATCCATCAGAGTTACACTTTATCCAACCAATCGTAGGAGGCAACCAATCCACTTTTTTAATGCCATCGGCTTTAGGAGCATGACAGTCCGCAGAAAAGAACTTGATCACCTTAAAATCATCCATTGAATTGTTTGCAGTCCCTTTAGACAATGAGCCAGCTAGGTGAGTATTTGGCATGATGAGACTGATGGCATGCTTGGAAGATAAAACCTTGTTCCTGAATTTTACACTATTTCTGCAAAGCCATATGACCGAAATTGTATTGATGATAGCAGCTAAGACTATGTCCCTGCCTTGACTACTGCTGAATCTACTAAAGCAGTCAAACAAGCAGGTAATAGAGGATGTGTTTAGATCGCAGTTCAAAGCACTGCCAAGGCAAGTTCATAGAACATATGAGAAACTGCAGCTAAGGAAAACATGATCCGTCGTCTCCTAAGTTGCATAACACAGTGGACAAATAGAGACAATGACACAACCCCTAGCTCTGAGGTTATCATCAGTTGGCATTTTTGAATGCATCAATCTCCAAACTAGGAAGGATTTTGAAGGTGGAATGAAATTCTTCCAAATGAGTTTGCACCAATTTAGCGTATTAGAAGGAGGGTTCAGGAACCTATAGGCTTCCTTGAGAGACAAGCTACCTGTATCTGAAGAACACCAAACTCTCTGATCTAGGCCAGCTTCAATAGGGATGGTTACTTTCTTCATCTCATCCAGAAGAGCAGGGAATCTAGATTGAAGTTCAAGAGGAAGGAACCAATTGCCATCGATAATGAAGTCCTGAACTCTAGCAGACAATTACTTTTGCATGGGGGGAGGAATGCTAAGGAGATCGACCACAGACGTTGCATTGTTTAACCATCTATCCCTCCAAAAAATAATCTCATCACCCTCTCCAAAGATCCATGAGGAGTTTTGCTCAATTAATTCAAAATAGCTCCTGATACCAGGCCAAATGGAAGACCTGACATAGGAAACTGAAGGCACACCCTTTCTGAAGAACCAAGATCTGCAAAGAATAACCCAGTCTTCATTAGAAGTGGAAACATTCCAACTCAACTTTAACATTGCAGCTTCATTGACAGATCTTATTGGCCTGAGGCCCAAGCCACCTTCCTTTACGGGTCTGCACAGCCTTTTCCAAGCAACAGTAACAATTTTTTGAGGGTGGATGCAGCCTGACCATATGAAGTTCCTCAACCATTTGTCAATAGTCTTTAACAGAGCTATAGGCCAGCCATAAATTTGGAAACTGTTCAATAGCATTCCTTCAATTATTGATTTTACCAGCTCTAATCTGCCCATAATTGATAGCAAAGAACCCCTCCAAGCTGCAAGTTTGGCTTTAATCTTATCAGCAATTGGCTGCAAGTGAACCACTTTGGGTTTCCCTTTGAAGACTGGAACACCTAAATAGTAAAAAGGAAGCTGCCCTTGTTTGAAACCGAGAATTTCTTTGATTTCCACTAACCTTCTAGCAGAAATAGCACCAGCATAAAATTTGCACTTGTCAAGACTTAACCTTTGGCCAGATGTTTCAGCATATTTATCAAACAAGTTCATTAGATTCCCCAAACCTCTTTTGGACCCCTTGAAAAAATATCATTATATCATCAGCCTAGAAAACGTGAGAAGGAGTCTTGCAGTTTTTGGGACCAGCCATATGATGCACTTTACCAACTTCCATTAAAGAAGAGATACTTCTACTAAGGACCTCTTCAGCCAAGCAAAATAGGAGAGGGGATAACGGATCACCCTGTCGCACCCCTCTCTTACAAGCCATATAGCCCACTGAGTGCCTATTAACAATGAAGGAGAGCTTTGCAGATTTTAAAATAGAATGCACCCAGTTACAGAAGGTTTCATGGAAACCAAAAGATTTCAGAACTCTCAACAGGAAGCCCCAATCCAATGTGTCAAAGGCTTTTTTTATATCAAACTTGAGAGCCAGGTTGCCCCCAAAAGATCTGTTTTCTAGCATATTGATCGCCTCAGAAGCTATGCAAACACATTCAGAAATTTGCCTATCCTTTACAAAGCCCCTTTGCTGAGGTGAAATCACCTTTGGAGCAATGGTAGATAGCCTATCTGCCAGCACTTTAGTGATGACCTTAAACTGGAAATTTACTAAGGCTATTGGCCTGTAATATCCTATTGAATCAGCCTCAGGAAACTTTAGGATAAGAGCCACCATGTTGGAGTTAAGACCTAGCAAAACCCAATTCTGCTCAAAAAATTGAATCACTGATTTATACACATCCGAGCCTACTATGTTCCAGAATGTTTGGTAGAATGATCCCCCAAAACCATCAGGGCCAAGGGTCCCTGCCCCATTCATAGAGAAGACAACCTTTTTAACTTCTTCTAATGAAGGGATGCTAATAAGCATAGCATTGTCTTCTGCTGAGACAGTACCTTGAATTACCTTTTCCACTAAGCCATTATCAATGCATTGATTCTCAGTTGCATAAAGGTCAGAGTAGAACTGAAGTACATGTTGCTCAATATCAGTGGATAGCTCCAGAACCTCATCTCCATGTCTTAAGATTGACATTTGCTTAGTTGAATTCCTAATTTCAACAGTTTTGTGAAAGTAGGAAGTATTTCTGTCTCCACAAGTAAACCACTTCAGATTGGCTTTTTGCTTCCAGAAGGACTCCTCATAATCCAAGGCCTGATCCAACTCCATTTGAGCCTTAATTTCTTGCTGGCGAAGCAAGTCAAAATAGCCATTATCTGCTATCTGCTTCTGAATTTGATCCACCAATTTCAAGGCTGCATCAACCTTTACATTGACATCACCAAACACCATTTTATTCCATGATTTGAACCTAGCTTTTAAGTGTTTCAATTTATGCATTAGAACATACATTGGACAGCCACTCACTGACAAGGACCAAGCTTCCTTGACAAGATTTGCACAATCCGGGTGATCCGACCACATATCAAAATATCTGAAGCTAGATGGACTTGAATTGGCACCTTTATGTTGAGTAAGCATAATGGGGTAATGATATGAGTGGCTTTTAGTTAAAGTATAACACGCCATGCTGGTCCAATAGAGCAGCCAAGAATTATTCACTATTGCTCTATCAAGCTGTTTGTGTGTGAGTGTTGCCAGCCCTTCCATTCGACCAAGTAAAAGGCACTCCTCTGGTTACAATGTGAGAAAAATTACCTGCATTTGTCCAATTCATAAAATCATCACAGGATGTTTTAAGAGGCAAATACCGTCCCAATTTCTCATGAGCCCCACGAACAACATTGAAGTCACCCACGAATAACCAAGGACCAGGGTGATCATGCTCCAATTTGGCTAAATCTCTCCAAAGCTCCTTTCTCGTTTGGTAAAGGGTAGAAGCATAGACTACAGCCACAAAAAACCTTTGATTATCCAAAGTAACATAAAAAGCACAGCACTGGGAAGAGACAAAAATAACCACAGGGTCCATTGTGTGCATACAAAAACACCACAAATTTGGAATTCTATTAACTCTATTATTAGAAGAGAAATGCTTTAAACCAAGACTCCTCCAAAAGGACTGGTGAATCTGATCCACTTCAATCCAAGGCTCAGCCAATAGCACCAAATCTGGTTTATTCTTTTTACACGGCTTTTTAAGTATTTTCC
The DNA here is from genome assembly GCA_030762895.1 of Sophora flavescens. Lineage (NCBI taxonomy): Eukaryota > Viridiplantae > Streptophyta > Magnoliopsida > Fabales > Fabaceae > Sophora > Sophora flavescens. Next base: position 13,603,937 of record JAUPTC010000010.1, on the reverse strand, counting down.
TAGTTTCAGTGTTACCTAGGCCTCTAGCATTCCAAAAAAGGCTCTCATTAAGCAAGATTGCGTGGACCACCCCTTCGGGAGTTAGGAACAACAACCTTAGCTTTGCCACCTTTCTGTTTTTGTCTGAGCTTCTTTTTCTGAGACTTAGTTAAAGCAATAGTGAAAGAAGAGTTTCCTGCTGCATCCTGAGCTCTGATTGTTGTAGGGGAAGGGTCAGGCTCAAAATCCTCTTCTTCATCTCCCCATAACCTAGAAACAATTTGCAAGTCCTTTCTGACATTTGGAGGAACATGGTCGGAAAGAAACTCTGGTGACTTTTAAGAGGTTGAAGCTGCAATCCCCTCCAAAGAATCAGGAACCACCAGACTTTGTGAATTATGGTTTTCCTCTTCCAAAGCAGAATCTAAGTTATCATCCAGGTGAGGTTGGGATTCATCAAAAATAGTCTCAACTGAGTCACTGTCCTCGTCAATCACTGGTTGCCTAGACTTCACAGCATCATCTAATCTTTGAAACACAGTGGCCATAGGCACTGTCTCATTAATCCTTATTGCTATCTCTGATTCCCTTGGAATTGTGAACACTTTATCCCCCCTATCGGGAATTATGTCTGCGTGTGAGCTACCAATGACCTGGTTCACAATATTCTGATCAGCCAAGCCAGTAGCCACTTCACCAACCACCTGAGGCATTTGATCAGCATGATCCTTCTTCAAACCACTGCCACCAGGACTAACCAGATCAACAACTGGTTTTTCTTGGTTCTCAACAACCTTATCTCCTTGAATAGCATCAACGGTCTGTTTTTGCTTTGGAAGATATATTTAAGTACCCTTAGCGATCCCTCGATCCGGATTCCTTGCCAGAGATTCTATACCAGGGTTGAGACTCTCGCCCTTCTTCTTCTTGCAACAAGCCTCCTCATGGCCAATGATACCACAAAAGTTACAGTAAGCTGGAAGGTTTTCATAGTCAATTTCCAAGTAGAAAGTAAAGTCATCCCTCCCTACCATTATCTTGTTAGGAATTCTGCCTTTTAGATCAATCTCAACCAGGACCCTTGCAAAGTGACCCAAAGTTCTCGACCTAGTTGCTTCATCCAGAGTAATTGGAGTACCAATACCATTAGCTATTTCAAATAGAATTTTCGGACGCCAATATTCTTGGGGGAGATCATAAATTCTCACCCAACACTGCACCTGTGTTTGTCTTTGTTGATTCGGGTTAAAATCTGCACTCCACCGTGTCAATCTCAAGATCCCTGGACTTAAGCTCCAAGAACCCGAGGACCTTATACGAGTAAAGTCTTCCTGGGATTGAAAACCAAACTCAAAGTAACCTTTTCCCAACGGGGTCATTCTCCATTGTGATATTGGCTTCCACAATGCAGATAGCTTGGAGAGCAAGTCAGTGATCTTAAGAGGCTGATTCCCTTTTGCCATCAATAATCGACCATGAAGGCAATTCTTGGCGCTGTGAAGGCCAATCTTGTACTCCTCCCCAGAAATCTTGATGGAGACAGCACCACTTATGATTTGAGGATGAGGCAATTGAGACAATGAGATATCCATCGTGTTTCATACCGCTTGAACAAACGACTTTGGAGCAGTCGGCTGAGCAGTTTTATCATGGGGTTTGGCCGGAGGAGCAATCGGCCTGTCAAAGTTTGTGGAAACATTGTTGAGAGGAGCAGATATTGGGGGAGAAAGAATGTCAGGGAACATTAATTCCCATGGGCAAATCAAGGAGAATGCCATGGAGGAACACATACAAAACTAGACTACCATGCAAACCCTAAACCCAAAATTTGACCCAGAACCCTAATTTTGACCCGAAACCCTAATTTTACCCAAAAGCCTAATTCTAACCCTAAACCCTAATTTTGACCCAAAACCCTAATTTTGACCCGAAACCCTAAATTTTAACCCAAAACCGTAATTTTAACACTATTTTTGGGGCAAAACCCTATTTTAAACTAAAAACCTAATTCAAACCCTAAATCCTAATTTGGACCCTAAACCCTAAATTTGACCCAGAACCCTAATTTTGAGCCGAAACCCTAATTTTACCCAAAAGCCTAATTCTAACCCTAATTCAAACCCTAAACCCCAATTTTGACCCAGAACCATAATTTTGACGCGAAACCCTAAATTTCAACCCAAAACCCTAATTTTAACACTATTTTTGACACAAAACCCTATTTTTAACTCAGAACCCTAATTCAAACCTTGACCCAAAACCCTAATTTTGACCCAAAACCCTAATTTAACACCAAATCCCTAATTTTGACCCAAAACCCTATTATAAACTCAAAACCCTAAACCCTAATTTTGATCCTAAACACAAATTTTAACCTAAAACCCTAATTGTAACCCGAAGCCCTAATTTTGACCCAAAACCCTAATTCTAACCCTATTTTTGACCCAAAACCCTATTTTAAACTCAAAACCCTATTTCAAACCCTAAACCCGAATTTTGACCCTAAACCCAAAATTCGACCCAAAAACCTAATTTTGACCCGTAACCCTAATTTTAATGCAAAACCCTAATTCTAACCCTATTTTTATTCCCAAAACCCTATTTTAAACTCAAAACCGTATTTCAAACCCTAAACCCTAAATCTGACCCAGAACCCTAATTTTGACCCGAAACCCTAATTTTAAACCAAAACCCTAATTCAAACCCTATTTTTGACCCAAAACCCTATTTTTAAATCAAAACCCTAAATCTGACCCAAAACCCAAATTTTGACCCGAACCCTAATTTTAAACCAAAACCTTAATTCTAACCCTATTTTGACCCTAAACCCTATTTTTAACTCAAAACCTTAATTCAAACCCTAAACTCTAATTTTGACCCAAAACCCTAATTCTAACCCTATTTTGACCCAAAACCCTATTTTAAACTCAAAACCCTATTTCAAACCCTAAACCCTAAATCTGACCCAAAACCCTAACTTTGACCCGAAACCCAAATTTTAAACCAAAACCCTAATTCTAACCCTATTTTTGACCCAAAATCCTATTTTTAACTCAAAACCTTATTCAAACACTAAACTCTAATTTTGACCCAAAACCCTAATTAGGACCCAATACCCAAATTTTAACACCAAACCCTAATTCTAACCTTATTTTTGACCCAAAACCCTATTTTAAACTCAAAACCCTAATTCAAACCCTATACCCTAATTTTGATCCTAAACCCTAAATTTGACCCAGAACCATAATTTTTCCCAATACCCGAATTTTAACTCAAAACCCTAATTTTAACCCAAAACCCTAATTCTAACCCTATTTTTGACCAAAAGCCCTATTTTTAACTCAAAACCCTAATTCAAACCCTAAACCATAATTTTGACCCATAAACCTAATTTGGACCCAAAACCCAAATTTTGACCCCAAACCCTAATTTTAACCCAAAGCCATAATTTTGACCCAAAACCCTAATTCTAACCCTAATTTTGACCCAAAACCCTATTTAAAACTCACAATCGTATTTCAAACCCTAAACCCTAATTTTGATCCTAAACCCTAAATTTGACCGAGAACCCTAATTTTGACCCGAATCCCTAATTTTAAACCAAAACCCTAATTTTGACCCAAAACCCTAATTTTAACCCAAAGCCCTAATTTTGACCAAAAACCCTAAATTTAACCCAAAACCTTAATCTAACCCTAATTTTGACCCAAAACCCTATTTTTAACTCAAAACCCTAATTCAAGCCCTAAACGCTAATTTTGATCCAAAACCCTAATTTGGACCCAAGACCCTAATTATAACCCAAAACCCTAATTTTAATCCAAAGCCCTAATTTTGACCCAAAACCCTAATTATAACCCTATTTTAGACTAAAAATCCTATTTTTAACTCAAAACCCTAATTCAAACCCTAATCCCAAATTTTGACCCTAAACCCAAAATATGACCCGAAACCCTAATTTTAACCCAAAACCCTAATTGTAACCCTATTTCTGACCCAAAAACCTATTTTTTACTCAAAACCCTAATTCAAACACTAAACCCTATGTTTGACCCAAAACCCTAATTTTATCCCAAAGCCCTAATTTTGACCTAAAACCCTAATTCTAACACTATTTTTGACCCAAAACCCTATTTTAAACTCAAAACCCTATTTCAAACCCTAAACCCTAATTTTGACCCTCAACCCTAAATTTGACCCCGAACCCTAAATCATGTTAGAGGACACAGTCAGCTGCTATGAAGTATTTTTGCATGTATCTGAATGGGTTGTTCTCAATTTGAAACTATTGATAAGTTGCATCTTTTGGTTAGCATGCTATTCTTTATATCAGCTTTGAATGTCAAAGTATGGTTTTTCATTCCAAATCTCTCCTACCCCTTGAATCCTAATTCTAACCCAAATTCTAACCCTAAGCCCTAATTTTGACACAATCCTAATTTTAACCCAAAACCCTAATTCTAACCCTATTTTTGACCCAAAAACATATCTTTAACACAAAACCCTAATTCAAACCCTTAACCCTAATTTGTACCCAAAACCATAATTTTAACCCAGAGCCCTAATTTGACCCAAAACCCTAAAACTATATTTTTTACCAAAAACCCTATTTTTAACTCAAAACCTTAATTCAAACCCTAAACCCTAATTTTGACCCAAACCCAAATTTGGACCCAAAACCCAAGTTTTATCCCAAAACCCTAATTCTAACCCTATTTTGACCCAAAATCCTATTTTAAACTCAAAACCCTAATTCAAACCCTAAACCCTAATTTTGATCCTAAACCTTAAATTTGACCCAGAACCCAAATTTTTCCCAAAACCCTAATTTTAATCCAAAACCCTAATTCTAACCCTATTTTTAACCCAAAACCCAATTTTAAACTCAAAACCTAATTCATTCCCTAAACCCTAAATTTGACCCGGAACCCTAATTTTGACCCGAAACCCTAATTTTACCCAAAAGCCTAATTCTAAAGCTAATTCAAACCCAATTTTGACCCCGAAACACTAAATTTTAACCCAAAACCCTAATTTTAACACTATTTTTGACCCAAAACCCTATTTTTAATTCAAAACCCTAATTCAAACCTTGACCCAAAACCCTAATTTTGACCCAAAACCCTATTTTAAACTCAAAACCCTAATACAAACCCTAAACCCTTATTTTGATCCTAAACACTAATTTTAACCCAAAACCCTAATTGTAACCCAAAGCCCTAATTTTAACCGAAAACCCTAATTGTAACCCAAAACCCAAGTTTTGACCCAAAACCCTAATTCTAACCTTTTTTTACCCAAAACCCAAATTCAAACCCTAAACCCCCAAAACCCTAATTGGGAACCAAAACCCAAATTTTGTCCCAAAACACTAATTTTAACCCAAAGCCCTAATTTTGACAAAAAACCCTAATTCTAACCGTATTTTTGACCCAAAACCCAATTTTAAACTCAAAACCCTATTTCAAACCCTAAACCCTAATTTTGATCCGAAACCCTAAATTTGACCCAGAACCCTAATTTTAACCCTAATTTTAAACCTAAACCCTAATTTTAACCCAAAACCTTAATTTTAACCCAAAGCCTTAATTTTGACCCAAAACCCTAATTCTAACCCTATTTTTGACCCAAAATCCAATTTTTAACTCAAAACCGTAATTCAAACCCTAAACCCTAATTTTGACCACCCGAAACCCTAATTTTAACCCAAAACCCTAATTCTAACACTATCTCTGACCCAAAAACCTATTTTTAACTCAACCCTAATTCAAACCCCAAACCCTATGTGTGACCCAAAATGTTAATTTTAACCCAAAGCCCTAATTTTGACATAAAACCCTAATTCTAACACTATTTTTGACCCAAAACCCTATTTTAAACTCAAAACCCTATTTCAAACCCTAAACCCTAATTTTGACCCTAAACCCTAAATTTGACCCCAAACCCTAATTTTAACACGAAACCCTAATTTTACCCAAAATCCTACTGCTAACCCAAATTCTAACCCAGAGCCCTAATTTTGACCCAAAACCCAAATACTAACCCTATTTTTGACCCAAAACCCTATTTTAAACTCAACCCTATTTCAAACCCTAAACCCTAATTTTGACCCTAAAGCTTAAATCTGACCCATAACCCTAATTTTGAACCAAATCCCTATTTTTAAACCAAAACCCTAATTTTAACCCTATTTTTGACCCAAAACCCTATTTTAAACTCAAAACCCTATTTCAAACCCTAAACCCTAATTTTGACCCTAAAGCTTAAATCTGACCCATAACCCTAATTTTGAACCAAATCCCTATTTTTAAACCAAAACCCTAATTCTAACCCTATTTTTGACCCAAAACCCTATTTTAAACTCAAAACCTTAATTCAAACCCTAAACTCTAATTTTGAGCCAAAACCTAATTTTGAGCCAGAACCCTAATTTTTCCCAAAACCCTAATTTTAACCCAGCACCCTAATTTTAACCCGAAACCCTACTTTTACCCAAAAGCCTAATTCAAACCCTAAACCCTAATTTTGACCCAGAACCCTAATTTTGACCCGAAACCCTAATTTTAAACCAAAACCCTAATTTTAATCCATAAACCTAATTTTAACCCAAATCCCTAATTTTGACCCAAAACCTAACCCTATTTGTTCCCAAAATCCTTTTTTTTAACTCAAAACCCTAATTCAAACCCTAAACCCTAATTTTGACCCTAAACCCAAAATTTGACCCGAAACCCTAATTTTAACCCGAAACCCTAATTCTAACCCTATTTCTGACCCAAAAGCATATTTTTAACTCAAACCCCTAATTGAAACCCTAAACCCTAGGTTTGACCCAAAACCCTAATTTTAACCCAAAGCCTTAATTTTAACCCAAAACCCGAATTCTAACCCTATTTTGACCCAAAACCCTATTTTTAACTCAACACCCTAATTCAAAACCTAAACCCTAATTTTGACCCATAACCCTAATTTGGACCCAAAACCCAAATTTTGACACCAAACCCTAATTTTAACCCAAAGCCATAATTTTGACCCAAACCCCTAATTCTAACTCTATTTTTTACCCAAAACCCTATTTTAAACTCAAAATGGTATTTCAAACCCTAAACCCTAATTTTGATCCTAAACCCTAAATTTGACCAAGAACCCTAATTTTGACTCGAATACCTAATTTTAAACCAAAATCCTAATTTTAACCCAAAACCCTAATTTTAACCCAAAGCCCTAATTTTGACCAAAAACCCTCAATTTAACCCAAAACCCTAATTCTAACCCTAATTTTGAGTCAAAACCCTATTTTTAACTCAAAACCCTAATTCAAACCCTAAACGCTAATTTTGACCCAAAACCCTAATTTTGACCCAAAACCCTAATTATAAACCAAAACACTAATTTTAACCCAAAGCCCTAATTTTGACTCAAAACCCTAATTCTAACCCTATTTTAGACCCAAAATCCTATTTTAAACTCAAAACCCTAATTCAAACCCTAAACCCTAATTTTGACCCAAAACCCAAAATTTGACCCGAACCCCTAATTTTAACCCAAAACCCTAATTCTAACCCTATTTCTGACCCAAAAACCTAATTTTTACTCAAAACCCTAATTAAAACCCTAAACCCTATGTTTGACCCAAAACCCTCATTAACCCAAAGCCCTAATTTTGCCCTAAAACCCTAATTCTAACACTATTTTTGGCCCAAAACCCTATTTCAAACGCTAAACCCTAATTTTGACCCCGAACCCTAAATTTGACCCCGAACCCTAATTTTGACCCGAAACCCTAATTTTACACAAAATCCTAATTCTAACCCAAATTCATAACCCTATGCCGTAATTTTGACACAACCCTAATTTTAACCCAAAACCGTAATTTTGACGCAAAACCCTAATACTAACCTTATTTTTTACCAAAAACCCTATTTTTAACTCACAACCTTAATTCAAACCCTAAACCCTAATTTTGACCCAAAACCCAAATTTGGACCCAAAACCCAAGTTTTGACCCAAACCCCAATTCTAACCCTATTTTGATCCATCCTTTTTCCCAAAACCCTAACTCAAACCCTAATCCCTAATTTTGATCCAAAACCTTATTTAACCCTAACCCTAATTTTTCCCAAAACCCTAATTTTAACCCAAAACCCTAATTCTAACCCTATTTTGACCCAAAACCTAATTTTAAACTCAAAACCTAATTCAATCCCTAAACCCTAAATTTGACCCAAAACCCTAATTTTAACCAAACCCTAATTTTATCCAAAAGCCTAATTCTAAACCCTAATTCAAACACTAACCCTAATTTTAACCTCAAAACCCAATTTAAACGCTAAACCCTAATTTTACCCACCTCAAACCCTAATTTTAAACAAAACCCTAATTTTAACCCTATTTTTGCCCAAAACCCTATTTTTAACTCAAAACCTAATTCAAACTATGACCCAAAACCCTAATTTTGACCCAAAACCCAATTTTAAACTCAAAACCCTAATTCAAACCAAACCCTTATTTTAATCCTAAACCCTAATTTAACCCTAAACCCTAATTGTAACCCTAATTTTGACCCAAAACCGTATTTTAACCCAAAACCCAATTCCAAACCTAAACCCTAATTTTGACCCTAAACCCTAAATTGACCCAAACCCTAATTTTCCCGAAACCCTAATTTTAAAACAAAACCCTAATTCTAACCCTATTTTTGACCCAAAACCCTATTTTTAACTCAAAACTTTAATTCAAACCTTGAACTCTAATTTTGAGCCAAAACCCTAATTTAGACCCAATACACAAATTTTAACCCCAAACCCTAATTCTAACATTATTTTTGACCCAAAACATTATTTTAAACACAAAACCCTAATTCAAACCCTAAACCCTAATTTTGATCGAAGACCTAATTTTGACCCGAAACCTTAATTTTAAACCAAAACCCTAATTTTAACCCAAAACCCTAATTCTAACCGTATTTTTGACCCAAAAACCTATTTTTAAGTCAAAACCAGAATTCAAAACCTAAACCCTATGTTTGACCCAAAACCATAATTTTAACCCAAAGCCCTAATTTTGACCTTAAACCCTAATTCTAACCCTATTTTTGACCCAAAACCCTACTTCAAACCCTAAACCCTAATTTTGACCCTAAACCCTAAATTTGACCCCGAATCCTAATTTGGACCCGAAACCCTAATTTTACCCAAAACCCTAATTCTAACCAAAATTCTAACCCTAAGCCCTAATTTTGACCCAGAACCCTAATTTCAACCCTATTTTGACCCCAAAACCTATTTTTAACTCAAAACCCTATATCAAACCCTAAACCTTAATTTGTACCAAAAACCTTAAATTTGACCACAAACCCTATTTTAAACTCAAAACCCTAATTCAAACCCTAAACCCTTATTTTGATCCTAAACACTAATTTTAACCCAAAACCCTAATTATAACCCAAAGCCCTAATTTTAACCCAAAACCCTAATTCTAACCCAAAGCCCTAATTTTGACCCAAAACCCTAATTCTAACCCTATTTTTGAAACAAAACCCTATTTTAAACTCAAACCCCTATTTCAAACCCTAAACCATAATTTTGATCCGAAACCCTAAATTTGACCCAGAACCCTAATTTTGACCTGAAACCCTAATTTTAAACCAAAACCCTAATTTTAACCCAAATCCCTAATTTTGACCAAAAACCCTAAATTTAACCCAAAACCCTAATTCTAACCCTAATTTTGACCCAAAACCCTATTTTTAACTCAAAACCCTAATTATAAACCAAAACACTAATTTTAACCCAAAGCCCTAATTTTGACCCAAAATCCTATTTTAAACTCAAAACCCTAATTCAAACCCTAAACCCTAATTTTGACCCTGAACTCAAAATTTGACCCGAAACCCTAATTTTAACCCAAAACCCTATTTCTAACCCTATTTCTGACCCAAAAACCTATTTTTTACTCAAAACCCAAATTCAAACCCTTTACCCTATGTTTGACCCAAAACCCTAATTTTAACCCAAAGCCCTAATTTTGCCCTAAAACCCTAATTCTAACACTATTTTTCACCCAAAACCCTATTTTAAACTCAAAACCCTATTTCAAACTCTAAACACTAAATTGACCCCGAACCCTAATTTTGACCCGAAACCCTAATTTTATCCAAAATCCTAATTCTAACCCAAATTCTAACCCTAATTCAAACCCCAAACCCTATGTTTGACCCAAAACGCTAATTTTAACCCAAAGCCCTAATTTTGACATAAAACTCAAATTCTAACACTATTTTTGACTCAAAACCCTATTTTAAACTCAAAACCCTATTTCAAACCCTAAACCCTAATTTTCACCCTAAACCCTTAATTTGACCCCAAACCCTAATTTTGACACGAAACCCTAATTTTACCCAAAATCCTAATTCTAACCCTAAGCCCTAATTTTGACAAAGAACCCTAATTTTATCCCAAAACCCTAATTCTAACCCTATTTTTGACCCAAAAACATATCTTTAACTCAAAACCCTAATTCAAACCCTAAACTCTAATTTTGAGCCAAAATCCTAATTTGGACCCAATACCTAAATTTAAACCCAAAACCCTAATCCTAACCTTATTTTTGACCCAAAACCCTATTTTAAACTCAAAACCCTAAACCCTAAATTTAACCCAGAACCCTAATTTTTCCCAAAACCCTAATTTTAGCCCAACACCCTAATTTTGACCCGAAACCCTAATTTTACCCAAAAGCCTAATTCAAACCCTAAACCCTAATTTTGACCCGGAACCCTAATTTTGACCCGAAACCCTAATTTTAAACCAAACCCCTAATTTTAATCCAAAAACCTAATTTTAACCCAAAGCCCTAATTTTGACCCAAAACCTCACCCTATTTTTTTCC
>JAUPTC010000010.1:13576174-13592568 GCA_030762895.1 Sophora flavescens | reverse complement strand
TAGGGTTAGAATAAGGGTTGTAGGTCAAAATTAGGGCTTTGGGATAAAATTAGGGTTTTGGGTCAAACATAGGGTTTAGGGTTTGAATTAGGGTTTTGAGTAAAAAATAGGTTTTTGGGTCAGAAATAGGGTTAGAATTGGGGATTCGGGTTAAAATTAGGGTTTAGGGTCAAAATTAGGGTTTAGGGTTTGAATTAGGGTTTTGAGTTAAAAATAGGATTTTTTGGTCAAAAATAGGGTTAGAATTAGGGTTTGGGGTCAAAATTAGGGTTAGAATTAGGTTTTGGGTCAAATTTAGGGTTTCAGCAAAATTAGGGTTGGGCAAATTTAGGGTTTAGGGTTAGAATTAGGCTTTTGGGTAAAATTAGGGTTTGGTCAAAATTAGGTTGGTTAAATTAAGGGTCCAAATTAGGGTTTAGGGTTTGAATTAGGTCTTGAGTTTAAAATAGGATTTTGGGTCAAAAATAGGGTTAGAATTAGGGTCTTGGGTTAAAATTAGCGATTTGAGTTAAAATTTGGGTTTTCGGAAAAAGTAGGGTTATGGGTCAAATTTAGGGTATAGGATCAAAACTAGGGTTTATGGTTTCAATTAGGGTTTTGAGTTTAAAATAGGGTTTTGGGTCAAAAATAAGGTTAGAGTTAGGGTTTGGGGTTAAAATTTGGGAATTGGGTCCAAATTAGGATTTTGGTTTAAAATTAGGGATTCTGGTCAAAATTAGGGTTTTGTGTCAGATTTCGGGTTTAGGGTTTGAAATAGGGTTTTGGGTCAAAAATAGGGTTAGAATTAGGGTTTTGCGTTAAAATTTGGGTTACGGGTCAAAATTAGCGTTTAAGGTTTGAATTAGGGTCCTGGGTCAAATTTAAGGTTTAGGATCATAATTAGGGTTTAGGGTTTGAATTAGGGTTTTCCGTTTAAAATAGGGTTTTGGGTCAAAATAGGGTTAAAATTAGGGTTTTGGGTTAGAATTAGGGTTAGAATTTGGCTTTTGGATAAAATGAGGGTTTCGGGTCAAAATTAGGGTTATGGGTCAAATTTAGGGTTTAGGGTTTGAATTAGGTTTTGAGTTTAAAATAGGGTTTTCGGTAAAAAATAGGGTTATAATTAGGGTTTTGGGTTAAAATTAGGGTTTGGGAAAAATTAGGGTCTTGGGTCAACTTTAAGGTTTAGGATCAAAATTAGGGTTTAGGGTTTGAATTAGGGTTTTGCGTTTAAATAGGTTTTGGTCAAAAATAAGGTTAGAATTAGGGTTTTGGGTCCAAACTTGGGTTTTGGGTCAAATTAGGGTTTTGGGTCAAAATTAGGTTTTGGGTTTGAATTAGGGTTAGAATTAGGCTTTTGGGTAAAATTAGGGTTTGGGTCAAAATTACGGTTGAGTCAAATTTAGGGTCCTAATTAGGGTTTAGGGTTTGAATTAGGTTTTGAGTTTAAAATAGGGTTTTGGGTCAATATAATGTTAGAAATACGGTTTTGTGTTAAAATTAGGGCTTTGAGATAAAATTAGGGTTAAGGTCAAATTTAGGGTTTAGGATCAAAATTAGGGTTTAGGGTTTGAATTAGGGTTGAGTTAAAAATAGGTTTTTGGGTCAAAAATAGGTTTAAATTAGGGTTTTGGGTTAAAATTGGGTTAGGGTCAAAATTAGGGTTAGGTTAGAATTACGTTTTGGGTAAAATTAGGGTTTGGGGTTTGAAATAGGGTTTTGGGTCAATAATAGGGTTAGAATAAGGGTTGTAGGTCAAAATTAGGGCTTTGGGATAAAATTAGGGTTTTGGGTCAAACATAGGGTTTAGGGTTTGAATTAGGTTTTTGAGTAAAAATAGGTTTTGGGTCAAAATAGGGTTAGAATTGGGGATTCGGGTTAAAATTAGGGTTTAGGGTCAAAATTAGGGTTTAGGGTTAGAATTAGGGTTTTGAGTTAAAAATAGGATTTTTTGGTCAAAAATAGGGTTAGAATTAGGGTTTGGGGTCAAAATTAGGGCTTTGGGTTAAAATTAGGGTTTTGGGTTAAAATTAGGGTTAAGCGTCAAAAGTAGGGTTATGGGCAAATTTAGGGTTTAGGGGTTAGAATTAGGCTTTTGGGTAAAATTAGGGTTTGGTCAAAATTAGGGTTAGGGTTTAATTAAGGGTCCAAATTAGGGTTTAGGTTTTCAATTAGGTTTTGATTTTAAAATAGGATTTTGGGTCAAAAATAGGGTTAGAATTAGGGTCTTGGGTTAAAATTAGCGATTTGAGTTAAAATTTTGGGTTTTGGAAAAAAGTAGGGTTATGGGTCAAATTTAGGGTATAGGATCAAAACTAGGGTTTATGGTTTCAATTAGGGTTTTGAGTTTAAAATAGGGTTTTGGGTCAAAAATAAGGTTAGAGTTAGGGTTTGGGGTTAAAATTTGGGAATTGGGTCCAAATTAGGATTTTGGTTTAAAATTAGGGTTTATGGTCAAAATTAGGGTTTTGTGTCAGATTTCGGGTTTAGGGTTTGAAATAGGGTTTTGGGTCAAAAATAGGGTTAGAATTAGGGTTTTGCGTTAAAATTTGGGTTACGGGTCAAAATTAGCGTTTAAGGTTTGAATTAGGGTCCTGGGTCAAATTTAAGGTTTAGGATCATAATTAGGGTTTAGGGTTTGAATTAGGGTTTTCCGTTTAAAATAGGGTTTTGGGTCAAAATAGGGTTAAAATTAGGGTTTTGGGTTAGAATTAGGGTTAGAATTTGGCTTTTGGATAAAATGAGGGTTTCGGGTCAAAATTAGGGTTATGGGTCAAATTTAGGGTTTAGGGTTTGAATTAGGTTTTGAGTTTAAAATAGGGTTTTGGGTAAAAAATAGGGTTATAATTAGGGTTTTGGGTTAAAATTAGGGTTTGGGGAAAAATTAGGGTACTGGGTCAACTTTAAGGTTTAGGATCAAAATTAGGGTTTAGGGTTTGAATTAGGGTTTTGCGTTTAAAATAGGGTTTTTGGTCAAAAATAAGGTTAGAATTAGGGTTTTGGGTCCAAACTTGGGTTTTGGGTCAAAATTAGGGTTTTGGGTCAAAATTAGGGTTTTGGGTTTGAATTAGGGTTAGAATTAGGCTTTTGGGTAAAATTAGGGTTTCGGGTCAAAATCACGGTTCTGAGTCAAATTTAGGGTCCTAATTAGGGTTTAGGGTTTGAATTAGGTTTTGAGTTTAAAATAGGGTTTTGGGTCAAAAATAGTGTTAGAATTAGGGTTTTGGGTTAAAATTAGGGCTTTGAGATAAAATTAGGGTTCCGGGTCAAATTTAGGGTTTAGGATCAAAATTAGGGTTTAGGGTTTGAATTAGGGTTGAGTTAAAAATAGGTTTTTGGGTCAAAAATAGGTTTAGAATTAGGGTTTTGGGTTAAAATTAGGGTTCTGGGTCAAAATTAGGGCTTAGGGTTAGAATTACGGTTTTGGGTAAAATTAGGGTTTGGGGTTTGAAATAGGGTTTTGGGTCAATAATAGGGTTAGAATAAGGGTTGTAGGTCAAAATTAGGGCTTTGGGATAAAATTAGGGTTTTGGGTCAAACATAGGGTTTAGGGTTTGAATTAGGGTTTTGAGTAAAAAATAGGTTTTTGGGTCAGAAATAGGGTTAGAATTGGGGATTCGGGTTAAAATTAGGGTTTAGGGTCAAAATTAGGGTTTAGGGTTTGAATTAGGGTTTTGAGTTAAAAATAGGATTTTTTGGTCAAAAATAGGGTTAGAATTAGGGTTTGGGGTCAAAATTAGGGCTTTGGGTTAAAATTAGGGTTTTGGGTTAAAATTAGGGTTTCGCGTCAAAATTAGGGTTCGGCAAATTTAGGGTTTAGGGGTTAGAATTAGGATTTTTGGGTAAAATTAGGGTTTCGGGTCAAAATTAGGGTTCTGGGTTAAATTAAGGGTCCAAATTAGGGTTTAGGGTTTCAATTAGGTTTTGAGTTTAAATTAGGATTTTGGGTCAAAAATAGGGTTAGAATTAGGGTCTTGGGTTAAAATTAGCGATTTGAGTTAAAATTTTGGTTTTCTGAAAAAGTAGGGTTATGGGTCAAATTTAGGGTATAGGATCAAAACTAGGGTTTATGGTTTCAATTAGGGTTTTGAGTTTAAAATAGGGTTTTGGGTCAAAAATAAGGTTAGAGTTAGGGTTTGGGGTTAAAATTTGGGAATTGGGTCCAAATTAGGATTTTGGTTTAAAAGTAGGGTTTCGGTCAAAATTAGGGTTTTGTGTCAGATTTCGGGTTTAGGGTTTGAAATAGGGTTTTGGGTCAAAAATAGGGTTAGAATTAGGGTTTTGCGTTAAAATTTGGGTTACGGGTCAAAATTAGCGTTTAAGGTTTGAATTAGGGTCCTGGGTCAAATTTAAGGTTTAGGATCATAATTAGGGTTTAGGGTTTGAATTAGGGTTTTCCGTTTAAAATAGGGTTTTGGGTCAAAATAGGGTTAAAATTAGGGTTTTGGGTTAGAATTAGGGTTAGAATTTGGCTTTTGGATAAAATGAGGGTTTCTGGTAAAAATTAGGGTTATTGGTAAAATTAATGTTTTAGGTTTTGAATTAGGTTTTGAGTTTAAAATAGGGTTTTGGGTAAAAATAGGGTTATAATTAGGGTTTTGGGTTAAAATTAGGGTTTGGGGAAAAATTAGGGTACTGGGTCAACTTTAAGGTTTAGGATCAAAATTAGGGTTTAGGGTTTGAATTAGGGTTTTGCGTTTAAAATAGGGTTTTTGGTCAAAAATAAGGTTAGAATTAGGGTTTTGGGTCCAAACTTGGGTTTTGGGTCAAAATTAGGGTTTTGGGTCAAAATTAGGGTTTTGGGTTTGAATTAGGGTTAGAATTAGGCTTTTGGGTAAAATTAGGGTTTCGGGTCAAAATCACGGTTCTGAGTCAAATTTAGGGTCCTAATTAGGGTTTAGGGTTTGAATTAGGTTTTGAGTTTAAAATAGGGTTTTGGGTCAAAAATAGTGTTAGAATTAGGGTTTTGGGTTAAAATTAGGGCTTTGAGATAAAATTAGGGTTCCGGTCAAATTTAGGGTTTAGGATCAAAATTAGGGTTTAGGGTTTGAATTAGGGTTGAGTTAAAAATAGGTTTTTGGGTCAAAAATAGGTTTAGAATTAGGGTTTTGGGTTAAAATTAGGGTTCTGGGTCAAAATTAGGGCTTAGGGTTAGAATTACGGTTTTGGGTAAAATTAGGGTTTGGGGTTTGAAATAGGGTTTTGGGTCAATAATAGGGTTAGAATAAGGGTTGTAGGTCAAAATTAGGGCTTTGGGATAAAATTAGGGTATTGGGTCAAACATAGGGTTTAGGGTTTGAATTAGGGTTTTGAGTAAAAAATAGGTTTTTGGGTCAGAAATAGGGTTAGAATTGGGGATTCGGGTTAAAATTAGGGTTTAGGGTCAAAATTAGGGTTTAGGGTTTGAATTAGGGTTTTGAGTTAAAAATAGGATTTTTTGGTCAAAAATAGGGTTAGAATTAGGGTTTGGGGTCAAAATTAGGGCTTTGGGTTAAAATTAGGGTTTTGGGTTAAAATTAGGGTTTCGCGTCAAAATTAGGGTTCTGGGCAAATTTAGGGTTTAGGGGTTAGAATTAGGCTTTTTGGGTAAAATTAGGGTTTCGGGTCAAAATTAGGGTTCTGGGTTAAATTAAGGGTCCAAATTAGGGTTTAGGGTTTCAATTAGGTTTTGAGTTTAAATTAGGATTTTGGGTCAAAAATAGGGTTAGAATTAGGGTCTTGGGTTAAAATTAGCGATTTGAGTTAAAATTTTGGTTTTCGGAAAAAGTAGGGTTATGGGTCAAATTTAGGGTATAGGATCAAAACTAGGGTTTATGGTTTCAATTAGGGTTTTGAGTTTAAAATAGGGTTTTGGGTCAAAAATAAGGTTAGAGTTAGGGTTTGGGGTTAAAATTTGGGAATTGGGTCCAAATTAGGATTTTGGTTTAAAATTAGGGTTTCTGGTCAAAATTAGGGTTTTGTGTCAGATTTCGGGTTTAGGGTTTGAAATAGGGTTTTGGGTCAAAAATAGGGTTAGAATTAGGGTTTTGCGTTAAAATTTGGGTTACGGGTCAAAATTAGCGTTTAAGGTTTGAATTAGGGTCCTGGGTCAAATTTAAGGTTTAGGATCATAATTAGGGTTTAGGGTTTGAATTAGGGTTTTCCGTTTAAAATAGGGTTTTGGGTCAAAATAGGGTTAAAATTAGGGTTTTGGGTTAGAATTAGGGTTAGAATTTGGCTTTTGGATAAAATGAGGGTTTCGGGTCAAAATTAGGGTTATGGGTCAAATTTAGGGTTTAGGGTTTGAATTAGGTTTTGAGTTTAAAATAGGGTTTTCGGTAAAAAATAGGGTTATAATTAGGGTTTTGGGTTAAAATTAGGGTTTGGGGAAAAATTAGGGTACTGGGTCAACTTTAAGGTTTAGGATCAAAATTAGGGTTTAGGGTTTGAATTAGGGTTTTGCGTTTAAAATAGGGTTTTTGGTCAAAAATAAGGTTAGAATTAGGGTTTTGGGTCCAAACTTGGGTTTTGGGTCAAAATTAGGGTTTTGGGTCAAAATTAGGGTTTTGGGTTTGAATTAGGGTTAGAATTAGGCTTTTGGGTAAAATTAGGGTTTATGGTAAAAATCACGGTTCTGAGTCAAATTTAGGGTCCTAATTAGGGTTTAGGGTTTGAATTAGGTTTTGAGTTTAAAATAGGGTTTTGGGTCAAAAATAGTGTTAGAATTAGGGTTTTGGGTTAAAATTAGGGCTTTGAGATAAAATTAGGGTTCCGGGTCAAATTTAGGGTTTAGGATCAAAATTAGGGTTTAGGGTTTGAATTAGGGTTGAGTTAAAAATAGGTTTTTGGGTCAAAAATAGGTTTAGAATTAGGGTTTTGGGTTAAAATTAGGGTTAAGGTCAAAATTAGGGCTTAGGGTTAGAATTACGGTTTTGGGTAAAATTAGGGTTAGGGGTTTGAAATAGGGTTTTGGTTCAATAATAGGGTTAGAATAAGGGTTGTAGGTCAAAATTAGGGCTTTGGGATAAAATTAGGGTTTTGGGTCAAACATAGGGTTTAGGGTTTGAATTATGGTTTTGAGTAAAAAATAGGTTTTTGGGTCAGAAATAGGGTTAGAATTGGGGATTCGGGTTAAAATTAGGGTTTAGGGTCAAAATTAGGGTTTAGGGTTTGAATTAGGGTTTTGAGTTAAAAATAGGATTTTTTGGTCAAAAATAGGGTTAGAATTAGGGTTTGGAGTCAAAATTAGGGCTTTGGGTTAAAATTAGGGCTTTGGGTTAAAATTAGGGTTTCGCGTCAAAATTAGGGTTCTGGGCAAATTTAGGGTTTAGGGGTTAGAATTAGTCTTTTTGGGTAAAATTAAGGTTTCGGGTCAAAATTAGGGTTCTGGGTTAAATTAAGGGTCCAAATTAGGGTTTAGGGTTTCAATTAGGTTTTGAGTTTAAAATAGGATTTTGGGTCAAAAATAGGGTTAGAATTAGGGTCTTGGGTTAAAATTAGCGATTTGAGTTAAAATTTGGGTTTTCGGAAAAAGTAGGGTTATGGGTCAAATTTAGGGTATAGGATCAAAACTAGGGTTTATGGTTTCAATTAGGGTTTTGAGTTTAAAATAGGGTTTTGGGTCAAAAATAAGGTTAGAGTTAGGGTTTTGGGTTAAAATTTGGGAATTGGACCCAAATTAGGATTTTGGTTTAAAATTAGGGTTTCTGGTCAAAATTAGGGTTTTGTGTCAGATTTCGGGTTTAGGGTTTGAAATAGGGTTTTGGGTCAAAAATAGGGTTAGAATTAGCGTTTTGCGTTAAAATTTGGGTTACGGGTCAAAATTAGCGTTTAAGGTTTGAATTAGGGTCCTGGGTCAAATTTAAGGTTTATGTTCATAATTAGGGTTTAGGGTTTGAATTAGGGTTTTCCGTTTAAAATAGGGTTTTGGGTCAAAATAGGGTTAAAATTAGGGTTTTGGGTTAGAATTAGGGTTAGAATTTGGCTTTTGGATAAAATGAGGGTTTCGGGTCAAAATTAGGGTTATGGGTCAAATTTAGGGTTTAGGGTTTGAATTAGGTTTTGAGTTTAAAATAGGGTTTTGGGTAAAAAATAGGGTTATAATTAGGGTTTTGGGTTAAAATTAGGGTTTGGGGAAAAATTAGGTCTTGGGTCAACTTTAAGGTTTAGGATCAAAATTAGGGTTTAGGGTTTGAATTAGGGTTTTGCGTTTAAAATAGGGTTTTTGGTCAAAAATAAGGTTAGAATTAGGGTTTTGGGTCCAAACTTGGGTTTTGGGTCAAAATTAGGGTTTTGGGTCAAAATTAGGGTTTTGGGTTTGAATTAGGGTTAGAATTAGTCTTTTGGGTAAAATTAGGTTTGGGTCAAAATCACGGTTCGAGTCAAATTTAGGGTCCTAATTAGGGTTTAGGGTTTGAATTAGGTTTTGAGTTTAAAATAGGGTTTTGGGTCAAAAATAGTGTTAGAATTAGGGTTTTGGGTTAAAATTAGGGCTTTGAGATAAAATTAGGGTTCAGGGTCAAATTTAGGGTTTAGGATCAAAATTAGGGTTTAGGGTTTGAATTAGGGTTGAGTTAAAAATAGGTTTTTGGGTCAAAAATAGGTTTAGAATTAGGGTTTTGGGTTAAAATTAGGGTTCTGGGTCAAAATTAGGGCTTAGGGTTAGAATTACGGTTTTGGGTAAAATTAGGGTTAGGGGTTTGAAATAGGGTTTTGGGTCAATAATAGGGTTAGAATAAGGGTTGTAGGTCAAAATTAGGGCTTTGGGATAAAATTAGGGTTTTGGGTCAAACATAGGGTTTAGGGTTTGAATTAGGGTTTTGAGTAAAAAATAGGTTTTTGGGTCAGAAATAGGGTTAGAATTGGGAATTCGGGTTAAAATTAGGGTTTAGGGTCAAAATTAGGGTTTAGGGTTTGAATTAGGGTTTTGAGTTAAAAATAGGATTTTTTTGGTCAAAAATAGGGTTAGAATTAGGGTTTGGGGTCAAAATTAGGGCTTTGGGTTAAAATTAGGGTTTTGGGTTAAAATTAGGGTTTCGCGTCAAAATTAGGGTTAGAATTAGGCTTTTTGGGTAAAATTAGGGTTTCGGGTCAAAATTAGGGTTCTGGTTTAAATTAAGGGTCCAAATTAGGGTTTGGGGTTTCAATTAGGTTTTGAGTTTAAAATAGGATTTTGGGTCAAAAATAGGGTTAGAATTAGGGTCTTGGGTTAAAATTAGCGATTTGAGTTAAAATTTGGGTTTTCGGAAAAAGTAGGGTTATGGGTCAAATTTAGGGTATAGGATCAAAACTAGGGTTTATGGTTTCAATTAGGGTTTTGAGTTTAAAATAGGGTTTTGGGTCAAAAATAAGGTTAGAGTTAGGGTTTGGGGTTAAAATTTGGGAATTGGGTCCAAAATAGGATTTTGGTTTAAAATTAGGGTTTCGGTCAAAATTAGGGTTTTGTGTCGATTTCGGGTTTAGGGTTTGAAATAGGGTTTTGGGTCAAAAATAGGGTTAGAATTAGGGTTTTGCGTAAAATTTGGGTTACTGGTCAATATTAGCGTTTAAGGTTTGAATTAGGGTCCTGGGTCAAATTTAAGGTTTAGGATCATAATTAGGGTTTAGGGTTTGAATTAGGGTTTTCCGTTTAAAATAGGGTTTTGGGTCAAAATAGGGTTAAAATTAGGGTTTTGGGTTAGAATTAGGGTTAGAATTTGGCTTTTGGATAAAATGAGGGTTTCGGGTCAAAATTAGGGTTATGGGTCAAATTTAGGGTTTAGGGTTTGAATTAGGTTTTGAGTTTAAAATAGGGTTTTGGGTAAAAAATAGGGTTATAATTAGGGTTTTGGGTTAAAATTAGGGTTTGGGGAAAAATTAGGTCAACTTTAAGGTTTAGGATCAAAATTAGGGTTTAGGGAATTAGGGTTTTGAAGGGTGGTGGGGGTGTGGGGGGGTTGTATGTTGTTGGTTTGAATTAGGTTTGAGTTTAAAATAGGGTTTTGGGTCAAAAATAGTGTTAGAATTAGGGTTTTGGGTTAAAATTAGGGCTTTGAGATAAAATTAGGGTTCAAATTTAGGGTTTAGGATCAAAATTAGGGTTTAGGGTTTGAATTAGGGTTGAGTTAAAAATAGGTTTTTGGGTCAAAAATAGGTTTAGAATTAGGGTTTTGGGTTAAAATTAGGGTTCTGGGTCAAAATTAGGGCTTAGGGTTAGAATTACGGTTTTGGGTAAAATTAGGGTTAGGGGTTTGAAATAGGGTTTTGGGTCAATAATAGGGTTAGAATAAGGGTTGTAGGTCAAAATTAGGGCTTTGGGATAAAATTAGGGTTTTGGGTCAAACATAGGGTTTAGGGTTTGAATTAGGGTTTTGAGTAAAAAATAGGTTTTTGGGTCAGAAATAGGGTTAGAATTGGGGATTCGGGTTAAAATTAGGGTTTAGGGTCAAAATTAGGGTTTAGGGTTTGAATTAGGGTTTTGAGTTAAAAATAGGATTTTTTGGTCAAAAATAGGGTTAGAATTAGGGTTTGGGGTCAAAATTAGGGCTTTGGGTTAAAATTAGGGTTTCGCGTCAAAATTAGGGTTCTGGGCAAATTTAGGGTTTAGGGGTTAGAATTAGGCTTTTTGGGTAAAATTAGGGTTTCGGGTCAAAATTAGGGTTCTGGTTTAAATTAAGGGTCCAAATTAGGGTTTAGGGTTTCAATTAGGTTTTGAGTTTAAAATAGGATTTTGGGTCAAAAATAGGGTTAGAATTAGGGTCTTGGGTTAAAATTAGCGATTTGAGTTAAAATTTGGGTTTTCGGAAAAAGTAGGGTTATGGGTCAAATTTAGGGTATAGGATCAAAACTAGGGTTTATGGTTTCAATTAGGGTTTTGAGTTTAAAATAGGGTTTTGGGTCAAAAATAAGGTTAGAGTTAGGGTTTGGGGTTAAAATTTGGGAATTGGGTCCAAATTAGGATTTTGGTTTAAAATTAGGGTTTGGTCAAAATTAGGGTTTTGTGTCGATTTCGGTTTAGGGTTTGAAATAGGGTTTTGGGTCAAAAATAGGGTTAGAATTAGGGTTTTGCGTTAAAATTTGGGTTACGGGTCAAAATTAGCGTTTAAGGTTTGAATTAGGGTCCTGGGTCAAATTTAAGGTTTAGGATCATAATTAGGGTTTAGGGTTTGAATTAGGGTTTTCCTTTTAAAATAGGGTTTTGGGTCAAAATAGGGTTAAAATTAGGGTTTTGGGTTAGAATTAGGGTTAGAATTTGGCTTTGGAATAAAATGAGGGTTTCGGGTCAAAATTAGGGTTATGGGTCAAATTTAGGGTTTAGGGTTTGAATTAGGTTTTGAGTTTAAAATAGGGTTTTGGGTAAAAAATAGGGTTATAATTAGGGTTTTGGGTTAAAATTAGGGTTTGGGGAAAAATTAGGGTACTGGGTCAACTTTAAGGTTTAGGATCAAAATTAGGGTTTAGGGTTTGAATTAGGGTTTTGCGTTTAAAATAGGGTTTTTGGTCAAAAATAAGGTTAGAATTAGGGTTTTGGGTCCAAACTTGGGTTTTGGGTCAAAATTAGGGTTTTGGGTTTGAATTAGGGTTAGAATTAGGCTTTTGGGTAAAATTAGGGTTTCGGGTCAAAATCACGGTTCTGAGTCAAATTTAGGGTCCTAATTAGGGTTTAGGGTTTGAATTAGGTTTTGAGTTTAAAATAGGGTTTTGGGTCAAAAATAGTGTTAGAATTAGGGTTTTGGGTTAAAATTAGGGCTTTGAGATAAAATTAGGGTTCCGGGTCAAATTTAGGGTTTAGGATCAAAATTAGGGTTTAGGGTTTGAATTAGGGTTGAGTTAAAAATAGGTTTTTGGGTCAAAAATAGGTTTAGAATTAGGGTTTTGGGTTAAAATTAGGGTTCTGGGTCAAAATTAGGGCTTAGGGTTAGAATTACGGTTTTGGGTAAAATTAGGGTTAGGGGTTTGAAATAGGGTTTTGGGTCAATAATAGGGTTAGAATAAGGGTTGTAGGTCAAAATTAGGGCTTTGGGATAAAATTAGGGTTTTGGGTCAAACATAGGGTTTAGGGTTTGAATTAGGGTTTTGAGTAAAAAATAGGTTTTTGGGTCAGAAATAGGGTTAGAATTGGGGATTCGGGTTAAAATTAGGGTTTAGGGTCAAAATTAGGGTTTAGGGTTTGAATTAGGGTTTTGAGTTAAAAATAGGATTTTGGGTCAAAAATAGGGTTAGAATTAGGGTCTTGGGTTAAAATTAGCGATTTGAGTTAAAATTTGGGTTTACGGAAAAAGTAGGGTTATGGGTCAAATTTAGGGTATAGGATCAAAACTAGGGTTTATGGGTTAAAATAGGTTTGGTTAAATGGGTTGGGTAAAAGGTTAGAGTTAGGGTTTGGGGTGAATGGGTGGGTATGGATTGGTTATTGGGTTGGTTAGGGTTTGGGATTTGGGTTTGGGTTTGATAGGGTTTGGGTAAAATAGGGTTAGAATTAGGGTTTGGTTAATTTGGGTTGGGTAATTGGGGTGATTAGGGGGGTATTTGGTTTAGGATCAGGGGGGTGGGGAATGGGTTAAAATTAGGGTTTTGGGTTAGAATTAGGGTTAGAATTTGGCTTTTGGATAAAATGAGGATTTCGGGTCAAAATTAGGGTTATGGGGCAAATTTAGGGTTTAGGGTTTGAATTAGGTTTTGAGTTTAAAATAGGGTTTTCGGTAAAAAATAGGGTTATAATTAGGGTTTTGGGTTAAAATTAGGGTTTTGGGAAAAATTAGGGTACTGGGTCAAATTTAAGGTTTAGGATCAAAATTAGGGTTTTGGGTTAGAATTAGGGTTAGAATTTGGCTTTTGGATAAAATGAGGGTTTCGGGTCAAAATTAGGGTTATGGGTCAAATTTAGGGTATAGGGTTTGAATTAGGTTTTGAGTTTAAAATAGGGTTTTCGGTAAAAAAATAGGGTTATAATTAGGGTTTTGGGTTAAAATTAGGGTTTTGGGAAAAATTAGGGTACTGGGTCAAATTTAAGGTTTAGGATCAAAATTAGGGTTTAGGGTTTGAATTAGGGTTTTGGGTTTAAAATAGGATTTTGGGTCAAAAATAAGGTTAGAATTAGGGTTTGGGGTTAAAATTTGGGTATTGGGTCCAAATTAGGGTTCTGGATCAAAATTAGAGATTAGGGTTTGAATTAAGGTTTTAAGTTAAAAATAGGGTTAGAATTAGGGTTTTGGTTTAAAATTAGGGTTTAGAGTCAAAATTAGGGTTTAGGGTTTGAATTAGGGTTTTGAGCTAAAAATAGGGTTTTGGGTCAAAATAGGGTTAGAATTAGGGTTTTGGGTTAAAAATTAGTGTTTAGGATCAAAATTAGGATTTGGGGTTTGAAATAGGGTTTTGAGTTTAAAATAGGGTTTGGGTCAAAAATAGCGTTAAAATTAGGGTGTTGGGTTAAAATATAGGGTTTCGTGTCAAAATTAGGGTTCTGGGTTAAAATATAGGGTTCTGGGTCAAATTAAGGGTCCAAATTAGGTTAAAATAGTGTTTTGGTTCAAAAATAGGGTTATAATTAGGGTCTTGGGTTAAAATTAGGGTTTTGTGTTAAAATTAGGGTTTTGGGAAAAATTAGGGTTCTGGGTCAAATTTAGGGTTTCGGATCAAAACTAGGGTTTATGGTTTGAATTAGGGTTGAGTTTAAAATAGGGTTTTGGGTCAAAAATAGGGTTATAATTAGGGTTTTGGGTCAAAATTAGGGTTTTGGGAAAAATTATGGTACTGGGTCAAATTTAAGGTTTAGGATTAAAAATAGGGTTTAGGGTTTGAATTAGGGTTTTGCGTTTAAAATAGGGTTTTGGGTCAAAAATAAGGTTAGAATTAGGGTTTGGGGTTAAAATTTGGGTATTGGGTCCAAATTAGGGTTTTGGATCAAAATTAGAGATTAGGGTTTGAATTAAGGTTTTAAGTTAAAAATAGGGTTAGAACTATGGTTTTGGTTTAAAATTAGGGTTTAGGGTTTGAATTAGGGTTTTGAGCTAAAAATAGGGTTTTGGGTCAAAATAGGGTTAGAATTAGGGTTTGGGGTTAAAATTTGGGAATTGGGTCCAAATTAGGTTTTTGGATCAAAATTTGGGTTTTTCGTTAAAATTAGGGTTACATGTCAAAATTAGGTTTTTGGGTCAAATTTTGGGTTTAGGGTCAAAATTAGCGTTTAGGGTTTGAATTAGGGTTTTGAGTTAAAAATAAGGTTTTTGGTCAAAATAGGGTTAGAATTAGGGTTTTGGGTCAAAATTAGGGTGTAGGGTTTGAATTAAGGTTTTGCGTTTAAAAGGGTTTTGGGTCAAAAATAAGGTTACAATTAGGGTTTTGGGTCAAAATTAGGGTTCTGGGTTAAAATTAGGGTTTTGGGTCAAAATTAGGGTTTTTGGTACAAATTAGGGTTTAGGGTTTGAATTAGGTTTTGGGTTAAAATTTAGGGTTTTGGGTTAAAATTTAGGGTTTCAGGTCAAAATTAGGGTTCTGGGTCACAATTAGGGTTTAGGGTTTGAATTAGGGTTATAATTATGTTTTTTGGTAAAATTAGGGTTTCGGGTCAAAATTAGGGTTCTGGGTCAAATTTAGGGTTTAGGGTTTGTAATATGGTTTTGAGTTTAAAATAGAGTTTTAAGTCAAAATTGGTGTTAGAATTAGGGTTTTAGGTCAAAATTAGTGCTGTGTTAAAATTAGGGTTTTGGTTCAAACATAGGGTTTATGGTTTGAATTAGGGTTTTGAGTTAAAAATAGGTTTTTGGGTCAGAAATAGGGTTAGAATTAGGGTTTTGGGTCAAAATTAGGGCTTTGGGTTAAAATTTGGGTTGTGGTTTAAAATTAGGGTTTAGGGTCAAAATTAGGGTTCTGGGTCAAATTTAGGGTTTAGGGGTTATAATTAGGCTTTTTGGTAAAATTAGGGTTTCGGGTCAAAAACAGGGTTCTGGGTCAAGTTTAGGGTCCAAATTAGGGATTTGGATTTGATTTGGTTGAGATTAAAATAGGGTTAGAATTAGGGTTTTGGGTTAAAATTAGGGTTTTGAGTGAAAATTTGGGTTTTGGAAAAAATTAGGGTTCTGGGTCAAATTTAGTGTTTAGGATCAAAATTAGGGTTTAGGGTTTGAATTAGGGTTTTTTGTTTAAAATAAGGTTTTGGGTCAAAAATAAGGTTAGAATTAGGGTTTGGGGTTAAAATTTGGGTATTGGGTCAAAATTAGAGTTTAGGGTTTGAATTAAGGTTTTTTGTTACAAATAGGGTTAGAATTAGGGTTTTGGTTTAAAATCAGGGTTTCGTGTTAAAATTAGGGTTAAGGTCGATTTAGGGTTGAGGTTTTGAAATAGGGTTTTGAGTTTAAAAAAGGGTTTTGGGTCAAAAGTAGGGGTAGAATTAGGGGTTTGCGTTAAAATAGGGTTACGGGTCAAAATTAGGTTTTTGGGTCAAATTTTGGGTTTAGGGTCAAAATTAGGGTTTAGGGTTTGAATTAGGGTTTTGGGTTACAATTCGGGTTTTGGGTTAAAATTTTGGATTTCGGGTCAAAATTAAGGTTCTGGGTTTTGGGTAAAATTAGGGTTTCAGGTCAAAATTAGGGATCCGGGTCAAATTTAGGATTTAGGGTTTGAATTAGGTTTTGAGTTTAAAATAGGGTTTTGGGTCAAAAATAGGGTTAGAATTAGGGTTTTGGGTTAAAATTAGGGTACTGGGTCAAATTTCTGGTTTAGGATCAAAATTAGGGTTTAGGGTTTTAATTAGGGTTTTGAGTTTAAGATAGGGTTTTCGGTCAAAATATGGTTAGAATTAGGGTTTTGGGTCCAAACTTGGGTTTTGGGTCAAAATTAGGGTTTTGGGTCAAAATTAGGGTTTTGGGTTTGAATTAGGGTTAGAATTAGGCTTTTGGGTAAAATTAGGGTTTCGGGTCAAAATCACGGTTCTGAGTCAAATTTAGGGTCCTAATTAGGGTTTAGGGTTTGAATTAGGTTTTGAGTTTAAAATAGGGTTTTGGGTCAAAAATAGTGTTAGAATTAGGGTTTTGGGTTAAAATTAGGGCTTTGAGATAAAATTAGGGTTCCGGGTCAAATTTTGGGTTTAGGATCAAAATTAGGGTTTAGGGTTTGAATTAGGGTTGAGTTAAAAATAGGTTTTTGGGTCAAAAATAGGTTTAGAATTAGGGTTTTGGGTTAAAATTAGGGTTCTGGGTCAAAATTAGGTCTTAGGGTTAGAATTACGGTTTTGGGTAAAATTAGGGTTAGGGGTTTGAAATAGGGTTTTGGGTCAATAATAGGGTTAGAATAAGGGTTGTAGGTCAAAATTAGGGCTTTGGGATAAAATTAGGGTTTTGGGTCAAACATAGGGTTTAGGGTTTGAATTAGGGTTTTGAGTAAAAAATAGGTTTTTGGGTCAGAAATAGGGTTAGAATTGGGGATTCGGGTTAAAATTAGGGTTTAGGGTCAAAATTAGG
>JAUPTC010000010.1:13484674-13575674 GCA_030762895.1 Sophora flavescens | reverse complement strand
TCTCGCCCGCTCGCGGGGCGAGCAAGCTCTCGCGAGGCGAAATTCAGTTTTGGCTCCATCTTGATTTGAATACTCGCGAGGGGAGATGGTGATTCGCGAGGCGAGACAGAAAGGGTGACATCTCTGGCAAAGTCAGGCCTTCAAGCTCGCGAGGCGAGATGGCAATTCGCGAGGCGAGACAGAAAGGGTGACTTCTCTAGCACAGTCAGGCCTTTAGGCTCGCGAGGCGAGATCCTGTTTCGCGAGGCAAAACTTCCAGAATTGCTTTTCCACTGTTTTCTTCATTTTCCTTGACTCTAAGAGCTTCACTTTTAACCTGAAACAATAAAAGGAAACGAAAAGCGTAATTTTAATCAAAATAAACTAAAAACTACTAAAAATGCATTAAACGAATCAAATCCTAACTTAGGAACAAAACAAGGCCAATTTGGGAGATTAGCGAGGTTGACTCGCCCAATTAGGCACAAAATCTACCCCTTTTCTAGCTGGAAACTAGATGAGCCAGAGGCTTATCACTTATTCAAAGGCCCTTAATTTGGTCTAGGATTATGTCGGGATTAAAAAGCATAAATTGCAGTTTACAGATGCACAAGCCAGAGAGAGACGGAAATTAGACAACTTTTACAATCATTGTTTTTGCTTTTACAATATTGCGCTTAATTGCTAAACATTGTTAATTTTCGGATTTTTCACTCTTCCTGACCTTGTTGCCTTGTGCAGAGCATAACTAGAGCTACAGATATTAGATTTTGATGATCTTGCTGTCCCTAGAAAGATAAGGAAGGGACCTAAAATTTCAGGTTCACAAGAATTGTCAAATTATTCAAAAATCAAGGCTAAATTAGGTCCCGAGTTCTCTCGGCGCGGATCGGTCGCAGTCCATGATATTCCTTCACTTAAATGGGCCTAACTTACTAATCTTAAGCCCAATTAAGGCATATGATACCTTGTTGGAAAGCTTATTCAGAGGCCCTTAATTTGGTCTAGGGTTAGGTCAGGATTAAAAATCATAAATAGCAGTTTACAGCCGCACAAGCTAGAGAGAGAAGGAAATTAGACAACTTTTACAATCATTGCTTTTGGTTTTACATTATTGGGCATAATTGGGCTTAATTGCTAAACATTGTTAATTTTCTGATTTTTCACTCATCCCGACCTTGTTGCTATGCGCAGAGTATAACTAGAGCTACAGATTTCGGATTTTGGTGATCTTGCTGTCCCTAGAAAGATAAGGAAGAGACCTACAATGTCAGGTTTCACAAGAATTGTCAAATTAGACCAAAATAAAGGCTAAATTGGGTCCCGAGTTCTCTGGCTCGGATCAGTGCGCAGTCCATGATATTCCTTCACTTAAATGGGCCTAACTTACTCATCTTAAGCCCAATTAAGGCATATGATACCTTGTTGGAAAGCTTATTCAGAGGCCCTTAATTTGGTCTAGGGTTAGGTCAGGATTAATAAGCAAAAATAGCAGTTTACAGCCGCACAAGCCAGAGAGAGACTGAAATTAGACAACTTTTACAATCATTGTTTTTGGTTTTACATTATTGGGCTTAATTGGGCTTAATTGCTAAACATTGTTGATTTTCGGATTTTTCACTCTTCCTGACATTGTTGCCTTGCGCAGAGCATAACTAGAGCTACAGATTTCGGATTTTGGTGATCTTGCTGTCCCTAGAAAGATAAGGAAGGCAACTTTTACAATCATTGTTTTTGGTTTTACATTATTGGGCTTAATTGGACTTAATTGCTAAACATAGTTAATTTTCTGATTTTTCACTCATCCCAGTCTTGTTGCCATGAGCAGAGTATAACTAGAGCTACAGATATCGGATTTTGGTGATCTTGGTGTCCCTAGAAAGATAAGGAAGAGACCTACAATTTCAGGTGACCTACATATGATACCTTGTTGGAAAGCTTATTCAGAGGCCCTTAATTTGGTCTAGGGTTAGGTCAGGATTAATTAGCAAAAATAGTAGTTTACAGCCACACAAGCCAGAGAGAGACGGAAATTAGAGAACTTTTACAATCATTGTTTTTTGCTTTTACATTATTGGGCATAATTTCTAAACATTGTTAATTTTCGGATTTTTCACTCTTCCTGACCTTGTTGCCTTGTGCAGAGCATAACTAGAGCTACAGATATCGGATTTTGGTGATCTTGTTGTCCCTAGAAAGATAAGGAAGAGACCTACAATGTCAGGTTTCACAAGAATTGTCAAATTAGACCAAAATCAAGGCTATATTGGGTCCCGAGTTCTCTGGTACGGATCAGTGGGCAGTCCATTATGTCACAAATCCACCTACCCAATCATGCATAGTACCCAAGTGATGATGATCCTCTCCCTAAGTTCAATTGCAATGTCAACCAGGACCCCCAAATTCTTCTAATGACACTATCGTGCTCAATAGGGCGTATTCAACGATTGAGTTAATTACTTGCTACGGTCTCATAACCCAATCATCAAACTCTATTAAATCTTGTTCCCTATAAGGTTGCACTGATCTCCTACTCACTCTCGTGCAATATTCATCAGTGATCCCAATTCAAGTTCTAAACGCGAATTGCCTATCAAGCCTCATCACGTTAACTAGTCAATCATGCATGCTTATGATCAACGCAATAAATTCAGAATTGGAAAACATGAATTGAGGAAAAGGATGGAAACATACATCACATTGAACACTACACCGTCATGGGTGGTTTCATTGATCCCTTAGAGAAGGGAATTAGTTCCTCATGCTTTTAACAACGCACAAACAATTGGAGTTCATCATAATTGTCAAATAGGAAAAGAATTAGGGAGACGCAGCTCCAGAGAATAAGGATTCGTCAAAAAAACCGATCTAAAACAAGTGGTGAACAAAAAGGGTTCCAATCTGACTTAAAACAGTCTATAAATAGGGGTTCTGGGTCTCGCCCGCTCGCGGGGCGAGCAAGCTCTCGCGAGGCGAAATTCAGTTTTGGCTCCATCTTGATTTGAATACTCGCGAGGCGAGATGGTGATTCGCGAGGCGAGACAGAAAGGGTGACATCTCTGGCACAGTCAGGCCTTCAGGCTCGCGAGGCGAGATGGTAATTCGCGAGGAGAGACAGAAAGGGTGACTTCTCTGGCACAGTCAGGCCTTCAATCTCGCGAGGCGAGATCCTGTTTCGCGAGGCGAAACTTCCAGAATTGCTTTTCCATTGTTTTCTTCATTTTCCTTGACTCTAAGAGCTTCACTTTTAACCTGAAACAATAAAAGCAAACAAAAAGCGTAATTCTACTCAAAATAAACTAAAAACTACTAAAATTGCATTAAACGAATCAAATCCTAACTTAGGAACAAAACAAGGCCAATTTGGGAGATTAGCGAGGTTGACTCGCCCAATTAGGCACAAAATCTACCCCTTTTCTAGCTGGAAACTTGATGAGCCAGTGGCTTATCAAAACACCCCAAACTTAAACCTTTCTTGTCCCCAAGCAAACTAAAACTCAAAAAGACTCAACAGTTGGCAAGCTTAAAAGATTCAATCAATTTTTTGCACAAATTTCATGCAATTTAACACAACAATTTTTCTTCAATGTTTTCCCCCCTTGCAACAATGTAATCCCCACATTCATTTACTTTAAACAATTGAGAATTCCATCATTCATGCAATCAGTAATCTGAGTTGAGGATCCAAGTGACACACAAAAGGGAGATCACCAAATTCAAACAATTGCCTTCCTCACAAAGGCATTTAATATTTCACTCATTCGCTCAATTTGTCTAAGCTAGCAACATTCACTCTATTTCACAATTCAAGAGCACCTTCCATGGATTTGATTTTCATCTAAACAAAGTTCCCACAAAAATATGTATGCATCATCAAAAGGTCTTTCATAGGTTGTAATGAGGCCTAGCTCAAGGTAAGATATTCAAAGGATAGAGGCTTAGTCCCTAGGATCAATGAGAGTATGAAACTAGCATTGCAACAATTGAATTTACTCTCATATTATTATTCTATTCCTTGCATTGGGTGGCTACAAACCTCTTCCTTTTTATACTTTTTTCACTTTGCCCTTTTTGGCATATATTCAATATTTTTCATCACATTTTCTTTTTCTCAAGCCTTCGGCCCTTAATTTTACTTTTCTTTTTCTCAACTATGATTCATGAACTTTGTAGCCACCCCAAACTTAGTTCCACAACAACACTCACAAAGCTAAAATTCCATGCTCTCCTAAATCCTAGGATAGGGGAAAATCATGGATTTTCTGAGTTAATGGCTTGTAATGTAAGGTCATCAAGAACAATAGGCTTCAAGGCTCAATGTGGCTAACTAGGGATCATTCATCAAGGTTGGTTCAATTTATGGCCAAGTAGTTATTTCAAAGAAAAATTGCCTAGATCATTTGATACAACATATAAATATGCAAACCATGCACATATTCAAGCAAATCCGAGAAGGTGCAACTTAAAAGTGATTCACACAATTAAAACAATGTTGGAGGCTCAAATTTCTCACCTGGACATTTTTGAAAATTGTTTGACCGAGATACAATTCCTAGTGAGTGCACCCCTTCACCCCAAACTTGTCATAAATCAAGCAATCACAATAAAATTTCTCAAAGTTCAATTTTCAATTTTTCACATGGGGATCAAATTTTCGATTTTCAGAACCTAGGGGGAAATCATCAAGGGTCAACATAATTCATGCAGTCAATCTATGCTAAATTTAATTAAAATCCACCAAGCTTGCCGACACAACACTCACACACATACTCTTGATCTTCTCAAATTATTCAAGAGCGAAATTAAAAAACAAATGGAAAAAGGGAAAGAAAACAAAAACAAAGCAATTGGTTCCCTCCCCCACACTTAAGGCACACATTGTCCTCAATGAAAGAACATAAATATAAAATAAGAGTGAGGGAAAGGATATCTAGCTTGGGTTGCCTCCCAAGTAGCGCTTGTTTAACGTCCCGAGCCTAACTCAAGTCACCCCTAAGGGTTAATCCAGAAGAAGAACTTGCTTCCTTTGTTGATTAGTCCAACCCTGCGGAACCACATTTGAAGATTTGAAGTTGGCCATGTCCGCGAACCAAGGAGAGAAATTTTCAATGAGTGCAAACAGTTTTTCATCAGGAAATTCTTCCTTGATGTCTAACAATTCCTCCTCGGTGTCGGGATTGACCAACCTAGATAAGTGGTCCGCCACACCATTGTCGGATCCCTTCCTGTCCTTAATCTCTAGATCAAATTCCTGCAA
This sequence comes from Sophora flavescens, assembly GCA_030762895.1. Classification (NCBI taxonomy): domain Eukaryota; kingdom Viridiplantae; phylum Streptophyta; class Magnoliopsida; order Fabales; family Fabaceae; genus Sophora; species Sophora flavescens. Next base: position 13,570,438 of record JAUPTC010000010.1, on the reverse strand, counting down.
AAGAAGAATCCACCGAATTAATCTAGGTTTGGCCTCTTGTTTTGTCATCAAGTGTTTTATGGCCGCATGATCGGTGAAAACAACAATCTTAGACCCCACAATATAGGATCTAAACTTATCCAAAGCAAAAACCACAGGAAGTAGTTCCTTTTCAGTGGTGGAATAATTAGCTTGTGCCTCATTCAAAACTTTACTTGCGTAATAAATGACATGAGCTAACTTTTCCACCCTTTGTCCCAAAACAGCCCCCACCGCATAATCATTAGCATCACACATGATTTCAAATGGTAAATTCCAATTAGGTGTAGTGATTATGGGTACGGTGACAAGCATATTTTTCAAAATAGTGAAGGCATTTAGACAAGAAGCATTAAACTCAAAGGATACATCCTTCGCAAGAAGGTCACAAAGCGGCTTTACGATTTTGGCGAAGTCCTTGATGAATCTCCGGTAGAACCCGGCATGACCCAAGAAACTCCTCACCCCCTTTACATTGGTTGGTGGGGGAAGCTTCTCAATCAACTCAATCTTGGCTTTATCAACCTCAATCCCCCTTTGGGAGATTTTGTGCCCCAAGACTATACCTTCCTTGACCATGAAGTGGTATTTCTCCCAATTGAGCACAAGGTTAGTCTCTTGGCACCTTTTAAGCACCAAAGTCAAGTTCTTCAAGTAATTGTCATATGAGGTCCCAAAGACCGAGAAGTCATCCATGAACACCTCAATGCATTTCTCCACCATGTCCGAGAAAATAGAAAGCATGCACCTTTGAAAAGTAGCAGGAGCGTTGCACAATCCAAAGGGCATCCTCCTATAGGCAAAGACTCCATAGGGACAAGTGAAGGCCGTCTTCTCTTGGTCTTGAGGATCCACCACAATTTGATTATAGCCGGAGTAACCATCTAAGAAACAATAGTACTCATATCCGGCTAACCTTTCAAGCATTTGATCAATGAAGGGGAGAGGGAAGTGATCCTTCCTTGTTGCCTCATTTAGCCTTCTATAATCAATACATACTCTCCACCCCGTGATGGTCCTTGTTGGGATCAATTCATTGCTTTCATTGACCACCACGGTTGTGCCACCTTTCTTTGGGACCACATGAATTGGACTAACCCAATTGCTATCCGAGATTGGATAGATGATTCCGGCATCTAAAAGTTTAAACACTTCCTTACGCACAGCTTCTTTCATGATGGGATTTAACCGTCTTTGTGGTTGAACCACCGGCTTATAATCATCCTCCATCAAAATCTTATGCATGCATAGGGAAGGGCTTATACCTTTTAGGTCCGAAATCTTCCACCCAATGGCGGATTTGTGTTCCCTAAGAACTCTCAATAGCTTTTCTTCTTCATCCTTTTTCAAGGCATTGCTAATGATTACCGGATGTTGTCCCTCCTCCCTCAAGAATGCATACCTTAAGTGGGTTGGGAGTTGCTTCAACTCCGGTGCTTTGTTATCTTCTTCCATTCCTTTGTTGTTGAGCTTTGCCTTTGTACATTCATCCTTTGGGAGACTTGGTAAGGCTTCCATGTTTTTTAAGCACTCAAGATAGTCCTCATCCCCCAAAGGGTCTTCTTCCTCACTATCATCATCATGGGATTCTACCAACACTTGTGCAAGTGAGGAACCATGGGCTTCTCTAGTGGCCTTTGCCTTGACAATTGAGTCGACCATATCCACTCGATACACATTCGACCTCTCAGCGGGGTGCTTCATTGCTTCAAAGACATTGAAGACTACATTCTCATCTTGCACCCTTAGGGTGAGTTTCCCTTGTTGCACATCTATCAAAGCACGCCCACTGGCCAAGAAGGGCCTACCCAATATGAGAGGGATCTCGGCGTCTTCATCCATATCAAGCACCACAAAATCCGCCGGAAATATGAACTTGTCCACCTTCACTAACAAATCTTCGACCACCCCATAAGGATATTTTATAGAACAATCGGCTAGTTGGAGTGACATCCGTGTATCTTTGGCTTCTTTGATCCCCAACTTCTTCATCATAGAGAGGGGCATCAAGTTGATGCTTGCCCCTAGATCACACAACCCCTTTCCTAGAGTCATCTCCCCAATGGTGCATGGTATAGAAAAAGAACCGGGATCCTTCAACTTTGGAGGTAGTTTTCTTTGAAGAATGGCACTACACTCCTCGGTCAAAGCAACCGTTTCCTCATCCACTATTTTCCGCTTCATTGAGAGAAGCTCCTTCATAAACCAGGCATAAGATGGCATTTGTTCCAAGGCTTCCGCAAATGGAATGTTAATTTGAAGTTTGCAGAAGACATCAAGGAATTTATTGAACTGTTTATCTTGTAGAGGCTTCTTCAATCTTTCAGGATATGGTACCTTCATGAAGGGCGGGAGGTCTTTGGGTTCAACCCACTTCTTTTTTCGGAACTCTTCATCTACAAGTTTTAACCTTCCCCCTTGCTCCGGTGCCTTGTCACTTGCTAACTCCTCTTTCTTAGGTTGCTCTTCCTCAACATGTGGTTGTTCCGAGGCCTCAACTTCCTGAGAACTAGTTGCACCCCTGTTAGATCCCATCACCCTACCGCTTCTAGTTGCTACGACATTGCATTGGTTCTTAGGGTTGTTCTCGGTATCACCCGGGAAAGTGCCGGGGAGACGCTTATTTAGTTGCTTTATGAAATGAGCCATCTGCGTCTCTAGATTCTAAATTGCCTACCCTGTATGAGTTGCCAACTTGTCAATGGTTGTGCTTGTATTGATTGACAACTTCTCAATTTCCGCATTCGTCTTTTCTAGAGCCAACTCCCAAGGTTGCCTTCCACCATCTGTTGTTTGCAATTGATTAGGCCCCTGGAAAAGCCTCTTTGAGTATTGCATTGATGGATTCCATAGTTTGGCCTCTGATTCTGTTGAGGTTGTTGTTGCCCGGCTAGACCACCACTAGCATTACTCCAAGCGAAACCCGGATGGTCTCTCCTCATATAACCCCTATTCTGATTCTGACTGTAATCATTCTGTCTGTTCCTATGATAGTAGTTCTGGGGTACACTGTCATAGAAATTGTGGCATGAGTCCACATGTTCTTGAGAGAAGTTGAACGGACAACTCTGAATGTCATGATCTCCATTACAATTATCACAAACCGGAGGCATTCCTTCATGTATCACATTAACTTTTTTGTTCCCAGACAATGCCGCATTTTGCATCTTCAACAGTTTATTCTGCTCTAGAATGGCTTCTATTGTTGCAGAACTGACTCCACTTGAGGTTTCCCTACCACGGTTGTAATCATTGTTCGACATCTTCTCCAATAACGTCCATCCATCCTCAGCTGAAAAATAAGAAAAGGAACCGCCCGCTACGGTATCACAAATCATCTGGTAGCGCCCCCTTACCCGTTAAAGAAATGTTGAACCTTGGAGACCGGGTCAAAGAAGACCGAAGGACATCTTCTCAAGAGCACATTATACCTCTCCCAAGCTTCATTATAAGATTCATCTTCTGTCTTCCTGAAAGATATGACGGCTACTCTTGCTTGTGCCGCTTTCTGAGGAGGAAAATATTTAATGAGGAACTTTTGGGCCATTTGCTCCCATGTTGTGATACTGTTGCGATCCAAGCTGTCAAACCAATCGCGAGCGGTATCCCAAAGAGAGAGAGGGAATAGCCACAAGCGAAACTCATCTTGAGAGACTCCTCTTGTCTTCTGCATGTCACAAGCTTCAAGGAAGCGAGTGATGTGTCTATGAGGGTCTTCTTTGCCACCCCCATCAAATTGATTCTCACGGATCTGGGCTGTGACATATCCTTCCACTCTGAAGGAATCTGTATTGAGGTTGCCCCTCACGATAGAAGAAGCACAATCATCCAAATTGGGTAGATTGTACTCGAAGAGAGGCTTGTAAGGAGGAGGGTTTGCTTCGGCCATACTCTCAAAATTAATTGCTTCAAGCCTCTTTCGTTCTCTGGCTTCTTTCCTTAATCGCTTCTCGGTCTTGGTGATCTCCGAATCAAATAACAAGTCTTCTTGTGAAAGGGTACCTCGCATACAACAACTAGGCAAGACCAAGTGGAATCAAAGAAGTAGAGAGAAATAATAGTAAATAAATAACAGAAAATAAATATAAAAAATAGCTTAACCAAAAAATCAAACTTCCCAAAAATTAGGAAAATTGGTTGTGCCAATCCCCAGCAACGGCGCCAAAAACTTGTTGAGTCACCGGCAAGTGTACCGGGTCGTCGTAAGTAATAAACACGGTAAGTAATTACCGAGGTCGGACACAGGGATTGGGCTACCAATTCTACCAATTTGCAAGAAATTCGATACGTTTGACCAAGAAAAATCAAGTGGTTGAGAAGAGAGAGAAAATAGGATCGCAATTTAAATCAACAAATCAATGAGAGATAAAGTAGGTAGCGATAAGATGAGATGAGAATTAAAATCTGGATTAAACATCTAAGGTCACAAATCCACCTACCCAATCATGCATAGTACCCAAGTGATGATGATCCTCTCCCTAAGTTCAATTGCAATGTCAACCAGGACCCCCAAATTCTTCTAATGACACTATCGTGCTCAATAGGACGTATTCAACGATTGAGTTAATTACTTGCTACGGTCTCATAACCCAATCATCAAACTCTATTAAATCTTGTTCCCTATAAGGTTGCACTGATCTCCTACTCACTCTCGTGCAATATTCAATCAGTGATCCCAATTCAAGTTCTAAACGCGAATTGCCTATCAAGCCTCATCACGTTAACTAGTCAATCATGCATGCTTATGATCAACGCAATAAATTCAGAATTGGAAAACATGAATTGAGGAAAAGGATGGAAACATACATCACATTGAACGCTACACCGTCATGGGTGGTTTCATTGATCCCTTAGAGAAGGGAATTAGTTCCTCATGCTTTTAACAACGCACAAACAATTGGAGTCCATCATAATTGTCAAATAGGAAAAGAATTAGGGAGACGCAGCTCCAGAAAATAAGGATTTGTCAAAAAACCAATCTAAAACAAGTGGTGAACAAAAAGGGTTCCAATCTGACCTAAAACAGCCAATAAATAGGGATTCTGGGTCTCGCCCGCTCGCGGGGCGAGCAAGCTCTCGCGAGGCGAAATTCAGTTTTGGCTCCATCTTGATTTGAATACTCGCGAGGCGAGATGGTGATTCGCGAGGCGAGACAGAAAGGGTGACATCTCTGGCACAGTCAGGCCTTCAGGCTCGCGATGCGAGATGGTAATTCGCGAGGTGAGACAGAAAGGGTGACTTCTCTGGCACAGTCAGGCCTTCAAGCGCGCGAGGCGAGATCCTGTTTCGCGAGGCGAAACTTCCAGAATTGCTTTTCAATTGTTTTCTTCATTTTCCTTGACTCTAAGAGCTTCACTTTTAACCTGAAACAATAAAAGGAAACGAAAAGCGTAATTCTACTCAAAATAAACTAAAAACTACAAAAAATGCATTAAACGAATCAAATCCTAACTTAGGAACAAAACAAGGCCAATTTGGGAGATTAGCGAGGTTGACTCGCCCAATTAGGCACAAAATCTACCCCTTTTCTAGCTGGAAACTAGATGAGCCAGAGGCTTATCACTTATTCAAAGGCCCTTAATTTGGTCCAGGGTTAGGTCAGGATTAATAAGCAAAAATAGCAGTTTACAGCCGCACAAGCCAGAGAGAGACGGAAATTAGAAAACATTTACAATCATTGTTTTTGGTTTTACATTATTGGGCTTAATTGCTAAACATTGTTAATTTTCGGATTTTTCACTCATCCTGACCATGTTGCCTTGCACAGAACAAAACTAGAGCTACAGATATCGGATTTTGGTGATGTTGCTGTCCCTAGAAAGATAAGGAAGAGACTTACAATTTCAGGTACACAAGAATTGTCAAATTATTCCAAAATCAAGGCTAAATTGGGTCCCGAGTTCTCTGGCACGGATCAGTGCGTAGTCCATGATATTCCTTCACTTAAATGGGCCTAACTTACTAATCTTAAGCCCAATTAAGGCATATGATACCTTGTTGGAAAGCTTATTCAGAGGCCTTTAATTTGGTCTTGGGTTAGGTCGGGATTAAAAAGCATAAATAGCAATTTACAGATGCACAAGCCAGAGAGAGACAGAAATTAGACAACTTTTACAATCATTGTTTTTGCTTTTACAATATTGGGCTTAATTGGGCTTAATTGCTAAACATTGTTAATTTTCGGATTTTTCAGTCATCCTGACCTTGTTGCCTTACGCAGAGCATAACTAGAGCTACAGATATCGGATTTTGGTGATCTTGCTGTCCCTAGAAAGATAAGGAAGAGACCAAGAATTTCAGGTGACACAAGAATTGTCAATTTAGGCCAAAATCAAGGCTAATTTGGGTCCCGGGTACTCTGGCGCAGATCAGTGCGTAGTCCATGATGTTCCTTCACTTAAGGAAAAAATCAAGGCTAAATAAGGATCAAAATGGGCCTAACTTACTAATCTTAAGCCCAATTAAGGCATATGATACCTTGTTGGAAAGCTTATTCAGAGGCCCTTAATTTGTTCTACGGTTAGGTCAGGATTAATAAGAAGATGGACTTTTTTGGTCATATAAGACCTAATTGGGCCAATTTGTACTTCTTTGGTCCTAATGGAGCCCAAATGCACTTGTTTTCGGATTTTTCACTCTTCCTGACCTTGTTGCCTTGCGCAGAGCATAACTAGAGCTACAGATTTCGGATTTTGGTGATTATGTTGTCCCTAGAAAGATAAGGAAGAGACCTACAATGTCAGGTTTCACAAGAATTGTCAAATTATTCCAAAATCAAGGTTAAATTGGGTCCCGAGTTCTCTGGCGCGGATGAGTACGCAGTCCATGATATTCCTTCAATTAAATGGGCCTAACTTACTAATCTTAAGCCCAATTAAGGCATATGATACCTTGTTGGAAAGCTTATTCAGAGGCCCTTAATTAGGTCTAGGGTTAGGTCAGGATTAAAAAGCATAAATAGCAGTTTACAGCCGCACAAGCTAGAGAGAGAAGGAAATTAGACAACTTTTACAATCATTGTTTTTGGTTTTACATTATTGGGCTTAATTGGGCTTAATTGCTAAACATTGTTAATTTTCAGATTTTTCACTCATCCCGACCTTGTTGCCATGCGCAGAGTATAACTAGAGCTACAAATATCGGATTTTGGTGATCTTGCTATCCCTAGAAAGATAAGGAAGAGACCCACGATTTCATATTTCCGAAGAATTATCAAATTTGGCCAAAATCAAGGCTAAATTGGATCCGGAGTTCTCTAGCACGGATCAGTGCGCAGTCCATGATGTTCCTTCACTTAAATGGGGCTAACTTACTAATCTTAAGCCCAATTAAGCCATATGATACCTTGTTGGAAAGCTTACTCAGAGGCCCTTAATTTAGTCTAGGGTTAGCTCGGGATTAATAAATAAAAATAGCAGTTTACAGCCGCACAAGCCAGAGAGAGACGGAAATTAGAAAACTTTTACAATCATTGTTTTTGGTTTTACATTATTGGGCATAATTGCTAAACGTTGTTAATTTTCGGATTTTTCACTCTTCCTAACCTTGTTGCCTTGCACAGAGCATAACTAGAGCTACAGATTTCGGATTTTGGTCATCTTGATGTCCCTAGAAAGATAAGGAATAGACCCACAATTTCATATTTCCAAAGAATTATCAAATTAGGCCAAAATAAGGCTAAATTGGATCCCGAGTTCCATAGCACGGATCAGTGCGCAGTCCATGATGTTCCTTCACTTAAATAAGGCTAACTTACTAATCTTAAGCCCAATTAAGGCATATGATACCTTGTTGGAAAGCTTATTCAGAGGCCCTTAATTTGGTGTAGGGTTAGGTCAGGATTAATAACCAAGAGTAGTAGTTTACAGCCGCACATGCTAGAGAGAGAAGGAAATTAGACAACTTTTACAATCATTGTTTTTACTTTTACATTATTGGGCTTAATTGGGCATAGTTGCTAAACATTGTTAATTTTCGGATTTTTCACTCTTCCTGACTTTGTTGCCTTGTGCGGAGCATAACTAGAGCTACAGATATCGGATTTTGATAATCTTGCTGTCCCTAGAAAGATAAGAAAGGGACCTACAATTTTAGGTTCACAAGAATTGTCAAATTATTCCCAAATAAAGTCTAAATTGGGTCTCGAGTACTCTGGCACGGATCAGTGCGCAGTCCATGATGTTCCTTCCCTTAAATGGGCCTAACTTACTCATATTATGCCCAATTAAGGCATATGATACCTTGTTGGAAAGCTTATTCAGAGGCCCTTAATTTGGTCTAGGGTTAGGTCAGAATTAATAAGCAAAAATAGCATTTTACAGCCGCACAAGCCTGAGAGAGACGGAAATTAGACAACTTTTACAATCATTGTTTTTGCTTTTACATTATTGGGCATAATTGCTAAACATTGTTAATTTTAGGATTTTTAACTCTTCCTGACCTTGTTGCCTTGTCCAGAGCATAACTAGAGCTACATATATCGGATTTTGATGATCTTGATGTCCCTAGAAAGATAAGGAAGGGACCTACAATTTCATGTTCACAAGAATTGTCAAATTATTCCAAAATCAAGGCTAAATTGGGTCCCGAGTTCTCTCGGCGCGGATCGGTCTGTGATCCATGATATTCCTTCACTTAAATGGGACTAACTTACTAAACTTAAGCCCAATTAAGGCTTATGATACCTTGTTGGAAAGCTTATTCAGAGGCCCTTAATTTGGTCTAGGGTTAGGTCGGGATTAATAAGCATAAATAGCAGTTTACAGCCGCCCAAGCTAGAGAGAGAAGGAAATTAGACAATTTTAATAATCATTGTTTTTGGTTTTACATTATTGGGCTTATTTGGGCTTAATAGCTAAACATTGTTAATTTTCGGATTTTTCACTCATCCCGACCTTGTTGCCATGCGCAGAGTATAACTAGAGCTACAGATATCGGATTTTGGTGATCTTGCTGTCCCTAGAAAGATAAGGAAGAGACCTACAATGTCAGGTTTCACAAGAATTGTCAAATTAGACCAAAATCAAGGCTAAATTGGGTCCCGAGTTCTCTGCCGCGGATCAGTTCGAAGTCCATGATGTTCCTTCACTTAAATGGTCCTAACTTACTCATCTTAAGCCCAATTAAGGCATATGATACCTTGTTGGAAAGTTTATTCAGAGGCCCTTAATTTGGTCTAGGGTTAGGTCGGGATTAAAAGCATAAATAGCAGTTTACAGCCACACAAGCTAGAGAGAGAAGGAAATTAGACAACTTTTACAATCATTGTTTTTGGTTTTACATTATTTGGCTTAATTGCTAAACATTGTTAATATTCGGATTTTGCACTCATCCCGACCTTGTTTCCATGCGCAGAGTATAACTAGAGCTATAGATATCGGATTTTGATGATCTTGCGGTCCCTAGAAAGATAAGGAAGAGACCCACAATTTCATATTTCCAAAGAATTATCAAATTAGGTCAAAATCAAGGCTAAATTGGATCCCGAGTTCTCTAGCACGGATCAGTGCGCAGTCCATGATGTTCCTTCACTTAAATGGGGCTAACTTACTAATCTTAAGCCCAATTAAGGCATATGATACCTTGTTGGAAAGCTTATTCAGATGCCATTAATTTGGTCTAGGGTTAGGTCAGAATTAATAAGCAAAAATACCATTTTACAGCCGCACAAGCCTGAGAGAGACGGAAATTAGACAACTTTTACAATCATTGTTTTTGCTTTTACATTATTGGGCATAATTGCTAAACATTGTTAATTTTCGGATTTTTCACTCTTCCTGACCTTGTTGCCTTGTGCAGAGCATAACTGGAGCTACAGATATCGGATTTTGATGATCTTGCTGTCCCTAGAAAGATAAGGAGGGGACCTACAATTTCAGGTTCACAAGAATTGTCAAATTATTTCAAAATCAAGGCTAAGTTGGGTCCCGAGTTCTCTGGCGCGGATCAGTGCGCAGTCCATGATATTCCTTCACTTAAATGGGCCTAACTTACTAATCTTAAGCCCAATTATGGCATATGATACCTTGTTGGAAAGCTTATTCATAGGCCCTTAATTTGGTCTAGGGTTAGGTCGGGGTTAAAAAGCATAAATAGCAGTTTACAGCCGCACAAGCTAGAGAGAGAAGGAAATTAGACAACTTTTACAATCATTGTTTTTGGTTTTACATTATTGGGCTTAATTGCTAAACATTGTTAATTTTCGGATTTTTCACTCTTCCTGACCTTGTTGCCTTGTTCAGAGCATAACTAGAGCTACAGATATAGGATTTTAATGATTTTGTTGTCCCTAGAAAGATAAGGAAGAGACCTACAATTTCAGGTGACACAAGAATTGTCAATTTAGGCAAAAATCAAGGCTAAATTGGGTCCCGGGTACTCTGGCACGGATCAGTGCGTAGTCCATGATGTTCCTTCACTTAAGGAAAAAATCAAGGCTAAATAAGGATTAAAATGCGCCTAACTTCCTAATCTTAAGCCCAATTAAGGCATATGATACCTTGTTGGAAAGCTTATTCAGAGGCCCTTAATTTGGTCTACGGTTAGGTCATGATTAATAACCTAGAGTAGCAGTTTACAGCCGCACATGCTAGAGAGAGAAGGAAATTAGACAACTTTTACAATCATTGTTTTTGCTTTTACATTATTGGGCTTAATTGGGCATAGTTGCTAAACATTGTTAATTTTCGGATTTTTCACTCTTCCTGACCTTGTTGCCTTGTGCAGAGCATAACTAGAGCTAGAGATATCGGATTTTGACAATCTTGCTGTCCCTAGAAAGATAAGGAACGGACCTACAATTTCAGGTTCACAAGAATTGTCAAATTATTCCCAAATAAAGGCAAAATTGGGTCCCGAGTACTCTGGTGCGGATCAGTGCGCAATCCATGATGTTCCTTCACTTAAATAGGCCTAACTTACTCATCTTATGCCCAATTAAGGCATATGATACCTTGTTGGAAAGCTTATTCAGAGGCCATTAATTTGGTCTAGGGTTAGGTCAGAATTAATAAGCAAAAATAGCATTTTACAGCCGCACAAGCCTGAGAGAGACGGAATTTAGACAACTTTTACAATCATTGTTTTTGCTTTTACATTATTGGGCATAATTGCTAAACATTGTTAATTTTCGGATTTTTCACTCTTCCTGACCTTGTTGCCTTGTGCAGAGCATAACTAGAGCTACAGATATCGGATTTTGATGATCTTGTTGTCCCTAGAAAGATAAGGAAGGGACCTACAATTTCAGGTTCACAAGAATTGTCAAATTATTTCAAAATCAAGGCTAAGTTGGGTCCCGAGTTCTCTGGCGGGGATCAGTGCGCAGTCCATGATATTCCTTCACTTAAATGGGCCTAACTTACTAATCTTAAGCCCAATTAAGGCATATGATACCTTCTTGGAAAGCTTATTCATAGGCCCTTAATTTTGTCTAGGGTTAGGTCGGGATTAAAACGCATAAATAGCAGTTTACAGCAGCTCAAGCTAGAGAGAGAAGGAAATTAGACAACTTTTACAATCATTGTTTTTGGTTTTACATTATTGGGCTTAATTGGGCATAATTGCTAAACATTGTTAATTTTTGGATTTTTCACTCTTCCTGACCTTGTTGCCTTGTTCAGAGCATAACTAGAGCTACAGATATAGGATTTTGATGATCTTGCTGTCCCTAGAAAGATAAGGAAGAGACCTACAATTTCAGGTGACACAAGAATTGTCAATTTAGGCCAAAATCAAGGCTAAAGTGGGTCCCCGGTACTCTGGCGCGGATTAGTGCGTAGTCCATGATGTTCCTTCACTTAAGGAAAAAATCAAGGCTAAATAAGGATCAAAATGCGCCTAACTTACTAAGCTTAAGCCCAATTAAGGCATATGATACCTTGTTGGAAAGCTTATTCAGAGGCCCTTAATTTGTTCTAGGGTTAGGTCAGGATTAATAAGAAAATGGACTTTTTAGGTCAAATAAGACCTAACTGGGCCAATTTGTACTTCTTTGGTCCTAATGGAGCCCAAATGCACTTGTTTTCGGATTTTTCACTCTTCCTGACCTTGTTGCCTTGCGCAGAGCATAACTAGAGCTACAGATTTCGGATTTTGGTGATTATGCTGTCCCTAGAAAGATAAGGAAGAGACCTACAATGTCAGGTTTCACAAGAATTGTCAAATTATTCAAAAATCAAGGCTAAATTGGGTCCCGAGTTCTCTGGCACGGATCAGTGCGCAGTCCATGATATTCCTTCACTTAAATGGACCTAACTTAATAATCTTAAGCCCAATTAAGGCATATGATACCTTGTTGGAAAGCTTATTCAGAGGCCCTTAATTAGGTCTAGGGTTAGGTCAGGATTAAAAAGCATAAATTGCAGTTTACAGCCGCACAAGCTAGAGAGAAAAGGAAATTAGACAACTTTTACAATCATTGTTTTTGGTTTTACTTTATTGGGCTTAATTGGGCTTAATTGCTAAACATTGTTAATTTTCGGAGTTTTCACTCATCCCGACCTTGTTGCCATGCGCAGAGTATAACTAGAGCTACAAATATCGGATTTTGGGGATCTTGCTGTCCCTAGAAAGATAAGGAAGAGACCCACGATTTCATATTTCCAAAGAATTATCAAATTAGGCCAAAATCAAGGCTAAATTGGATCCGGAGTTCTCTAGCACGGATCAGTGCGCAGTCCATGATGTTCCTTCACTTAAATGGGGCTAACTTACTAATCTTAAGCCCAATTATGCCATATGATACCTTGTTGGAAAGCTTACTCAGAGGCCCTTAATTTGGTCTAGGGTTAGGTCGGGATTAATAAACAAAAATAGCAGTTTACAGCCGCACAAGCCAGAGAGAGACGGAAATTAGACAACTTTTACAATCATTGTTTTTGGTTTTACATTATTGGGCATAATTGCTAAACATTGTTAATTTTCGGATTTTTCACTCTTCCTAACCTTGTTGCCTTGCATAGAGCATAACTAGGGCTACAGATTTCGGATTTTGGTGATCTTGCTGTCCCCAGAAAGATAAGGAAGAGACCCACAATTTCATATTTCCAAAGAATTAGCAAATTAGGACAAAATCAAGGCTAAATTGGATCCCGAGTTCCCTAGCACGGATCAGTGCGCAGTCCATGATGTTCCTTCACTTAAATGGGGCTAACCAACTAATCTTAAGCCCAATTAAGGCATATGATACCTTGTTGGAAAGCTTATTCAGAGGCCCTTTATTTGGTCTAGGGTTAGGTCAGGATTAATAACCAAGAGTAGCAGTTTACAGCAGCACATGCTAGAGAGAGAAGGAAATTAGACAACTTTTACAATCATTGTTTTTGCTTTTACATTATTGGGCTTAATTGGGCATAGTTGCTAAACATTGTTAATTTTCGGATTTTTCACTCTTCCTGACCTTGTTGCCTTGTGCAGAGCATAACTAGAGCTACAGATATCGGATTTTGATAATCTTGCTGTCCCTAGAAAGATAAGGAAGGGACCTACAATTTCATGTTCACAAGAATTGTCAAATTATTCCCAAATAAAGGCTAAATTGGGTCCCGAGTGTTCTGGCGCGGATCAGTGCGCAGTCCATGATGTTCCTTCCCTTAAATGGGCCTAACTTACTCATCTTATGCCCAATTAAGGCATATGATACCTTGTTGGAAAGCTTATTCAGAGGCCATTAATTTGGTCTAGGGTTAGGTCAGAATTAATAAGCAAAAATAGCATTTTACAGCCGCACAAGCCTAAGAGAGAGGGAAATTAGACAACTTTTACAATCATTGTTTTTGCTTTTACATTATTGGGCGTAATTGCTAAACATTGTTAATTTCCGGATTTTTCACTCTTCCTGACCTTGTTGGCTTGTGCAGAGCATAACTGGAGCTACAGATATCGGATTTTGATGATCTTGCTGTCCCTAGAAATATAAGGAGGGGACCTACAATTTCAGGTTCACTAGAATTGTCAAATTATTTCAAAATCAAGGCTAAGTTGGGCCCCGAGTTCTCTGGCGCGGATCAGTGCGCAGTCCATGATATTCCTTCACTTAAATGGGCCTAACTTACTAATCTTAAGCCCAATTAAGGCATATGATACCTTGTTGGAAAGCTTATTCATAGGCCCTTAATTTGGTCTAGGGTTAGGTCGGGATTAAAAAGCATAAATAGCAGTTTACAGCCGCACAAGCTAGAGAGAGAAGGAAATTAGACAACTTTTACAATCATTGTTTTTGGTTTTACATTATTGGGCTTAATTGGGCATAATTGCTAAACATTGTTAATTTTCGGATTTTTCACTCTTCCTGACCTTGTTGCCTTGTTCAGAGCATAACTAGAGCTACAGATATAGGATTTTGATGATCTTGCTGTCCCTAGAAAGATATGGAAGGGACCTACAATTTCAAGTTCACAAGAATTGTCAAATTATTCCAAAATCAAGGCTAAATTGGGTCCCGAGTTCTCTGGCGAGGATCGGTCTGTGATCCATGATATTCGTTCACTTAAATGGGCCTAACTTACGAATCTTAAGCCCAATTAAGGCATATGATACCTTGTTGGAAAGCTTATTCAGAGGCCCTTAATTTGGTCTTCGGTTAGGTCAGGATTAATAAACAAAAATACCAGTTTACAGCCGCACAAGCCAGAGAAAGACGGAAATTAGACTACTTTTACAATCATTGTTTTTGCTTTTACATTATTGGGCATAATTGCTAAACATTGTTAATTTTCGGATTTTTCACTCTTCCTGACCTTGTTGCCTTGTTCAGAGCATAACTAGAGCTACAGATATAGGATTTTGATGATCTTGCTGTCCCTAGAAAGATAAGGAAGAGACCTACAATTTCAGGTGACACAAGAATTGTCAATTTAGGCCAAAATCAAGGCTAAATTGGGTCCCGGGTACTCTGGCGCCGATCAGTGCGTAGTCCATGATGTTCCTTCACTTAAGGAAAAAATCAAGGCTAAATAAGGATCAAAATGCGCCTAACTTACTAATCTTAAGCCCAATTAAGGCATATGATACCTTGTTGGAAAGCTTATTCAGAGGCCCTTAATTTGTTCTAGGGTTAGGTCAGGATTAATAAGAAAATGGACTTTTTAGGTCATATAAGACCTAACTGGGCCAATTTGTACTTCTTTGGTCCTAATGGAGCCCAAATGTACTTGTTTTCGGATTTTTCACTCTTCCTGACCATGTTGTCTTGCGCAGAGCATAACTAGAGCTACAGATTTCGGATTTTGGTGATTATGTTGTCCCTAGAAAGATAAGGAAGAGACCTACAATGTCAGGTTTCACAAGAATTGTCAAATTATTCCAAAATCAAGGCTAAATTGGGTCCCGAGTTCTCTGGCACGGATCAGTGCGTAGTCCATGATATTCCTTCACTTAAATGGGCCTAACTTACTAATCTTAAGCCCAATTAAGGCATATGATACCTTGTTGGAAAGCTTATTCAGAGGCCCTTAATTTGGTCTACGGTTAGGTCAGGATTAATAAGCAAAAATACCAGTTTACAGCCGCACAAGCCAGAGAGAGACGAAAATTAGACTACTTTTACAATCATTGTTTTTGCTTTTACATTATTGGGCATAATTGCTAAACATTGTTAATTTTCGGATTTTTCACTCTTCCTGACCTTGTTGCCTTGTTCAGAGCATAACTAGAGCTACAGATATAGGATTTTGATGATCTTGCTGTCCCTAGAAAGATAAGGAAGAGACCTACAATTTCAGGTGACACAAGAATTGTCAATTTAGGCCAAAATCAAGGCTAAATTGGGTCCCGGGTACTCTGGCGCCGATCAGTGCGTAGTCCATGATGTTCCTTCACTTAAGGAAAAAATCAAGGCTAAAAAAGGATCAAAATGCGCCTAACTTACTAATCTTAAGCCCAATTAAGGCATATGATACCTTGTTGGAAAGCTTATTCAGAGGCCCTTAATTTGTTCTAGGGTTAGGTCAGGATTAAAAAGCATAAATTGCAGTTTACAGCCGCACAAGCTAGAGAGAGAAGGAAATTAGACAACTTTTACAATCATTGTTTTTGGTTTTACATTATTGGGCTTAATTGCTAAACATTGTTAATTTTCGGATTTTTCACTCATCCCGACCTTGTTGCCATGCGCAGAGTATAAACTAGAGCTACAGATATCGGATTTTGGTGATCTTGCTGTCCCTAGAAAGATAAGGAAGAGACCCACGATTTCATATTTCCGAAGAATTATCAAATTAGGCCAAAATCAAGGCTAAATTGGATCCGGAGTTCTCTAGCACGGATCAGTGCGCAGTCCATGATGTTCCTTCACTTAAATGGGGCTAACTTACTAATCTTAAGCCCAATTAAGCCATATGATACCTTGTTGGAAAGCTTACTCAGAGGCCCTTAATTTGGTCTAGGGTTAGGTCGGGATTAATAAACAAAAATAGCAGTTTATAGCCGCACAAGCCAGAGAGAGACGGAAATTAGGCAACTTTTACAATCATTGTTTTTGGTTTTACATTATTGGGCATAATTGCTAAACATTGTTAATTTTCGGATTTTTCAATCTTCCTAACCTTGTTGCCTTGCACATAGCATAACCAGAGCTACAGATTTCGGATTTTGGTGATTTTGCTGTCCCTAGAAAGATAAGGAAGAGACCCACAATTTCATATTTCCAAAGAATTATCAAATTAGGCCAAAATCAAGGCTAAATTGGATCCCGAGTTCCCTAGCACCGATCAGTGCGCAGTCCATGATATTCGTTCACTTAAATGGGCCTAACTTACTAATCTTAAGCCCAATTAAGGCATATGATACCTTGTTGGAAAGCTTATTCAGAGGCCCTTAATTTGGTCTAGGGTTAGGTCAGGATTAATAACCAAGAGTAGCAGTTTTCAGCCGCACATGCTAGAGAGAGAAGGAAATTAGACAACTTTTACAATCATTGTTTTTGCTTTTACATTATTGGGCATAATTGCTAAACATTGTTAATTTTCGGATTTTTCACTCTTCCTGACCTTGTTGCCTTGAGCAGAGCATAACTAGAGCTACAGATATCGGATTTTGATGATCTTGCTGTCCCTAGAAAGATAAGGAAGGGACCTACCATTTCAGGTTTACAAGAATTGTCAAATTATTCAAAAATCAAGGCTAAATTGGGTCCCGAGTTCTCTGGCGCGGATCAATACGCAGTCCATGATGTTCCTTCACTTAAATGGGCCTAACTTACTAATCTTATGCCCAATTAAGGCATATGATACCTTGTTGGAAAGTTTATTCAGAGGCCCTTAATTTGGTCTAGGGTTAGGTCGGGATTAAAAAGTATAAATAGCAGTTTACTGCCGCACAAGCTAGTGAGAGAAGGAAATTTGACAACTTTTACAATCATTGTTTTTGGTTTTACATTATTGGGCTTAATTAGGCATAATTGCTAAACATTGTTAATTTTCGGATTTTTCACTCTTCTTGACCTTGTTGCCTTGTGCAGAGCATAACTAGAGCTACAGATATAGGATTTTGATGATTTTGCTGTCCCTAGAAAGATAAGGAAGGGACCTACAATTTCAGGTTCACAAAAATTGTCAAATTATTCCAAAATCAAGGCTAAATTGGGTCCCGAGTTCTCTGGCGCGGATCAGTGCGCAGTCCATGATATTCCTTCACTTAAATGGGCCTAACTTACTAATCTTAAGCCCAATTAAGGCATATGATACCTTGTTGGAAATCTTATTGAGAGGCCCTTAATTTGGTCTAGGATTTGGTGGGTATTAAAAAGTATAAATAGCAGTTTACAGCCGCACAAGCTAGAGAGAGAAGGGAATCAGACAACTTTTACAATCATTGTTTTTGGTTTTACATTATTGGGCTTAATTGGGCTTAATTACTAAACATTGTTATGTTTCGGATTTTTCACTCTTCCTGACCTTGTTGCCTTGCGCAGAGCATAACTGGAGCTACAGATTTCGGATTTTGGTGATCTTGCTGTCCCTAGAAAGATAAGGAAGAGACCAACAATTTCAGGTTTCACAATAATTGTCAAATTAAACCAAAATCAAGGCTAAATTGGGTCCCGAGTACTCTGGTGTGGATCTGTGCGCAGTCCATGATATTCCTTCACTTAAATAGGCCTAACTTAATAATCTTAAGCCCAATTAAGGCATATGATACCTTGTTGGAATGCTTATTCAGAGGCCCTTAATTTGGTCTAGGGTTAGGTCGGGATTAAAAAGCATAAAAAGCAGTTTACAGTCGCACAAGCTCGAGAGAGAATAAAATTAGACAACTTTTACAATCATTGTTCTTGGTTTTACATTATTGGGCTTAATTGGGCTTAATTGCTGAACATTGTTAATTTTCGGATTTTTCACTCATCCCGACCTTGTAGCCATGCGCAGAGTATAACTAGAGCTACAGATATCGGATTTTGGTGATCTTGCTGTCCCTAGAAAGATAAGGAAGAGACCTACAATGTCAGGTTTCACAAGAATTGTCAAATTAGACAAAAATCAATGCTAAATTGGGTCCCGAGTTGTCTGGCGCCGATCAGTGCGCAGTCCATGATGTTCCTTCACTTAAATGGGCCTAGCTTACTAATCTTAAGCCCAATTAAGGCATATGATACCTTGTTGGAAAGCTTATTCAAAGGCCCTTAATTTGGCCTAGTTTTAGGTCGGGATTAAAAAGCATAAATAGCAGTTTACAGCCGCACAAGCTAGAGAGAGAAGGAAATTAGACAACTTTTACAATCATTGTTTTTGGTTTTACATTATTGGGCTTAATTGGGCTTACTTGCTAAACATTGTTAATTTTCGGATTTTTCATTCTTCCTGACCTTGTTGCCTTGCGCAGAGCATAACTAGAGCTACAGATTTCGGATTTTGGTGATCTTGCTGTCCCTAGAAAGATAAGCAAGGGAGCTACAATTTCAGGTGCACAAGAATTGTCAAATTATTCCAAAATGAAGGCTAAATTAGGACCCGAGTTCTCTGGCGCGGATCAGTGCGCAGTCCATGATATTCCTTCACTTAAATGGGCCTAACTTACTAATCTTAAGCCCAATTAAGGCATATGATACCTTGTTGGAAAGCTTATTCAGAGGCCCTTAATTTGGTCTAGGGTTAGGTCGGGATTAAAAAGCATCAATAGGAGTTTACAGCTGAACAAGCTAGAGAGAGAAGCTAATTAGACAACTTTTACAATCATTGTTTTTGGTTTTACATTATTGGGCTTAATTGGGCTTAATTGCTAAACATTGTTATGTTTCGGATTTTTCACTCTTCCTGACCTTGTTGCCTTGCATAGAGCAAAACTAGAGCTACAGATTTCGGATTTTAGTGATCTTGCTGTCCCTAGAAAGATAAGGAAGAGACCAACAATTTTAGGTTTCGGATTTTTCACTCTTCCTGACCTTGTTGCCTTGTACGGAGCATAACTAGAGCTACAGATATCGGATTTTGATGATCTTGCTGTCCCTAGAAAGATAAGGAAGGGACCTACAACTTCAGGTTCAGAAGAATTGTCAAATAATTCCAAAATCAAGGTTAAATTGGGTCCCGAGTTCTCTGGCGCGGATCAGTGATATCTTGGGTTTGAATTAGGGCTTTGGGTTAAAATTAGGGTCTTGGGAAAAATTAGGGTACTGGGTCAAATTTAAGGTTTATGATCAAAATTAGGGTTTATGGTTTGAATTAGGGTTTTGAGTTTAAGATAGGGTTTTGGGTCAAAATAGGGTTAGAATTAGGGTTTTGCGTCCAAACTTAGGATTTGAATTAGGCTTTGTGTTAAAAAAAATAGGGTTTTGGGTCAAAAATAAGGTTAGAATTAGGGTTTTGGGTTAAAATTTAGGGTTTCGGGTCAAAATTAGGGTTCTGGGTCAAAATTAGGCTTTTGGGTAAACTTAGGGTTTCAGGTCAAAATTAGGGTTCTGGGTCAAATTTAGGGTTTAGGGTCCAAATTAGGGTTTATGGGTTTGAATTAGGTTTAGAGTTTAAAATAGGGTTTTGGGTAAAAAATAGGGTTAGAAGTAGGGTTTTGAGTTAAAATTTGGGTATTGGGTCCAAATTAGGGGTTTGGCTCAAAATTAGAGTTTAGGGTTTGCATTAATGTTTTGAGTTAAAAATAGGGTTTTGGATCAAAAATAAGGTTAGAATTAGGGTTTTGGTTTAAAATTAGGGGTTTGGGTCAAAATTAGGGTTCTGGGTCAGATTCAGGGTTTAGGGTCAAAATTAGGGTTTAGGGTTTGAAATAGGGTTGTGTTTAAAATAGAGTTTTGGGTCAAAAATAGGGTTGGAATTAGGGTTTTCGGTCAAAATCAGGGCTTTGGGCTACAATTAGGGTTTTGGGTTAAAATTTTGGGTTTCGGGTTAAAATTAAGGTTCTGGGTCAAAATTAGGGTTTAGGGTTATAATTAGGCTTTTGGATAAAATGAGGGTTTCGAGTCAAAATTAGGGTTATGGGTCAAATTTATGGTTTAGGGTTTGAATTAGGTTTTGAGTTTAAAATAGGGTTTTGGGTCATAAATAGGGTTATAATTAGGGTTTAGGGTTAAAATTAGGGTTTTGGGAAAAATTAGGGTATTGGGTCAAATTTAAGGTTTAGGATCAAAATTAGGGTTTAGGATTTGAATTAGGGTTTTGCGTTTAAAATAGGGTTTGGGTCAAAATAGGGTTAAAATTAGGGTTTTGGGTTAGAATTAGGCTTTTGGATAAAAAGAGGGTTTCGGATCAAAATTAGGGTTATGGGTCAAATTTAGGGTTTAGGGTTTGAATTAGGTTTTGAGTTTAAAATAGGGTTTTGGGTCAAAAATAGGGTTATAATTACGGTTTTTGGGTTAAAATTAGGGTTTTGGGAAAAATTAAGGTACTGGGTCAAATTTAACGTTTAGGATCAAAATGAGGGTTTAGGGTTTGAATTAGGGTTTTGCGTTTAAAATAGGGTTTTGGGTCAAAAATAAGGTTAGAATTAGGGTTTGGGGTTAAAATTTGGGTATTGGGTCCAAATTAGGGTTTTGGATCAAAATTAGAGATTAGGGTTTGAATTAAGGCTTTAAGTTAAAAATAGGGTTATAATTAGGGTTTTGGGTTAAAATTTTGGGTGTCGGGTCAAAATTAAGGTTCTGGGTCAAAATTAGGGTTTAGGGTTAGAATTAGGCTTTTGGATAAAATGAGGGTTTCGAGTCAAAATTAGGGTTATGGGTCAAATTTAGGGTTTAGGGTTTGAATTAGGTTTTGAGTTTAAAATAGGGTTTTGGGTCAAAATAGCGTTAAAATTAGGGTGTTGGGTTAAAATAGAGGGTTTCGTGTCAAATTTAGGGTTCTGGGTCAGATTTAGGGTTTAGGGTTTGAAATAGGGGTTTGGGTCAAAAATAGGGTTAGAATTTGGGTTTTGCGTTAAAATTAGGGTTACATGTCAAAATTAGGTTTTTGGGTCAAAATTTGGGTTTAGGGTCAAAATTAGTGTTTAGGGTTTGAATTAGGGTTGAGTTAAAAATAAGGTTTTTGGTCAAAATAGGGTTAGAATTAGGGTTTTGGGTCAAAATTAGGGTTTAGGGTTTGAATTAAGGTTTTGAGTTAAAAGGGTTTTGGGTCAAAAATAAGGTTAGAATTAGGGTTTTGGGTCAAAATCAGGGCTCTGGGTTAAAATTAGGGTTTTGGGTCAAAATTAGGGTGTTTGGTACAAATTAGGGTTTAGGGTTTGAATTAGGTTTTCAGTTAAAAATAGGTTTTTGGGTCAAAAATAGGGCTTAAGGTTAAAATATGGGTTAGAATTAGGGTTTTGGGTAAAATTAGGGTTTCGGGTCAAAATTAGGGTTCGGGGTCAAATTTAGGGTTTAGGGTCAAAATTAGGGTTTAGGTTTTGAAATAGGGTTTTGGGTCAAAATTAGGATTAGAATTAGGGTTTTAGGTCAAAATTAGGGCTTTAGGGTTTGAATTAGGGGTTTGAGTTAAAAATAGGAATTTGGGTCAAAAATAGTGTTAGAATTAGGGTTTTGGGTCAAAATTAGGGCTTGGGGTAAAAATTAGGGTTTTGGTTTAAAATTAGGATTTCGGATCAAAATTAGGGTTCTGGGTCAAAATGAGGCTTTTGGGTAAAATTAGCGTTTCGGGTCAGGATTAGGGTTCTGGGTCAAATTTAGGGTTTAGGGTCCAAATTAGGGTTTTGGGTTTGAATTAAGTTTTAAGTTTAAAATAGGGTTTTAGGTCAAAAATAGGGTTATAAATAGGTTTTTGGGGTTAAAATTAGGGTATTGGGTGAAAATTAGGGTTCTGGGTCAGATTCAGGGTTTAGGGTCAAAATTTGGGTTTAGGGTTTGAAATAGGGTTTTGAGTTTAAAATAGGGTTTTGTGTCAAAATTAGGGCTTTGGGTTACAATTTGGGTTTTGGGTTAAAATTAGTGTTTAGGATCAAAATTAGGGTTTAGGGTTTGAATTTGGGGTTTGAGTATAAAATAGGGTTTTGGGTCAAAAATAGGGTTAAAATTAAGGTTTTGGGTTAAAATTTAGGGTTTCAGGTCAAAATTAGGGTTCTGGGTCACAATTAGGGTTTAGGGTTTGAATTAGGGTTATAATTATGTTTTTGGGTAAAATTAGGGTTTCGGGTCAAAATTAGGGTTCTGGGTCAAATTTAGGGTTTAGGGTTTGTAATATGGTTTTGAGTTTAAAATAGAGTTTTGAGTCAAAATTAGTGTTAGAATTAGGGTTTTAGGTCAAAATTAGGGCTCTGTGTTAAAATTAGGGTTTTGGTTCAAACATAGGGTTCAGGGTTTGAATTAGGGTTTTGAGTTAAAAATAGGTTTTGGGTCAGAAATAGGGTTAGAATTAGGGTTTTGGGTCAAAATTAGGGCTTTGGGTTAAAATTTGGGTTGTGGTTTAAAATTAGGGTTTCGGGTCAAAATTAGGGTTCTGGGTCAAATTTAGGATTTAGGGTTGAATTAGGTTTTGAGTTTAAAATAGGGTTTTGGTTCAAAAATAGGGTTAGAATTAGGGTTTTGGGTTAAAATTAGGGTAATGGGTCAAATTTATGGTTTAGGATCAAAATTAGGGTTTAGGGTTTGAACTAGGGTTTTGAGTTTAAGATAGGGTTTTGGGTCAAAATAGGGTTAGAATTAGGGTTTTGGGTCCAAACTTGGGTTTTGGGTCAAAATTAGGGTTTTGGGTTTAGGGTTTGAATTAGGGTTAGAATTAGGCTTTTGGGTAAAATTGGGTTTTGGGTCAAAATCACGGTTCTGGGTCAAATTTTGGGTCCAAAATAGGGTTTAGGGTTTGAATTAGGGTTTTAGGTCAAAATTAGGGCTTTGGGTTAAAATTAGGGTTTTAGGTCAAACATAGGGTTTAGGGTTTGAATTAGGGTTTTGAGTTAAAAATAGGTTTTTGGGTAAGAAATAGGGTTAGAATTAGGGTTTAGGGTCAAAATTAGGGTTTAGGGTCAAAATTAGGGTTTAGGGTTTGAATTAGGGTTTTGAGTTAAAAATAGGATTTTGGGTCAAAAATAGGGTTAGAATTAGGGTTTGGGGTCAAAATTAGGGCTTTGGGTTAAAATTCGGGGTTTGGGTTAAAATTAGGTTTTTGGTTTAAAATTAGGGTTTCGGGTCAAAATTAGGGTTCGGGGTCAAATTTAGGGTTTAGGGTCAAAATTAGGGTTTAGGTTTTGAAATAGGGTTTTGGGTCAAAATTAGGATTAGAATTAGGGTTTTAGGTCAAAATTAGGGCTTTAGGGTTTGAATTAGGGGTTTGAGTTAAAAATAGGAATTTGGGTCAAAAATAGTGTTAGAATTAGGGTTTTGGGTCAAAATTAGGGCTTGGGGTAAAAATTAGGGTTTTGGTTTAAAATTAGGATTTCGGATCAAAATTAGGGTTCTGGGTCAAAATGAGGCTTTTGGGTAAAATTAGCGTTTCGGGTCAGGATTAGGGTTCTGGGTCAAATTTAGGGTTTAGGGTCCAAATTAGGGTTTTGGGTTTGAATTAAGTTTTAAGTTTAAAATAGGGTTTTAGGTCAAAAATAGGGTTACAAATAGGTTTTTGGGGTTAAAATTAGGGTATTGGGTGAAAATTAGGGTTTAGGTCGATTCAGGGTTTAGGGTCAAAATTTGGGTTTAGGGTTTGAAATAGGGTTTTGAGTTTAAAATAGGGTTTTGTGTCAAAATTAGGGCTTTGGGTTACAATTTGGGTTTTGGGTTAAAATTAGTGTTTAGGATCAAAATTAGGGTTTAGGGTTTGAATTTGGGGTTTGAGTATAAAATAGGGTTTTGGGTCAAAAATAGGGTTAAAATTAAGGTTTTGGGTTAAAATTTAGGGTTTCAGGTCAAAATTAGGGTTCTGGGTCACAATTAGGGTTTAGGGTTTGAATTAGGGTTATAATTATGTTTTTGGGTAAAATTAGGGTTTCGGGTCAAAATTAGGGTTCTGGGTCAAATTTAGGGTTTAGGGTTTGTAATATGGTTTTGAGTTTAAAATAGAGTTTTGAGTCAAAATTAGTGTTAGAATTAGGGTTTTAGGTCAAAATTAGGGCTGTGTTAAAATTAGGGTTTTGGTTCAAACATAGGGTTTAGGGTTTGAATTAGGGTTTTGAGTTAAAAATAGGTTTTAGGTCAGAAATAGGGTTAGAATTAGGGTTTTGGGTCAAAATTAGGGCTTTGGGTTAAAATTTGGGTTGTGGTTTAAAATTAGGGTTTCGGGTCAAAATTAGGGTTCTGGGTCAAATTTAGGATTTAGGGTTGGTTTTGAGTTTAAAATAGGGTTTTGGTTCAAAAATAGGGTTAGAATTAGGGTTTTGGGTTAAAATTAGGGTAATGGGTCAAATTTATGGTTTAGGATCAAAATTAGGGTTTAGGGTTTGAACTAGGGTTTTGAGTTTAAGATAGGGTTTTGGGTCAAAATAGGGTTAGAATTAGGGTTTAGGGTCCAAACTTGGGTTTTGGGTCAAAATTAGGGTTTTGGGTTTAGGGTTTGAATTAGGGTTAGAATTAGGCTTTTGGGTAAAATTGGGTTTTGGGTCAAAATCACGGTTCTGGGTCAAATTTTGGGTCCAAATTAGGGTTTAGGGTTTGAATTAGGTTGAGTTTAAAATAGGGTTTTGGGTCAAAAATACGGTTTGAATTAGAGTTTTGGGTTAAAATTAGGGTTTTGAGTTAAAATTAGGGTTCCGGGTCAAATTTAGGGTTTAGGATCAAAATTAGGGTTTAGGGTTTGAATTAGGGTTTTGAGTTAAAAATAGGTTTTTGGGTCAAAAATAGGTTTAGAAATAATAGGGTTTTGGGTCAATAATAGGGTTAGAATAAGGGTTTTAGGTCAAAATTAGGGCTTTGGGTTAAAATTAGGGTTTTAGGTCAAACATAGGGTTTAGGGTTTGAATTAGGGTTTTGAGTCAAAAATAGGTTTTTGGGTAAGAAATAGGGTTAGAATTAGGGTTTAGGGTCAAAATTAGGGTTTAGGGTCAAAATTAGGGTTTAGGGTTTGAATTAGGGTTTTGAGTTAAAAATAGGATTTTGGGTCAAAAATAGGGTTAGAATTAGGGTTTGGGGTCAAAATTAGGGCTTTGGGTTAAAATTCGGGTTTTGGGTTAAAATTAGGGTTTTGGTTTAAAATTAGGGTTTCGGGTCAAAATTAGGGTTCTGGGTCAAATTTAGGGTTTAGGGGTTATAATTAGGCTTTTCGGTAAAATTAGGGTTTCGGGTCAAAATTTGGGTTTTGGAAAAAATTAGGGTTCTGGGTCAAATTTAGTGTTTAGGATCAAAATTAGGGTTTAGGGTTTGAATTAGGGTTTTGAGTTTAAAATAAGGTTTTGGGTCAAAAATAAGGTTAGAATTAGGGTTTGGGGTTAAAATTTGGGTATTGGGTCAAAATTAGAGTTTAGGGTTTGAATTAAGGTTTTTAGTTACAAATAGGGTTAGAATTAGGGTTTTGGTTTAAAATTAGGGTTTCGTGTCAAAATTTGCGTTCTGGGTCAGATTTAGGGTTGAGGTTTTGAAATAGGGTTTTGAGTTTAAAAAAGGGTTTTGGGTCAAAAATAGGGGTAGAATTAGGGGTTTGCGTTAAAATAGGGTTACGAGTCAAAATTAGGTTTTTGGGTCAAATTTTGGGTTTTGGGTCAAAATTAGGGTTTAGGGTTTGAATTAGGGTTTTGAGTTAAAAATAGGATTTTGGGTCAAAAATAATGTTAGAATTAGGGTTTTGGGTCAAAATCAGGGCTTTGGGTTACAATTAGGGTTTTGGGTTAAAAGTAGTGTTTAGGATCAAATTTAGGGATTAGGGAATTAGGGTTTTGAGTTTAAAATAGGGTTTTGGGTCAAAAATAGGGTTAAAATTCGGGTTTTGGGTTAAAATTTTGGGTTTCGGGTCAAAATTAAGGTTCTGGGTCAAAATTAGGGTTTAGGGTTAGAATTAGTTTTTTGGGTAAAATTAGGGTTTCAGGTCAAAATTAGGGATCCTTGTCAAATTTAGGATTTAGGGTTTGAATTAGGTTTTGAGTTTAAAGTAGGGTTTTGGGTCAAAAATAGGGTTAGAATTAGGGTTTTGGGTTAAAATTAGGGTACTGGGTCAAATTTCTGGTTTAGGATCAAAATTAGGGTTTAGGGTTTTAATTAGGGTTTTGAGTTTAAGATAGGGTTTTGGGTCAAAATATGGTTAGAATTAGGGTTTTGGGTCCAAACTTGGGTTTTGGGTCAAAATTAGGGTTTTGGGTCAAAATTAGGGTTTAGGGTTTGAATTAGGGTTAGAATTAGGCTTTTGGGTAAAATTAGGGTTTCGGGTCAAAATCACGGTTCTGAGTCAAATTTAGGGTCCAAATTAGGGTTTAGGGTTTGAATTAGGTTTTGAGTTTAAAATAGGGTTTTGGGTCAAAAATAGGGTTACAATTAGGGTTTTGGGTTAAAATTAGGGTTTTGAGATAAAATTAGGGTTCCGGGTCAAATTTAGGGTTTAGGATCAAAATTAGGGTTTAGGGTTTGAATTAGGGTTTTGAGTTAAAAATAGGTTTTTGGGTCAAAAATAGGTTTAGAATTAGGGTTTTGGGTTAAAATTAGGGTTCTGGGTCAAAATTAGGGCTAAGGGTTAGAATTAGGGTTTTGGGTAAAATTAGGGTTAGGGGTTTGAAATAGGGTTTTGGGTCTATAATAGGGTTAGAATAAGGGTTGTACGTCAAAATTAGGGCTTTGGGATGAAATTAGGGTTTTGGGTGAAACATAGGGTTTAGTGTTTGAATTAGGGTTTTGAGTTAAAAATAGGTTTTTGGGTCAGAATTAGGGTTAGAATTAGGGTTTCGGGTTAAAATTAGGGTTTAGGGTCAAAATTAGGGTTTAGGGTTTGAATTAGGGTTTTGAGTTAAAAATAGGATTTTTGGTCAAAAATAGGGTTAGAATTAGGGTTTGGGGTCAAAATTAGGGCTTTGGGTTAAAATTAGGGTTTTTGGTTAAAATTAGGGTTTCGGTTTAAAATTAGGGTTTCGGGACAAAATTAGGGTTCTGGGTCAAATTTAGGGTTTAGGGGTTAGAATTAGGCTTTTTGGTAAAATTATGGTTTCGGGTCAAAATTTGGGTTCTGGGTCAAGTTTAGGGTCCAAATTAGGGTTTTGGATTTGATTGGGTTGAGTTTAAAATAGGGTTAGAATTAGGGTTTTGGGTTAAAATTAGGGTTTTGTGTGAAAATTAGGGTGTTTGAAAAAATTAGGGTTCTGGGTCAAATTTAGTGTTTAGGATCAAAATTAGGGTTTAGGGTTTGAATTAGGGTTTTGAGTTTAAAATAGGGTTTTTGGTCAAAAATAAGTTTAGGATTAGGGTTTGGGGTTAAAATTTGGGTATTGGGTCAAAATTAGAGTTTAGGGTTTGAATTATGGTTTTGAGTTACAAATAGGGTTAGAATTAGGGTTTTGTTTTAAAATTAGGGTTTCGTGTCAAAATTAGGGTTCTGGGTCAGATTTAGGGTTGAGGGTTTGAAATAGGGTTTTGAGTTTAAAAAAGGGTCTTGGGTCAAAAATAGGGGTAGAATTAGGGGTTTGCGTTAAAATAGGGTTACGGGTCAAAATTAGGTTTTTGGGCCAAATTTTGGGTTTAGGGTCAAAATTAGGGTTTAGGGTTTGAATTAGGGGTTTGAGTTAAAAATAGGGTTTTTGATCAAAAATAGGGTTAGAATTAGGGGTTTGCGTTAAAATTGGGGTTACGGGTCAAAATTAGGTTTTTGGGTTACAATTAGGGTTTTGGGTTAAAATTAGTGTTTAGGATCAAAATTAGGGTTTAGGGTTTGAATTAGGGTTTTGACTTTAAGATAGGGTTTTGTGTCAAAAATAGCATTAAAATTAGGGTTTTGGGTCCAAATTAGGGTTTAGGGTTTGAATTTGATTTAAAACTAGGGATTCGGATCAAAATTAGTGTTATGGGTCAAATTTAGGGTTTAGTTTCAAAATTAGTGTTTGAATTAGGGCTTTGTGTTAAAAATAGGGTTTTGGGTCAAAAATAAGGTTAGAATTAGGGTTTTGGGTTAAAATTTAGGCTTTCAGGTAAAAATTAGGGTTCTGGATTAAAATTAGGGTTTAGGGTTTGAATTAGGGTTAGAATTAGGCTTTTGGGTAAAATTAGGGTTTCGGGTCAAAATTAGGGTTCTGGGTTAAATTAAGGGCCCAAATTAGGGTTTAGGGTTTGAATTAGGTTTTGAGTTTAAAATAGGGTTTTGGGTCAAAAATAGGGTTAGAATTAGGGTCTTGGGGTAAAATTAGGGATTTGAGTTAAAATTTGGGTATTGGGAAAAAGTAGGGTTATGGGTCAAATTTAGGGTATAGGATCAAAACTAGGGTTTATGGTTTGGATTAGGGTTTTGAGTTTAAAATAGGGTTTTGGGTCAAAAATAAGGTTAGAGTTAGGGTTTGGGGTTAAAATTTGGGAATTGGGTCCAAATTTGGATTTTGGTTTAAAATTAGGGTTTCGGGTCAAAATTAGGGTTCTGGGTCAGATTTCGGGTTTAGGGTTTGAAATATGGTTTTGGGTCAAAAATAGGGTTAGAATTAGGGTTTTGCGTTAAAATTAGGGTTACGGGTCAAAATTAGCGTTTAAGGTTTGAATTAGGGTCCTGGGTCAAATTTAAGGTTTAGGATCAAAATTAGGGTTTAGGGTTTGAGTTAGGGTTTTGCGTTTAAAATAGGGTTTTGGGTCAAAATAGGGTTAAAATTGGGGTTTTGGGTTAGAATTAGGGTTAGAATTTGGCTTTAGGATAAAATGAGGGTTTCGGGTCAAAATTAGGGTTATGGGTCAAATTTAGGGTTTAGGGTTTGAATTAGGTTTTGAGTTTAAAATAGGGTTTTGGGTAAAAAATAGGGTTATAATTAGGGTTTTGGGTTAAAATTAGGGTTTGGGGAAAAATTAGGGTACTGGGTCAACTTTAAGGTTTAGGATCAAAATTAGGGTTTAGGGTTTGAATTGGGGTTTTGCGTTTAAAATAGGGTTTTTGGTCAAAAATAAGGTTAGAATTAGGGTTTGGGGTTAAAATTTGGGTATTGGGTCCAAATTAGGGTTTTGGATCAAAATTTGAGATTAGGTTTTGAATTAAGGTTTTAAGTTAAAAATAGGGTTAGAATTAGGGTTTTGGTTTAAAATTAGGGATTAGAGTCAAAATTAGGGTTTAGGGTTTGAATTAGGGTTTGGAGCTAAAAATAGGGTTTTGGGTCAAAATAGGGTTAGAATTAGGGTTTTGGGTTAAAAATTAGTGTTTAGGATCAAAATTAGGGTTTAGGGTTTGAATTAGGGTTTTGAGTTTAAAATAGGGTTTTGGGTCAAAAATAGCGTTAAAATTTGGGTGTTGGGTTAAAATATAGGGTTTTGTGTCAAAATTAGGGTTCTGGGTTAAAATTAGGGTGTTGGGTTAAAATATGGGGTTCCGGGTCAATTTTAGGGTCCAAATTTGGTTAAAATAGTGTTTTGGTTAAAAAATAGGGTTAGAATTAGGGTCTTGGGTTAAAATTAGGGTTTTGGGTTAAAATTAGGGTTTTGGGAAAAATTAGGGTTCTGGGTCAAATTTAGGGTTTCGGATCAATACTAGGGTTTATGGTTTGAATTTGGGTTGAGTTTAAAAAAGGGTTTTGGGTCAAAAATAAGGTTAGACTTAGGGTTTGGGGTTAAAATTTGGGTATTGTG
The DNA here is from genome assembly GCA_030762895.1 of Sophora flavescens. Lineage (NCBI taxonomy): Eukaryota > Viridiplantae > Streptophyta > Magnoliopsida > Fabales > Fabaceae > Sophora > Sophora flavescens. The sequence goes on along the minus strand of JAUPTC010000010.1, from coordinate 13,540,335 downwards.
TCCAAATTATGGTTTTGGTTTAAAATTAGGGTTTCGGGTCAAAATTAGGGTTCTGGGTCAGATTTAGGGTTTAGGGTTTGAAATAGGGTTTTGGGTCAAAAATAGGGATAGAATTTGGGTTTTGCGTTAAAATTAGGGTTACAGGTCAAAATTAGGTTTTTGGGTCAAATTTTGGGTTTAGGGTCAAAATTAGCGTTTAGGGTTTGAATTAGGGTTTTGAGTTAAAAATAACGATTTTGGTCAAAATAGGGTTACAATTAGGGTTTTGGGTCAAAACTTGGATTTTTGGTCAAAATTAGGGTTTAGGGTTTGAATTAAGGTTTTGAGTTAAAAGGGTTTTGGGTCAAAAATAAGGTTAGAATTAGGGTTTTGGGTCAAAATTAGGGCTCTGGGTTAAAATTAGGGTTTTGGGTCAAAATTAGGATTTTTGGTACAAATTAGGGTTTAGGGTTTGAATTAGGGTTTTGAGTTAAAAATAGGTTTTTCGGTCAAAAATAGGGCTTAAGGTTAGAATTTGGGTTAGATTTAGTATTTTGGGTAAAATTAGGGTTTGGGGTCAAAATTAGGGTTCGGGGTCAAATTTAGGGTTTAGGTTTTGAAATTGGGTTTTGGGTCAAGATTAGGGTTTTAGGTCAAAATTAGGGCTTTGTGATAAAATTAGGGTTTTGGGTCAAACATAGGATTTAGGGTTTGAATTAGGTTTTTGAGTTAAAAATAGGTTTTTGGGTTAGAAATAGGGTTAGAATTAGGGTTTTGGATCAAAAATAAGGTTTGAATTAGGGTTTTGGTTTAAAATTAGGGTTTTGGGTCAAAATTAGGGTTCTGGGTCAGATTCTGGGTTTAGGGTCAAAATTAGGATTTAGGGTTTGAAATAGGGTTTTGAGTTTAAAATAGGGTTTTGGGTCAAAATAGGGTTAAAATTAGGGTTTTAGGTTAGAATTAGGGTTAAAATTAGGCTTTTGGATAAAATGAGGGTTTCGGGTCAAAATTAGGGTTATGGGTCAAATTTAGGGTTTATGGTTTGAATTAGGTTTTGAGTTAAAAGGGTTTTAGGTCAAAAACAGGGTTAGGATTGGGGTTTTGGGTCAAAATTAGGGCTCTGGGTTAAAATTAGGGTTTTGGGTCAAAATTAGGGTTTTTGGTACAAATTAGGGTTTAGTGTTTGAATTAGGGTTTTGAGTTAAAAATAGGTTTTTGGGTCAAAAATAGGGCGTTAGAATTTGGGTTAGAATTAGTATTTTGGGTAAAATTAGGGTTTCGGGTCAAAATTAGGGTTCGGGGTCAAATTTAGGTTTTAGGTTTTGAAATTGGGTTTTGGGTCAAGATTAGGGTTAGAATTAGGGTTTTAGGTCAAAATTAGGGCTTTGTGATAAAATTAGGGTTTTGGGTCAAACATAGGATTTAGGGTTTGAATTAGGTTTTTGAGTTAAAAATAGGTTTTTGGGTCAGAAATAGGGTTAGAATTAGGGTTTTGGATCAAAAATAAGGTTAGAATTTGGGTTTTGGTTTAAAATTAGGGTTTTGGGTCAAAATTAGGGTTCTGTGTCAGATTCAGGGTTTAGGGTCAAAATTAGGATTTAGGGTTTGAAATAGGGTTTTGAGTTTAAAATAGGGTTTTGGGTCAAAATAGGGTTAAAATTAGGGTTTTAGGTTAGAATTAGGGTTAGAATTTGGCTTTTGGATAAAATGAGGGTTTCGGGTCAAAATTTGGGTTATGGGTCAAATTTAGGGTTTAGGGTTTGAATTAGGTTTTGAGTTTAAAATAAGGTTTTGGGTCAAAAATAGGGTTATAATTAGGGTTTTGGGTTAAAATTAGGGTACTGGGTCAAATTTAAGGTTTAGGATCAAAATTAGGGTTTATGGTTTGAATTAGGGTTTTGCGTTTAAAATAGGGTTTTGGGTCAAAAATAAGGTTAGAATTAGGGTTTGGGGTTAAAATTTGGGTATTGGGTCCAAATTAGGGTTTTGGCACAAAATTAGAGTTTAAGGTTTCAATTAAGGTTTTGAGTTAAAAATAAGGTTTTGGGTCAAAAATAGGGTTAGAATTAGGGTTTTGTTTAAAATTAGGGTTTTGGGTCAAAATTAGGGTTATGGGTAAGATTTAGGGTTTAGTGTCAAAATTAAGGTTTAGGGTTTGAAATAGGGTTTTGAGTTAAAAATAGGTTTTTGGGTCAGAAATAGGGTTAGAATTAGGGTTTTGGATCAAAAATAAGGTTAGAATTAGGGTTTTGGTTCAAAATTAGGGTTTTGGGTCAAAATTAGGGTTCTGGGTTAGATTCAGGGTTTAGGGTCAAAATTAGGATTTAGGGTTTGAAATAGGGTTTTGAGTTTAAAATAGGGTTTTGGGTCAAAATAGGGTTAAAATTAGGGTTTTAGGTTAGAATTAGGGTTAGAATTAGGCTTTTGGATAAAATGAGGGTTTCGGGTCAAAATTAGGGTTATGGGTAAAATTTAGGGTTGATGGTTTGAATTAGGTTTTGAGTTTAAAATAAGGTTTTGGGTCAAAATAGGGTTATAATTAGGGTTTGGGTTAAAATTAGGGTTTTGGTAAAAATTAGGGTACTGGGTCAAATTTAAGGTTTAGGATCAAAATTAGGGTTTATGGTTTGAATTAGTGGTTTGCGTTTAAAATAGGGTTTTGGGTCAAAAATAAGGTTAGAATTAGGGTTTGGGGGTTAAAATTTGGGTATTAGGTCCAAATTAGGTTTTTGGATCAAAATTTGGGTTTTACGTTAAAATTAGGGTTACATGTCAAAATTAGGTTTTTGGGTCAAATTTTGGGTTTAGGGTCAAAATTAGCGTTTAGGGTTTGAATTAGGGTTTTGAGTTAAAAATAAGGTTTTTGGTCAAAATAGGGTTAGAATTAGGGTTTTGGGTCAAAATTAGGGTGTAGGGTTTGAATTAAGGTTTTGCGTTTAAAAGGGTTTTTGGTCAAAAATAAGGTTACAATTAGGGTTTTGGGTCAAAATTAGGGTTCTGGGTTAAAATTAGGGTTTTGGGTCAAAATTAGGGTTTTAGGGTTTGAATTAGGTTTTGGGTTAAAATTTAGGGTTTAGGGTTAAAATTTAGGGTTTCAGGTCAAAATTAGGGTTCTGGGTCACAATTAGGGTTTAGAGTTTGAATTAGGGTTATAATTATGTTTTTTTGGTAAAATTAGGGTTTCGGGTCAAAATTAGGGTTCGGGGTCAAATTTAGGGTTTAGGGTTTGTAATATGGTTTTGAGTTTAAAATAGAGTTTTAAGTCAAAATTGGCGTTAGAATTAGGGTTTTAGGTCAAAATTAGTGCTGTGTTAAAATTAGGGTTTTGGTTCAAACATAGGGTTTATGTTTTGAATTAGGGTTTTGAGTTAAAAATAGGTTTTTGGGTCAGAAATAGGGTTAGAATTAGGGTTTTGGGTCAAAATTAGGGCTTTGGGTTAAAATTTGGGTTGTGGTTTAAAATTAGGGTTGAGGGTCAAAATTAGGGTTCTGGGTCAAATTTAGGGTTTAGGGGTTATAATTAGGCTTTTTGGTAAAATTAGGGTTTCGGGTCAAAAACAGGGTTCTGGGTCAAGTTTAGGGTCCAAATTAGGGATTTGGATTTGATTTGGTTGAGATTAAAATAGGGTTAGAATTAGGGTTTTGGGTTAAAATTAGGGTTTTGAGTGAAAATTTGGGTTTTGGAAAAAATTAGGGTTCTGGGTCAAATTTAGTGTTTAGGATCAAAATTAGGGTTTAGGGTTTGAATTAGGGTTTTTTGTTTAAAATAAGGTTTTGGGTCAAAAATAAGGTTAGAATTAGGGTTCGGGGTTAAAATTTGGGTATTGGGTCAAAATTAGAGTTTAGGGTTTGAATTAAGGTTTTTTGTTACAAATAGGGTTAGAATTAGGGTTTTGGTTTAAAATCAGGGTTTCGTGTCAAAATTAGGGTTCTGGGTCAGATTTAGGGTTGAGGTTTTGAAATAGGGTTTTGAGTTTAAAAAAGGGTTTTGGGTCAAAAGTAGGGGTATAATTAGGGGTTTGCGTTAAAATAGGGTTACGGGTCAAAATTAGGTTTTTGGGTCAAATTTTGGGTTTAGGGTCAAAATTAGGGTTTAGGGTTTGAATTAGGGTTTGGGTTACAATTCGGGTTTTGGGTTAAAATTTTGGGTTTCGGGTCAAAATTAAGGTTCTGGGTCAAAATTAGGGTTTAGGGTTAGAATTAGGTTTTTGGGTAAAATTAGGGTTTCAGGTCAAAATTAGGGATCCGGGTCAAATTTAGGATTTAGGGTTTGAATTAGGTTTTGAGTTTAAAATAGGGTTTTGGGTCAAAAATAGGGTTAGAATTAGGGTTTTGGGTTAAAATTAGGGTACTGGGTCAAATTTCTGGTTTAGGATCAAAATTAGGATTTAGGGTTTTAATTAGGGTTTTGAGTTTAAGATAGGGTTTTCTGTCAAAATATGGTTAGAATTAGGGTTTTGGGTCCAAACTTGGGTTTTGGGTCAAAATTAGGGTTTTGGGTCAAAATTAGGGTTTTGGGTTTGAATTAGGGTTAGAATTAGGCTTTTGGGTAAAATTAGGGTTTCGGGTCAAAATCACGGTTCTGAGTCAAATTTAGGGTCCTAATTAGGGTTTAGGGTTTGAATTAGGTTTTGAGTTTAAAATAGGGTTTTGGGTCAAAATAGTGTTAGAATTAGGGTTTTGGGTTAAAATTAGGGCTTTGAGATAAAATTAGGGTTCCGGGTCAAATTTAGGGTTTAGGATCAAAATTAGGGTTTAGGGTTTGAATTAGGGTTGAGTTAAAAATAGGTTTTTGGGTCAAAAATAGGTTTAGAATTAGGGTTTTGGGTTAAAATTAGGGTTCTGGGTCAAAATTAGGGCTTAGGGTTAGAATTACGGTTTTGGGTAAAATTAGGGTTAGGGGTTTGAAATAGGGTTTTGGGTCAATAATAGGGTTAGAATAAGGGTTGTAGGTCAAAATTAGGGCTTTGGGATAAAATTAGGGTTTTGGGTCAAACATAGGGTTTAGGGTTTGAATTAGGGTTTTGAGTAAAAAATAGGTTTTTGGGTCAGAAATAGGGTTAGAATTGGGGATTCGGGTTAAAATTAGGGTTTAGGGTCAAAATTAGGGTTTAGGGTTTGAATTAGGTTTTTGAGTTAAAAATAGTATTTTTTGGTCAAAAATAGGGTTAGAATTAGGGTTTGGGGTCAAAATTAGGGCTTTGGGTTAAAATTAGGGTTTTGGGTTAAAATTAGGGTTTCGCGTCAAAATTAGGGTTCTGGGCAAATTTAGGGTTTAGGGGTTAGAATTAGGCTTTTTGGGTAAAATTAGGGTTTCGGGTCAAAATTAGGGTTCTGGGTTAAATTAAGTGTCCAAATTAGGGTTTAGGGTTTCAATTAGGTTTTGAGTTTAAAATAGGATTTTGGGTCAAAAATAGGGTTAGAATTAGGGTCTTGGGTTAAAATTAGCGATTTGAGTTAAAATTTGGGTTTTCGGAAAAAGTAGGGTTATGGGTCAAATTTAGGGTATAGGATCAAAACTAGGGTTTATGGTTTCAATTAGGGTTTTGAGTTTAAAATAGGGTTTTGGGTCAAAAATAAGGTTAGAGTTAGGGTTTGGGGTTAAAATTTGGGAATTGGGCCCAAATTAGGATTTTGGTTTAAAATTAGGGTTTCTGGTCAAAATTAGGGTTTTGTGTCAGATTTCGGGTTTAGGGTTTGAAATAGGGTTTTGGGTCAAAAATAGGGTTAGAATTAGCGTTTTGCGTTAAAATTTGGGTTACGGGTCAAAATTAGCGTTTAAGGTTTGAATTAGGGTCCTGGGTCAAATTTAAGGTTTAGGATCATAATTAGGGCTTAGGGTTTGAATTAGGGTTTTCCGTTTAAAATAGGGTTTTGGGTCAAAATAGGGTTAAAATTAGGGTTTTGGGTTAGAATTAGGGTTAGAATCTGGCTTTTGGATAAAATGAGGGTTTCGGGTCAAAATTAGGGTTATGGGTCAACTTTAGGGTTTAGGGTTTGAATTAGGTTTTGAGTTTAAAATAGGGTTTTGGGTAAAAAATAGGGTTATAATTAGGGTTTTGGGTTAAAATTAGGGTTTGGGGAAAAATTAGGGTACTGGGTCAACTTTAAGGTTTAGGATCAAAATTAGGGTTTAGGGTTTGAATTAGGGTTTTGCGTTTAAAATAGGGTTTTTGGTCAAAAATAAGGTTAGAATTAGGGTTTTGGGTCCAAACTTGGGTTTTGGGTGAAAATTAGGGTTTTGGGTCAAAATTAGGGTTTTGGGTTTGAATTAGGGTTAGAATTAGGCTTTTGGGTAAAATTAGGGTTTCGGGTCAAAATCACGGTTCTGAGTCAAATTTAGGGTCCTAATTAGGGTTTAGGGTTTGAATTAGGTTTTGAGTTTAAAATAGGGTTTTGGGTCAAAAATAGTGTTAGAATTAGGGTTTTGGGTTAAAATTAGGGCTTTGAGATAAAATTAGGGTTACTGGTAAAATTTAGGGTTTAGGATCAAAATTAGGGTTTAGGGTTTGAATTAGGGTTGAGTTAAAAATAGGTTTTTGGGTCAAAAATAGGTTTAGAATTAGGGTTTTGGGTTAAAATTAGGGTTCTGGGTCAAAATTAGGGCTTAGGGTTAGAATTACGGTTTTGGGTAAAATTAGGGTTAGGGGTTTGAAATAGGGTTTTGGGTCAATAATAGGGTTAGAATAAGGGTTGTAGGTCAAAATTAGGGCTTTGGGATAAAATTAGGGTTTTGGGTCAAACATAGGGTTTAGGGTTTGAATTAGGGTTTTGAGTAAAAAATAGGTTTTTGGGTCAGAAATAGGGTTAGAATTGGGAATTCGGGTTAAAATTAGGGTTTAGGGTCAAAATTAGGGTTTAGGGTTTGAATTAGGGTTTTGAGTTAAAAATAGGATTTTTTTGGTCAAAAATAGGGTTAGAATTAGGGTTTGGGGTCAAAATTAGGGCTTTGGGTTAAAATTAGGGTTTTGGGTTAAAATTAGGGTTTCGCGTCAAAATTAGGGTTCTGGGCAAATTTAGGGTTTAGGGGTTAGAATTAGGCTTTTTGGGTAAAATTAGGGTTTCGGGTCAAAATTAGGGTTCTGGTTTAAATTAAGGGTCCAAATTAGGGTTTAGGGTTTCAATTAGGTTTTGAGTTTAAAATAGGATTTTGGGTCAAAAATAGGGTTAGAATTAGGGTCTTGGGTTAAAATTAGCGATTTGAGTTAAAATTTGGGTTTTCGGAAAAAGTAGGGTTATGGGTCAAATTTAGGGTATAGGATCAAAACTAGGGTTTATGGTTTCAATTAGGGTTTTGAGTTTAAAATAGGGTTTTGGGTCAAAAATAAGGTTAGAGTTAGGGTTTGGGGTTAAAATTTGGGAATTGGGTCCAAATTAGGATTTTGGTTTAAAATTAGGGTTTCTGGTCAAAATTAGGGTTTTGTGTCAGATTTCGGGTTTAGGGTTTGAAATAGGGTTTTGGGTCAAAAATAGGGTTAGAATTAGGGTTTTGCGTTAAAATTTGGGTTACGGGTCAAAATTAGCGTTTAAGGTTTGAATTAGGGTCCTGGGTCAAATTTAAGGTTTAGGATCATAATTAGGGTTTAGGGTTTGAATTAGGGTTTTCCATTTAAAATAGGGTTTTGGGTCAAAATAGGGTTAAAATTAGGGTTTTGTGTTAGAATTAGGGTTAGAATTTGGCTTTTGGATAAAATGAGGGTTTCGGGACAAAATTAGGGTTATGGGTCAAATTTAGGGTTTAGGGTTTGAATTAGGTTTTGAGTTTAAAATAGGGTTTTGGGTAAAAAATAGGGTTATAATTAGGGTTTTGGGTTAAAATTAGGGTTTGGGGAAAAATTAGGGTACTGGGTCAACTTTAAGGTTTAGGGTTTGAATTAGGGTTTTGCGTTTAAAATAGGGTTTTGGGTCAAAAATAGTGTTAGAATTAGGGTTTTTTGTTAAAATTAGGGCTTTGAGATAAAATTAGGGTTCCGAGTCAAATTTAGGGTTTAGGATCAAAATTAGGGTTTAGGGTTTGAATTAGGGTTGAGTTAAAAATAGGTTTTTGGGTCAAAAATAGGTTTAGAATTAGGGTTTTGGGTTAAAATTAGGGTTCTGGGTCAAAATTAGGGCTTAGGGTTAGAATTACGGTTTTGGGTAAAATTAGGGTTAGGGGTTTCAAATAGGGTTTTGGGTCAATAATAGGGTTAGAATAAGGGTTGTAGGTCAAAATTAGGGCTTTGGGATAAAATTAGGGTTTTGGGTCAAACATAGGGTTTAGGGTTTGAATTAGGGTTTTGAGTAAAAAATAGGTTTTTGGGTCAGAAATAGGGTTAGAATTGGGGATTCGGGTTAAAATTAGGGTTTAGGGTAAAAATTAGGGTTTAGGGTTTGAATTAGGGTTTTGAGTTAAAAATAGGATTTTTTTGGTAAAAAATAGGGTTAGAATTAGGGTTTGGGGTCAAAATTAGGGCTTTGGGTTAAAATTAGGGTTTCGCGTCAAAATTAGGGTTCTGGGCAAATTTAGGGTTTAGGGGTTAGAATTAGGCTTTTGGGTAAAATTAGGGTTTCGGGTCAAAATTAGGGTTCTGGTTTAAATTAAGGGTCCAAATTAGGGTTTAGGGTTTCAATTAGGTTTTGAGTTTAAAATAGGATTTTGGGTCAAAAATAGGGTTAGAATTAGGGTCTTGGGTTAAAATTAGCGATTTGAGTTAAAATTTGGGTTTTCGGAAAAAGTAGGGTTATGGGTCAAATTTAGGGTATAGGATCAAAACTAGGGTTTATGGTTTCAATTAGGGTTTTGAGTTTAAAATAGGGTTTTGGGTCAAAAATAAGGTTAGAGTTAGGGTTTGGGGTTAAAATTTGGGAATTGGGTCCAAATTAGGATTTTGGTTTAAAATTAGGGTTTCTGGTCAAAATTAGGGTTTTGTGTCAGATTTCGGGTTTAGGGTTTGAAATAGGGTTTTGGGTCAAAAATAGGGTTAGAATTAGGGTTTTGCGTTAAAATTTGGGTAACGGGTCAAAATTAGCGTTTAGGCTTTGAATTAGGGTCTGGGTCAAATTTAAGGTTTAGGATCATAATTAGGGTTTAGGGTTTGAATTAGGGTTTTCCGTTTAAAATAGGGTTTTGGGTCAAAATAGGGTTAAAATTAGGGTTTTGGGTTAGAATTAGGGTTAGAATTTGGCTTTTGGATAAAATGAGGGTTTCGGGTCAAAATTAGGGTGATGGGTCAAATTTAGGGTTTAGGGTTTGAATTAGGTTTTGAGTTTAAAATAGGGTTTTGGGTAAAAAATAGGGTTATAATTAGGGTTTTGGGTTAAAATTAGGGTTTGGGGAAAAATTAGGGTACTGGGTCAACTTTAAGGTTTAGGATCAAAATTAGGGTTTAGGGTTTGAATTAGGGTTTTGCGTTTAAAATAGGGTTTTTGGTCAAAAATAAGGTTAGAATTAGGGTTTTGGGTTAAAATTTGGGTTTTGGGTCAAAATTAGGGTTTTGGGTCAAAATTAGGGTTTTGGGTTTGAATTAGGGTTAGAATTAGGCTTTTGGGTAAAATTAGGGTTTCGGGTCAAAATCACGGTTCTGAGTCAAATTTAGGGTCCCAATTAGGGTTTAGGGTTTGAATTAGGTTTTGAGTTTAAAATAGGGTTTTGGGTCAAAAATAGTGTTAGAATTAGGGTTTTGGGTTAAAATTAGGGCTTTGAGATAAAATTAGGGTTCCGGGTCAAATTTAGGGTTTAGGATCAAAATTAGGGTTTAGGGTTTGAATTAGGGTTGAGTTAAAAATAGGTTTTTGGGTCAAAAATAGGTTTAGAATTAGGGTTTTGGGTTAAAATTAGGGTTTTGGGTCAAAATTAGGGCTTAGGGTTAGAATTACGGTTTTGGGTAAAATTAGGGTTAGGGGTTTGAAATAGGGTTTTGGGTCAATAATAGGGTTAGAATAAGGGTTGTAGGTCAAAATTAGGGCTTTGGGATAAAATAAGGGTTTTGGGTCAAACATAGGGTTTAGGGTTTGAATTAGGGTTTTGAGTAAAAAATAGGTTTTTGGGTCAGAAATAGGGTTAGAATTGGGGATTCGGGTTAAAATTAGGGCTTAGGGTCAAAATTAGGGTTTAGGGTTTGAATTTGGGTTTTGAGTTAAAAATAGGATTTTGGGTCAAAAATAGGGTTAGAATTAGGGTCTTGGGTTAAAATTAGCGATTTGAGTTAAAATTTGGGTTTTCGGAAAAAGTAGGGTTATGGGTCAAATTTAGGGTATAGGATCAAAACTAGGGTTTATGGTTTCAATTAGGGTTTTGAGTTTAAAATAGGGTTTTGGGTCAAAAATAAGGTTAGAGTTAGGGTTTGGGGTGAAAATTTGGGAATTGGGTCCAAATTAGGATTTTGGTTTAAAATTAGGGTTTCTGGTCAAAATTAGGGTTTTGTGTCAGATTTCGGGTTTAGGGTTTGAAATAGGGTTTTGGGTCAAAAATAGGGTTAGAATTAGGGTTTTGCGTTAAAATTTGGGTTACGGGTCAAAATTAGCGTTTAAGGTTTGAATTAGGGTCCTGGGTCAAATTTAAGGTTTAGGATCATAATTAGGGTTTAGGGTTTGAATTAGGGTTTTCCGTTTAAAATAGGGTTTTGGGTCAAAATAGGGTTAAAATTAGGGTTTTGGGTTAGAATTAGGGTTAGAATTTGGCTTTTGGATAAAATGAGGGTTTCTGGTCAAAATTAGGGTTATGGGTCAAATTTAGGGTTTAGGGTTTGAATTAGGTTTTGAGTTTAAAATAGGGTTTTGGGTAAAAAATAGGGTTATAATTAGGGTTTTGGGTTAAAATTAGGGTTTGGGGAAAAATTAGGGTACTGGGTCAACTTTAAGGTTTAGGATCAAAATTAGGGTTTAGGGTTTGAATTAGGGTTTTGCGTTTAAAATAGGGTTTTTGGTCAATAATAAGGTTAGAATTAGGGTTTTGGGTCCAAACTTGGGTTTTGGGTCAAAATTAGGGTTTTGGGTCAAAATTAGGGTTTTGGGTTTGAATTAGGGTTAGAATTAGGCTTTTGGGTAAAATTAGGGTTTCGGGTCAAAATCACGGTTCTGAGTCAAATTTAGGGTCCTAATTAGGGTTTAGGGTTTGAATTAGGTTTTGAGTTTAAAATTGGGTTTTGGGTCAAAAATAGTGTTAGAATTAGGGTTTTGGGTTAAAATTAGGGCTTTGAGATAAAATTAGGGTTCCGGGTCAAATTTAGGGTTTAGGATCAAAATTAGGGTTTAGGGTTTGAATTAGGGTTGAGTTAAAAATAGGTTTTTGGGTCAAAAATAGGTTTAGAATTAGGGTTTTGGGTTAAAATTAGGGTTTTGGGTCAAAATTAGGGCTTAGGGTTAGAATTACGGTTTTGGGTAAAATTAGGGTTAGGGGTTTGAAATAGGGTTTTGGGTCAATAATAGGGTTAGAATAAGGGTTGTAGGTCAAAATTAGGGCTTTGGGATAAAATAAGGGTTTTGGGTCAAACATAGGGTTTAGGGTTTGAATTAGGGTTTTGAGTAAAAAATAGGTTTTTGGGTCAGAAATAGGGTTAGAATTGGGGATTTGGGTTAAAATTAGGGTTTAGGGTCAAAATTAGGGTTTAGGGTTTGAATTTGGGTTTTGAGTTAAAAATAGGATTTTGGGTCAAAAATAGGGTTAGAATTAGGGTCTTGGGTTAAAATTAGCGATTTGAGTTAAAATTTGGGTTTTCGGAAAAAGTAGGGTTATGGGTCAAATTTAGGGTATAGGATCAAAACTAGGGTTTATGGTTTCAATTAGGGTTTTGAGTTTAAAATAGGGTTTTGGGTCAAAAATAAGGTTAGAGTTAGGGTTTGGGGTTAAAATTTGGGAATTGGGTCCAAATTAGGATTTTGGTTTAAAATTAGGGTTTCTGGTCAAAATTAGGGTTTTGTGTCAGATTTCGGGTTTAGGGTTTGAAATAGGGTTTTGGGTCAAAAATAGGGTTAGAATTAGGGTTTTGCGTTAAAATTTGGGTTACGGGTCAAAATTAGCGTTTAAGGTTTGAATTAGGGTCATGGGTCAAATTTAAGGTTTAGGATCATAATTAGGGTTTAGGGTTTGAATTAGGGTTTTCCGTTTAAAATAGGGTTTTGGGTCAAAATAGGGTTAAAATTAGGGTTTTGGGTTAGAATTAGGGTTAGAATTTGGCTTTTGGATAAAATGAGGGTTTCGGGTCAAAATTAGGGTTATGGGTCAAATTTAGGGTTTAGGGTTTGAATTAGGTTTTGAGTTTAAAATAGGGTTTTGGGTAAAAAATAGGGTTATAATTAGGGTTTTGGGTTAAAATTAGGGTTTGGGGAAAAATTAGGGTACTGGGTCAACTTTAAGGTTTAGGATCAAAATTAGGGTTTAGGGTTTGAATTAGGGTTTTGCGTTTAAAATAGGGTTTTTGGTCAATAATAAGTTTAGAATTAGGGTTTTGGGTCCAAACTTGGGTTTTGGGTCAAAATTAGGGTTTTGGGTCAAAATTAGGGTTTTGGGTTTGAATTAGGGTTAGAATTAGGCTTTTGGGTAAAATTAGGGTTTCGGGTCAAAATCACGGTTCTGAGTCAAATTTAGGGTCCTAATTAGGGTTTAGGGTTTGAATTAGGTTTTGAGTTTAAAATTGGGTTTTGGGTCAAAAATAGTGTTAGAATTAGGGTTTTGGGTTAAAATTAGGGCTTTGAGATAAAATTAGGGTTCCGGGTCAAATTTAGGGTTTAGGATCAAAATTAGGGTTTAGGGTTTGAATTAGGGTTGAGTTAAAAATAGGTTTTTGGGTCAAAAATAGGTTTAGAATTAGGGTTTTGGGTTAAAATTAGGGTTTTGGGTCAAAATTAGGGCTTAGGGTTAGAATTACGGTTTTGGGTAAAATTAGGGTTAGGGGTTTGAAATAGGGTTTTGGGTCAATAATAGGGTTAGAATAAGGGTTGTAGGTCAAAATTAGGGCTTTGGGATAAAATAAGGGTTTTGGGTCAAACATAGGGTTTAGGGTTTGAATTAGGGTTTTGAGTAAAAATAGGTTTTGGGTGAAATAGGGTTAGAAGGGGGGTTAGAATGGGGATTCGGTTAAAATTAGGGCTTAGGGTCAAAATTAGGGTTTAGGGTTTGAATTTGGGTTTTGAGTTAAAAATAGGATTTTGGGTCAAAAATAGGGTTAGAATTAGGGTCTTGGGTTAAAATTAGCGATTTGAGTTAAAATTTGGGTTTTCGGAAAAAGTAGGGTTATGGGTCAAATTTAGGGTATAGGATCAAAACTAGGGTTTATGGTTTCAATTAGGGTTTTGAGTTTAAAATAGGGTTTTGGGTCAAAAATAAGGTTAGAGTTAGGGTTTGGGGTGAAAATTTGGGAATTGGGTCCAAATTAGGATTTTGGTTTTAAAATTAGGGTTTTGGTCAAAATTAGGGTTTTGTGTCGATTTTGGGTTTAGGGTTTGAAATAGGGTTTTGGGTCAAAAATAGGGTTAGAATTAGGGTTTTGCGTTAAAATTTGGGTTACTGGTCAAAATTAGCGTTTAAGGTTTGAATTAGGGTCTGGGTCAAATTTAAGGTTTAGGATCATAATTAGGGTTTAGGGTTTGAATTAGGGTTTTCCGTTTAAAATAGGGTTTTGGGTCAAAATAGGGTTAAAATTAGGGTTTTGGGTTAGAATTAGGGTTAGAATTTGGCTTTTGGATAAAATGAGGGTTTCGGGTCAAAATTAGGGTTATGGGTCAAATTTAGGGTTTAGGGTTTGAATTAGGTTTTGAGTTTAAAATAGGGTTTTGGGTAAAAAATAGGGTTATAATTAGGGTTTTGGGTTAAAATTAGGGTTTGGGGAAAAATTAGGTCTTGGGTCAACTTTAAGGTTAAGGAACAAAATAAGGGTTTAGGGTATGAATTAGGGTTTTGCGTTTAAAATAGGGATTTTGGTCAATAATAAGGTTAGAATTAGGGTTTTGGGTCCAAACTTGGGTTTTGGGTCAAAATTAGGGTTTTGGGTCAAAATTAGGGTTTTGGGTTTGAATTAGGGTTAGAATTAGGCTTTTGGGTAAAATTAGGGTTTTGGTCAAAATCACGGTTCTGAGTCAAATTTAGGGTCCTAATTAGGGTTTAGGGTTTGAATTAGGTTTTGAGTTTAAAATTGGGTTTTGGGTCAAAAATAGTGTTAGAATTAGGGTTTTGGGTTAAAATTAGGGCTTTGAGATAAAATTAGGGTTCCGGGTCAAATTTAGGGTTTAGGATCAAAATTAGGGTTTAGGGTTTGAATTAGGGTTGAGTTAAAAATAGGTTTTTGGGTCAAAAATAGGTTTAGAATTAGGGTTTTGGGTTAAAATTAGGGTTTTGGGTCAAAATTAGGGCTTAGGGTTAGAATTACGGTTTTGGGTAAAATTAGGGTTAGGGGTTTGAAATAGGGTTTTGGGTCAATAATAGGGTTAGAATAAGGGTTGTAGGTCAAAATTAGGGCTTTGGGATAAAATAAGGGTTTTGGGTCAAACATAGGGTTTAGGGTTTGAATTAGGGTTTTGAGTAAAAAATAGGTTTTTGGGTCAGAAATAGGGTTAGAATTGGGGATTCGGGTTAAAATTAGGGTTTAGGGTCAAAATTAGGGTTTAGGGTTTGAATTTGGGTTTTGAGTTAAAAATAGGATTTTGGGTCAAAAATAGGGTTAGAATTAGGGTCTTGGGTTAAAATTAGCGATTTGAGTTAAAATTTGGGTTTTCGGAAAAAGTAGGGTTATGGGTCAAATTTAGGGTATAGGATCAAAACTAGGGTTTATGGTTTCAATTAGGGTTTTGAGTTTAAAATAGGGTTTTGGGTCAAAAATAAGGTTAGAGTTAGGGTTTGGGGTTAAAATTTGGGAATTGGGTCCAAATTAGGATTTTGGTTTAAAATTAGGGTTTCTGGTCAAAATTAGGGTTTTGTGTCAGATTTTGGGTTTAGGGTTTGAAATAGGGTTTTGGGTCAAAAATAGGGTTAGAATTAGGGTTTTGCGTTAAAATTTGGGTTCTGGTCAAAATTAGCGTTTAAGGTTTGAATTAGGGTCATGGGTCAAATTTAAGGTTTAGGATCATAATTAGGGTTTAGGGTTTGAATTAGGGTTTTCCGTTTAAAATAGGGTTTTGGGTCAAAATAGGGTTAAAATTAGGGTTTTGGGTTAGAATTAGGGTTAGAATTTGGCTTTTGGATAAAATGAGGGTTTCGGGTCAAAATTAGGGTTATGGGTCAAATTTAGGGTTTAGGGTTTGAATTAGGTTTTGAGTTTAAAATAGGGTTTTGGGTAAAAAATAGGGTTATAATTAGGGTTTTGGGTTAAAATTAGGGTTTGGGGAAAAATTAGGGTACTGGGTCAACTTTAAGGTTTAGGATCAAAATTAGGGTTTAGGGTTTGAATTAGGGTTTTGCGTTTAAAATAGGGTTTTTGGTCAATAATAAGTTTAGAATTAGGGTTTTGGGTCCAAACTTGGGTTTTGGGTCAAAATTAGGGTTTTGGGTCAAAATTAGGGTTTTGGGTTTGAATTAGGGTTAGAATTAGGCTTTTGGGTAAAATTAGGGTTTCGGGTCAAAATCACGGTTCTGAGTCAAATTTAGGGTCCTAATTAGGGTTTAGGGTTTGAATTAGGTTTTGAGTTTAAAATAGGGTTTTGGGTCAAAAATAGTGTTAGAATTAGGGTTTTGGGTTAAAATTAGGGCTTTGAGATAAAATTAGGGTTCCGGGTCAAATTTAGGGTTTAGGATCAAAATTAGGGTTTAGGGTTTGAATTAGGGTTGAGTTAAAAATAGGTTTTTGGGTCAAAAATAGGTTTAGAATTAGGGTTTTGGGTTAAAATTAGGGTTCTGGGTCAAAATTAGGGCTTAGGGTTAGAATTACGGTTTTGGGTAAAATTAGGGTTAGGGGTTTGAAATAGGGTTTTGGGTCAATAATAGGGTTAGAATAAGGGTTGTAGGTCAAAATTAGGGCTTTGGGATAAAATAAGGGTTTTGGGTCAAACATAGGGTTTAGGGTTTGAATTAGGGTTTTGAGTAAAAAATAGGTTTTTGGGTCAGAAATAGGGTTAGAATTGGGGATTCGGGTTAAAATTAGGGTTTAGGGTCAAAATTAGGGTTTAGGGTTTGAATTTGGGTTTTGAGTTAAAAATAGGATTTTGGGTCAAAAATAGGGTTAGAATTAGGGTCTTGGGTTAAAATTAGCGATTTGAGTTAAAATTTGGGTTTTCGGAAAAAGTAGGGTTATGGGTCAAATTTAGGGTATAGGATCAAAACTAGGGTTTATGGTTTCAATTAGGGTTTTGAGTTTAAAATAGGGTTTTGGGTCAAAAATAAGGTTAGAGTTAGAGTTTGGGGTTAAAATTTGGGAATTGGGTCCAAATTAGGATTTTGGTTTAAAATTAGGGTTTCTGGTCAAAATTAGGGTTTTGTGTCAGATTTCGGGTTTAGGGTTTGAAATAGGGTTTTGGGTCAAAAATAGGGTTAGAATTAGGGTTTTGCGTTAAAATTTGGGTTACGGGTCAAAATTAGCGTTTAAGGTTTGAATTAGGGTCCTGGGTCAAATTTAAGGTTTAGGATCATAATTAGGGTTTAGGGTTTGAATTAGGGTTTTCCGTTTAAAATAGGGTTTTGGGTCAAAATAGAGTTAAAATTAGGGTTTTGGGTTAGAATTAGGGTTAGAATTTTGCTTTTGGATAAAATGAGGGTTTCGGGTCAAAATTAGGGTTATGGGTCAAATTTAGGGTTTAGGGTTTGAATTAGGTTTTGAGTTTAAAATAGGGTTTTCGGTAAAAAATAGGGTTATAATTAGGGTTTTGGGTTAAAATTAGGGTTTTGGGAAAAATTAGGGTACTGGGTCAAATTTAAGGTTTAGGATCAAAATTAGGGTTTTGGGTTAGAATTAGGGTTTGAATTTGGCTTTTGGATAAAATGAGGGTTTCGGGTCAAAATTAGGGTTATGGGTCAAATTTAGGGTATAGGGTTTGAATTAGGTTTTGAGTTTAAAATAGGGTTTTCGGTAAAAAATAGGGTTATAATTAGGGTTTTGGGTTAAAATTAGGGTTTTGGGAAAAATTAGGGTACTGGGTCAAATTTAAGGTTTAGGATCAAAATTAGGGTTTAGGGTTTGAATTAGGGTTTTGGGTTTAAAATAGGATTTTGGGTCAAAAATAAGGTTAGAATTAGGGTTTGGGGTTAAAATTTGGGTATTGGGTCCAAATTAGGGTTCTAGATCAAAATTAGAGATTAGGGTTTGAATTAAGGTTTTAAGTTAAAAATAGGGTTAGAATTAGGGTTTTGCGTTAAAATTTGGGTTACGGGTCAAAATTAGCGTTTAAGGTTTGAATTAGGGTCCTGGGTCAAATTTAAGGTTTAGGATCATAATTAGGGTTTAGGGTTTGAATTAGGGTTTTCCATTTAAAATAGGGTTTTGGGTCAAAATAGGGTTAAAATTAGGGGTTTGGGTTAGAATTAGGGTTAGAATTTGGCTTTTGGATAAAATGAGGGTTTCGGGACAAAATTAGGGTTATGGGTCAAATTTAGGGTTTAGGGTTTGAATTAGGTTTTGAGTTTAAAATAGGGTTTTGGGTAAAAAATAGGGTTATAATTAGGGTTTTGGGTTAAAATTAGGGTTTGGGGAAAAATTAGGGTACTGCGTCAACTTTAAGGTTTACGATCAAAATTAGGGTTTAGGGTTTGAATTAGGGTTTTGCGTTTAAAATAGGGTTTTGGGTCAAAAATAGTGTTAGAATTAGGGTTTTGGGTTAAAATTAGGGCTTTGAGATAAAATTAGGGTTCCGGGTCAAATTTAGGGTTTAGGATCAAAATTAGGGTTTAGGGTTTGAATTAGGGTTGAGTTAAAAATAGGTTTTTGGGTCAAAAATAGGTTTAGAATTAGGGTTTTGGGTTAAAATTAGGGTTCTGGGTCAAAATTAGGGCTTAGGGTTAGAATTACGGTTTTGGGTAAAATTAGGGTTAGGGGTTTGAAATAGGGTTTTGGGTCAATAATAGGGTTAGAATAAGGGTTGTAGGTCAAAATTAGGGCTTTGGGATAAAATTAGGGTTTTGGGTCAAACATAGGGTTTAGGGTTTGAATTAGGGTTTTGAGTAAAAAATAGGTTTTTGGGTCAGAAATAGGGTTAGAATTGGGGATTCGGGTTAAAATTAGGGTTTAGGGTCAAAATTAGGGTTTAGGGTTTGAATTTGGGTTTTGAGTTAAAAATAGGATTTTTTTGGTAAAAAATAGGGTTAGAATTAGGGTTTGGGGTCAAAATTAGGGCTTTGGGTTAAAATTAGGGTTTAGCGTCAAAATTAGGGTTCTGGGCAAATTTAGGGTTTAGGGGTTAGAATTAGGCTTTTTGGGTAAAATTAGGGTTTCGGGTCAAAATTAGGGTTCTGGTTTAAATTAAGGGTCCAAATTAGGGTTTAGGGTTTCAATTAGGTTTTGAGTTTAAAATAGGATGTTGGGTCAAAAATAGGGTTAGAATTAGGGTCTTGGGTTAAAATTAGCGATTTGAGTTAAAATTTGGGTTTTCGGAAAAAGTAGGGTTATGGGTCAAATTTAGGGTATAGGATCAAAACTAGGGTTTATGGTTTCAATTAGGGTTTTGAGTTTAAAATAGGGTTTTGGGTCAAAAATAAGGTTAGAGTTAGGGTTTGGGGTTAAAATTTGGGAATTGGGTCCAAATTAGGATTTTGGTTTAAAATTAGGGTTTCTGGTCAAAATTAGGGTTTTGTGTCAGATTTTGGGTTTAGGGTTTGAAATAGGGTTTTGGGTCAAAAATAGGGTTAGAATTAGGGTTTTGCGTTAAAATTTGGGTTACGGGTCAAAATTAGCGTTTAAGGTTTGAATTAGGGTCCTGGGTCAAATTTAAGGTTTAGGATCATAATTAGGGTTTAGGGTTTGAATTAGGGTTTTCCGTTTAAAATAGGGTTTTGGGTCAAAATAGGGTTAAAATTAGGGTTTTGGGTTAGAATTAGGGTTAGAATTTGGCTTTTGGATAAAATGAGGGTTTCGGGTCAAAATTAGGGTGATGGGTCAAATTTAGGGTTTAGGGTTTGAATTAGGTTTTGAGTTTAAAATAGGGTTTTGGGTAAAAAATAGGGTTATAATTAGGGTTTTGGGTTAAAATTAGGGTTTGGGGAAAAATTAGGTCTTGGGTCAACTTTAAGGTTTAGGATCAAAATTAGGGTTTAGGGTTTGAATTAGGGTTTTGCGTTTAAAATAGGGTTTTTGGTCAAAAATAAGGTTAGAATTTGGGTTTTGGGTTAAAATTAGGGTTTTGGGTCAAAATTAGGGTTTTGGGTCAAAATTAGGGTTTTGGGTTTGAATTAGGGTTAGAATTAGGCTTTTGGGTAAAATTAGGGTTTCGGGTCAAAATCACGGTTCTGAGTCAAATTTAGGGTCCCAATTAGGGTTTAGGGTTTGAATTAGGTTTTGAGTTTAAAATAGGGTTTTGGGTCAAAAATAGTGTTAGAATTAGGGTTTTGGGTTAAAATTAGGGCTTTGAGATAAAATTAGGGTTCCGGGTCAAATTTAGGGTTTAGGATCAAAATTAGGGTTTAGGGTTTGAATTAGGGTTGAGTTAAAAATAGGTTTTTGGGTCAAAAATAGGTTTAGAATTAGGGTTTTGGGTTAAAATTAGGGTTTTGGGTCAAAATTAGGGCTTAGGGTTAGAATTACGGTTTTGGGTAAAATTAGGGTTAGGGGTTTGAAATAGGGTTTTGGGTCAATAATAGGGTTAGAATAAGGGTTGTAGGTCAAAATTAGGGCTTTGGGATAAAATAAGGGTTTTGGGTCAAGCATAGGGTTTAGGGTTTGAATTAGGGTTTTGAGTAAAAAATAGGTTTTTGGGTCAGAAATAGGGTTAGAATTGGGGATTCGGGTTAAAATTAGGGTTTAGGGTCAAAATTAGGGTTTAGGGTTTGAATTTGGGTTTTGAGTTAAAAATAGGATTTTGGGTCAAAAATAGGGTTAGAATTAGGGTCTTGGGTTAAAATTAGCGATTTGAGTTAAAATTTGGGTTTTCGGAAAAAGTAGGGTTATGGGTCAAATTTAGGGTATAGGATCAAAACTAGGGTTTATGGTTTCAATTAGGGTTTTGAGTTTAAAATAGGGTTTTGGGTCAAAAATAAGGTTAGAGTTAGGGTTTGGGGTGAAAATTTGGGAATTGGGTCCAAATTAGGATTTTGGTTTAAAATTAGGGTTTCTGGTCAAAATTAGGGTTTTGTGTCAGATTTCGGGTTTAGGGTTTGAAATAGGGTTTTGGGTCAAAAATAGGGTTAGAATTAGGGTTTTGCGTTAAAATTTGGGTTACGGGTCAAAATTAGCGTTTAAGGTTTGAATTAGGGTCCTGGGTCAAATTTAAGGTTTAGGATCATAATTAGGGTTTAGGGTTTGAATTAGGTTTTTAGTTTAAAATAGGGTTTTGGGTCAAAATAGGGTTAAAATTAGGGTTTTGGGTTAGAATTAGGGTTAGAATTTGGCTTTTGGATAAAATGAGGGTTTCGGGTCAAAATTAGGGTTATGGGTCAAATTTAGGGTTTAGGGTTTGAATTAGGTTTTGAGTTTAAAATAGGGTTTTGGGTAAAAAATAGGGTTATAATTAGGGTTTTGGGTTAAAATTAGGGTTTGGGGAAAAATTAGGGTACTGGGTCAACTTTAAGGTTTAGGATCAAAATTAGGGTTTAGGGTTTGAATTAGGGTTTTGCGTTTAAAATAGGGTTTTTGGTCAATAATAAGGTTAGAATTAGGGTTTTGGGTCCAAACTTGGGTTTTGGGTCAAAATTAGGGTTTTGGGTCAAAATTAGGGTTTTGGGTTTGAATTAGGGTTAGAATTAGGCTTTTGGGTAAAATTTGGGTTTCGGGTCAAAATCACGGTTCTGAGTCAAATTTAGGGTCCTAATTAGGGTTTAGGGTTTGAATTAGGTTTTGAGTTTAAAATTGGGTTTTGGGTCAAAAATAGTGTTAGAATTAGGGTTTTGGGTTAAAATTAGGGCTTTGAGATAAAATTAGGGTTCCGGGTCAAATTTAGGGTTTAGGATCAAAATTAGGGTTTAGGGTTTGAATTAGGGTTGAGTTAAAAATAGGTTTTTGGGTCAAAAATAGGTTTAGAATTAGGGTTTTGGGTTAAAATTAGGGTTTTGGGTCAAAATTAGGGCTTAGGGTTAGAATTACGGTTTTGGGTAAAATTAGGGTTAGGGGTTTGAAATAGGGTTTTGGGTCAATAATAGGGTTAGAATAAGGGTTGTAGGTCAAAATTAGGGCTTTGGGATAAAATAAGGGTTTTGGGTCAAACATAGGGTTTAGGGTTTGAATTAGGGTTTTGAGTAAAAAATAGGTTTTTGGGTCAGAAATAGGGTTAGAATTGGGGATTCGGGTTAAAATTAGGGTTTAGGGTCAAAATTAGGGTTTAGGGTTTGAATTTGGGTTTTGAGTTAAAAATAGGATTTTGGGTCAAAAATAGGGTTAGAATTAGGGTTTGGGGTCAAAATTAGGGCTTTGGGTCAAAATTAGGGCTTTGGGTCAAAAATAAGGTTAGAGTTAGGGTTTGGGGTTAAAATTTGGGAATTGGGTCCAAATTAGGATTTTGGTTTAAAATTAGGGTTTCTGGTCAAAATTAGGGTTTTGTGTCAGATTTCGGGTTTAGGGTTTGAAATAGGGTTTTGGGTCAAAAATAGGGTTAGAATTAGGGTTTTGCGTTAAAATTGGGTTACGGGTCAAAATTAGCGTTTAAGGTTTGAATTAGGGTCCTGGGTCAAATTTAAGGTTTAGGATCATAATTAGGGTTTAGGGTTTGAATTAGGGTTTTCCGTTTAAAATAGGGTTTTGGGTCAAAATAGGGTTAAAATTAGGGTTTTGGGTTAGAATTAGGGTTAGAATTTGGCTTTTGGATAAAATGAGGGTTTCGGGTCAAAATTAGGGTTATGGGTCAAATTTAGGGTTTAGGGTTTGAATTAGGTTTTGAGTTTAAAATAGGGTTTTCGGTAAAAAATAGGGTTATAATTAGGGTTTTGGGTTAAAATTAGGGTTTTGGGAAAAATTAGGGTACTGGGTCAAATTTAAGGTTTAGGATCAAAATTAGGGTTTTGGGTTAGAATTAGGGTTTGAATTTGGCTTTTGGATAAAATGAGGGTTTCGGGTCAAAATTAGGGTTATGGGTCAAATTTAGGGTATAGGGTTTGAATTAGGTTTTGAGTTTAAAATAGGGTTTTCGGTAAAAAATAGGGTTATAATTAGGGTTTTGGGTTAAAATTAGGGTTTTGGGAAAAATTAGGGTACTGGGTCAAATTTAAGGTTTAGGATCAAAATTAGGGTTTAGGGTTTGAATTAGGGTTTTGGGTTTAAAATAGGATTTTGGGTCAAAAATAAGGTTAGAATTAGGGTTTGGGGTTAAAATTTGGGTATTGGGTCCAAATTAGGGTTCTGGATCAAAATTAGAGATTAGGGTTTGAATTAAGGTTTTAAGTTAAAAATAGGGTTAGAATTAGGGTTTTGGTTTAAAATTAGGGTTTAGAGTCAAAATTAGGGTTTAGGGTTTGAATTAGGGTTTTGAGCTAAAAATAGGGTTTTGGGTCAAAATAGGGTTAGAATTAGGGTTTTGGGTTAAAAATTAGTGTTTAGGATCAAAATTAGGATTTGGGGTTTGAAATAAGGTTTTGAGTTTAAAATAGGGTTTGGGACAAAAATAGCGTTAAAATTAGGGTGTTGGGTTAAAATATAGGGTTTCGTGTCAAAATTAGGGTTCTGGGTTAAAATTAGGGTGTTGGGTTAAAATATAGGGTTCTGGGTCAAATTAAGGGTCCAAATTAGGTTAAAATAGTGTTTTGGTTCAAAAATAGGGTTATAATTAGGGTCTTGGGTTAAAATTAGGGTTTTGTGTTAAAATTAGGGTTTTGGGAAAAATTAGGGTTCTGGGTCAAATTTACGGTTTCGGATCAAAACTAGGGTTTATGGTTTGAATTAGGGTGGAGTTTAAAATAGGGTTTTGGGTCAAAAATAGGGTTATAATTAGGGTTTTGGGTCAAAATTAGGGTTTTGGGAAAAATTATGGTACTGGGTCAAATTTAAGGTTTAGGATTAAAAATAGGGTTTAGGGTTTGAATTAGGGTTTTGCGTTTAAAATAGGGTTTTGGGTCAAAAATAAGGTTAGAATTAGGGTTTGGGGTTAAAATTTGGGTATTGGGTCCAAATTAGGGTTTTGGATCAAAATTAGAGATTAGGGTTTGAATTAAGGTTTTAAGTTAAAAATAGGGTTAGAACTAGGGTTTTGGTTTAAAATTAGGGTTTAGGGTTTGAATTAGGGTTTTGAGCTAAAAATAGGGTTTTGGGTCAAAATAGGGTTAGAATTAGGGTTTGGGGTTAAAATTTGGGAATTGGGTCCAAATTAGGTTTTTGGATCAAAATTTGGGTTTTTCGTTAAAATTAGGGTTACATGTCAAAATTAGGTTTTTGGGTCAAATTTTGGGTTTAGGGTCAAAATTAGCGTTTAGGGTTTGAATTAGGGTTTTGAGTTAAAAATAAGGTTTTTGGTCAAAATAGGGTTAGAATTAGGGTTTTGGGTCAAAATTAGGGTGTAGGGTTTGAATTAAGGTTTTGCGTTTAAAAGGGTTTTCGGTCAAAAATAAGGTTACAATTAGGGTTTTGGGTCAAAATTAGGGTTCTGGGTTAAAATTAGGGTTTTGGGTCAAAATTAGGGTTTTTGGTACAAATTAGGGTTTAGGGTTTGAATTAGGTTTTGGGTTAAAATTTAGGGTTTAGGGTTAAAATTTAGGGTTTCAGGTCAAAATTAGGGTTCTGGGTCACAATTAGGGTTTAGGGTTTGAATTAGGGTTATAATTATGTTTTTTGGTAAAATTAGGGTTTCGGGTCAAAATTAGGGTTCTGGGTCAAATTTAGGGTTTAGGGTTTGTAATATGGTTTTGAGTTTAAAATAGAGTTTTAAGTCAAAATTGGTGTTAGAATTAGGGTTTTAGGTCAAAATTAGTGCTGTGTTAAAATTAGGGTTTTGGTTCAAACATAGGGTTTATGGTTTGAATTAGGGTTTTGAGTTAAAAATAGGTTTTTGGGTCAGAAATAGGGTTAGAATTAGGGTTTTGGGTCAAAATTAGGGCTTTGGGTTAAAATTTGGGTTGTGGTTTAAAATTAGGGTTTAGGGTCAAAATTAGGGTTCTGGGTCAAATTTAGGGTTTAGGGGTTATAATTAGGCTTTTTGGTAAAATTAGGGTTTCGGGTCAAAAACAGGGTTCTGGGTCAAGTTTAGGGTCCAAATTAGGGATTTGGATTTGATTTGGTTGAGATTAAAATAGGGTTAGAATTAGGGTTTTGGGTTAAAATTAGGGTTTTGAGTGAAAATTTGGGTTTTGGAAAAAATTAGGGTTCTGGGTCAAATTTAGTGTTTAGGATCAAAATTAGGGTTTAGGGTTTGAATTAGGGTTTTTTGTTTAAAATAAGGTTTTGGGTCAAAAATAAGGTTAGAATTAGGGTTTGGGGTTAAAATTTGGGTATTGGGTCAAAATTAGAGTTTAGGGTTTGAATTAAGGTTTTTTGTTACAAATAGGGTTAGAATTAGGGTTTTGGTTTAAAATCAGGGTTTCGTGTTAAAATTAGGGTTCTGGGTCAGATTTAGGGTTGAGGTTTTGAAATAGGGTTTTGAGTTTAAAAAAGGGTTTTGGGTCAAAAGTAGGGGTAGAATTAGGGGTTTGCGTTAAAATAGGGTTACGGGTCAAAATTAGGTTTTTGGGTCAAATTTTGGGTTTAGGGTCAAAATTAGGGTTTAGGGTTTGAATTAGGGTTTTGGGTTACAATTCGGGTTTTGGGTTAAAATTTTGGATTTCGGGTCAAAATTAAGGTTCTGGGTCAAAATTAGGGTTTAGGGTTAGAATTAGGTTTTTGGGTAAAATTAGGGTTTCAGGTCAAAATTAGGGATCCGGGTCAAATTTAGGATTTAGGGTTTGAATTAGGTTTTGAGTTTAAAATAGGGTTTTGGGTCAAAAATAGGGTTAGAATTAGGGTTTTGGGTTAAAATTAGGGTACTCGGTCAAATTTCTGGTTTAGGATCAAAATTAGGGTTTAGGGTTTTAATTAGGGTTTTGAGTTTAAGACAGGGTTTTCGGTCAAAATATGGATAGAATTAGGGTTTTGGGTCCAAACTTGGGTTTTGGGTCAAAATTAGGGTTTTGGGTCAAAATTAGGGTTTTGGGTTTGAATTAGGGTTAGAATTAGGCTTTTGGGTAAAATTAGAGTTTCGGGTCAAAATCACGGTTCTGAGTCAAATTTAGGGTCCTAATTAGGGTTTAGGGTTTGAATTAGGTTTTGAGTTTAAAATAGGGTTTTGGGTCAAAAATAGTGTTAGAATTAGGGTTTTGGGTTAAAATTAGGGCTTTGAGATAAAATTAGGGTTCCGGGTCAAATTTTGGGTTTAGGATCAAAATTAGGGTTTAGGGTTTGAATTAGGGTTGAGTTAAAAATAGGTTTTTGGGTCAAAAATAGGTTTAGAATTAGGGTTTTGGGTTAAAATTAGGGTTCTGGGTCAAAATTAGGGCTTAGGGTTAGAATTACGGTTTTGGGTAAAATTAGGGTTAGGGGTTTGAAATAGGGTTTTGGGTCAATAATAGGGTTAGAATAAGGGTTGTAGGTCAAAATTAGGGCTTTGGGATAAAATTAGGGTTTTGGGTCAAACATAGGGTTTAGGGTTTGAATTAGGGTTTTGTGTAAAAAATAGGTTTTTGGGTCAGAAATAGGGTTAGAATTGGGGATTCGGGTTAAAATTAGGGTTTAGGGTCAAAATTAGGGTTTAGGGTTTGAATTAGGGTTTTGAGTTAAAAATAGGATTTTTTGGTCAAAAATAGGGTTAGAATTAGGGTTTGGGGTCAAAATTAGGGCTTTGGGTTAAAATTAGGGTTTTGGGTTAAAATTAGGGTTTCGCGTCAAAATTAGGGTTCTGGGCAAATTTAGGGTTTAGGGGTTAGAATTAGGCTTTTTGGGTAAAATTAGGGTTTCGGGTCAAAATTAGGGTTCTGGGTTAAATTAAGGGTCCAAATTAGGGTTTAGGGTTTCAATTAGGTTTTGAGTTTAAAATAGGATTTTGGGTCAAAAATAGGGTTAGAATTAGGGTCTTGGGTTAAAATTAGCGATTTGAGTTAAAATTTGGGTTTTCGGAAAAAGTAGGGTTATGGGTCAAATTTAGGGTATAGGATCAAAACTAGGGTTTATGGTTTCAATTAGGGTTTTGAGTTTAAAATAGGGTTTTGGGTCAAAAATAAGGTTAGAGTTAGGGTTTGGGGTTAAAATTTGGGAATTGGGTCCAAATTAGGATTTTGGTTTAAAATTAGGGTTTCTGGTCAAAATTAGGGTTTTGTGTCAGATTTCGGGTTTAGGGTTTGAAATAGGGTTTTGGGTCAAAAATAGGGTTAGAATTAGGGTTTTGCGTTAAAATTTGGGTTACGGGTCAAAATTAGCGTTTAAGGTTTGAATTAGGGTCTTGGGACAAATTTAAGGTTTTGGATCATAATTAGGGTTTAGGGTTTGAATTAGGGTTTTCCGTTTAAAATAGGGTTTTGGGTCAAAATAGGGTTAAAATTAGGGTTTTGGGTTAGAATTAGGGTTAGAATTTGGCTTTTGGATAAAATGAGGGTTTCGGGTCAAAATTAGGGTTATGGGTCAAATTTAGGGTTTAGGGTTTGAATTAGGTTTTGAGTTTAAAATAGGGTTTTGGGTAAAAAATAGGGTTATAATTAGGGTTTTGGGTTAAAATTAGGGTTTGGGGAAAAATTAGGGTACTGGGTCAACTTTAAGGTTTAGGATCAAAATTAGGGTTTAGGGTTTGAATTAGGGTTTTGCGTTTAAAATAGGGTTTTTGGTCAAAAATAAGGTTAGAATTAGGGTTTTGGGTCCAAACTTGGGTTTTGGGTCAAAATTAGGGTTTTGGGTCAAAATTAGGGTTTTGGGTTTGAATTAGGGTTAGAATTAGGCTTTTGGGTAAAATTAGGGTTTCGGGTCAAAATCACGGTTCTGAGTCAAATTTAGGGTCCTAATTAGGGTTTAGGGTTTGAATTAGGTTTTGAGTTTAAAATAGGGTTTTGGGTCAAAAATAGTGTTAGAATTAGGGTTTTGGGTTAAAATTAGGGCTTTGAGATAAAATTAGGGTTCCGGGTCAAATTTAGGGTTTAGGATCAAAATTAGGGTTTAGGGTTTGAATTAGGGTTGAGTTAAAAATAGGTTTTTGGGTCAAAAATAGGTTTAGAATTAGGGTTTTGGGTTAAAATTAGGGTTCTGGGTCAAAATTAGGGCTTAGGGTTAGAATTACGGTTTTGGGTAAAATTAGGGTTTGGGGTTTGAAATAGGGTTTTGGGTCAATAATAGGGTTAGAATAAGGGTTGTAGGTCAAAATTAGGGCTTTGGGATAAAATTAGGGTTTTGGGTCAAACATAGGGTTTAGGGTTTGAATTAGGGTTTTGAGTAAAAAATAGGTTTTTGGGTCAGAAATAGGGTTAGAATTGGGGATTCGGGTTAAAATTAGGGTTTAGGGTCAAAATTAGGGTTTAGGGTTTGAATTAGGGTTTTGAGTTAAAAATAGGATTTTTTGGTCAAAAATAGGGTTAGAATTAGGGTTTGGGGTCAAAATTAGGGCTTTGGGTTAAAATTAGGGTTTTGGGTTAAAATTAGGGTTTCGCGTCAAAATTAGGGTTCTGGGCAAATTTAGGGTTTAGGGGTTAGAATTAGGCTTTTTGGGTAAAATTAGGGTTTCGGGTCAAAATTAGGGTTCTGGGTTAAATTAAGGGTCCAAATTAGGGTTTAGGGTTTCAATTAGGTTTTGAGTTTAAAATGGGATTTTGGGTCAAAAATAGGGTTAGAATTAGGGTCTTGGGTTAAAATTAGCGATTTGAGTTAAAATTTGGGTTTTCGGAAAAAGTAGGGTTATGGGTCAAATTTAGGGTATAGGATCAAAACTAGGGTTTATGGTTTCAATTAGGGTTTTGAGTTTAAAATAGGGTTTTGGGTCAAAAATAAGGTTAGAGTTAGGGTTTGGGGTTAAAATTTGGGAATTGGGTCCAAATTAGGATTTTGGTTTAAAATTAGGGTTTCTGGTCAAAATTAGGGTTTTGTGTCAGATTTCGGGTTTAGGGTTTGAAATAGGGTTTTGGGTCAAAAATAGGGTTAGAATTAGGGTTTTGCGTTAAAATTTGGGTTACGGGTCAAAATTAGCGTTTAAGGTTTGAATTAGGGTCCTGGGTCAAATTTAAGGTTTAGGATCATAATTAGGGTTTAGGGTTTGAATTAGGGTTTTCCATTTAAAATAGGGTTTTGGGTCAAAATAGGGTTAAAATTAGGGTTTTGGGTTAGAATTAGGGTTAGAATTTGGCTTTTGGATAAAATGAGGGTTTCAGGTCAAAATTAGGGTTATAGGTCAAATTTAGGGTTTAGGGTTTGAATTAGGTTTTGAGTTTAAAATAGGGTTTTGGGTAAAAAAATAGGGTTATAATTAGGGTTTTGGGTTAAAATTAGGGTTTTGGGAAAAATTAGGGTACTGGGTCAAATTTAAGGTTTAGGATCAAAATTAGGGTTTTGGGTTAGAATTAGGGTTAGAATTGGGCTTTTGGATAAAATGTGGGTTTCGGGTCAAAATTAGGGTTACGGGTCAAATTTAGGGTTTAGGGTTTGAATTAGGTTTTGAGTTTAAAATAGGGTTTTCGGTAAAAAATAGGGTTATAATTAGGGTTTTGGGTTAAAATTAGGGTTTTGGGAAAAATTAGGGTACTGGGTCAAATTTAAGGTTTAGGATCAAAATTAGGGTTTAGGGTTTGAATTAGGGTTTTGCGTTTAAAATAGGATTTTGGGTCAAAAATAAGGTTAGAATTAGGGTTTGGGGTTAAAATTTGGGTATTGGGTCCAAATTAGGGTTCTGGATCAAAATTAGAGATTAGGGTTTGAATTAAGGTTTTAAGTTAAAAATAGGGTTAGAATTTGGGTTTGGGTTTAAAATTAGGGTTTAAAGTCAAAATTAGGGTTTAGGGTTTGAATTAGGGTTTTGAGCTAAAAATAGGGTTTTGGGTCAAAATAGGGTTAGAATTAGGGTTTTGGGTTAAAAATTAGTGTTTAGGATCAAAATTAGGATTTGGGGTTTGAAATAGGGTTTTGAGTTTAAAATAGGGTTTGGGTCAAAAATAGTGTTAAAATTAGGGTGTTGGGTTAAAATATAGGGTTTCGTGTCAAAATTAGGGTTCTGGGTTAAAATTAGGGTGTTGGGTTAAAATATAGCGTTCTGGGTCAAATTAAGGGTCCAAATTAGGTTAAAATAGTGTTTTGGTTCAAAAATAGGGTTATAATTAGGGTCTTGGGTTAAAATTAGGGTTTTGTGTTAAAATTAGGGTTTTGGGAAAAATTAGGGTTCTGGGTCAAATTTAGGGTTTCGGATCAAAACTAGGGTTTATGGTTTGAATTAGGGTTGAGTTTAAAATAGGGTTTTGGGTCAAAAATAGGGTTATAATTAGGGTTTTGGGTCAAAATTAGGGTTTTGGAAAAAATTATGGTACTGGGTCAAATTTAAGGTTTAGGATTAAAAATAGGGTTTAGGGTTTGAATTAGGGTTTTGCGTTTAAAATAGGGTTTTGGGTCAAAAATAAGGTTAGAATTAGGGTTTGGGGTTAAAATTTGGGTATTGGGTCCAAATTAGGGTTTTGGATCAAAATTAGAGATTAGGGTTTGAATTAAGGTTTTAAGTTAAAAATAGGGTTAGAACTAGGGTTTTGGTTTAAAATTAGGGTTTAGGGTTTGAATTAGGGTTTTGAGCTAAAAATAGGGTTTTGGGTCAAAATAGGGTTAGAATTAGGGTTTTGGGTTAAAATTAGTGCTTATGATCAAAATTAGGGTCTAGGGTTTAGGGTTTGAATTAGGGTTTTGAGTTTAAAATAGGGTTTTGGGTCAAAAATAGCGTTAAAATTAGGGTGTTGGGTTAAAATATAGGGTTTCGTGTCAAAATTAGGGTTCTGGGTTAAAATTAGGGTGTTGGGTTAAAATATAGGGTTCTAGGTCAAATTTAGGGTCCCAATTAGGTTTAAATAGTGTTTTGGTGCAAAAATAGGGTTAGAATTAGGGTCTTGGGTTAAAATTAGGGTCTTGTGTTAAAATTAGGGTTTTGGGAAAAATTAGGGTTCTGGGTCAAATTTAGGGTTTCAGATCAAAACTAGGGTTTATGGTTTGAATTAGGGTTGAGTTTAAATAGTGTTTTGGGTCAAAATAAGGTTAGAGTTAGGGTTTGGGGTTAAAATTTGGGTATTGTGTCCAAATTATGGTTTTGGTTTAAAATTAGGGTTTCGGGTCAAAATTAGGGTTCTGGGTCAGATTTAGGGTTTAGGGTTTGAAATAGGGTTTTGGGTCAAAAATAGGGATAGAATTTAGGTTTTGCGTTAAAATTAGGGTTACAGGTCAAAATTAGGTTTTTGGGTCAAATTTTGGGTTTAGGGTCAAAATTAGCGTTTAGGGTTTGAATTAGGGTTTTGAGTTAAAAATAAGGTTTTTGGTCAAAATAGGGTTAGAATTAGGGTTTTGGGTCAAAACTTGGGTTTTGGGTCAAAATTAGGGTTTAGGGTTTGAATTAAGGTTTTGAGTTAAAAGGGTTTTGGGTCAAAAATAAGGTTAGAATTAGGGATTTCGGTCAAAATTAGGGCTCTGGGTTAAAATTAGGGTTTTGGGTCAAAATTAGGGTTTTTGGTACAAATTAGGGTTTAGGGTTTGAATTAGGGTTTTGTGTTAAAAATAGGTTTTTGGGTCAAAAATAGGGCTTAAGGTTAGAATTTGGGTTAGAATTAGTATTTTGAGTAAAATTAGGGTTTCGGGTCAAAATTAGGGTTCGGGGTCAAATTTTTGGTTTAGGTTTTGAAATTGGGTTTGGGGTCAAAATTAGGGTTAGAATTAGGGTTTTACGTCAAAATTAGGGCTTTGTGATAAAATTAGGGTTTTGGGTCAAACATAGGATTTAGGGTTTGAATTAGGTTTTTGAGTTAAAAATAGGTTTTTGGGTCAGAATTAGGGTTAGAATTAGTGTTTTGGATCAAAAATAAGGTTAGGATTAGGGTTTTGGTTTAAAATTAGGGTTTTGGGTCAAAATTAGGGTTCTGGGTCAGATTCAGGGTTTAGGGTCAAAATTAGGATTTAGGGTTTGAAATAGGGTTTTGAGTTTAAAATAGGGTTTTGGGTC
The DNA here is from genome assembly GCA_030762895.1 of Sophora flavescens. Classification (NCBI taxonomy): domain Eukaryota; kingdom Viridiplantae; phylum Streptophyta; class Magnoliopsida; order Fabales; family Fabaceae; genus Sophora; species Sophora flavescens. The sequence goes on along the minus strand of JAUPTC010000010.1, from coordinate 13,509,207 downwards.
AAAATAGGGTTAAAATTAGGGTTTGGGGTTAAAATTTGGGTATTGGGTCCAAATTAGGGTTTTGGATCAAAATTAGATATTAGGATTTGAATTAAGGTTTTAAGTTAAAAATAGGGTTAGAATTAGGGTTTTGGTTTAAAATTAGGGTTTAGATTCAAAATTAGGGTTTAGGGTTTGAATTAGGGTTTTGAGCTGAAAATAGGGTTTTGGGTCAAAATAGGGTTAGAATTAGGGTTTTGGGTTAAAATTAGTGTTTAGGATCAAAATTAGGGTTTAGGTTAAAATATAGTGTTTCGTGTCAAAATTAGGGTTCTGGGTTAAAATTAGGGTTTTGTGTTAAAATTAGGGTTTTGGGAAAAATTAGGGATCTGGGTCAAATTTAGGGTTTCGGATGAAAACTAGGGTTTATGGTTTGAATTAGGGTTGAGTTTAAAATAGGGTTTTGGGTCAAAAATAAGGTTAGAGTTAGGGTTTGGGGTTAAAATTTGGGTATTGTGTCCAAATTATGGTTTTGGTTTAAAATTAGGGTTTCGGGTCAAAATTAGGGTTCTGGGTCAGATTTCGGGTTTAGGGTTTGAAATGGGTTTTGGGTTAAAAATAGGGTTAGAATTTGGGTTTTGCGTTAAAATTAGGGTTACATGTCAAAATTAGGTTTTTGGGTCAAATTTTGGGTTTAGGGTCAAAATTAGCGTTTAGGGTTTGAATTAGGGTTTTGAGTTAAAAATAAGGTTTTCAGTCAAAATAGGGTTAGAATTAGGGTTTTGGGTCAAAACTTGGATTTTGGGTCAAAATTAGGGTTTAGGGTTTGAATTAAGGTTTTGAGTTAAAAGGGTTTTGGGTCAAAAATAAGGTTAGAATTAGGGTTTTTGGTCAAAAATAGGGTTCAGGGTTAAAATTAGGGGTTTGGGTCAAAATTAGGGTTTTTGGTACAAATTAGGGTTTAGGGTTTGAATTAAGGTTTTGAGTTAAAAATAGGTTTTTGTGTCAAAAATCGGTCTTAAGGTTAGAATTTGGGTTAGAATTAGGATTTTGTGTAAAATTAGGGTTTCGGGTCAAAATTAGGGTTCGGGGTCAAAATTAGGGTTTAGGGTCAAAATTAGGGTTTAGGTTTTGTAATAGGGTTTTGGGTCAAAATTAGGGTTAGAATTAGGGTTTTAGGTCAAAATTAGGGCTTTGTGATAAAATTAGGGTTTTGGGTCAAACATAGGATTTAGGGTTTGAATTAGGTTTTTGAGTTAAAAATAGTTTTTTGGGTCAGAAATAGGGTTAGAATTAGGGTTTTGGATCAAAAATAAGGTTAGAATTAGGGTTTTGGTTTAAAATTAGGGTTTTGGGTCAAAATTAGGGTTCTGGGTCAGATTCAGGGTTTAGGGTCAAAATTATGATTTAGGGTTTGAAATAGGGTTTTGAGTTTGAAATTATGATTTAGGGTTTGAAATAGGGTTTTGAGTTTGAAATTGGGTTTTGGGTGAAAAATAGGGTTAGAATTAGGGTTTTGGGTCAAAATCAGGGATTTGGGTCAAAATCAGGGATTTGGGTTACAATTAGGGTTTTGGGTTAAAATTAGTGTTTAGGATCAAATTTAGGGTTTAGGATTTGAATTTGGGTTTCGAGTTTAAAATAGGGTTTTGGGTCAAAAATAGGGTTAAAATTCGGGTTTTGGGTTAAAATTTTGGGTTTCGGGTCAAAATTAAGGTTCTGGGTCAAAATTAGGGTTTAGGGTTAGAATTAGGTTTTTGGGTAAAATTAGGGTTTCAGGTCAAAATTAGGGTTTTGGGTCAAATTTAGGATTTAGGGTTTGAATTAGGTTTTGAGTTTAAAATAGGGTTTTGGGTCAAAAATAGGGTTAGAATTAGGGTTTTGGGTTAAAATTAGGGTACTCGGTCAAATTTATGGTTTAGGATCAAAATTAGGGTTTAGGGTTTTGACAGGCGTCGTGCTTACGCACGCGCGCGCGATTCCGGCAAGTGTACCGGATTGTCGCCAAGTAATAAAAGATATCGATCCCACAGAGACTGTGATCTCGAATCGCAACCAATTATCAAATTGGTAAATCTGGACTGTATAAAAAGGATTTGTATTTTGAAAAGGTTTTGAATTTGAATTAAGAGATAAATAAAACAGAATCAAATAAAACAGAAAACAAATCTTTTTGTGGTTTTTGGATCTAAATGGATTCCTAGGGATTTAGGTTACCAACAAGATCGTTTACGTTGCTAAGTCGATTACCCTCGTTAATTATCGAAATTGCCTTGAAGGCGAGTTTATCCTCAAATAGCTTAAGCTCCCTCTCGGGTTACAAAAACCGTGCCCAATTGACCCGACCCCTACTCTCGTGGTAGCCGAACTCAGATTGGACCCTTTGCGTTTCGTGACAACTCGTTGATCCTCGAGGGACGGCTTCTAACTCTCGTGATTTCAGTCCCAAGTCTGACTCTATAGATCCGACACCTAAGTTCACCGCTAGGTTCCTCCTTAGAATGTCTAAGTCATGCAAATAAACCTAAGTTCACCGCTAGGTTCCTCCTTAGAATATCTACGTCTCGCAAATAAGCGGCCGCCGAATTTACGAGTGATTAGAACACTAGAAATCAGATCTAAAGCAAAATCGAAATTAACAAAGATATTACATCAAATTTACAACATAAATCGAGTCTCGGGCATGGCCCCAATCCCTAGAAACTAAGCTACTACTCCAGCCTTGCCATGGAGATGACAAGCCTGGTTACAAATAACATGAAAATAAACTAAGAAGAGAGGAGGAGGAGAAGAGAGATCCTAAATAATAGCCTAAGTAGCAGCCCAAAAAGTCTGTGTGTATATTTGCCTCTGACTTGGTCCTTATTTATAGAATTGGGAAGTTTGAATCCCAATCTAACTCAAATTCTGATCCAAAGCAGTTGCTTCTGATCCAAGTAATGCGCGTCACGGCCGTGATGGTCATCACGGCCAGGCCGTGACGGCTTCTGCCACGGGCACTTCTGCAGGATTCTGAACTTTCGCGACGTGAAAGCCTTCTCGCGACGCGAGACTTGAATTTTCCAGCTTGTCACGACCGTGGTAGAAATTACGGCTAGGCCGTGACGGTCTCTGACTTGTGGGGGTTTTAGGTCACGGCCGTGATGGTCATCACGGCCAGGCCGTGACAGACTCTGACTTCATCCTTTCTTCCTTTTCAGTTTTGCTCGATCATGGCCGTGATGGGCATCACGGCTAGGCCGTGATGGGCTCTGTTTGGCTCATTTTCTTCACTTTTCAAGCCCTATTTTCATCCAAACTCCATCATGGTTGATATTGAGCATTTTACCCTTGATTTCTGCAAAACAACACCATGAAAACCGCCTTACCCGTTCCAAAGGAAAATTAACCATAAATCAAATTAAATATGCCTAAACTACATGAAAATGCATGCAAAATGATAGACAAAGATGAGGTGAAATCACACTCATCAAATCACCCCAAGCTTAAGATTTTGCTTGTCCTCAAGCAATTACCAAGGCCATAAGATATAAATCAATCAAAGCATGGATAGTGAACCAAGAACCCGAGAAACCAATCCAAGTGACAGGCATTTTTAAATAAATTTCCACGAGATAATCGATTTCAAGTCCAATTAGAAGCTTAGGTTCTTCAAATTCATATTCTCACCGATTTAGGCACTCGTCTCACCTCACTCAAGTGTTCCAGGGTATATGACATTTCGCTCAATTTCCTCAAGGAAAGTACTCTACCATAGGCTTGACTATTAACCAAATCTCTACTTTATTAATGAAAACACGTAAGAATCAAGAGGTCTTTTTATTTGGTTGTAACGGGGCCATGGGATTAATCGTTAGGTGGGGAAACCAAGAAAAGGGAATATTCTAGAGGGCTAAACTGAGTATCAAACATCGCAAAGCATGACACCTTCTAAAATACCCTTTTGGGCTTTGATTCACTTTTCCACCCTTTTTTTTTCTTCTTCTTTTTATTTTTATTTCTCGCTTTCTTTTGTCATCCCCTTCCCCATTTTTTTGTGTTTATTTCATTTTATTTATTTGGAGAAGGGGAGATTTTCAGCTCAAGAGAAATATTTTCTAATTTTTCATCCCATACTTTTTCAAACTACCTTTTTACCCTTTTGTAATACTTTAAAAGGTGCCATACCAAGCATTATTCATCAAAACATTTCATGGTACCAAGAAAAGTATTTTATTCTTTTAGGCTCAAAATTGGGCAACTAAGGGGTAGCATTTAATCAATCAAAGCTCAGAAGGCCGGAAAAATACCTAGTGCCTCAATCATTTTCAAAAATGTTTTCAAAAATTTTCAAGTTTCAAAACGGTTTCAAGTCAAGTTCTAGAAAATACAATCCAAGAGGAATTAAAACACTCTATCACAAGGAATGGGGTAGATTTAGTGAGTACCCCTTTTTTGGCTCAAAATCTTACATTTAGTAGTTCAAAAATCAGCGAGAAACACAAATCTAGAGAACCACATGCTAATTATTAACTATCGAAAGATCATCTCAAGAATTTTTATTTTTAGCCTTGTCTCAAGAATAAAAAAAAAATTGGGTTCAAAAATTCACTATCTCAATTCATTTGGCACCAAGTTCTCACAATTGGATGCATATTCTAAGTGAGGGGCAATCTAGAGAATGTGATCATACCAAACTATGCCTATGTCAATGCAATATGAATGCAACAATGCAAATGCAAAAATACCCCTACCCCAAGCTTAAAACTTACATTGTCCCCAATGTAAATAATCAAGTCGGAGAGAGGAGAAAAATTGGAACAACTTACCGAGGTGGTAGGGGGTGTTGGCTCACATTCCTGCCAAAAGCTTGCTGGAAGCTGTATCACGGCCGTGAGGCTCTTCACGGGCAGGCCGTGATCAATTATGTCTATGGGAGCTGGCCTGTCACGGCCGTGACATGAATCACGACTAGGCGGTGATGGCCTCTGACTTCATTAGTCCTTGCTCTTTTTGTTCTTCCTTCCTCTTCAACCTGAAAACACCAGATAAATCTATTAATTTATGATTTTTTGGCTCTTGATCTTCTCAAATTATTCAAGAGCTAAATTCCAAAAGAAAAGGAAAAGGGAAAGAAAACTTGGGTTGCCTCCCAAGAAGCGCTTGTTTATGGTCCTAAGCTTGACCAAACTTCCTTCAATCAATCGGGGCCGGCTGGGCGTAGAAGTGCAGGAACACTTCTTTTCCATGGAACTCCTTCGAAAAGCCGATTCTGCTCATACGGCCAATTACGCTTCCGCTTCGCTCTTTTCATTCGGAGCTTCCTGGCCTTACTTCCTCCCGGCGGAAGTTTTGTTTCCACATGATCAGCAACTCCAACTCCATCACCATTTGGTGCATCATCAGCCATGCAAATCTTCGGAGTTGCTTCCATGTTGAGCTCTTCCTTTACCACTGGAGACGTGATATCGATCCTGCACACATGGCTCTCAAAAGGAGGGTTGTTATATGAGTTAGTAAATTCAAAATCGACCCTACCTTCCTCTACATTTAGAGAGAGTTTGCCATTCCTTACGTCTATTACTGCTCCAGTGGTGGCCAAGAATGGCCTTCCTAAAATGATGGGGAATTCAGAATTCCCTTTCATGTCCAATACCAGGAAATCGGTAGGGATGAAGAATTTCCCTACCTTTACAGGAACATTCTCTAGTATGCCTAGAGGAGTCCTAGTTGAGCCATCCGCAAATTGTAAGGAGAATTTGAACGGACTCAACTCTTTGCTTCCCAACCTTTCCAAGATAGTGAGGGGCATCAAGCTCGCACTAGCCCCTAGGTCACATAAGGCTTGGTCTATTTGCACTTTTTCAATCGAGCAAGCGATAGAGAAACTACCTGGGTCTTTCAGCTTAGGTGGCATTTTAGTTTCTATATCTACTAGCTTTTTCCTGACCAACCTTTGTGGGAAAGGTATCGGGGGTTGGTACGGTGGTGGAGGGACATACTTTGGTTCTGGCTCTTCCTTTTCGCTCATGTCTTCCTCTGGTTCCACGTCCTTTTCCCCCAACCCAAGCTTATCATCCCTCAAGTGTATGGCATTACAATGCTCAATGGGATTAACTTCGGGTTGACCCGGGAACGTACCCTTAGGTCTCGAGTATGTGCTGGCTTGTTGGGCAATCTGGGTTTCTAGCATCTTGTTATGAGTGGCTAAGTTGTCTACCTTAGATGCTAGCTCCTTTATCGCCTCGTTTACAGCCATGCCTTGTTGTCTAAACTCCTCATTTTGTTTTGTTTGGGTTTCAACAAAACTTTCCAATAAAGATTCGAGTTTAGATTGCTGTACCTGAGGATACCCCTGTGTGGGTTTCCTATTACCTTGGCCCTCTTGGAACTCATGGTTGAGCGTGTTGCTGTAGTTGCCATAGGAGAGGTAAGGGTTGTTCTTCCTCTGGTTGTAGGGATTTGGGGGAGCATAATTGGGCAACTTCGGGTTCGTGTCGTAGAAGTTGTGACAAGCGTTCACTTGTTCCCCCGAAGCGCCGGATCCATGAGCAATACCTCGCGGGCACTCCATGATGTCGTGTCCCTGCATTCCACAAATCTCACAAACCATGTTAGTAGCACCTATTGCACTCACATTAGCCCTTTCAAGCTGATCAAAACGTTTATTAAGTGAGTCTATTTTTGACATTATAAGATCAGTGCTATTTACTTCGAACTTACCCCCCGAAATCTTGTTCGGGTTATTACCTCTTTCTGAACCCCATTGGTGGTAGTTGGTGGCCACGTTTTCAATGATGTTGAATGCCTCAGTCAGAGGCCTATTCATAAAGGCTCCACCAGCTGCAGAATCAAGTGACACCTTCAAAGAGTAGTCCAATCCGTTGTAGAAGGTGTGCACTAGTAACCACCTCTCGAGTCCATGGTGTGGGCAAGACTCCAGCAGTCCCTTGTAGCGATCCCAAGCTTCCGATAAGGATTCTCCATCTTTTTGGAAGAAGCCGGTGATCTGGGTTCGTATATAGGCCGTCTTGGATGGAGGGAAGAATTTCTCCAAGAACGCCTGTTCCAGTTGGTCCCAAGTAGACAAGGTGTTGGCGGGTATTTGCTTTAGCCAAGCCTTTGCCTTTCCAGTCAGAGATGAGGGGAATAACCTTAAGCGTATAGCATCGACCGGAGCACCATGAATCCTAATTGCATCGGTGAACTCCAAGAATGTTTCTACGTGATCAGTTGGGTCCTCCGAGGGCAATCCTCCGAAATGGTGCTGCCTAATCATGTTGATTAGCATAGGCGGTATAGTGTAGTTCTCCGCCTCAATCTCTGGCCTGGCGATCCCAGTTCGCAAACCCCTAGCATTTGGGGCTGCGTAGTCCTTCAAAGGTTTCGTATCCGGAAGATTCACCATGAGTGGAATGGGAATCAACTTTTCTCCCTCTCTTTGTAGTCTCCTACGTCTGTGAAAGGTCCTCTCGATTTCTGGATCAACCTCACTAAGGCTCCCAAGACTTAGGGATCTTTGCGTATAACGCACAGAGAGATGGATACACTAGAAGGAAAGAAAATTTTTTTTTCCAGATATAAAAACTAAATAAATAAATAAAAATAAAAGGTCCAGAAAAATCAATTCAAAAATTGAATTGAGATTCGAAAACGCACAGTCCCCGGCAACGGCGCCAAAAACTTGACAGGTGTCGTGCTTACGCACGTGCGCACGATTCCGGCAAGTGTACCGGATTGTCGCCAAGTAATTAAAGATATCGATCCCACAGAGACTGTGATCTCGAATCGCAACCAATTATCAAATTGGTAAATCTGGACTGTATAAAAAGGATTTGTATTTTGAAAAGGTTTTGAATTTGAATTAAGAGATAAATAAAACAGAATCAAATAAAACAGAAAACAAATCTTTTTGTGGTTTTTGGATCTAAATGGATTCCTAGGGATTTAGGTCACCAACAAGATCGTTTACGTTGCTACGTCGATTACCCTCGTTAATTACCGAAATTGCCTTGAAGGCGAGTTTATCCTCAAATAGCTTAAGCTCCCTCTCGGGTTACAAAAACCGTGCCCAATTGACCTTACCCCTACTCTCGTGGTAGCCGAACTCAGATTGGACCCTTTGTGTTTCGTGACAACTCGTTGATCCTCGAGGGACGGCTTCTAACTCTCGTGATTTCAGTCCCAAGTCTGACTCTATAGATCCGACACCTAAGTTCACCGCTAGGTTCCTCCTTAGAATGTCTAAGTCATGCAAATAAACCTAAGTTCACCGCTAGGTTCCTCCTTAGATTATCTACGTCTCGCAAATAAGCAGCCGCCGAATTTACGAGTGATTAGAACACTAGAAATCAGATCTAAAGCAAAATCGAAATTAACAAAGATATTACATTAAATTTACAACATAAATCGAGTCTCGGGCATGGCCCCAATCCCTAGAAACTAAGCTACTACTCCAGCCTTGCCATGGAGATGACAAGCCTGGTTACAAATAACATGAAAATAAACTAAGAGAAGAGAGGAGGAGAAGAAGAGAGATCCTAAATAATAGCCTAAGTAGCAGCCCAAAAAGTCTGTGTGTATATTTGCCTCTGACTTGGTCCTTATTTATAGAATTGGGAAGTTTGAATCCCAATCTAACTCAAATTCTGATCCAAAGCAGTTGCTTCTGATCCAAGTAATGCGCGTCACGGCCGTGATGGCCATCACGGCCAGGCCGTGACGGCTTCTGCCTCGGGCACTTCTGCAGGATTCTGAACTTTCGCGACGCGAAAGCCTTCTCGCGACGCGAGACTTGAATTTTCCAGCTTGTCACGGCCGTGGTAGAAATTACGGCTAGGTCGTGACGGTCTCTGACTTGTGGGGGTTTTAGGTCACGGCCGTGATGGTCATCACGGCCAGGCCATGACAGACTCTGACTTCAGCCTTTCTTCGTTTTTAGTTTTGCTCGATCATGGCCGTGATGGGCATCATGGCTAGGCCGTGATGGGCTCTGTTTGGCTTATTTTCTTCACTTTTCAAGCCCTATTTTCATCCAAACTCCATCATGGTTGATCTTGAGCATTTTACCCTTGATTTCAGCAAAACAACACCACGAAAACCGCCTTACCCGTTCCAAAGGAAAATTAACCATAAATCAAATTAAATATGCCTAAACTACATGAAAATGCATGCAAAATGATAGACAAAGATGAGGTGAAATCACACTCATCAGGTTTGAATTAGGGTTTTGAGTTTAAGATAGGGTTTGGGTCAAAATAGGGTTAGAATTAGGGTTTTGGGTCCAAACTTGGGTTTTGGGTCAAAATTAGGGTTTTGGGCCAAAATTAGGGTTTAGGGTTTGATTTAGGGTTAGAATTAGGCTTTTGGGTAAAATTAGGGTTTTGGGTCAAAATCACGGTTCTGAGTCAAATTTAGGGTCCAAATTAGGGTTTAGGGTTTGAATTAGGTTTGAGTTTAAAATAGGGTTTTGGGTCAAAAATAGGGTTAGAATTAGGGTTTTGGGTTAAAATTAGGGTTTTGAGTTAAAAATAGGGTTCCGGGTCAAATTTAGGGTTTAGGATCAAAATTAGGGTTTAGGGTTTGAATTAGGGTTTTGAGTTAAAAATGGGTTTTTGGGTCAAAAATAGGTTTAGAATTAGGGTTTTGGGTTAAAATTAGGGTTTTGGGTCAAAATTAGGGTTTACCGTTAGAATTAGGGTTTTGGGTAAAATTAGGGTTTTTGGTTTGAAATAGGGTTTTGGGTCAATAATAGGGTTAGAATAAGGATTTTAGGTCAAAATTAGGGCTTTGGTTTAAAATTAGGGTTTTGGGTCAAACATAGGGTTTAGGGTTTGAATTAGGGTTTTGAGATAAAAATAGGTTTTCGGGTCAGAAATAAGGTTAGAATTAGGGTTTCGGGTTAAAATTAGGGTTTAGGGTCAAAATTAGGGTTTTGAGTAAAAATAGGATTTTGGGTCAAAAATAGGGTTACAATTAGGGTTTGGGGTCAAAATTAGGGCTTTGGGTTAAAATTAGGGTTTTGGGTTAAAATTAGGGTTTTGGTTTAAAATTAGGGTTTCGGGTGAAAATTAGGGTTCTGGGTCAAATTTAGGGTTTAGGGGTTAGAATTAGGCTTTTTGGTAAAATTAGGGTTTCGGGTCAAAATTTGGGTTCTGGGTCAAGTTTAAGGTCCAAATTAGGGTTTTGGATTTGATTTGGTTGAGTTTAAAATAGGGTTAGAATTAGGGTTTTGGGTTAAAATTAGGGTTTTGAGTGAAAATTAGGGTTTTGGAAAAAAATTAGGATTCTGGGTCAAATTTAGTGTTTAGGATCAAAATTAGGGTTTAGGGTTTGAATTAGGGTTTTGAGCTTAAAATAAGGTTTTGTGTCAAAAATAAGGTTAGAAAGCTTGGGGTTAAAATTTTGGTATTGGGTCAAAATTAGAGTTTAGGGTTTGAATTAAGGTTTTGAGTTACAAATAGGGTTAGAATTAGGGTTTTGGCTCAAAATTAGAGTTTAGGGTTTGAATTAATGTTTTGAGTTTAAAATAGGGTTTTGGATCAAAAATAAGGTTAGAATTAGGGTTTTGGTTTAAAATTAGGGTTTTGGGTCAAAATTAGGGTTCTGGGTCAGATTCAGGGTTTAGGGTCAAAATTAGGGTTTAGGGTTTGAAATAGGGTTGTGTTTAAAATAGGGTTTTGGGTCAAAAATAGGGTTGGAATTAGGGTTTTGGGTCAAAATCAAGGCTTTGGGTTACAATTAGGGTTTTGGGTTAAAATTTTGGGTTTCGGGTCAAAATTAAGGTTCTGGGTCAAAATTAGGGTTTAGGGTTAGAATTAGGCTTTTGGATAAAATGAGGGTTTCGGGTCAAAATTAGGGTTATGGGTCAAATTTAGGGTTTTGGGTTGGAATAGGGTTTTGAGTTTAAAATAGGGTTTTGGGTCATAAATAGGGTTATAATTAGGGTTTAGGGTTAAAATTAGGGTTTTGGGAAAAATTAGGGTATTGGGTCAAATTTAAGGTTTAGGATTTGAATTAGGGTTTTGCGTTTAAAATAGGGTTTGGGTCAAAATTGGGTTAAAATTAGGGTTTTAGGTTAGAATTAGGGTTAGAATTAGGTTTTTGGATAAAATGAGGGTTTCGGGTCAAAATTAGGGTTATGGGTCAAATTTAGGGTTTAGGGTTTGAATTAGGTTTTGAGTTTAAAATAGGGTTTTGTGTCTAAAATAGGGTTATAATTAGGGGTTTTCGGTTAAAATTAGGGTTTTGGGAAAAATTAAGGTACTGGGTCAAATTTAAGTTTTAGGATCAAAATTAGGGTTTAGGGTTTGAATTAGGGTTTTGCGTTTAAAATAGGGTTTTGGGTCAAAAATAAGGTTAGAATTAGGGTTTGGGGTTAAAATTTGGGTATTGGGTCCAAATTAGGGTTTTGGATCAAAATTAGAGATTTGGTTTTGAATTAAGGCTTTAAGTTAAAAATAGGGTTAGAATTAGGGTTTTGGTTTAAAATTAGGGTTTATAGTCAAAATTAGGGTTTAGGGTTTGAATTAGGGTTTTGAGCTAAAAATAGGGTTTTGGGTCAAAATAAGGTTAGAATTAGGGATTTGGGTTAAAATTAGTGTTTAGGATAAAAATTAGGGTTTAGGGTTTGAATTTGCTTTTTGAGATTAAAATAGGGTTTTGGGTCAAAAATAGCGTTAAAATTAGGGTGTTGGGTTAAAATATAGGGGTTCGTGTCAAAATTAGGGTTCTGGGTCAGATTTAGAGTTTAGGGTTTGAAATGGGGGTTTGGGTCAAAAATAGGGTTAGAATTTGGGTTTTGCGTTAAAATTAGGGTTACATGTCAAAATTAGGTTTTTGGGTCAAATTTTGGGTTTAGGGTCAAAATTAGCGTTTAGGGTTTGAATTAGGGTTTTGAGTTAAAAATAAGGTTTTTGGTCAAAATATGGTCAAAATTAGGGTTTAGGGTTTTTATTAAGGTTTTGAGTTAAAAGGGTTTTGGGTCTAAAATAAGGTTAGAATTAGGCTTTTGGGTCAAAATTAGGGCTCTGGGTTAAAATTAGGTTTTGGGTCAAAATTAGGGTTTTTGTTACAAAATAGGGTTTAGGGTTTGAATTAGGTTTTGAGTTAAAAATAGGTTTTTGGGTCAAAAATAGGGCTTAAGGTTAAAATATGGGTTAGAATTAGGGTTTTGGGTAAGGTTTCGGGTCAAAATTAGGGTTCGGAGTCAAATTTAGGGTTTAGGGTCAAAATTAGGGTTTAGGTTTTGAAATAGGGTTTTGGGTCAAAATTAGGGTTAGAATTAGGGTTTTAGGTCAAAATTAGGGCTTTGGGATAAAATTAGGGTTTTGGGTCAAACATAGGATTTAGGGTTTGAATTAGGTTTTTGAGTTAAAAATAGGTTTTTGGGTCAGAAATAGGGTTAGAATTAGGGTTTCGGTTCAAATTTTGGGTTTAGGGTCAAAATTAGGGGTTTGAGTTAAAAATAGGAATTTGGGTCAAAAATAGTGTTAGAATTAGGGTTTTGGGTCAAAATTAGGGCTTCGGGTTAAAATTAGGGTTTTGGTTTAAAATTAGGATTTCAGATCAAAATTAGGGTTCTGGGTCAAAATTAGGCTTTTGGGTAAAATTAGGGTTTCGGGTCCGAATTAGGGTTCTGGGTCAAATTTAGGGTTTAGGGTCCAAATTAGGGTTTTGGGTTTGAATTAAGTTTTAAGTTTAAAATAGGGTTTTAGGTCAAAAATAGGGTTTGAAATAGGTTTTTGGGGTTAAAATTAGGGTATTGGGTCAAAATTAGGGTTTTGGGTCAGATTCTGGTTTTGGGGTCAAAATTTGGGTTTAGGGTTTGAAATAGGGTTTTGAGTTTAAAATAGGGTTTTGTGTCAAAATTAGGGCTTGGGGTTACAATTAGGGTTTTGGGTTAAAATTAGTGTTTAGGATCAAAATTAGGGTTTAGGGTTTGAATTTTGGTTTTGAGTATAAAATAGGGTTTTGGGTCAAAAATAGGGTTAAAATTAGGGGTTTGGGTTAAAATTTAGGGTTTCAGGTCAAAATTAGGGTTATGGGTCACAATTAGGGTTTAGGGTTTTAATTAGGGTTATAATTATGTTTTTGGGTAAAATTAGGGTTTCGAGTCCAAATTAGGGTTCTGGGTCAAATTTAGGGTTTAGGGTTTGTAATATGGTTTTGAGTTTAAAATAGAGTTTTGAGTCAAAATTAGTGTTAGAATTAGGGTTTTAGGTCAAAATGAGGTCTCTGTGTTAAAATTAGGGTTTTGGTTCAAACATAGGGTTTAGGGTTTGAATTAGGGTTTTGAGTTAAAAATAGGTTTTTGGGTCAGAAATAGGGTTAGAATTAGGGTTTTGGGTCAAAATTAGGGCTTTGGGTTAAAATTTGGGTTGTGGTTTAAAATTAGGGTTTCGGGTCAAAATTAGGGTTCTGGGTCAAATTTAGGATTTAGGGTTTGAATTAGGTTTTGAGTTTAAAATAGGGTTTTGGTTCAAAAATAGGGTTACAATTAGGGTTTTGGGTTAACATTAGGGTAATGGGTCAAATTTATGGTTTAGGATCAAAATTAGGGTTTAGGGTTTGAATTAGGGTTATAATTAGGGTTTTGGGTAAAATTAGGGTTTTGGGTCAAAATCACGGTTCTGGGTCAAATTTAGGGTCCAAATTAGGGTTTAGGGTTTGAATTAGGTTTAGTTTAAAATAGGGTTTTGGGTCAAAAATAAGGTTAGAATTAGGGTTTTGGGTTAAAATTAGGGTTTTGAGTTAAAATTAGGGTTCCGGGTCAAATTTAGGGTTTAGGATCAAAATTAGGGTTTTGGGTTTGAATTAGGGTTTTGAGTTAAAAATAGGTTTAGAATTAGGGCTTAGGGTTAGAATTAGGGTTTTGGGTAAAATTAGGGTTTCTGGTTTGAAATAGGGTTTTGGGTCAATAATAGGGTTAGAATAAGGGTTTTAGGTCAAAATTAGGGCTTTGGGTTAAAATTAGGGTTTTGGATCAAACATAGGGTTTAGGGTTTGAATTAGGGTTTTGAGTTAAAAATAGGTTTTTGGGTTAGAAATAGGGATAGAATTAGGGTTTCGGGTTAAAATTAGGGTTTAGGGTCAAAATTAGGGTTTAAGGTTTGAATTAGGGTTTTGAGTTTAAAATAGGATTTTGGGTCAAAAATAGGGTTAGAATTAGGGTTTGGGGTCAAAATTAGGGCTTTGGGTTAAAATTAGGGTTTTGGTTTAAAATTAGGGTTTCGGGTCAAAATTAGGGTTCTGGGTCAAATTTAGGGTTTAGGGGTTATAATTAGGCTTTTTGGTAAAATTAGGGTTTTGGTCAAAATTTGGGGTCTGGGTCAAGTTTAGGGTCCAAATTAGGGTTTTGGATTTGATTTGGTTGAGATTAAAATAGGGTTAGAATTAGGTTTTGGGTCAAAATTAGGGTTTTGAGTGAAAATTTGGGTTTTGGAAAAAATTAGGGTTCTGGGTCAAATTTAGTCTTTAGGATCAAAATTAGGGTTTAGGGTTTGAATTAGGGTTTTGAGTTTAAAATAAGGTTTTGGGTCAAAAAAAAGGTTAGAATTAGGGTTTGGGGTTAAAATTTGGGTATTGGGTCAAAATTAGAGTTTAGGGTTTGAATTAAGGTTTTTAGTTACAAATAGGGTTAGAATTAGGGTTTTGGTTTAAAATTAGGGTTTCAAGTCAAAATTAGGGTTCTGGGTCAGATTTAGGGTTGAGGTTTTGAAATAGGGTTCTGAGTTTAAAAAAGGGTTTTGGGTCAAAAATAGGGGTAGAATTAGGGGTTTGCGTTAAAATAGGGTTACGGGTCAAAATTAGGTTTTTGGGTCAAATTTTGGGTTTAGGGTCAAAATTAAGGTTTAGGGTTTGAATTAGGGTTTTGAGTTAAAAATAGGATTTTGGGTCAAAAATAATGTTAGAATTAGGGTTTTGGGTCAAAATCAGGGCTTTGGGTTACAATTAGGGTTTTGGGTTAAAAGTAGTGTTTAGGATCAAATTTAGGGATTAGGGTTTGAATTAGGGTTTTGGGTTTAAAATAGGGTTTTGGGTCAAAAATAGGGTTAAAATTCGGGTTTTGGGTTAAAATTTTGGGTTTCGGGTCAAAATTAAGGTTCGGGGTCAAAATTAGGGTTTAGGGTTAGAATTAGGTTTTTGGGTAAAATTAGGGTTTCAGGTCAAAATTAGGGATCCGGGTCAAATTTAGGATGTAGGGTTTGAATTAGGTTTTGTGTTTAAAATAGGGTTTTGGGTTACAAATAGGGTTTGAATTAGGGTTTTGGGTTAAAATTAGGGTACTGGGTCAATTTTCTGGTTTAGGATCAAAATTAGGGTTTAGGGTTTTAATTAGGGTTTTGAGTTTAAGATAGGGTTTTGGGTCAAAATATGGTTAGAATTAGGGCTTCGGGTCCAAACTTGGGTTTTGGGTCAAAATTAGGGTTTTGGGTCAAAATTAGGGTTTAGGGTTTGAATTAGGGTTAGAATTAGGCTTTTGGGTAAAATTAGGGTTTCGGGTCAAAATCACGGTTCTGAGTCAAATTTAGGGTCCAAATTAGGGTTTAGGGTTTGAATTAGGTTTTGAGTTTAAAATAGGGTTTTGGGTCAAAATAGGGTTAGAATTAGGATTTTGGGTTAAAATTAGGGGTTTGAGATAAAATTAGGGTTCCGGGTCAAATTTAGGGTTTAGGATCTAAATTAGGGTTTAGGGTTTGAATTAGGGTTTTGAGTTAAAAATAGGTTTAGAATTAGGGTTTTGGGTAAAATTAGGGTTTCTGGTTTGAAATAGGGTTTTGGGTCAATAATAGGTTTAGAATTATGGTTTTGGGTTAAAATTAGGGTGCTGGGTCAAAATTAGGGCTTAGGGTTAGAATTAGGGTTTTGGGTAAAATTAGGGTTAGGGGTTTGAAATAGGGTTTTGGGTCAATAATAGGGTTAGAATAAGGGTTTTAGGTCAAAATTACGGCTTTGTGTTAAAATTAGGGTTTTGGGTCAAACATAGGGTTTAGGGTTTGAAATAGGATTTTGAGTTAAAAATAGGTTTTTGGGTCAGAAATAGGGTTAGAATTAGGGTTTCGGGTTAAAATTAGGGTTTAGGGTCAAAATTAGGGTTTAGGGTTTGAATTAGGGTTTTGAGTTAAAAATAGGATTTTTGGTCAAAAATAGGGTTAGAATTAGGGTTTGGGGTCAAAATTAGGGCATTGGGTTAAAATTAGGGTTTTGGGTTAAAATTAGGGTTTTGGTTTAAAATTAGGGTTTCGGGTCAAAATTAGGGTTCTGGGTCAAATTTAGGGTTTAGGGGTTAGAATTAGGCTTTTTGGTAAAATTAGTGTTTCGGGTCAAAATTTGGGTTCTGGGTCAAGTTTAGGGTCCAAATTAGGGTTTTGGATTTGATTGGGTTGAGTTTAAAATAGGGTTAGAATTAGGGTTTTGGGTTAAAATTAGGGTTTTGAGTGAAAATTAGGGTGTTTGAAAAAATTAGGGTTCTGGGTCAAATTTAGTGTTTAGGATCAAAATTAGGGTTTAGGGTTTGAATTAGGGTTTTGAGTTTAAAATAGGGTTTTGGGTCAAAAATAAGTTTAGAATTAGGGTTTGGGGTCAAAATTTGGGTATTGGGTCAAAATTAGAGTTTAGGGTTTGAATTAAGGTTTTGAGTTACAAATAGGGTCAGATTTAGGGTTTTGGTTTAGAATTAGGGTTTTGAGTTTAAAAAAGGGTTTTGGGTCAAAAATAGGGGTAGAATTAGGGGTTTGCGTTAAAATAGGGTTACGGGTCAAAATTAGGTTTTTGGGTCAAATTTTGGGTTTAGGGTCAAAATAAGGGTTTAGTGTTTGAATTAGGAGTTTGAGTTAAAAATAGGGTTTCGGGTCAAAAAAAGGGTTAGAATTAGGGGTTTGCGTTAAAATTAGGGTTACGGGTCAAAATTAGGTTTTTGGGTCAAATTTTGGTTTTAGGGTCAAAATTAGGGTTTAGGGTTTGAAATAGGGTTTTGAGTTTAAAATAGGGTTTTGGGTCAAAAATAGGGTTAGAATTACGGTTTTGGGTCAAAATTAGGGCTTTGGGTTACAATTAGGGTTTTGGGTCAAAATTAGTGTTTAGGATCAAAATTAGGGTTTAGGGTTTGAATTAGGGTTTTGACTTTAAGATAGGGTTTTGTGTCAAAAATTGCATTAAAATTAGGGTTTTGGGTCAAAATTTTGGTTTTGGGTCCAAATTAGGGTTTAGGGTTTGAATTTGGTTTAAAACTAGGGCTTCGGATCAAAATTAGTGTTATGGGTCAAATTTAGGGTTTAGTTTCAAAATTAGTGTTTGAATTAGGGCTTTGTGTTAAAAATAGGGTTTTGGGTCAAAAATAAGGTTAGAATTAGGGTTTTGGGTTAAAATTTAGGGTTTCAGGTAAAAATTAGGGTTCTGGATTAATATTAGGGTTTAGGGTTTGAATTAGGGTTAGAATTAGGCTTTTGGGTAAAATTAGGGTTTCGGGTCAAAATTAGGGTTCTGGGTTAAATTAAGGGTCCAAATTAGGGTTTAGGGTTTGAATTAAGTTTTGAGTGTAAAATAGGGTTTTGGGTCAAAAATAGGGTTAGAATTAGGGTTTTGGGTTAAAATTAGGGATTTGAGTTAAAATTTGGGTTTTGGGAAAAAGTAGGGTTATGGGTCAAATTTAGGGTGTAGGATCAAAACTAGGGTTTATGGTTTGAATTAGGGTTTTGAGTTTAAAATAGGGTTTTGGGTCAAAAATAAGGTTAGAGTTAGGATTTGGGGTTAAAATTTGGGAATTGGGTCCAAATTAGGATTTTGGTTTAAAATTAGGGTTTCAGGTCAAAATTAGGGTTCTGGGTCAGATTTCGGGTTTAGGGTTTGAAATAGGGTTTTGGGTCAAAAATAGGGTTAGAATTTGGGTTTTAGGTTAAAATTAGGGTTACGGGTCAAAATTAGCGTTTAGGGTTTGAATTAGGGTCCTGCGTTTAAAATAGGGTTTTGGGTCAAAATAGGGTTAAAATTAGGGTTTTGGGTTAGAATTAGGGTTAGAATTTGGCTTTTGGATAAAATGAGGGTTTCGGGTCAAAATTAGGGTTATGGGTCAAATTTAGGGTTTAGGGTTTGAATTAGGTTTTGAGTTTAAAATAGGGTTTTGGGTAAAAAATAGGGTTATAATTAGGGTTTTGGGTTAAAATTAGGGTTTTGGGAAAAATTAGGGTACTGGGTCAAATTTAAGGTTTAGGATCAAAATTAGGGTTTAGGGTTAGAATTAGGGTTTTGGGTTAAAACTTGGGTTTTAGGTCAAAATTAGGGTTTAGGGTTTGAATTAAGGTGTTGAGTTAAAAGGGTTTTGGGTCAAAAATAAAGTTAGAATTAGGGTTTTGGGTCAAAATTAGGGCTCTGGGTTAAAATTAGGGTTTTGGGTCAAAATTAGGGTTTTTGGTACAAATTAGGGTTTAGGGTTTGAATTAGGGTTGAGTTAAAAATAGGTTTTTGGGTCAAAAAAAGGGCTTAAGGTTAGAATTTGGGTTAGATTTAGTATTTTGGTTAAAATTAGGGTTTCGGGTTAAAATTAGGGTTTTGGGTCAAAATTAGGGTTTTAGGTCAAAATTAGGGCTTTGTGATAAAATTAGGGTTTTGGGTCAAACATAGGATTTAGGGTTTGAATTAGGTTTTTGAGTGAAAAATAGGTTTTGGGGTCAGAAATAGGGTTAGAATTAGGGTTTTGGATCAAAAATAAGGTTAGAATTAGGGTTTTGGTTTAAAATTAGGGGTTTGGGTCAAAATTAGGGTTTTGGGTCAGATTCAGGGTTTAGAGTCAAAATTATGATTTAGGGTTTGAAATAGGGTTTTGAGTTTAAAATAGGGTTTTGGGTCAAAATAGGGTTAAAATTAGGGTTTTAGGTTAGAATTAGGGTTAGAATTAGGCTTTTAGATAAAATGAGGGTTTCGGGTCAAAATTAGGGTTATGGGTCAAATTTAGGGTTTAGGGTTTAAATTGGGTTTTGAGTTTAAAATAAGGTTTTGGGTCCAAATTGGGTTATAATTAGGGTTTTGGGTTAAAATTAGGGTTTTGGTAAAAATTTGGGTACTGGGTCAAATTTAAGGTTTAGGATCAAAATCAGGGTTTATGGTTTGAGTTAGGGTTTTGCGTTTAAAATAGGGTTTTGGGTAAAAAATAAGGTTAGAATTAGGGTTTGGGGTTAAATTTTGGGTATTGGGTCCAAATTAGGGTTTTGGCTCAAAATTAGAGTTTAAGGTTTCAATTAAGGTTTTGAGTTAAAAATAAGGTTTTAGGTCAAAAATAGGGTTAGAATTAGGGTTTTGGTTTAAAATTAGGGTTTTGGGTCAAAATTTGGGTTATGGGTAAGATTTAGGGTTGAGTGTCAAAATTAAGGTTTAGGGTTTGAAATAGGGTTTTGAGTTAAAAATAGGTTTTTGGGTCAGAAATAGGGTTAGAATTATGGTTTTGGATCAAAAATAAGGTTAGAATTAGGGTTTTGGTTTAAAATTAGGGTTTTGGGTCAAAATTAGGGTTTTGGGTCAGATTCAGGGTTTAGGGTCAAAATTAGGATTTAGGGTTTGAAATAGGGTTTTGAGTTTAAAATAGGGTTTTGGGTCAAAATATTGTTAAAATTAGGGTTTTAGGTTAGAATTAGGGTTAGAATTAGGCTTTTGGATAAAATGAGGGTTTCGGGTCAAAATTAGGGTTATGGTTAAAATTTATGGTTTAGGGTTTGAATTAGGTTTTGAGTTTAAAATAAGGTTTTGGGTCAAAAATAGGGTTATAATTAGGGTTTTGGGTTAAAATTAGGCTTTTGGTAAAAATTAGGGTACTGGGTCAAATTTAAGGTTTAGGATCAAAATTAGGGTTTATGGTTTGAATTAGGGTTTTGCGTTTAAAATAGGGTTTTGGGTCAAAAATAAGGTTAGAATTAGGGTTTGGGGTTAAAATTTGGGTATTGGGTCCAAATTAGGCTTTTGGATCAAAATTAGAGATTAGGATTTGAATTAAGGTTTTAAGTTAAAAATAGGTTTAGAATTAGGGTTTTGGTTTAAAATTAGGGTTTAGATTCAAAATTAGGGTTTAGGGTTTGAATTAGGGTTTTGGGTCAAAATAGGGTTAGAATTAGGGTTTTGGGTTAAAATTAGTGTTTAGGATCAAAATTAGGGTTTAGGGTTTGAATTAGGGTTTTGAGTTTAAAATAGGGTTTTGGGTCAAAAATAGCGTTAAAATTAGGGTGTTGGGTTAAAATATAGGGTTTCGTGTCAAAATTAGGGTTCTGGGTTAAAATTAGGGTTTTGTGTTAAAATTAGGGTTTTGGGAAAAATTACGGTTCTGGGTCAAATTTAGGGTTTCGGATCAAAACTAGGGTTTATGGTTTGAATTAGGGTTGAGTTTAAAATAGGGTTTTGGGTAAAAAATAAGGTTAGAGTTATGGTTTGGGGTTAAAATTTGGGTATTGTGTCCAAATTATGGTTTTGATTTAAAATTAGGGTTTCGGGTCAATATTAGGGTTCTGGGTCAGAATTAGGGTTTAGGGTTTGAAATGGGTTTTGGGTTAAAAATAGGGTTAGAATTTGGGTTTTGCGTTAAAATCAGGTTCTGAGTCAAAATTAGGTTTTTGGGTCAAATTTTGGGCTTAGGGTCAAAATTAGCGTTTAGGGTTTGAATTATGGTTTTGAGTTAAAAATAAGGTTTTTGGTCAAAATAGGGTTAGAATTAGGGTTTTGTGTCAAAACTTGGATTTTGGGTCAAAATTAGGGTTTAGGGTTTGAATTAAGGTTTTGAGTAAAAAGGGTTTTGGGTTAAAAATAAGGTTAGAATTAGGGTGATCGGTCAAAAATAGGGTTCAGGGTTAAAATTAGGGTTTTGGGTCAAAATTAGGGTTTTTGGTACAAATTAGGGTTTAGGGTTTGAATTAAGGTTTTGAGTTAAAAATAGGTTTTTGGGTCAAAAATCGGGCCTAAGGTTAGAATTTGGGTTAGAATTAGGATTTTGGGTAAAATTAGGGTTTCGGGTCAAAATTAGGGTTCGGGGTCAAATTTACGGTTTAGGGTCAAATTTAGGGTTTAGGTTTTGAAATAGGGTTTTGGGTCAAAATTAGGGTTAGAATTAGGGTTTTAGGTCAAAATTAGGGCTTTGTTATAAAATTAGGCTTTTGGGTCAAACATAGGATTTAGGGTTGGAATTAGGTTTTTGAGTTAAAAATAGTTTTTGGGGTCAGAATAAGGGTTTTGGATCAAAAATAAGGGTAAGAATTAGGGTTTTGGTTTAAAATTAGGGTTTTGGGTCAAAATTAGGGTTCTGGGTCAGATTCAGGGTTTAGGGTCAAATTTAGGATTTAGGGTTTGAAATAGGGTTTTGAGTTTGAAATTGGGTTTTGGGTCAAAAATAGGGTTAGAATTAGGGTTTTGGGTCAAAATCAGGGCTTTGGGTCAAAATCAGGGATTTGGGTTACAATTAGGGTTTTGGGTTAAAATTAGTGTTTAGGATCAAAATTAGGGTTTAGGGTTTGAATTAGGGTTTTGAGTTTAAAATAGGGTTTTGGGTCAAAAATAGCGTTAAAATTAGGGTGTTGGGTTAAAATATAGGGTTTCGTGTCAAAATTAGGGTTCTGGGTTAAAATTAGGGTTTTGTGTTAAAATTAGGGTTTTGGGAAAAATTACGGTTCTGGGTCAAATTTAGGGTTTCGGATCAAAACTAGGGTTTATGGTTTGAATTAGGGTTGAGTTTAAAATAGGGTTTTGGGTAAAAAATAAGGTTAGAGTTATGGTTTGGGGTTAAAATTTGGGTATTTTGTCCAAATTATGGTTTTGATTTAAAATTAGGGTTTTGGTCAATATTAGGGTTAGGGTCAGAATTAGGGTTTAGGGTTTGAAATGGGTTTTGGGTTAAAAATAGGGTTAGAATTTGGGTTTTGCGTTAAAATCGAGGGTTACAGTCAAAATTAGGTTTTTGGGTCAAATTTTGGGTTTAGGGTCAAAATTAGCGTTTAGGGTTTGAATTAGGGTTTTGAGTTAAAAATAAGGTTTTTGGTCAAAATAGGGTTAGAATTAGGGTTTTGGGTCAAAACTTGGATTTTGGGTCAAAATTAGGGTTTAGGGTTTGAATTAAGGTTTTGAGTAAAAATGGTTTTGGGTTAAAAATAAGGTTAGAATTAGGGTTTTGGTCAAAAATAGGGTTCAGGGTTAAAATTAGGGTTTTGGGTCAAAATTATGGTTTGTGGTACAAATTAGGGTTTAGGGTTTGAATTAAGGTTTTGAGTTAAAAATTGGTTTTGGGTCAAAAATCGTGCCTAAGGTAAGAATTTGGGTTAGAATTAGGATTTTGGGTAAAATTATGGTTTCGGTTCAAAATTAGGGTTCGGGGTCAAATTTACGGTTTAGGGTCAAAATTAGGGTTTAGGTTTTGAAATAGGGTTTTGGGTCAAAATTAGGGTTTAGGTTTTGAAATAGGGTTTTGGGTCAAAATTAGGGTTAGAATTAGGGTTTTAGGTCAAAATTAGGGCTTTGTGATAAAATTAGGGTTTTGGGTCAAACATAGGATTTAGGGTTGGAATTAGGATTTTGAGTTAAAAATAGTTTTTGGGGTCAGAAATAGGGTTAGAATAAGGGTTTTGGATCAAAAATAAGGGTAAGAATTAGGGTTTTGGTTTAAAATTAGGGTTTTGGGTCAAAATTAGGGTTCTGGGTCAGATTCAGGGTTTAGGGTCAAATTTAGGATTTAGGGTTTGAAATAGGGTTTTGAGTTTGAAATTGGGTTTTGGGTCAAAAATAGGGTTAGAATTAGGGTTTTGGGTCAAAATCAGGGCTTTGGGTCAAAATCAGGGATTTGGGTTACAATTAGGGTTTTGGGTTAAAATTAGTGTTTAGGATCAAAATTAGGGTTTAGGGTTTGAATTAGGGTTTTGAGTTTAAAATAGGGTTTTGGGTCAAAAATAGCGTTAAAATTAGGGTGTTGGGTTAAAATATAGGGTTTCGTGTCAAAATTAGGGTTCTGGGTTAAAATTAGGGTTTTGTGTTAAAATTAGGGTTTTGGGAAAAATTACGGTTCTGGGTCAAATTTAGGGTTTCGGATCAAAACTAGGGTTTATGGTTTGAATTAGGGTTGAGTTTAAAATAGGGTTTTGGGTAAAAAATAAGGTTAGAGTTATGGTTTGGGGTTAAAATTTGGGTATTTTGTCCAAATTATGGTTTTGATTTAAAATTAGGGTTTCGGGTCAATATTAGGGTTCTGGGTCAGAATTAGGGTTTAGGGTTTGAAATGGGTTTTGGGTTAAAAATAGGGTTAGAATTTGGGTTTTGCGTTAAAATCAGGGTTACAGGTCAAAATTAGGTTTTTGGGTCAAATTTTGGGTTTAGGGTCAAAATTAGCGTTTAGGGTTTGAATTAGGGTTTTGAGTTAAAAATAAGGTTTTTGGTCAAAATAGGGTTAGAATTAGGGTTTTGGGTCAAAACTTGGATTTTGGGTCAAAATTAGGGTTTAGGGTTTGAATTAAGGTTTTGAGTAAAAAGGGTTTTGGGTTAAAAATAAGGTTAGAATTAGGGTTTTTGGTCAAAAATAGGGTTCAGGGTTAAAATTAGGGTTTTGGGTCAAAATTAGGGTTTTTGGTACAAATTAGGGTTTAGGGTTTGAATTAAGGTTTTGAGTTAAAAATAGGTTTTTGGGTCAAAAATCGGAGCCTAAGGTTAGAATTTGGGTTAGAATTAGGATTTTGGGTAAAATTAGGTTTTGGTCAAAATTAGGGTTCGGGATCAAATTTACGGTTTAGGCACAAAATTAGGGTTTAGGTTTTGAAATAGGGTTTTGGGTTTAGGTTTTGAAATAGGGGTTTGGGTCAAAATTAGGGTTAGAATTAGGGTTTTAGGTCAAAATAAGGTATTTGTGATAAATATAGGGTTTTGGGTCAAAAATATGATATAGGGTTGGAATTAGGTTTTTGAGTTAAAAATAGTTTTTTGGGTCAGAAATAGGGTTAGAATAAGGGTTTTGGATCAAAAATAAGGGTAAGAATTAGGGTTTTGGTTTAAAATTAGGGTTTTGGGTCAAAATTAGGGTTCTGGGTCAGATTCAGGGTTTAGGGTCAAATTTAGGATTTAGGGTTTGAAATAGGGTTTTGAGTTTGAAATTGGGTTTTGGGTCAAAAATAGGGTTAGAATTAGGGTTTTGGGTCAAAATAAGGGTTTGGGTCAAAATCAGGGATTTGGGTTACAATTAGGGTTTTGGGTTAAAATTAGTGTTTAGGATCAAAATTAGGGTTTAGGGTTTGAATTAGGGTTTTGAGTTTAAAATAGGGTTTTGGGTCAAAAATAGCGTTAAAATTAGGGTGTTGGGTTAAAATATAGGGTTTCGTGTCAAAATTAGGGTTCTGGGTTAAAATTAGGGTTTTGTGTTAAAATTAGGGTTTTGGGAAAAATTACGGTTCTGGGTCAAATTTAGGGTTTCGGATCAAAACTAGGGTTTATGGTTTGAATTAGGGTTGAGTTTAAAATAGGGTTTTGGGTAAAAAATAAGGTTAGAGTTATGGTTTGGGGTTAAAATTTGGGTATTTTGTCCAAATTATGGTTTTGATTTAAAATTAGGGTTTTGGTCAATATTAGGG
>JAUPTC010000010.1:13466292-13484174 GCA_030762895.1 Sophora flavescens | reverse complement strand
TTAGGGTTTTTGGTCAAAATTAGGGCTTTGTGTTGAAATTAGGGTTTTGGGTCAAACATAGGGTTTAGGGTTTGAATTAGGATTTTGAGTTAAAAAAAGGTTTTGGGTCTGAAATAGGGGATAGAATTAGGGTTTTGGTTTAAAATTATGGTTTCTTGTTAAATTTTTGGTTTAGGGTTTGAATTAGGGTTTTGAGTTAAAAATAGGATTTGGGGTCAAAAATAGGGTTAGAATTAGGGTTTTGGGTCAAAATTAAAATTTGGGTTAAATTTTGGGGTGTTATTTAAAATTAGGGTTTGAGTCAAAATTATGTTTTTGGGACAAATTTTGGGTTTAGGGTCAAAATTAGGGTTTAGGGTTTGAATTAGGGATTTGAGTTAAAAATAGGGTTAGTGGTAAATTTAAGGTTATAATTAAGGTTTGTGGTAAAAATAGTGTTTTGGGTCAAAATTAGAGTTTAGGGTTTGAATTAAGGTTTTAAGTTAAAAATAGGGTTTTGGGTCAAAAATAGGGTTAGAATTAGGGTTTTGGTTTAAAATTAGGGTTTCGGGTCAAAATTAGGGTTCTTGGTCAGATTTAGGGTTTTGGGTTTGAAATAGGGTTTTGAGTTTAAAATAGGGTTTTGGGTCAAAAATAGGGTAAGAATTAGGGTTTTGCATTAAAATTAGGGTTACTGGTCAAAATTAGGGTTTTGGTTCAAATTTTGGGTTTAGGGTCAAAATTAGGGTTAAGGGTTTGAATTAGGGTTTTGAGTTAAAAATAGGGTTAGAATTAGTGTTTTGGGTCGAAACTTGGGTTTTGGGTCTAAATTTAGGTTTTGGGTCAAAATTAGGGTTTAGGGTTTGAATTAAGGTTTTGAGTCAAAAATAGGGTTAGAATTAGGGTTTTGGGTCAAAATTAGGGTTATTGGTACAAATTAGGGTTTAGGGTTTGAATTATGGTTTTGAGTTAAAAATAGGTTTTTGGGTCAAAAATAGGGTTAGAATTAGGGTTTTGGGTTAATATTAGGGTTCTGGGTCAAAATTAGGGCTTAGGGTTAGAATTCGAGTCAAAATTAGGTTTTTGGGTCAAATTTTGGGTTTATGGTCAAAGTTAGGGGTTAGGGTTTGAAATAGGGTTTTGAGTTTAAAATATGGTTTTGGGTCACAAATAGGGTTAGAATTAGTGTTTTGGGTCAAAATTAGGGCTTTGGGTTAAAATTAGGGTTTTGGTTTAAAATTAGGGTTTAGGGTCAAAATTAGGATTCTGGGACAAAATTAGGGTTTAGGGTTTGAATTAGGGTTAGAATATGGCTTTTGGGTAAAATTAGGGTTTTGGGTCAATATTAGGGTTCTGGGCCAAATTTAGGGTTATGGGTCCAAATTAGGGTTTAGGGTTTGAATTAGGTTTTGAGTTTAAAATAGGGTTTTGGGTCAAAAATAGTGTTAAAATTAGGGTTTTGGGTTAAAATTTTGGGTTTCGGGTCAAATTTAGGGTTCTGGGTCAAAATTAGGGTTTATAGTTTGAATTACGGTTACAATTAGGCTTTTGGGTAACATTAGGGTTTAGGGTCAAAATTAGGGTTCTGGGTCAAATTCAGGGTTTAGGGTCCAAATTAGGGTTTAGGGTTTGAAATAGGTTTTGACTTTAAAATAGGATTTTGGGTCAAAAATAGGGTTAGAATTAGGGTTTTGGGTTAAAATTAGGGTTATGGAAAAAATTAGGGTTCTGGGTCAAATTTAAGGTTTAGGATGAAAATTAGGGTTTAGGGTTTGAATTAGGGTTTTGTGTTTAAAATAGTGTTTTGGGTCAAAATTAGGGCTTTGGGTTACAATTAGGGTTTTGTGATAAAATTAGTGTTTAGGATCAAAATTATGGTTTATGGTTTGAATTAGGGTTAGAATTAGGCTTTTGGGTAAAATTAGGGTTTCGGGTCAAAATTAGGGTTCTGGGTCAAATTTAGGGTTTAGGCTCCAAATTAGGGTTTAGGGTTTGAATTAGGTTTTGAGTTTAAAATAGGGTTAGAATTAGGGTTATGGGATAAAATTAGGGTTTTGGGAAAAATAGGGTTCTGGGTCAAATTTAAGGTTTAGGATCAAAATTAGGGTTTAGGGTTTTGAGTTAAAAACAGGGTTTTGGGTCAAAATAAGGTTAGAACTTGGGTTTTGGGTCCAAATTTGGGTTTTGTGTCAAAATTAGGGTTTATGGTTTGAATTAAGGTTTTGAGTTAAAAATAGGGTTAGAATTAGGGTTTTGGTATAAAATTAGGGTTTCGGGTCAAAATTAAGGTTCGAGGTCAGATTTCGGGTTTAGGGTTTGAAATAGGGTTTTGAGTTTAAAATAAGGTTTTGGGTCAAAATAGGGTAAGAATTAGGGTTTTGCATTAAAATTAGGGTTACTGGTCAAAATTAGGTTTTTGGGTCAAATTTTGGGTTTAGGGTCAAAATTAGGGTTTACGGTTTGAATTAGGGTTTTGAGTTAAAAATAGGGTTAGAATTAGGGTTTTGGGTCAAGACTTGGGTTTTGGGTCCAAATTTGGGTTTTGGGTCAAAATTAGGGTTTAGGGTTTGAATTAAGGTTTTGAGTTAAAAATAGGGTTTTGGGTAAAAAATATGGTTAGAATTAGGGTTTTTGGTCAAAATTAGGGTTTTGGGTAAAAATTAGGGTTTTGATACAAATTAGGGTTTAGGGTTTAAATTAGGGTTTTGAGTCAAATTCGGGTTTCGGGTCAAAATTAGGGTTTAGGGTTTGAAATAGGGTTAGAATTAGGGTTTTAGGTCAAAATTAAGGCTTTGGGTTAAAATTAGGGTTTTGGGTCAAACATAGGGTTTAGGGTTTGAATTAAGGTTTTGAGTTAAAAATAGGGTTTTGAGTTTAAAATAGGGTTTTGGGTCAAAATTAGGGATTTGGGTTAAAATTATGGTTTTGGTTTAAAATTAGGGTTTCGGGTTAAAATTAGGGTTCTGGGTCAAAATTAGGGTTTAGGGTTTGAATTAGGGTTAGAATTAGGCTTTTGGGTAAAATTAGGGTTTTGGTCAAAATTAGGGTTAGGTCAAATTTAGGGTTTAGGGTCCAAATTAGGGTTTAGGGTTTGAAATAGGATTTGAGTTTAAAATAGGGTTTTGGGTCAAAAATAGTTTTAAAATTAGGGTTTTGGTTTAAAATTTAGGGTTTTGCTTCAAAATTAGGGTTCTAGGTCAAATTTAGGGTTTAGGGTCCAAATTAGGGTTTAGGGTTTGAATTGGGTTTTGAGTTTAAAATAGGGTTTTGTTTCAAAAATAGGGTTAGAATTAGGGTTTTGGGTTAAAATTTGGGTTATGGGAAAAATTAGGGTTCTGGGTCAAGTTTAAGGTTTAGGATCAAAATTAGGGTTTAGGGTTTGAATTAGGGTTTTGAGTTTAAAATAGGGTTTTGGGTCAAATCAGGGTTAGAATTAGGGTTTTGGGTCAAAATTAGGGCATCGGGTTACAATTAGGGTTTTGGGTTAAATTTAGTGTTGAGGATCAAAATTAGGGTTTAGGGTTTGAATTAGGGTTTTGAGTTTAAAATAGGTTTTTGGGACAAAATAGAGTTAAAATTAGGGTTTTGGGTTAAAATTTAGGGTTTCGGGTCAAAATTAGGTTTCTGGGTCAAAATTAGGGTTTAGGGTTAGAATTAGGCTTTTGGGTAAAATTAGGGTTTCAGGTAAAAATTAGGGTTCTGGGTCAAATTTAGGGTTCAGGGTCCAAATTAGGGTTTAGGGTTTGAATTAGGTTTTGCGTTTAAAATAGTGCTTTGGGTCAAAAATAGGGTGAGAATTAGGGTTTTGGGTTAAAATTAGGGTTTTGGGAAAAATTAGGGTTCTGGGTCAAATTTAAGGTTTAGGATCAAAATTAGGGCTTAGGGTTTGATTTAGTGTTTTGAGTTTAAAGTAGTGTTTTGGATCAAAATAGGGTTAGACTTAGGGTTTTGGGTCAAAATTAGGGCTTTGGGTTACAATTAGGGTTTTGGGTTAAAATTAGTGTTTTGGATCAAAATTAGGGTTTAGGGTTTGAATTAGGGTTTTGAATTTAAAATAGGTTTTTGGATCAAAAATAGCGTTAAAATTAGGGTTTTGGGTTAAAATTTAGGGTTTCGGGTCAAAATTAGGGTTCTGGGTCAAAATTAAGGTTTAAGGTTTGACTTAGGGTTAGAATTAGGCTTTTGGGTAGATTTAGGGTTTCGTGTCAAAATTAGGGTTCTGGGTCAAATTTGGGGTTTAGGGTCCAAATTAGGGTTTAGGGTTTGAATTAGGTTTTGAGTTTAAAATAGGGTTTTGGGTCAAAAATAGCTTTAGAATTAGGGTTTTGGGTTAAAATTAGGGTTTTGGGAAAATATAGGGTTCTGGGTCAAATTTAAGGTTTAGGATCAAAATTAGGGTTGAGTTTAAAATAGGGTTTTGGGTCAAAAATTGGGTTAGGATTTTGGTTTGGGTTAAAATTAGGGCTCTGGGTTAAAATTAAGGTTTTGGGTCAAAATTAGGGTTTTTGGTTCAAATTAGGGTTTAGGGTTTGAATTAGGGTTTTGAGTTAAAGATATGTTTTTGGGGCAAAAATAGGGTTAGAATTAGGGTTTTGGGTTACAATTAAGGTCCTGTGTCCAAATTAGGGCTTAGGGTTATAATTTGGGACAGAATTTGGATTTTGGGTAAAATTAGGGTTTCAGGTCAAAATTAGTGTTATGCGTCAAAATTAGGATTTAGGGTTTGAATTAGGATTTGAATTAGTCATTAGGTAAAATTAGGGTTTCGGGTCAAAATTAGGGTTCTGGGTCAAATTTAGGGTTTAGGGTCCAAATTGGGTTTTGAGTTTAAAATAGGGTTTTGTGTCAAAAATAGGGTTAGAATTAGGGTTTTGGGTTAAAATTTGGATTATGGGAAAAATTAGGGTTCTGGGTCAAGTTTAAGGTTTAGGATCAAATTAGGGTTTAGGGTTTGAATTAGGGTTTTGAGATTAAAATAGGGTTTTGGGTCAAATCAGGGTTAGAATTAGGGTTTTGGGTCAAAATTAGGGCATCGGGTTACAATTAGGGTTTTGGGTTAAATTTAGTGTTGAGGATCAAAATTAGGATTTAGGGTTTGAATTAGGGTTTTGAGTTTAAAATAGGTTTTTGGGAAAAATAGAGTTAAAATTAGGGTTTTGGGTTAAAATTTAGGGTTTCGGTCAAAATTAGGTTTTCGGGTCAAAATTAGGGTTTAGGGTTAGAATTAGGCTTTTGGGTAAAATTAGGGTTTCAGGTAAAAATTAGGGTTCGGGTCAAATTAGGGTTTAGGGTTTGAATTAGGTTTTGCGTTTAAAATAGTGCTTTGGGTCAAAAATAGGGTGAGAACTAGGGTTTTGGGTTAAAATTAGGGTTATGGGAAAAATTAGGGTTCTGGGTCAAATTTAAGGTTTAGGATCAAAATTAGGGCTTAGGGTTTGATTTAGTTTTTGAGTTTAAAGTAGTGTTTTGGATCAAAATAGGGTTAGACTTAGGGTTTTGGGTCAAAATTAGGGCTTTGGGTTACAATTAGGGTTTTGGGTTAAAATTAGTGTTTTGGATCAAAATTAGGGTTTAGGGTTTGAATTAGGGTTTTGAATTTAAAATAGGTTTTGGGTCAAAAATAGCGTTAAAATTAGGGTTTTGGGTTAAAATTTAGGGTTTTGGTCAAAATTAGGGTTCGGGTCAAAATTAAGGTTTAAGGTTTGAATTAGGGTGAGAATTAGGCTTTTGGGTAGATTTAGGGTTTGGTCAAAATTAGGGTTCTGGGTCAAATTTGGGGTTTAGGGTCCAAATTAGGGTTTAGGGTTTGAATTAGGTTTTGAGTTTAAAATAGGGTTTTGGGTCAAAAATAGCTTTAGAATTAGGGTTTTGGGTTAAAATTAGGGTTTTGGGAAAATATAGGGTTCTGGGTCAAATTTAAGGTTTAGGATCAAAATTAGGGTTGAGTTTAAAATAGGGTTTTGGGTCAAAAATTGGGTTAGGATTTTGGTTTTGGGTTAAAATTAGGGCTCTGGGTTAAAATTAAGGTTTTGGGTCAAAATTAGGGTTTTTGGTTCAAATTAGGGTTTAGGGTTTGAATTAGGGTTTTGAGTTAAAGATATGTTTTTGGGGCAAAAATAGGGTTAGAATTAGGGTTTTGGGTTACAATTAAGGTTCTGTGTCCAAATTAGGACTTAGGGTTATAATTTGGGACAGAATTTGGATTTTGGGTAAAATTAGGGTTTCAGGTCAAAATTAGTGTTATGCGTCAAAATTAGGATTTAGGGTTTGAATTAGGATTTGAATTAGGCTGTTAGGTAAAATTAGGGTTTCGGGTCAAAATTAGGGTTCTGGGTCAAATTTAGGGTTTAGGGTCCAAATTGGGTTTTGAGTTTAAAATAGGGTTTTGTGTCAAAAATAGGGTTAGAATTAGGGTTTTGGGTTAAAATTTGGGTTATGGGAAAAATTAGGGTTCTGGGTCAAGTTTAAGGTTTAGGATCAAAATTAGGGTTTAGGGTTTGAATTAGGGTTTTGAGTTTAAAATAGGGTTTTGGGTCAAATCAGGGTTAGAATTAGGGTTTTGGGTCAAAATTAGGGCATCGGGTTACAATTAGGGTTTTGGGTTAAATTTAGTGTTGAGGATCAAAATTAGGATTTAGGGTTTGAATTAGGGTTTTGAGTTTAAAATAGGTTTTTGGGACAAAATAGAGTTAAAATTAGGGTTTTGGGTTAAAATTTAGGGTTTTGGTCAAAATTAGGTTTGGGTCAAAATTAGGGTTTAGGGTTAGAATTAGGCTTTTGGGTAAAATTAGGGTTTCAGGTAAAAATTAGGGTTTGGGTCAAATTAGGGTTCGGGGTCCAAATTAGGGTTTAGGGTTTGAATTAGGTTTTGCGTTTAAAATAGTGCTTTGGGTCAAAAATAGGGTGAGAACTAGGGTTTTGGGTTAAAATTAGGGTTATGGGAAAAATTAGGGTTGGGTCAAATTTAAGGTTTAGGATCAAAATTAGGGCTTAGGGTTTGATTTAGTTTTTTGAGTTTAAAGTAGTGTTTTGGATCAAAATAGGGTTAGACTTAGGGTTTTGGGTCAAAATTAGGGCTTTGGGTTAAAATTAGGGTTTTGGGTTAAAATTAGTGTTTTGGATCAAAATTAGGGTTTAGGGTTTGAATTAGGGTTTTGAATTTAAAATAGGTTTTGTGTCAAAAATAGAGTTAAATTTAGGTTTTTCGGTTTAAATTTAGGGTTTAGGGTCAAAATTAGGGTTCTGGGTCAAAATTAAGGTTTAAGGTTTGAATTAGGGTGAGAATTAGGCTTTTGGGTAGATTTAGGGTTTGGTCAAAATTAGGGTTTGGGTCAAATTTGGGGTTTAGGGTCCAAATTAGGGTTTAGGGTTTGAATTAGGTTTTGAGTTTAAAATAGGGTTTTGGGTCAAAAATAGCTTTAGAATTAGGGTTTTGGGTTAAAATTAGGGTTTTGGGAAAATATAGGGTTCGGGTCAAATTTAAGGTTTAGGATCAAAATTAGGGTTGAGTTTAAAATAGGGTTTTGGGTCAAAAATTGGGTTAGGATTTTGGTTTGGGTTAAAATTAGGGCTCGGGTTAGAATTAGGGTTTTGGGTCAAAATTTGGGTTTTGGGACACAATTAGGGTTTAGGGTTTGAATTAGGGTTTTGAGTTAAAGATATGTTTTTGGGGCAAAAATAGGGTTAGAATTAGGGTTTTGGGTTAAAATTAAGGTTCCGTGTCCAAATTAGGGCTTAGGGTTATAATTTGGGGACAGAATTTGGATTTTAGGTAAAATTAGGGTTTCAGGTCAAAATTAGTGTTATGCGTCAAAATTAGGATTTAGGGTTTGAATTAGGATTTGAATTAGGTCTTAGGTAAAATTAGGGTTTCGGGTCAAAATTAGGGTTCTGGGTCAAATTTAGGGTTTAGGGTCCAAATTGGGTTTTGAGTTTAAAATAGGGTTTTGTGTCAAAAATAGGGTTAGAATTAGGGTTTTGGGTTAAAATTTGGATTATGGGAAAAATTAGGGTTCTGGGTCAAGTTTAAGGTTTAGGATCAAATTAGGGTTTAGGGTTTGAATTAGGGTTTTGAGATTAAAATAGGGTTTTGGGTCAAATCAGGGTTAGAATTAGGGTTTTGGGTCAAAATTAGGGCATCGGGTTACAATTAGGGTTTTGGGTTAAATTTAGTGTTGAGGATCAAAATTAGGATTTAGGGTTTGAATTAGGGTTTTGAGTTTAAAATAGGTTTTTGGGAAAAATAGAGTTAAAATTAGGGTTTTGGGTTAAAATTTAGGGTTTCGGGTCAAAATTAGGTTTCTGGGTCAAAATTAGGGTTTAGGGTTAGAATTAGGCTTTTGGGTAAAATTAGGGTTTCAGGTAAAAATTAGGGTTCTGGGTCAAATTAGGGTTTAGGGTTTGAATTAGGTTTTGCGTTTAAAATAGTGCTTTGGGTCAAAAATAGGGTGAGAACTAGGGTTTTGGGTTAAAATTAGGGTTATGGGAAAAATTAGGGTTCTGGGTCAAATTTAAGGTTTAGGATCAAAATTAGGGCTTAGGGTTTGATTTAGTTTTTTGAGTTTAAAGTAGTGTTTTGGATCAAAATAGGGTTAGACTTAGGGTTTTGGGTCAAAATTAGGGCTTTGGGTTACAATTAGGGTTTTGGGTTAAAATTAGTGTTTTGGATCAAAATTAGGGTTTAGGGTTTGAATTAGGGTTTTGAATTTAAAATAGGTTTTTGGGTCAAAAATAGCGTTAAAATTAGGGTTTTGGGTTAAAATTTAGGGTTTCGGGTCAAAATTAGGTTTATGGGTCAAAATTAAGGTTTAAGGTTTGAATTAGGGTGAGAATTAGGCTTTTGGGTAGATTTAGTGTTTCTGGTAAAAATTAGTGTTTCGGGTCAAAATTAGGGTTCAGGGTCCAAATTAGGGTTTAGGGTTTGAATTAGGTTTTGAGTTTAAAATAGGGTTTTGGGTCAAAAATAGCTTTAGAATTAGGGTTTTGGGTTAAAATTAGGGTTTTGGGAAAATATAGGGTTCGGGTCAAATTTAAGGTTTAGGATCAAAATTAGGGTTGAGTTTAAAATAGGGTTTTGGGTCAAAAATTGGGTTAGGATTTTGGTTTTGGGTTAAAATTAGGGCTCTGGGGTTAAAATTAAGGTTTTGGGTCAAAATTAGGGTTTTGGTTCAAATTAGGGTTTAGGGGTTTGAATTAGGGTTTTGAGTTAAAGATATGTTTTTGGGGCAAAAATAGGGTTAGAATTAGGGTTTTGGGTTACAATTAAGGTTCTGTGTCCAAATTAGGACTTAGGGTTATAATTTGGGACAGAATTTGGATTTTGGGTAAAATTAGGGTTTCAGGTCAAAATTAGTGTTATGCGTCAAAATTAGGATTTAGGGTTTGAATTAGGATTTGAATTAGGCTGTTAGGTAAAATTAGGGTTTCGGGTCAAAATTAGGGTTCTGGGTCAAATTTAGGGTTTAGGGTCCAAATTGGGTTTTGAGTTTAAAATAGGGTTTTGTGTCAAAAATAGGGTTAGAATTAGGGTTTTGGGTTAAAATTTGGGTTATGGGAAAAATTAGGGTTCTGGGTCAAGTTTAAGGTTTAGGATCAAAATTAGGGTTTAGGGTTTGAATTAGGGTTTTGAGTTTAAAATAGGGTTTTGGGTCAAATCAGGGTTAGAATTAGGGTTTTGGGTCAAAATTAGGGCATCGGGTTACAATTAGGGTTTTGGGTTAAATTTAGTGTTGAGGATCAAAATTAGGATTTAGGGTTTGAATTAGGGTTTTGAGTTTAAAATAGGTTTTTGGGACAAAATAGAGTTAAAATTAGGGTTTTGGGTTAAAATTTAGGGTTTCGGGTCAAAATTAGGTTTGGGTCAAAATTAGGGTTTAGGGTTAGAATTAGGCTATTGGGTAAAATTAGGGTTTCAGGTAAAAATTAGCGTTCGGGGTCAAATTAGGGTTCAGGGTCCAAATTAGGGTTTAGGGTTTGAATTAGGTTTTGCGTTTAAAATAGTGCTTTGGGTCAAAAATAGGGTGAGAACTAGGGTTTTGGGTTAAAATTAGGGTTATGGGAAAAATTAGGGTTGGGTCAAATTTAAGGTTTAGGATCAAAATTAGGGCTTAGGGTTTGATTTAGTGTTTTGAGTTTAAAGTAGTGTTTTGGATCAAAATAGGGTTAGACTTAGGGTTTTGGGTCAAAATTAGGGCTTTGGGTTACAATTAGGGTTTTGGGTTAAAATTAGTGTTTTGGATCAAAATTAGGGTTTAGGGTTTGAATTAGGGTTTTGAATTTAAAATAGGTTTTGGGTCAAAAATAGCGTTAAAATTAGGGTTTTGGGTTAAAATTTAGGGTTTTGGTCAAAATTAGGGTTCGGGTCAAAATTAAGGTTTAAGGTTTGAATTAGGGTGAGAATTAGGCTTTTGGGTAGATTTAGGGTTTGGTCAAAATTAGGGTTGGGTCAAATTTGGGGTTTACGGTCCAAATTAGGGTTTAGGGTTTGAATTAGGTTTTGAGTTTAAAATAGGGTTTTGGGTCAAAAATAGCTTTAGAATTAGGGTTTTGGGTTAAAATTAGGGTTTTGGGAAAATATAGGGTTCTGGGTCAAATTTAAGGTTTAGGATCAAAATTAGGGTTGAGTTTAAAATAGGGTTTTGGGTCAAAAATTGGGTTAGGATTTTGGTTTGGGTTAAAATTAGGGCTCTGGGTTAAAATTAAGGTTTTGGGTCAAAATTAGGGTTTTTGGTTCAAATTAGGGTTTAGGGTTTGAATTAGGGTTTTGAGTTAAAGATATGTTTTTGGGGCAAAAATAGGGTTAGAATTAGGGTTTTGGGTTACAATTAAGGTTGTGTCCAAATTAGGGCTTAGGGTTATAATTTGGGACAGAATTTGGATTTTGGGTAAAATTAGGGTTTCAGGTCAAAATTAGTGTTATGCGTCAAAATTAGGATTTAGGGTTTGAATTAGGATTTGAATTAGGCTGTTAGGTAAAATTAGGGTTTCGGGTCAAAATTAGGGTTCTGGGTCAAATTTAGGGTTTAGGGTCCAAATTGGGTTTTGAGTTTAAAATAGGGTTTTGTGTCAAAAATAGGGTTAGAATTAGGGTTTTGGGTTAAAATTTGGGTTATGGGAAAAATTAGGGTTCTGGGTCAAGTTTAAGGTTTAGGATCAAAATTAGGGTTTAGGATTTGAATTAGGGTTTTGGGTTAAATTTAGTGTTGAGGATCAAAATTAGGGTTTAGGGTTTGAATTAGGGTTTTGAGTTTAAAATAGGTTTTTGGGACAAAATAGAGTTAAAATTAGGGTTTTGGGTTAAAATTTAGGGTTTCGGGTCAAAATTAGGGTTCTGGGTCAAAATTAGGGTTTAGGGTTAGAATTAGGGTTAGAATTAGGCTTTTGGGTAAAATTAGGGTTTCAGGTAAAAATTAGGGTTTTTGGTCAAATTTAGGGCTTAGGGTTAGAATTTGGGTTAGAATTAGGATTTTGGGTAAAATTAGGGTTTCGGGTCAAAATTAGGGTTCGAGGTCAAATTTAGGATTTAGGGTCAAAATTAGGGTTTAGGGTTTGTAATATGGTTTTGAGTTTAAAATAGGGTTTTGGGTCAAAAATAGTGTTAGAATTAGGGTTTTTGTTGAAACATAGGGTTTAGGGTTTGAATTAGGTTATTGAGTTAAAAAAAGGTTTTTGTGTCAGAAATAGAGTTAGAATTAGGGTTTCGGTTTAAAATTAGGGTTTCTGGTCAAATTTTTGGTTTAGGGTTTGAATTAGGGTTTTGAGGTAAAAATAGGATTTTGGGTCAAAAATAGTGTTAGAATTAGGGTTTTGGGTCAAAATTAAAATTTGGGTTTTGGTTTAAAATTAGGGTTTCGGGTCAAAATTAGGTTTTTGGTACAAATTTTGGGTTTAGGCTCAAAATTAGGGTTTTGGATTTGAATTAGGGATTTGAGTTAAAAATAGGGTTTTTGGTCAAAATAGGGTTAGAATTAGGGTTTGGGGTCAAAATTAGAGTTTTGGGTCAAAATTAGAGTTTAGGGTTTAAGTTTAGGGTTTGAGTTAAAAATAGGGTTTCGGATCAAAAATAGGGTTAGATTTAGGGTCAAAATTAGGGTTCCAGGTCGATTTAGGGTTTAGGGTTTGAAATAAGGTTTTGAGTTTAAAATAGGGTTTTGGGTCAAAAATAGGGTAAGAATTTGGGTTTTGCATTAAAATTAGGGTTACGAGTCAAAATTAGGTTTTTGGGTCAAATTTTGGGTTTAGGGTCAAAATTAGGGTTAAGGGTTTGAATTAGGGTTTTGAGTTAAAAATAGGGTTAGAATTAGTGTTTTGGGTTGAAACTTGGGTTTTGGGTCTAAATTTGGGTTTTGGGTCAAAATTAGGGTTTAGGGTTTGAATTAAGGTTTTGAGTTTAAAATAGGGTTTTGGGTTAAAAATATGGTTAGAATTAGGGTTTTTGGTCAAAATTAGGGTTATTGGTACAAATTAGGGTTTAGGGTTTGAATTATGGGTTTGAGTTAAAAATAGATTTTTGGGTCAAAATAGGGTTAGAATTAGGGTTTTGGGTTAATATTAGGGTTCTGGGTCAAAATTAGGGCTTAGGGTTTTAATTCGAGTCAAAATTAGGTTTTTGGGTCAAATTTTGGGTTTATGGTCAAAGTTAGGGGTTAGGGTTTGAAATAGGGTTTTGAGTTTAAAATATGGTTCTGGTTCACAAATAGGGTTAGAATTAGTGTTTTGGGTCAAAATTAGGGCTTTGGGTTAAAATTAGGGTTTTGGTTTAAAATTAGGGTTTAGGGTCAAAATTAGGATTCCGGGACAAAATTAGGGTTTAGGGTTTGACTATGGCTTTCGGGTAAAATTAGGGTTTTGGGTCAAAATTAGGGTTCTGGGTCAAATTTAGGGTTATGGGTCCAAATTAGGGTTTAGGGTTTGAATTAGGTTTTAGGTTTAAAATAGGGTTTTGGGTCAAAAATAGTGTTAAAATTAAGGTTTCGGGTCAAATTTAGGGTTCTGGGTCAAATTTAGGGTTAGAATTAGGCTTTTGGGTAACATTAGGGTTTAGGGTCAAAATTAGGGTTCTGGGTCAAATTTAGGGTTTAGGGTCCAAATTAGGATTTAGGGTTTGAAATAGGTTTTGAGTTTAAAATAGGATTTTGGGTCAAAAATAGGGTTAGAATTAGGGTTTTGGGTTAAAATTAGGGTTATGGAAAAAATTAGGGTTCTGGGTCAAATTTAAGGTTTAGGATGGAAATTAGGGTTTAGGATTTGAATTAGGGTTTTGAGTTTAAAATAGGGTTTTGGGTCAAAAATAGCGTTAAAATTATGGTTTTGGGATAAAATTTAGGGTTTCAGGTCAAAATTAGGTTTCTGGGTCAAAATTTGGGTTTAGGGTTTGAATTAGGGTTAGAATTAGACTTTTGGGTCGAATTTATGGTTTAAGGTCCAAATTAGGGTTTATGGTTTGAATTAGGTTTTGAGTTTAAAATAGGGTTAGAATTAGGGTTTTGGGTTAAAATTAGGGTTTTGGGAAAAAATAGGGTTCTGGGTCAAATTTAAGGTTTAGGATCAAAATTAGGGTTTTGGGTTTTGGGTTTGAATTAAGGTTGAGTTAAAAATAGGGTTAGAATTAGGGTTTTGGTTTAAAATTAGAGTTTCGGGTCAAAATTAGGGTTCGAGGTCAGATTTCGGGTTTAGGGTTTGAAATAGGGTTTTGAGTTTAAAATAGGGTTTTGGGTCAAAATTGGGTAAGAATTAGGGTTTTGCATTAAAATTAGGGTTACAGGTCAAAATTAAGTTTTTGTGTCAAATTTTGGGTTTAGGGTCAAAATTAGGGTTTACGGTTTGAATTAGGATTTTGAGTTAAAAATAGGGTTAGAATTAGGGTTTTGGGTCAAAACTTGGGTTTTGGGTCCAAATTTGGGTTTTGGGTCAAAATTAGGGTTTAGGGTTTGAATTAAGGTTTTGAGTTAAAAATAGGGTTTTGGGTAAAAAATATGGTTAGAATTAGGGTTTTTGGTCAAAATTAGGGGTTTGGGTCAAAATTAGTGTTTTGTTACAAATTAGGGTTTAGGGTTTGAATTAGGGTTTTGAGTCAAATTAGGGTTTCGGGTCAAAATTAGGGTTTAGGGTTTGAAATAGGGTTAGAATTATGGTTTTAGGTCAAAATTAAGGCTTTGGGTTAAAATTAGGGTTTTGGGTCAAACATAGGGTTTAGGGTTTGAATTAAGGTTTTGAGTTAAAAATAGGGTTTTGGGTCAAAAATAAAGTTAGAATTACGGTTTTGGGTTAAAATTACGGTTTCGAGTCAAAATTAGGGTTCTCGGTCAAAATTAGGGTGTGAATAAGGGTTTTGAGTTTAAAGTAATGTTTTGGGTTTATGGTCTAAGTTAGGGTTTAGGGTTTGAAATAGGGTTTTGAGTTTAAAATAGGGTTTTGGGTCAAATAGGGTTAGAATTAGCGTTTTGGGTCAAAATTAGGACTTTGGGTTAAAATTATGGTTTTGGTTGAAAATTAGGGTTTCGGGTTAAAATTAGGGTTCTGGGTCAAAATTAGGGTTTAGGGTGTGAATTAGGGTTAGAATTAGGCTTTTGGGTAAAATTAGGGTTTCGGGTCAAAATTAGGGTTCTGGGTCAAATTTAGGGTTTAGTGTCCAAATTAGGGTTTAGGGTTTGAATTGGGTTTTGAGTTTAAAATAGGGTTTTGTGTCAAAAATATGGTTAGAATTAGGGTTTTGGGTTAAAATTTGGGTTATGGGAAAAATTAAGGTTCTGGGTCAAATTTAAGGTTTAGGATCAAAATTAGGGTTTAGGGTTTGAATTAGGGTTTTGAGTTTAAAATAGGGTTTTGGGTCAAAACAGGGTTAGAATTAGGGTTTTGGGGCAAAATTAGGGCATCGGGTTACAATTAGGGTTTTGGGTTAAATTTAGTGTTGAGGATCAAAATTAGGGTTTAGGGTTTGAATTAGGGTTTTGAGTTTAAAATAGGGTTTTGGGTCAAAAATAGCGTTAAAATTTAGGGTTTCGGGTCAAAATTAGGTTTCTAGGTCAAAATTAGGGTTTAGGGTTTGAATTAGCATTAGAATTAGGCTTTTGGGTAAAATTAGGGTTTCGGGTCAAAATTAGGGTTCTGGGTCAAATTTAGGGTTCAGGGTCCAAATTAGGGTTTAGGGTTTGAATTAGGTTTTGCGTTTATAATAGTGCTTTGGGTCAAAATAGGGTGAGAATTAGGGTTTTGGGTTAAAATTAGGGTTATGGGAAAAATTAGGGTTCTGGGTCAAATTTAAGGTTTAGGATCAAAATTAGGGTTTACGGTTTGAATTAGGGTTTTGAGTTTAAAGTAGTGTTTTGGATCAAAATAGGGTTAGAATTAGGGTTTTGGGTTAAAATTAGTGTTTTGGATCAAAATTAGGGTTTGAATTAGGGTTTTGAGATTAAAATAGGTTTTTGGGTCAAAAATAGCGTTAAAATTAGGGTTTTGGGTTAAAATTTAGGGTTTCGGGTCAAAATTAGGGTTCTGGGTCAAAATTAGGGTTTAGGGTTTGAATTAGGGTTAGAATTAGGCTTTTGGGTAGAATTTGGGTTTCGGGTCAAAATTAGGGTTCTGGGTCAAATTTGGGGCTTTGGGTCCAAATTAGGGTTTAGGGTTTGAATTAGGTTTTGAGTTTCAAATAGGGTTTTGGGTCAAAAATAGCTTTAGAATTAGGGTTTTGGGTTAAAATTAGGGTTTTGGAAAAAATAGGGTTCTTGGTCAAATTTAAGGTTTAGGATCAAAATTAGGGTTTAGGGTTTGAATTAGGGTTTTGAGTTTAAAGTAGTGTTTTGGATCAAAATAGGGTTAGAATTAGGGTTTTGTGTCAAAATTAGGGCTTTGGGTTACAATTAGGGTTTTGGGTTAAAATTAGTGTTTTGGATCAAAATTAGGGTTTAGGGTTTGAATTAGGGTTTTGAGATTAAAATAGGTTTTTGGGTCAAAAATAGCTTTAAAATTAGGGTTTTGGGTTAAAATTTAGGGTTTCGGGTCAAAATTAGGCTTTTCGCTAGAATTAGGGTTTCGGGTCAAAATTAGGGTTCTGGGTCAAATTTGGGGTTTAGGGTCCAAATTAGGGTTTAGGGTTTGAATTAGGTTTTGAGTTTAAAATAGGGTTTTGGGTCAAAAATAGCTTTAGAATTAGGGTTTTGGGTTAAAATTAGGGTTTTGGAAAAAATAGGGTTCTGGGTCAAATTTAAGGTTTAGGATCAAAATTAGGGTTTTGAGTTTAAAATAGGGTTTTGGGTCAAAAATTGGGTTAGAATTTTGGTTTTGGGTTAAAATTAGGGCTCTGGGTTAAAATTAAGGTTTTGGGTCAAAATTAGGGTTTTTGGTTCAAATTAGGGTTTAGGGTTTGAATTAGGGTTTTGAGTTAAGGATATGTTTTTGGGGTAAAAATAGGGTTAGAATTAGGGTTTTGGGTTACAATTAGGGTTCTGTGTCCAAATTAGGGCTTAGGGTTAGAATTTGGGATAAAATTAGGATTTTGGGTAAAATTAGGGTTTCAGGTCAAAATTAGGGTTCTGGGTCAAAATTAGGATTTAGGGTTTGAATTTGGGTTAGAATTAGGCTGTTAGGT
Organism: Sophora flavescens; assembly: GCA_030762895.1. Lineage (NCBI taxonomy): Eukaryota > Viridiplantae > Streptophyta > Magnoliopsida > Fabales > Fabaceae > Sophora > Sophora flavescens. Next base: position 13,467,610 of record JAUPTC010000010.1, on the reverse strand, counting down.
AAAATTAGGGTTTTGGGTCAAAATTAGGGTTCTGGGTCAAATTTAGGGTTTAGGGTCCAAATTAGAGTTTAGGGTTTGAATTTGGTTTTGAGTTTAAAATAGGGTTGTGTCAAAAATAGGGTTAGAATTACGGTTTTGGGTTAAAATTTGGGTTATGGGAAAAATTAGGGTTCTGGGTCAAATTTAAGGTTTAGGATCAAAATTAGGGTTTAGGGTTTGAATTAGGGTTTTGAGTTTAAAATAGGGTTTTGGGTCAAAACAGGGTTAGAATTAGGGTTTTGGGTCAAAATTAGGGCATCGGGTTACAATTAGGGTTTTGGGTTAAATTTAGTGTTGAGGATCAAAATTATGGTTTAGGGTTTAAATTAGGGTTTTGAGTTTAAAATACGTTTTTGGGTCAAAAATAGCGTTCAAATTAGGGTTTTGGGTTGAAATTTAGGGTTTCAGGTGAAAATTAGGGTTCTGGGTCAAAATTAGGGTTTAGGGTTTGAATTAGGGTTAGAATTAGGCTGTTGGGTAAAATTAGGGTTTCGGGTCAATATTACGGTTTTGGGTCAAATTTAGGGTTCTGGGTCCAAATTAGGGTTTAGGGTTTGAATTAGGTTTTGTGTTTAAAATAGGGCTTTGGGTCAAAAATAGGGTGAGAATTAGGGTTTTTGGTTAAAATTAGGGTTATGGGAAAAATTAGGGTTATGGGTCAAATTTAAGGTTTAGGATCAAAATTAGGGGTTAGGGTTTGAATTAGGATTTTGAGTTTAAAGTAGTGTTTTGGATCAAAATAGGGTTAGAATTAGGGTTTTGGGTCAAAATTAGGGCTTTGGGTTACAATTAGGGTTTTGGGTTAAAATTAGTGTTTTGGATCAAAATTAGGGTTTAGGGTTTGAATTAGGGTTTTGAGATTAAAATAGGTTTTTGGGTCAAAAATAGCGTTAAAATTAGGGTTTTGGGTTAAAATTTAGGGTTTTGGTCAAAATTAGGGTTGGGTCAATATTAGGGTTTAGGGTTTGAATTAGGGGTTAGAATTAGGCTTTTGGCTAGAATTAGGGTTTTGGTCAAAATTAGGGTTCAGGTCAAATTTGGGATTAGGGTCCAAATTAGGGTTTAGGGTTTGAATTAGGTTTTGAGTTTAAAATAGGGTTTTGGGTCAAAAATAGCTTTAAAATTAGGGTTTTGGGTTTGAATTAGGGTTTTGGAAAAAATAGGGTTCGGTCAAATTTAAGGTTTAGGATCATAATCAGGGTTTTGAGTTTAAATTAGGGTTTGGGTCAAAAATTGGGTTAGAATTTTGGTTTTAGGTTAAAATTAGGGCTCTGGTTAA
>JAUPTC010000010.1:13443149-13465792 GCA_030762895.1 Sophora flavescens | reverse complement strand
GGTTAGAATATGGCTTTTGGGTAAAATTAGGGTTTTGGGTCAAAATTAGGGTTCTGGGTCAAATTTAGGGTTATGGGTCCAAATTAGGGTTTAGGGTTTGAATTAGATTTTGAGTTTAAAATAGGGTTTTGGGTCAAAAATAGTGTTAAAATTAGGGTTTTGGGTTAAAACTTAGGGTTTCGGGTCAAATTTAGGGTTCTGGGTCAAAATTAGGGTTTATGGTTTGAATTAGGGTTAGAATTAGGCTTTTGGGTAAAGTTAGGGTTTGGTCAAAATTAGGGTTTTGGGTCAAATTTAGGTTTAGGGTCCAAATTAGTGTTTAGGGTTTGAATAATGTTTTGAGTTTAAAAATAGGGCTTTGGGTCAAAAATAGGGTTAGAATTAGGGTTTTGGGTTAAAATTAGGGTTTTGGGAAAAAATAGGGTTAGGTCAAATTTAAGGTTTAGGATCAAAATTAGGGTTTTGAGTTTAAAATAGGGTTTTGGGTCAAAATAAGGTTAGAATTAGGGTTTTGGTCAAAATTAGGGTTGGGTCAAATTTAGGGTTGTGGTCCAAATTAGGGTTTAGGGTTTGAATTAGGTTTTGCGTTTAAAATAGGGCTTTGGCTCAAAAATAGGGTGAGAATTAGGGTTTTGTGTTAAAATTAGTGTTATGTGAAAAATTAGGGTTAGGTCAAATTTAAGGTTTAGGATCAAAATTAGGGCTTAGGTTTTGAATTAGGGTTTTGAGTTTAAAATAGGGTTTTGGGTCAAAATTAGGGTTTAGGGTTTGAATTAGATTTTGAGTTTAAAATAGGGTTTTGGGTCAAAAATAGGGTTAGAATTTTTGTTTTAGGTTAAAATTAGGGTTTTGGGAAAAATTAGGGTTGGGTCAAATTTAAGGTTTAGGATCAAAGTTAGGGTTTAGGGTTTGAATTAGGGTTTTGAGTTTAAAATAGGGTTTTGGGTCAAAATAGGGTTAGAATTAGAGTTTTGGGTCAAAACTTGGGTTTTGGGTCCAAATTTGGGTTTTGGGTCAAATTTGGGTTTAGGGTTTGAATTAAGGTTTTGAGTTAAAATAGGGTTTTCGGTCAAAAATAAGGGTTTAGGTCAAAATTATGGTTTACGGTTTGAATTAGGGTTTGAGTTAAAAATAGGGTTAGAATTAGGGTTTTGGGTCAAAACTTGGGTTTTGGGTCCAAATTTGGGTTTTGGTCAAATTTGGGTTTAGGGTTTGAATTAAGGTTTTGAGTTAAAATAGGGTTTTGGGTCAAAAATAAGGTTAGAATTAGGGTTTTGGGATAAAATTAGGGTTTCAAGTTATAATTAGGTTTTGGGTCAAATTTTGGGCTTAAGGTCAAAGTTAGGGTTTAGGGTTTGAAATAGGGTTTTGAGTTTAAAATAGGGTTTTGGGTCAAAAATAGGGTTAGTATTAGGGTTTTGGGTCAAAATTAGGGATTTGAGTAAAAATTTTGGTTTTGGGTCAAAATTAGGGTTTTGGTACAAATTAGGGTTTTGGGTTTGAATTAGGGTTTTGAGTTAAAGATATGTTTTGGGGCAAAAATAGGGTTAGAATTATGGTTTTGAGTTAAAATTAGGGTTCTGTGTCAAAATTAGGGCTTAGGGTTAGAATTTTGGGTTAGAATTAGGGTTTTGGGTAAAATTAGGGTTTGGGTCAAAATTAGGGTTTGTAATATGGTTTTGAGTTTAAAATAGGGTTTTGGGTAAAAAATAGTGTTAGAATTAGGATTTTGGTCAAAATTAGGGGTCTATGTGTTAAAATTAGGGTTTTGGGTCAAACATAGGGTTTAGGGTTTGAATTAGGTTTTGAGTTAAAAAAGGTTTTGGGTAGAAATAGGGGTTAGAATTAGGGTTTTGGTTTAAAATTAGGGTTTTGGTCAAATTTTTGGTTTAGGGTTTGAATTAGGGTTTTGAGTTAAAAATAGGATTTGGGTCAAAAATAGGGTTAGAATTAGGGTTTTGGGTCAAAATTAAAATTTGGGTTAAAATTTGGGGTGTGATTTAAAATTAGGGTTTCGTGTCAAAATTATGTTTTGGGACAAATTTTGGGTTTAGGGTCAAAATTAGGGTTTAGGGTTTGAATTAGGGATTTGAGTTAAAAATAGGGGTTTTTGGTCAAAATAAGGTTAGAATTAAGGTTTGTGGACAAAAGAGAGTTTAGGGACAAAATTATAGTTTATGAATGAATAAAGGATTAAAGTTAAAAAAAGGGTTTTGGGTCAAAAATAGGGATACAATTAGGATTTTGGATTAAAATTTGGGTTTTGGTCAAAATTAGGGTTAGGTTCGATTTAGGGTTTAGGGTTTGAAATAGGGTTTTGAGTTTAAAATAGGGTTTTGGGTCAAAAATAGGGTTAGAATTAGGGTTTTGGGTTAATATTAGGGTTGGGTCAAAATTAGGGCTTAGGGTTTTAATTGAGTCAAAATTAGGTTTTGGGTCAAATTTTTGGTTTATGGTCAAAGTTAGGGTTTAGGGTTTGAAATAGGGTTTTGAGTTTATAATTTGGTTTTGGTTCACAAATAGGGTTAGAATTAGTGTTTTGGGTCAAAATTAGGGCTTTGGGTTAAAATTAGGGTTTTGGTTTTAAAATTAGGGTTTAGGGTCATAATTAGGATTTGGGACAAAATTAGGGTTTATGGTTTGAATTAGGGTTAGAATATGGCTTTTGGGTAAAATTAGGGTTTTGGGTCAAAATTAGGGTTTGGGTCAAATTTAGGGTTATGGGTCCAAATTAGGGTTTAGGGTTTGAATTAGATTTTGAGTTTAAAATAGGGTTTTGGGTCAAAAATAGTGTTAAAATTAGGGTTTTGGGTTAAAACTTAGGGTTTGGTCAAATTTAGGGTTTGGGTCAAAATTAGGGTTTAGGGTTTGAATTAGGGTTAGAATTAGGCTTTTGGGTAAAGTTAGGGTTTGGTCAAAATTAGGGTTTTGGGTCAAATTTAGGGTTTAGGGTCCAAATTAGTGTTTAGGGTTTGAATAATGTTTTGAGTTTAAAAATAGGGCTTTGGGTCAAAAATAGGGTTAGAATTAGGGTGTTGGGTTAAAATTAGGGTTTTGGGAAAAAAAAGGGTTCTGGGTCAAATTTAAGGTTTAGGATCAAAATTAGGGTTTTGAGTTTAAAATAGGGTTTTGTGTCAAAATAGGGTTAGAATTAGGGTATCTGGTCAAAATTAGGGTTGGGTCAAATTTAGGGTTCAGGGTCCAAATTAGGGTTTAGGGTTTGAATTAGGTTTTGCGTTTAAAATAGGGCTTTGGCTCAAAAATAGGGTGAGAATTAGGGTTTTGTGTTAAAATTAGTGTTATGTGAAAAATTAGGGTTAGGTCAAATTTAAGGTTTAGGATCAAAATTAGGGCTTAGGTTTTGAATTAGGGTTTTGAGTTTAAAATAGGGTTTTGGGTCAAAATTAGGGTTTAGGGTTTGAATTAGATTTTGAGTTTAAAATAGGGTTTTGGGTCAAAAATAGGGTTAGAATTTTTGTTTTAGGTTAAAATTATGGTTTTGGGAAAAATTAGGGTTTGGGTCAAATTTAAGGTTTAGGATCAAAGTTAGGGTTTAGGGTTTGAATTAGGGTTTTGAGTTTAAAATAGGGTTTTGGGTCAAAATAGGGTTAGAATTAGAGTTTTGGGTCAAAACTTGGGTTTTGGGTCCAAATTTGGGTTTTGGGTCAAATTTGGGTTTAGGGTTTGAATTAAGGTTTTGAGTTAAAATAGGGTTTTCGGTCAAAAATAAGGGTTTAGCGTCAAAATTATGGTTTACGGTTTGAATTAGGGTTTTGAGTTAAAAATAGGGTTAGAATTAGGGTTTTGGGTCAAAACTTGGGTTTTGGGTCCAAATTTGGGTTTTGGGTCAAATTTGGGTTTAGGGTTTGAATTAAGGTTTTGAGTTAAAATAGGGTTTTGGGTCAAAAATAAGGTTAGAATTAGGGTTTTGGGATAAAATTAGGGTTTCAAGTTATAATTAGGTTTTTGGGTCAAATTGGGGGTTTTGGGTCAAAATTAGGGTTTACGGTTTGAAATAGGGTTTTGAGTTTAAAATAGGGTTTTGGGTCAAAATAGGGTTAGTATTAGGGTTTTGGGTCGAAATTAGGGCCTTGGGTTACAATTAGGGATTTGGGTCAAAATTACGGTTTTGGTACAAATTAGGGTTTTGGGTTTGAATTAGGGTTTTGAGTTAAAGATATGTTTTTTGGTCAAAAATAGGGTTAGAATTATGATTTTGGGTTAAAATTAGGGTTTTTTGTCAAAATTAGGGCTTAGGGTTAGAATTTGGGTTAGAATTAGGGTTTTGGGTAAAATTAGGGTTTCGGGTCAAAATTAGGGTTTGTAATATGGTTTTGAGTTTAAAATAGGGTTTTGGGTAAAAAATAGTGTTAGAATTAGGATTTTTGGTCAAAATTAGGGCTATGTGTTAAAATTAGGGTTTTGGGTCAAACATAGGGTTTAGGGTTTGAATTAGGTTTTTGAGTTAAAAAAAGGTTTCTGGGTCAAAATAGGGGTTAGAATTAGGGTTTTGGTTTAAAATTAGGGTTTCTGGTCAAATTTTTGGTTTAGGGTTTGAATTAGGGTTTTGAGTTAAAAATAGGATTTTGGGTCAAAAATAGGGTTAGAATTAGGGTTTTGGGTCAAAATTAAAATTTGGGTTAAAATTTGGGGTGTGATTTAAAATTAGGGTTTCGTGTCAAAATTATGTTTTTGGGACAAATTTTGGGTTTAGGGTCAAAATTAGGGTTTAGGGTTTGAATTAGGGATTTGAGTTAAAAATAGGGTTTTTGGTCAAAATAAGGTTAGAATTAAGGTTTGGGGTCAAATAGAGTTTTGGGTCAAAATTAGAGTTTATGTTTGAATTAAGGTTTTAAGTTAAAAATAGGGTTTTGGGTCAAAAATAGGGTTAGAATTAGGGTTTTGGTTTAAAATTTGGGTTTTGGGTCAAAATTAGGGTTAGGTCGATTTAGGGTTTAGGGTTTGAAATAGGGTTTTGAGTTTAAAATAGGGTTTTGGGTCAAAAATAGGGTTAGAATTAGGGTTTTGGGTTAATATTAGGGTTTGGGTCAAAATTAGGGCTTAGGGTTTTTTTGAGTCAAAATTAGGGTTTTGGGTCAAATTTTGGGTTTATGGTCAAAGTTAGGGGTTAGGGTTTGAAATAGAGTTTTGAGTTTCAAATATGGTTTTGGTTCACAAATAGGGTTAGAATTAGTGTTTTGGGTCAAAATTAGGGCTTTGGGTTAAAATTAGGGTTTTGGTTTGAAATTAGGGTTTAGGGTCATAATTAGGATTTGGGACAAAATTAGGGTTTATGGTTTGAATTAGGGTTAGAATATGGCTTTTGGGTAAAATTAGGGTTTTGGGTCAAAATTAGGGTTGGGTCAAATTTAGGGTTATGGGTCCAAATTAGGGTTTAGGGTTTGAATTAGATTTTGAGTTTAAAATAGGGTTTTGGGTCAAAAATAGTGTTAAAATTAGGGTTTTGGGTTAAAACTTAGGGTTTTGGTCAAATTTAGGGTTTCGGGTCAAAATTTGGGTTTAGGGTTTGAATTAGGGTTAGAATTAGGCTTTTGGGTAAAGTTAGGGTTTTGGGTCAAAATTAGTGTTCTGGATCAAATTTAGGGTTTAGGGTCCAAATTTGGGTTTAGGGTTTGAATTAGGTTTTGTGTTTAAAATAGGATTTTGGGTCAAAAATAGTGTTAGAATTAGGGTTTTGGGTTAAAATTAGGGTTTTGGGAAAAAATAGGGTTGGGTCAAATTTAAGGTTTAGGATCAAAATTAGGGTTTTGAGTTTAAAATAGGGTTTTGGGTCAAAATAGGGTTAGAATTAGGGTTTGGGTCAAAATTAGGGTTCGGGTCAAATTTAGGGTTCAGGGGTCCAAATTAGGGTTTAGGGTTTGAATTAGGTTTTGCGTTTAAAATAGGGCTTTGGCTCAAAAATAGGGTGAGAATTAGGGTTTTGTGTTAAAATTAGTGTTATGTGAAAAATTAGGGTTTAGGTCAAATTTAAGGTTTAGGATCAAAATTAGGGCTTAGGTTTTGAATTAGGGTTTTGAGTTTAAAATAGGGTTTTGGGTCAAAATTAGGGTTTAGGGTTTGAATTAGATTTTGAGTTTAAAATAGGGTTTTGGGTCAAAAATAGGGTTAGAATTTTTGTTTTAGGTTAAATTTAAGGTTTATGGTCAAAATTAGGGTTTGGGTCAAATTTAAGGTTTAGGATCAAAGTTAGGGTTTAGGGTTTGAATTAGGGTTTTGAGTTTAAAATAGGGTTTTGGGTCAAAATAGGGTTAGAATTAGAGTTTTGGGTCAAAACTTGGGTTTTGGGTCCAAATTTGGGTTTTGGGTCAAATTTGGGTTTAGGGTTTGAATTAAGGTTTTGAGTTAAAATAGGGTTTTCGGTCAAAAATAAGGGTTTAGCGTCAAAATTATGGTTTACGGTTTGAATTAGGGTTTTGAGTTAAAAATAGGGTTAGAATTAGGGTTTTGGGTCAAAACTTGGGTTTTGGGTCCAAATTTGGGTTTAGGTCAAATTTGGGTTTAGGGTTTGAATTAAGGTTTTGAGTTAAAATAGGGTTTTGGGTCAAAAATAAGGTTAGAATTAGGGTTTTGGGATAAAATTAGGGTTTCAAGTTATAATTAGGTTTTTGGGTCAAATTTTGGGTTTAAGGTCAAAGTTAGGGTTTAGGGTTTGAAATAGGGTTTTGAGTTTAAAATAGGGTTTTGGGTCAAAAATAGGGTTAGTATTAGGGTTTTGGGTCAAAATTAGGGCTCTGGGTTAAAATTATGGTTTTGGGTCAAAATTAGGGTTTTTGGTACAAATTAGGGTTTTGGGTTTGAATTAGGGTTTTGAGTTAAAGATATGTTTTTGGGCCAAAATAGGGTTAGAATTATGGTTTTGGGTTAAAATTAGGGTTCTGTGTCAAAATTAGGGCTTAGGGTTAGAATTTGGGTTAGAATTAGGGTTTTGGGTAAAATTAGGGTTTCGGGTCAAAATTAGGGTTTGTAATATGGTTTTGAGTTTAAAATAGGGTTTTGGGTAAAAAATAGTGTTAGAATTAGGGTTTTTGGTCAAAATTAGGGCTATGTGTTAAAATTAGGGTTTTGGGTCAAACATAGGGTTTAGGGTTTGAATTAGGTTTTTGAGTTAAAAAAAGGTTTTTGGGTCTGAAATAGGGGTTAGAATTAGGGTTTTGGTTTAAAATTAGGGTTTCTGGTTAAATTTTTGGTTTAGGGTTTGAATTAGGGTTTTGAGTTAACAATAGGATTTTGGGTCAAAAATAGGGTTAGAATTAGGGTTTTGGGTCAAAATTAAAATTTGGGTTAAAATTTGGGGTGTGATTTAAAATTAGGGTTTCGTGTCAAAATTATGTTTTTGGGACAAATTTTGGGTTTAGGGTCAAAATTAGGGTTTAGGGTTTGAATTAGGGATTTGAGTTAAAAATAGGGTTTTTGGACAAATAAGGTTAGAATTAAGGTTTGGGGTCAAAAGAGAGTTTTGGGTCAAAATTAGAGTTTATGTTTGAATTAAGGTTTTAAGTTAAAAATAGGGTTTTGGGTCAAAAATAGGGTTAGAATTAGGGTTTTGGTTTAAAATTTGGGTTTTGGGTCAAAATTAGGGTTCTGGGTCAGATTTAGGGTTTAGGGTTTGAAATAGGGTTTTGAGTTTAAAATAGGGTTTTGGGTCAAAAATAGGGTTAGAATTAGGGTTTTGGGTTAATATTAGGGTTTAGGTCAAAATTAGGGCTTAGGGTTTTAATTTGAGTCAAAATTAGGTTTTGGGTCAAATTTTGGGTTTATGGTCAAAGTTAGGGGTGAGGGTTTGAAATAGGGTTTTGAGTTTAAAATATGGTTTTGGTTCACAAATAGGGTTAGAATTAGTGTTTTGGGTCAAAATTAGGGCTTTGGGTTAAAATTAGGGTTTTGGTTTAAAATTAGGGTTTTGGGTCATAATTAGGATTCTGGGACAAAATTAGGGTTTATGGTTTGAATTAGGGTTAGATTATGGCTTTTGGGTAAAATTAGGGTTTTGGGTCAAAATGAGGGTTCTGGGTCAAATTTAGGGTTATGGGTCCAAATTAGGGTTTAGGGTTTGAATTAGATTTTGAGTTTAAAATAGGGTTTTGGGTCAAAATTAGTGTGAAAATTAAGGTTATGGTTTAAAACTTAGGGTTTGGTCAAATTTAGGGTTTGGGTCAAAATTAGGGTTTAGGGTTTGAATTAGGGTTAGAATTAGGCTTTTGGGTAAAGTTAGGGTTTTGGTCAAAATTAGGGTTTTGGGTCAAATTTAGGGTTTAGGGTCCAAATTAGTGTTTAGGGTTTGAATAATGTTTTGAGTTTAAAAATAGGGCTTTGGGTCAAAAATAGGGTTAGAATAAGGGTTTTGTGTTAAAATTAGGGTTTTGGGAAAAAATAGGGTTCTGGGTCAAATTGAAGGTTTCGGATCAAAATTAGGGTTTTGAGTTTAAAATAGGGTTTTGGGTCAAAATAGGGTTAGAATTAGGGTTTGGTCAAAATTAGGGTTGGGTCAAATTTAGGGTTCGGGGTCCAAATTAGGGTTTAGGGTTTGAATTAGGTTTTGCGTTTAAAATAGGGCTTTGGCTCAAAAATAGGGTGAGAATTAGGGTTTTGTGTTAAAATTAGTGTTATGTGAAAAATTAGGGTTTCAGGTCAAATTTAAGGTTTAGGATCAAAATTAGGGCTTAGGGTTTGAATTAGGGTTTTGAGTTTAAAATAGGGTTTTGGGTCAAAATTAGGGTTTAGGGTTTGAATTAGATTTTGAGTTTAAAATAGGGTTTTGGGTCAAAAATAGGGTTAGAATTTTTGTTTTAGGTTAAAATTAGGGTTTTGGGAAAAATTAGGGTTCTGGGTCAAATTTAAGGTTTAGGATCAAAGTTAGGGTTTAGGGTTTGAATTAGGGTTTTTAGTTTAAAATAGGGTTTTGGGTCAAAATAGGGTTAGAATTAGAGTTTTGGGTCAAAACTTGGGTTTTGGGTCCAAATTTGGGTTTTGGGTCAAATTTGGGTTTAGGGTTTGAATTAAGGTTTTGAGTTAAAATAGGGTTTTCGGTCAAAAATAAGGGTTTAGCGTCAAAATTATGGTTTACGGTTTGAATTAGGGTTTTGAGTTAAAAATAGGGTTAGAATTAGGGTTTTGGGTCAAAACTTGGGTTTTGGGTCCAAATTTGGGTTTTGGGTCAAATTTGGGTTTAGGGTTTGAATTAAGGTTTTGAGTTAAAATAGGGTTTTGGGTCAAAAATAAGGTTAGAATTAGGGTTTTGGGATAAAATTAGGGTTTCAAGTTATAATTAGGTTTTTGGGTCAAATTTTGGGTTTAAGGTCAAAGTTAGGGTTTAGGGTTTGAAATAGGGTTTTGAGTTTAAAATAGGGTTTTGGGTCAAAAATAGGGTTAGTATTAGGGTTTTGGGTCAAAATTAGGGCTCTGGGTTAAAATTATGGTTTTGGGTCAAAATTAGGGTTTTTGGTACAAATTAGGGTTTTGGGTTTGAATTAGGGTTTTGAGTTAAAGATATGTTTTTGGGGCCAAAATAGGGTTAGAATTATGGTTTTGGGTTAAAATTAGGGTTCTGTGTCAAAATTAGGGCTTAGGGTTAGAATTTGGGTTAGAATTAGGGTTTTGGGTAAAATTAGGGTTTCGGGTCAAAATTAGGGTTTGTAATATGGTTTTGAGTTTAAAATAGGGTTTTGGGTAAAAAATAGTGTTAGAATTAGGATTTTTGGTCAAAATTAGGGCTATGTGTTAAAATTAGGGTTTTGGGTCAAACATAGGGTTTAGGGTTTGAATTAGGTTTTTGAGTAAAAAAGGTTTCGGTCCAGAAATAGGGGTTAGAATTAGGGTTTTGGTTTAAAATTAGGGTTTCGGTCAAATTTTTGGTTTAGGGTTTGAATTAGGGTTTTGAGTTAAAAATAGGATTTTGGGTCAAAAATAGGGTTAGAATTAGGGTTTTGGGTCAAAATTAAAATTTGGGTTAAAATTTGGGGTGTGATTTAAAATTAGGGTTTCGTGTCAAAATTATGTTTTTGGGACAAATTTTGGGTTTAGGGTCAAAATTAGGGTTTAGGGTTTGAATTAGGGATTTGAGTTAAAAATAGGGTTTTTGGTCAAAATAAGGTTAGAATTAAGGTTTGGGGTCAAAAGAGAGTTTTGGGTCAAAATTAGAGTTTATGTTTGAATTAAGGTTTTAAGTTAAAAATAGGGTTTTGGGTCAAAAATAGGGTTAGAATTAGGGTTTTGGTTTAAAATTTGGGTTTCGGGTCAAAATTAGGGTTCTGGGTCAGATTTAGGGTTTAGGGTTTGAAATAGGGTTTTGAGTTTAAAATAGGGTTTTGGGTCAAAAATAGGGTTAGAATTAGGGTTTTGGGTTAATATTAGGGTTCTGGGTCAAAATTAGGGCTTAGGGTTTTAATTCGAGTCAAAATTAGGTTTTTGGGTCAAATTTTGGGTTTATGGTCAAAGTTAGGGGTTAGGGTTTGAAATAGGGTTTTGAGTTTAAAATATGGTTTTGGTTCACAAATAGGGTTAGAATTAGTGTTTTGGGTCAAAATTAGGGCTTTGGGTTAAAATTAGGGTTTTGGTTTAAAATTAGGGTTTAGGGTCATAATTAGGATTCTGGGACAAAATTAGGGTTTATGGTTTGAATTAGGGTTAGAATATGGCTTTTGGGTAAAATTAGGGTTTTGGGTCAAAATTAGGGTTCTGGGTCAAATTTAGGGTTATGGGTCCAAATTAGGGTTTAGGGTTTGAATTAGATTTTGAGTTTAAAATAGGGTTTTGGGTCAAAAATAGTGTTAAAATTAGGGTTTTGGGTTAAAACTTAGGGTTTGGGTCAAATTTAGGGTTTGGGTCAAAATTAGGGTTTAGGGTTTGAATTAGGGTTAGAATTAGGCTTTTGGGTAAAGTTAGGGTTTGGTCAAAATTAGGGTTTTGGGTCAAATTTAGGGTTTAGGGTCCAAATTAGTGTTTAGGGTTTGAATAATGTTTTGAGTTTAAAAATAGGGCTTTGGGTCAAAAATAGGGTTAGAATTAGGGTTTTGTGTTAAAATTAGGGTTTTGGGAAATTAATTGGTTCTGGGTCGAAATTAGTGTTTTGGATCAAATTTAGGGTTTTGTGTTTAATATAGGGTTTTGGGTCAAAATAGGGTTAGAATTAGGTTTTGGTCAAAATTAGGGTTCTGGGTCAAATTTAGGCTTAATGGTCCAAATTAGTTTTGAGGGTTTGAATTAGGTTTTCCGTTAAAAATAGGGCTTTGGCTCAAAAATAGGGTGAGAATTAGGGTTTTGTGTTAAAATTAGTGTTATGTGAAAAATTAGGGTTCGGGTCAAATTTAAGGTTTAGGATCAAAATTAGGGCTTAGGTTTTGAATTAGGGTTTTGAGTTTAAAATAGGGTTTTGGGTCAAAATTAGGGTTTAGGGTTTGAATTAGATTTTGAGTTTAAAATAGGGTTTTGGGTCAAAAATAGGGTTAGAATTTTTGTTTTAGGTTAAAATTAGGGTTTTGGGAAAAATTAGGGTTATGGGTCAAATTTAAGGTTTAGGATCAAAGTTAGGGTTTAGGGTTTGAATTAGGGTTTTGAGTTTAAAATAGGGTTTTGGGTCAAAATAGGGTTAGAATTAGAGTTTTGGGTCAAAACTTGGGTTTTGGGTCCAAATTTGGGTTTTGGGTCAAATTTGGGTTTAGGGTTTGAATTAAGGTTTTGAGTTAAAATAGGGTTTTCGGTCAAAAATAAGGGTTTAGCGTCAAAATTATGGTTTACGGTTTGAATTAGGGTTTTGAGTTAAAAATAGGGTTAGAATTAGGGTTTTGGGTCAAAACTTGGGTTTTGGGTCCAAATTTGGGTTTTGGGTCAAATTTGGGTTTAGGGTTTGAATTAAGGTTTTGAGTTAAAATAGGGTTTTCGGTCAAAAATAAGGTTAGAATTAGGGTTTTGGGATAAAATTAGGGTTTCAAGTTATAATTAGGTTTTTGGGTCAAATTTTGGGTTTAAGGTCAAAGTTAGGGTTTAGGGTTTGAAATAGGGTTTTGAGTTTAAAATAGGGTTTTGGGTCAAAAATAGGGTTAGTATTAGGGTTTTGGGTCAAAATTAGGGCTCTGGGTTAAAATTATGGTTTTGGGTCAAAATTAGGGTTTTTGGTACAAATTAGGGTTTTGGGTTTGAATTAGGGTTTTGAGTTAAAGATATGTTTTTGGGGCCAAAATAGGGTTAGAATTATGGTTTTGGGTTAAAATTAGGGTTCTGTGTCAAAATTAGGGCTTAGGGTTAGAATTTGGGTTAGAATTAGGGTTTTGGGTAAAATTAGGGTTTCGGGTCAAAATTAGGGTTTGTAATATGGTTTTGAGTTTAAAATAGGGTTTTGGGTAAAAAATAGTGTTAGAATTAGGATTTTTGGTCAAAATTAGGGCTATGTGTTAAAATTAGGGTTTTGGGTCAAACATAGGGTTTAGGGTTTGAATTAGGTTTTTGAGTTAAAAAAAGGTTTCTGGGTCTGAAATAGGGGTTAGAATTAGGGTTTTGGTTTAAAATTAGGGTTTCTGGTCAAATTTTTGGTTTAGGGTTTGAATTAGGGTTTTGAGTTAAAAATAGGATTTTGGGTCAAAAATAGGGTTAGAATTAGGGTTTTGGGTCAAAATTAAAATTTGGGTTAAAATTTGGGGTGTGATTTAAAATTAGGGTTTCGTGTCAAAATTATGTTTTTGGGACAAATTTTGGGTTTAGGGTCAAAATTAGGGTTTAGGGTTTGAATTAGGGATTTGAGTTAAAAATAGGGTTTTTGGTCAAAATAAGGTTAGAATTAAGGTTTGGGGTCAAAAGAGAGTTTTGGGTCAAAATTAGAGTTTATGTTTGAATTAAGGTTTTAAGTTAAAAATAGGGTTTTGGGTCAAAAATAGGGTTAGAATTAGGGTTTTGGTTTAAAATTTGGGTTTTGGGTCAAAATTAGGGTTCTGGGTCAGATTTAGGGTTTAGGGTTTGAAATAGGGTTTTGAGTTTAAAATAGGGTTTTGGGTCAAAAATAGGGTTAGAATTAGGGTTTTGGGTTAATATTAGGGTTCTGGGTCAAAATTAGGGCTTAGGGTTTTAATTCGAGTCAAAATTAGGTTTTTGGGTCAAATTTTGGGTTTATGGTCAAAGTTAGGGGTTAGGGTTTGAAATAGGGTTTTGAGTTTAAAATATGGTTTTGGTTCACAAATAGGGTTAGAATTAGTGTTTTGGGTCAAAATTAGGGCTTTGGGTTAAAATTAGGGTTTTGGTTTTAAAATTAGGGTTTAGGGTCATAATTAGGATTCTGGGACAAAATTAGGGTTTATGGTTTGAATTAGGGTTAGAATATGGCTTTTGGGTAAAATTAGGGTTTTGGGTCAAAATTAGGGTTCTGGGTCAAATTTAGGGTTATGGGTCCAAATTAGGGTTTAGGGTTTGAATTAGATTTTGAGTTTAAAATAGGGTTTTGGGTCAAAAATAGTGTTAAAATTAGGGTTTTGGGTTAAAACTTAGGGTTTCGGGTCAAATTTAGGGTTCTGGGTCAAAATTAGGGTTTAGGGTTTGAATTAGGGTTAGAATTAGGCTTTTGGGTAAAGTTAGGGTTTCGGGTCAAAATTAGGGTTTTGGGTCAAATTTAGGGTTTAGGGTCCAAATTAGTGTTTAGGGTTTGAATAATGTTTTGAGTTTAAAAATAGGGCTTTGGGTCAAAAATAGGGTTAGAATTAGGGTTTTGGGTTAAAATTAGGGTTTTGGGAAAAAATAGGGTTCTGGGTCAAATTTAAGGTTTAGGATCAAAATTAGGGTTTTGAGTTTAAAATAGGGTTTTGGGTCAAAATAGGGTTAGAATTAGGGTTTCGGGTCAAAATTAGGGTTCTGGGTCAAATTTAGGGTTCAGGGTCCAAATTAGGGTTTAGGGTTTGAATTAGGTTTTGCGTTTAAAATAGGGCTTTGGCTCAAAAATAGGGTGAGAATTAGGGTTTTGTGTTAAAATTAGTGTTATGTGAAAAATTAGGGTTCTGGGTCAAATTTAAGGTTTAGGATCAAAATTAGGGCTTAGGTTTTGAATTAGGGTTTTGAGTTTAAAATAGGGTTTTGGGTCAAAATTAGGGTTTAGGGTTTGAATTAGATTTTGAGTTTAAAATAGGGTTTTGGGTCAAAAATAGGGTTAGAATTTTTGTTTTAGGTTAAAATTAGGGTTTTGGGAAAAATTAGGGTTCTGGGTCAAATTTAAGGTTTAGGATCAAAGTTAGGGTTTAGGGTTTGAATTAGGGTTTTGAGTTTAAAATAGGGTTTTGGGTCAAAATAGGGTTAGAATTAGAGTTTTGGGTCAAAACTTGGGTTTTGGGTCCAAATTTGGGTTTTGGGTCAAATTTGGGTTTAGGGTTTGAATTAAGGTTTTGAGTTAAAATAGGGTTTTCGGTCAAAAATAAGGGTTTAGCGTCAAAATTATGGTTTACGGTTTGAATTAGGGTTTTGAGTTAAAAATAGGGTTAGAATTAGGGTTTTGGGTCAAAACTTGGGTTTTGGGTCCAAATTTGGGTTTTGGGTCAAATTTGGGTTTAGGGTTTGAATTAAGGTTTTGAGTTAAAATAGGGTTTTCGGTCAAAAATAAGGTTAGAATTAGGGTTTTGGGATAAAATTAGGGTTTCAAGTTATAATTAGGTTTTTGGGTCAAATTTTGGGTTTAAGGTCAAAGTTAGGGTTTAGGGTTTGAAATAGGGTTTTGAGTTTAAAATAGGGTTTTGGGTCAAAAATAGGGTTAGTATTAGGGTTTTGGGTCAAAATTAGGGCTCTGGGTTAAAATTATGGTTTTGGGTCAAAATTAGGGTTGTTGGTACTAAGTAGGGTTTTGGGGTTGAATGAGGGTTTTGAGTTGAAGATATGTTTTGGGGCCAAAATAGGGTTAGAATTATGGTTTTGGGTTAAAATTAGGGTTCTCGTGTCAAAATTAGGGCTTAGGGTTAGAATTTGGGTTAGAATTAGGGTTTTGGGTAAAATTAGGGTTTCGGGACAAAATTAGGGTTTGTAATCTGGTTTTGAGTTTAAAATAGGGTTTTGGGTAAAAAATAGTGTTAGAATTAGGATTTTTGGTCAAAATTAGGGCTATGTGTTAAAATTAGGGTTTTGGGTCAAACATAGGGTTTAGGGTTTGAATTAGGTTTTTGAGTTAAAAAAGGTTTTCGGGTCCGAAATAGGGGTTAGAATTAGGGTTTTGGTTTAAAATTAGGGTTTTGGTCAAATTTTTGGTTTAGGGTTTGAATTAGGGTTTTGAGTTAAAAATAGGATTTTGGGTCAAAAATAGGGTTAGAATTAGGGTTTTGGGTCAAAATTAAAATTTGGGTTAAAATTTGGGGTGTGATTTAAAATTAGGGTTTCGTGTCAAAATTATGTTTTTGGGACAAATTTTGGGTTTAGGGTCAAAATTAGGGTTTAGGGTTTGAATTAGGGATTTGAGTTAAAAATAGGGTTTTGGTCAAAATAAGGTTAGAATTAAGGTTTGGGGTCAAAAGAGAGTTTTGGGTCAAAATTAGAGTTTATGTTTGAATTAAGGTTTTAAGTTAAAAATAGGGTTTTGGGTCAAAAATAGGGTTAGAATTAGGGTTTTGGTTTAAAATTTGGGTTTCGGGTCAAAATTAGGGTTCTGGGTCAGATTTAGGGTTTAGGGTTTGAAATAGGGTTTTGAGTTTAAAATAGGGTTTTGGGTCAAAAATAGGGTTAGAATTAGGGTTTTGGGTTAATATTAGGGTTCTGGGTCAAAATTAGGGCTTAGGGTTTTAATTCGAGTCAAAATTAGGTTTTTGGGTCAAATTTTGGGTTTATGGTCAAAGTTAGGGGTTAGGGTTTGAAATAGGGTTTTGAGTTTAAAATATGGTTTTGGTTCACAAATAGGGTTAGAATTAGTGTTTTGGGTCAAAATTAGGGCTTTGGGTTAAAATTAGGGTTTTGGTTTAAAATTAGGGTTTAGGGTCATAATTAGGATTCCGGGACAAAATTAGGGTTTATGGTTTGAATTAGGGTTAGAATATGGCTTTTGGGTAAAATTAGGGTTTTGGGTCAAAATTAGGGTTCTGGGTCAAATTTAGGGTTATGGGTCCAAATTAGGGTTTAGGGTTTGAATTAGATTTTGAGTTTAAAATAGGGTTTTGGGTCAAAAATAGTGTTAAAATTAGGGTTTTGGGTTAAAACTTAGGGTTTTGGTCAAATTTAGGGGTTTGGGTCAAAATTAGGGTTTAGGGTTTGAATTAGGGTTAGAATTAGGCTTTTGGGTAAAGTTAGGGTTTTGGTCAAAATTAGGGTTTTGGGTCAAATTTAGGGTTTAGGGTCCAAATTAGTGTTTAGGGTTTGAATAATGTTTTGAGTTTAAAAATAGGGCTTTGGGTCAAAAATAGGGTTAGAATTAGGGTTTTGGGTTAAAATTAGGGTTTTGGGAAAAAATAGGGTTCTGGGTCAAATTTAAGGTTTAGGATCAAAATTAGGGTTTTGAGTTTAAAATAGGGTTTTGGGTCAAAATAGGGTTAGAATTAGGGTTTGGTCAAAATTAGGGTTTGGGTCAAATTTAGGGTTCGGGGTCCAAATTAGGGTTTAGGGTTTGAATTAGGTTTTGCGTTTAAAATAGGGCTTTGGCTAAAATATAGGGTGATAATTAGGGTTTTTTGTTAAAATTAGTGTTATGTGAAAAATTAGGGTTCTGGGTCAAATTTAAGGTTTAGGATCAAAATTAGGGCTTAGGTTTTGAATTAGGGTTTTGAGTTTAAAATAGGGTTTTGGGTCAAAATTAGGGTTTAGGGTTTGAATTAGATTTTGAGTTTAAAATAGGGTTTTGGGTCAAAAATAGGGTTAGAATTTTTGTTTTAGGTTAAAATTAGGGTTTTGGGAAAAATTAGGGTTTCGGGTCAAATTTAAGGTTTAGGATCAAAGTTAGGGTTTAGGGTTTGAATTAGGGTTTTGAGTTTAAAATAGGGTTTTGGGTCAAAATAGGGTTAGAATTAGAGTTTTGGGTCAAAACTTGGGTTTTGGGTCCAAATTTGGGTTTTGGGTCAAATTTGGGTTTAGGGTTTGAATTAAGGTTTTGAGTTAAAATAGGGTTTTCGGTCAAAAATAAGGGTTTAGCGTCAAAATTATGGTTTACGGTTTGAATTAGGGTTTTGAGTTAAAAATAGGGTTAGAATTAGGGTTTTGGGTCAAAACTTGGGTTTTGGGTCCAAATTTGGGTTTTGGGTCAAATTTGGGTTTAGGGTTTGAATTAAGGTTTTGAGTTAAAATAGGGTTTTCGGTCAAAAATAAGGTTAGAATTAGGGTTTTGGGATAAAATTAGGGTTTCAAGTTATAATTAGGTTTTTGGGTCAAATTTTGGGTTTAAGGTCAAAGTTAGGGTTTAGGGTTTGAAATAGGGTTTTGAGTTTAAAATAGGGTTTTGGGTCAAAAATAGGGTTAGTATTAGGGTTTTGGGTCAAAATTAGGGCTCTGGGTTAAAATTATGGTTTTGGGTCAAAATTAGGGTTTTGGTACAAATTAGGGTTTTGGGTTTGAATTAGGGTTTTGAGTTAAAGATATGTTTTGGGGCCAAAATAGGGTTAGAATTATGGTTTTGGGTTAAAATTAGGGTTCCGTGTCAAAATTAGGGCTTAGGGTTAGAATTTGGGTTAGAATTAGGGTTTTGGGTAAAATTAGGTTTTGGTCAAAATTAGGGTTTGTAATATGGTTTTGAGTTTAAAATAGGGTTTTGGGTAAAAAATAGTGTTAGAATTAGGATTTTTGGTCAAAATTAGGGCTATGTGTTAAAATTAGGGTTTTGGGTCAAACATAGGGTTTAGGGTTTGAATTAGGTTTTTGAGTTAAAAAAAGGTTTATGGGTGCGAAATAGGGGTTAGAATTAGGGTTTTGGTTTAAAATTAGGGTTTTGGTCAAATTTTTGGTTTAGGGTTTGAATTAGGGTTTTGAGTTAAAAATAGGATTTTGGGTCAAAAATAGGGTTAGAATTAGGGTTTTGGGTCAAAATTAAAATTTGGGTTAAAATTTGGGGTGTGATTTAAAATTAGGGTTTCGTGTCAAAATTATGTTTTTGGGACAAATTTTGGGTTTAGGGTCAAAATTAGGGTTTAGGGTTTGAATTAGGGATTTGAGTTAAAAATAGGGTTTTTGGTCAAAATAAGGTTAGAATTAAGGTTTGGGGTCAAAAGAGAGTTTTGGGTCAAAATTAGAGTTTATGTTTGAATTAAGGTTTTAAGTTAAAAATAGGGTTTTGGGTCAAAAATAGGGTTAGAATTAGGGTTTTGGTTTAAAATTTGGGTTTCGGGTCAAAATTAGGGTTCTGGGTCAGATTTAGGGTTTAGGGTTTGAAATAGGGTTTTGAGTTTAAAATAGGGTTTTGGGTCAAAAATAGGGTTAGAATTAGGGTTTTGGGTTAATATTAGGGTTCTGGGTCAAAATTAGGGCTTAGGGTTTTAATTCGAGTCAAAATTAGGTTTTGGGTCAAATTTTGGGTTTATGGTCAAAGTTAGGGGTTAGGGTTTGAAATAGGGTTTTGAGTTTAAAATATGGTTTTGGTTCACAAATAGGGTTAGAATTAGTGTTTTGGGTCAAAATTAGGGCTTTGGGTTAAAATTAGGGTTTTGGTTTAAAATTAGGGTTTAGGGTCATAATTAGGATTCTGGGACAAAATTAGGGTTTATGGTTTGAATTAGGGTTAGAATATGGCTTTTGGGTAAAATTAGGGTTTTGGGTCAAAATTAGGGTTCTGGGTCAAATTTAGGGTTATGGGTCCAAATTAGGGTTTAGGGTTTGAATTAGATTTTGAGTTTAAAATAGGGTTTTGGGTCAAAAATAGTGTTAAAATTAGGGTTTTGGGTTAAAACTTAGGGTTTCGGGTCAAATTTAGGGTTCTGGGTCAAAATTAGGGTTTAGGGTTTGAATTAGGGTTAGAATTAGGCTTTTGGGTAAAGTTAGGGTTTCGGGTCAAAATTAGGGTTTTGGGTCAAATTTAGGGTTTAGGGTCCAAATTAGTGTTTAGGGTTTGAATAATGTTTTGAGTTTAAAAATAGGGCTTTGGGTCAAAAATAGGGTTAGAATTAGGGTTTTGGGTTAAAATTAGGGTTTTGGGAAAAAATAGGGTTCTGGGTCAAATTTAAGGTTTAGGATCAAAATTAGGGTTTTGAGTTTAAAATAGGGTTTTGGGTCAAAATAGGGTTAGAATTAGGGTTTCGGGTCAAAATTAGGGTTCTGGGTCAAATTTAGGGTTCAGGGTCCAAATTAGGGTTTAGGGTTTGAATTAGGTTTTGCGTTTAAAATAGGGCTTTGGCTCAAAAATAGGGTGAGAATTAGGGTTTTGTGTTAAAATTAGTGTTATGTGAAAAATTAGGGTTCTGGGTCAAATTTAAGGTTTAGGATCAAAATTAGGGCTTAGGTTTTGAATTAGGGTTTTGAGTTTAAAATAGGGTTTTGGGTCAAAATTAGGGTTTAGGGTTTGAATTAGATTTTGAGTTTAAAATAGGGTTTTGGGTCAAAAATAGGGTTAGAATTTTTGTTTTAGGTTAAAATTAGGGTTTTGGGAAAAATTAGGGTTATGGGTCAAATTTAAGGTTTAGGATCAAAGTTAGGGTTTAGGGTTTGAATTAGGGTTTTGAGTTTAAAATAGGGTTTTGGGTCAAAATAGGGTTAGAATTAGAGTTTTGGGTCAAAACTTGGGTTTTGGGTCCAAATTTGGGTTTTGGGTCAAATTTGGGTTTAGGGTTTGAATTAAGGTTTTGAGTTAAAATAGGGTTTTCGGTCAAAAATAAGGGTTTAGCGTCAAAATTATGGTTTACGGTTTGAATTAGGGTTTTGAGTTAAAAATAGGGTTAGAATTAGGGTTTTGGGTCAAAACTTGGGTTTTGGGTCCAAATTTGGGTTTTGGGTCAAATTTGGGTTTAGGGTTTGAATTAAGGTTTTGAGTTAAAATAGGGTTTTCGGTCAAAAATAAGGTTAGAATTAGGGTTTTGGGATAAAATTAGGGTTTCAAGTTATAATTAGGTTTTTGGGTCAAATTTTGGGTTTAAGGTCAAAGTTAGGGTTTAGGGTTTGAAATAGGGTTTTGAGTTTAAAATAGGGTTTTGGGTCAAAAATAGGGTTAGTATTAGGGTTTTGGGTCAAAATTAGGGCTCTGGGTTAAAATTATGGTTTTGGGTCAAAATTAGGGTTTTTGGTACAAATTAGGGTTTTGGGTTTGAATTAGGGTTTTGAGTTAAAGATATGTTTTTGGGGCCAAAATAGGGTTAGAATTATGGTTTTGGGTTAAAATTAGGGTTCTGTGTCAAAATTAGGGCTTAGGGTTAGAATTTGGGTTAGAATTAGGGTTTTGGGTAAAATTAGGGTTTCGGGTCAAAATTAGGGTTTGTAATATGGTTTTGAGTTTAAAATAGGGTTTTGGGTAAAAAATAGTGTTAGAATTAGGATTTTTGGTCAAAATTAGGGCTATGTGTTAAAATTAGGGTTTTGGGTCAAACATAGGGTTTAGGGTTTGAATTAGGTTTTTGAGTTAAAAAAAGGTTTTTGGGTCTGAAATAGGGGTTAGAATTAGGGTTTTGGTTTAAAATTAGGGTTTCTGGTCAAATTTTTGGTTTAGGGTTTGAATTAGGGTTTTGAGTTAAAAATAGGATTTTGGGTCAAAAATAGGGTTAGAATTAGGGTTTTGGGTCAAAATTAAAATTTGGGTTAAAATTTGGGGTGTGATTTAAAATTAGGGTTTCGTGTCAAAATTATGTTTTTGGGACAAATTTTGGGTTTAGGGTCAAAATTAGGGTTTAGGGTTTGAATTAGGGATTTGAGTTAAAAATAGGGTTTTTGGACAAATAAGGTTAGAATTAAGGTTTGGGGTCAAAAGAGAGTTTTGGGTCAAAATTAGAGTTTATGTTTGAATTAAGGTTTTAAGTTAAAAATAGGGTTTTGGGTCAAAAATAGGGTTAGAATTAGGGTTTTGGTTTAAAATTTGGGTTTCGGGTCAAAATTAGGGTTCTGGGTCAGATTTAGGGTTTAGGGTTTGAAATAGGGTTTTGAGTTTAAAATAGGGTTTTGGGTCAAAAATAGGGTTAGAATTAGGGTTTTGGGTTAATATTAGGGTTTTCGGTCAAAATTAGGGCTTAGGGTTTTAATTCGAGTCAAAATTAGGTTTTGGGTCAAATTTTGGGTTTATGGTCAAAGTTAGGGGTTAGGGTTTGAAATAGGGTTTTGAGTTTAAAATATGGTTTTGGTTCACAAATAGGGTTAGAATTAGTGTTTTGGGTCAAAATTAGGGCTTTGGGTTAAAATTAGGGTTTTGGTTTAAAATTAGGGTTTAGGGTCATAATTAGGATTACGGGACAAAATTAGGGTTTATGGTTTGAATTAGGGTTAGAATATGGCTTTTGGGTAAAATTAGGGTTTTGGGTCAAAATTAGGGTTAAGGTCAAATTTAGGGTTATGGGTCCAAATTAGGGTTTAGGGTTTGAATTAGATTTTGAGTTTAAAATAGGGTTTTGGGTCAAAAATAGTGTTAAAATTAGGGTTTTGGGTTAAAACTTAGGGTTTTGGTCAAATTTAGGGTTCGGGTCAAAATTAGGGTTTAGGGTTTGAATTAGGGTTAGAATTAGGCTTTTGGGTAAAGTTAGGGTTTCGGTCAAAATTAGGGTTTTGGGTCAAATTTAGGGTTTAGGGTCCAAATTAGTGTTTAGGGTTTGAATAATGTTTTGAGTTTAAATATAGGGTTTTGGGACAAAAATAGGGTTAGAATTAGGGTTTTGGGTTAAAATTAGGGTTTGGGAAAAAATAGGGTTCTGGGTCAAATTTAAGGTTTAGGATCAAAATTAGGGTTTTGAGTTTAAAATAGGGTTTCGGGTAAAAAATTTGGTTAGAATTAGGGTTTTTGGTCAAAATTAGGGTTTTGGGTCAAAATTAGGGTTTTGGTACAAATTAGGGTTTAGGGTTTGAATTAGGGTTTTGCGTTTAAAATAGGGCTTTGGCTCAAAAAATAGGGTGAGAATTAGGGTTTTGTGTTAAAATTAGTGTTATGTGAAAAATTAGGGTTCGGGGTCAAATTTAAGGTTTAGGATCAAAATTAGGGCTTAGGTTTTGAATTAGGGTTTTGAGTTTAAAATAGGGTTTTGGGTCAAAATTAGGGTTTAGGGTTTGAATTAGATTTTGAGTTTAAAATAGGGTTTTGGGTCAAAAATAGGGTTAGAATTTTTGTTTTAGGTTAAATTTAGGGTTTTGGGAAAATTTAGGGTTGGGTCAAATTTAAGGTTTAGGATCAAAGTTAGGGTTTAGGGTTTGAATTAGGGTTTTGAGTTTAAAATAGGGTTTTGGGTCAAAATAGGGTTAGAATTAGAGTTTTGGGTCAAAACTTGGGTTTTGGGTCCAAATTTGGGTTTTGGGTCAAATTTGGGTTTAGGGTTTGAATTAAGGTTTTGAGTTAAAATAGGGTTTTCGGTCAAAAATAAGGGTTTAGCGTCAAAATTATGGTTTACGGTTTGAATTAGGGTTTTGAGTTAAAAATGGGTTGGATTGGGGTTTGGGGAGGGGTGGGGCAAATTTGGGTTTTGGGTCAAATTTGGGTTTAGGGTTTGAATTAAGGTTTTGAGTTAAAATAGGGTTTTCGGTCAAAAATAAGGTTAGAATTAGGGTTTTGGGATAAAATTAGGGTTTCAAGTTATAAT
>JAUPTC010000010.1:13418669-13442649 GCA_030762895.1 Sophora flavescens | reverse complement strand
TTTAAACTCAAAACCCTAATTCAAACCCTAAACCCTAATTTTGATCCTCAACACTAAATTTAACATAAAACCGTATTTGTAAACCGATGCCCTAATTTTGACCCAAAACCCTAATTCTTACCCTGTTTTGACCCAAAACCCTATTTTAAACTCAAACCCAAATTCAAACCCTAAACCCTAATTTTGATCCTAAACCTTGAATTTGACCCAGAACCCTAATTTTTCCCATAACCCAAATTTTAACCCAAAACCCTAATTCTAACCCTATTTTTGACACAAAACCCTATTTTAAACTCATACCCCAATTCAAACCCTAAACCCTAATTTGGACCCTAAACCCTAAATTTGACCCAGAACCCTAATTTTGACCCGAAACCCTAATTTTACCCAAAAGCCTAATTCTATCCCTAATTCACACCCTAAACCCTAATTTTGACCCAGAACCCTAATTTTAACCCGAAACCCTAATTTTAAACCAAAACCATAATTTTAACCCAAAGCCCTAATTTTGACCCAAAACGCTAATTCTAACCCTATTTGACCCAAAACCCTATTTTAAACTCAAAACCCTATTTCAAACCCTAAACCCTAACTTTGACCATAAACCCAAAACATTACTTTAAACTCAAAACCCTAAACCCTAACTTTGACCATAAACCCTAAACCCTAAACCCTAACCAAAGCCCTAATTTTGACCCAAAACCCTAATTTAATCTCAAAACCCTATTTCAAACCCTAAACCCTAACTTTGACCATAAACCCAAAATTTGAGCCAAAAACCTTATTTTGACTCGAAACCCTAATTTAATCCCAAAACCGTAATTCTAACCTTATTTTTGACCCAAACCCCTATTTTTAACTCAAAACCTTAATTCAAACCCTAAACCCTATGTTTGACCCAAAACCCTAATTTTAACCCAAAGCCTTAATTTTGACCTAAAACCCTAATTCTAACCCTATTTCAAACCCTAAACCCTAATTTTGACCCAAAACCCTAATTTGACTCAAAACCCTAATTCAAACCCTAAACCCTAATTTGTACCAAAACCCTAATTTTGACCAAAAACCCTAATTTTGACCAAAAACCCTAATTCTAACCATATTTTTTTACCCAAAACCCTATTTTTAACTCAAAACCTTAATTCAAACCCTAAACCCTAATTTTGACCCAAAACCCAAATTTGGACCCAAAACCCTAATTCTAACCCTATTTTTAACTCAAAACCCTACTTCAAACCGTAAACCCTAATTTTGACCCTAAACCCAAAATTTGACACAAAAACCTGATTTTGACCTGTAACCCTAATTTTAATGCAAAACCCTAATTCTTACCCTATTTTGACCCAAAACCCTATTTTAAACTCAAAACCCTATTTCAAACCCTAAACCCTAAACCCTAAACCTCGAACCCTAATTTTGACCCGAAACCCTAATTTTAAACTAAAATCCTAATTCTAACCCTATTTTTAACTCAAAACCTTAATTC
Source organism: Sophora flavescens (assembly GCA_030762895.1). Taxonomy (NCBI): domain Eukaryota; kingdom Viridiplantae; phylum Streptophyta; class Magnoliopsida; order Fabales; family Fabaceae; genus Sophora; species Sophora flavescens. Next base: position 13,441,163 of record JAUPTC010000010.1, on the reverse strand, counting down.
AAACCCTAAACCCTAATTTGGACCCAAAACCCAAATTTGGACCCAAAAACCAAGTTCTAACCCTATTTTGACCCAAAACCCTATTTTTAACTCAAAACCCAAAACCCTAATTTTGATCCTAAACCTTAAATTTGACTCAGAACCCTATTTTTTCCCAAAACCGTAATTTTAACCCAAAACCCTAATTCTAACCCTATTTTAAAATCAAAACCTAATTCAAACCATAAACCCTAATTTGGACCTTAAACCATAAATTTGACCCAGAACCCTAATTTTGACCCGAAACCCTAATTTTACCCAAAAGTCTAATTCTAACCCTAATTCAAACCCTAAATCCAAATTTTGACCCAGAAACCTAATTTTGACCCGAAACCCTAAATTTTATCCCAAAACCCTAATTTTAACGCTATTTTTGACCCAAAACCCTATTTTAAACTCAAAACCCTAATTCAAACCCTAAACCCTAATTTTGATCCTAAACACTAATTTTAACACAAAACCCTAATTGTAACTCAAAGCCCTAATTTTGACCCAAAACACTATTTTAAACACAAAACCCTAATTCAAACCCTAAACCCTAATTTCCATCCTAAACCTTAAATTTGACCCAGAACCCTAATTTTTTCCATAACCCTAATTTTAACCCAAAACCCTTATTCTAACCCTATTTTTGACCCAAAATCCTATTTTAAACTCAAAACCTAGTTCAAACCCTAAACCCTAATTTGGACCCTAAACCCTAAATTTGACCCCGAACCCTAATTCAAACCATAAACCCTAATTTTGACCCAGAACCCTAAATTTGACCCGTAACCCTAAATTTTAACCCAAACCCCTAATTTTAACACTATTTTTGACCCAAAACACTATTTTAAACTCAAAACCTAATTCTATCCCTAAACCCTAATTTGGACCCAAAACCCTAAATTTGACCCAAAATCCTAATTTTGACCCAAAACCCTAATTTTACCCAAAAGCCATATTCTAACCCTAATTCAAATCCTAAACCCTAATTTTGTCCCAGAAACCTAATTTTGACCCTAAACCCTAATTTTAAACCAAAACCCTAATTTTAACCCAAAGCCCTAATTTTGACCCAAAACACTAATTCTAACCCTATTTGTGAACCAAAACCATATTTTAAACTCAAAACCCTATTTCAAACCCTAACCCCTAACTTTGACCATAAACCCAAAATTTGACCCAAAAACCTTATTTTGACTCGAATTCTAACCCCATGCCCTAATTTTGACCCAGAACCCTAATATTAACCCAAAACCCTAATTCTAACCCTATTTTTGACCCAAAAACCTATTTTTAACTCAAAACCATAATTCAAACCCTAAACCCTAATTTGTACCAATAACCCTAATTTTGACCCAAAACCCTAATTCTAACCATATTTTTAACCCAAAACCCTATTTTAAACTCAACCTTAATTCAAACCCTAAACCCTAATTTTGACCCAAAACCCAAAATTTGACCCAAAAACCTAATTTTGACCCGTAACCCTAATTTTAATGCAAAACCCTAATTCTTACCCTATTTTTGACCCAAAACCCAATTTTAAACTCAAAACCCTATTTCAAACCCTAAACCCTAAATCTGACCCAGAACCCTAATTTTAACCCGAAACCCTAATTTTAAACCAATACCCTAAATCTAACCCTATTTTTAACTCAAAGCCTTCATTTAAACCCTAAACTCTAATTTTGACCCAAAACTCTAATTTTAACCCCAAACCCTAATTCTAACCCTATTTTGACCAAAAACCCTATTTTTAACTCAAATCCCTAATTCAAACCCTAACCCTAATTTTGAGCCTAAACCCAAAATTTGTCCCAAAAACCTAATTTTGACCCGAAACCCTAATTTTAAACCAAAACCCAAATTTTAACCCAAATTTTAATTTTGACCCAAAACCCTAATTCTAACACTATTTTTGACCCAAAATCCTATTTTTACCTCAAAACCCTAATTCAAACCCTAAACCAAAAATTTGACCAGAAACCCTAATTTTAAACCAAAACCCTAATTCTAACTCTATTTCTGACACAAAAACCTTTTTTTAACTCAATAACCTAATTCAAACCCTAAACCCTATGTTTGACCCAAAACCCTAATTTTAACACAAAGCCCTAATTTTGAACAAAACCCTAATTCTAACACTATTTTTGACCCAAAACCCTATTTTAAACTCAAAACCACATTACAAACCCTAAACCCTAATTTTGACCCGAAACCCTAATTTTACCCAAAATCCTAATTCTAACCCAAATTCTAACCCTAAGCCCTAAATTTGACCCAGAACCCTAATTTTGACCCGAAACCCTAATTTTACCCAAAAGCCTAATTCTAACCCTAATTCAAACCCTAAACCCAAAATTTGACCCAGAAACCTAATTTTGACCCGAAACACTAAATTTTACCCCAAAACCCTAATTTTAACGCTATTTTTGACCCAAAACCCTATTTTAAACTCAAAACCCTAATTCAAACCCTAAACCCTAATTTTGATCCTAAACACTAATTTTAACACAAAACCCTAATTGAAACCCAAAGCCCTAATTTTGACCCAAAACACTATTTTAAACACAAAACCCTAATTCAAACCCTAAACCCTAATTTCCATCCTAAACCTTAAATTTGACCCAGAACCCTAATTTTTTCCATAACCCTAATTTTAACCCAAAACCCTAATTCTAACCCTATTTTTGACCCAAAATCCTATTTTAAACTCAAAACCTAGTTCAAACCCTAAACCCTAATTTGGACCCTAAACCCTAAATTTGACCAAGAACCCTAATTTTTGACCCAAAACCCTAATGTTACCCAACAGCCTAATTCTAACCCTAATTCAAACCATAAACCCTAATTTTGACCCAGAACCCTAAATTTGACCCGTAACCCTAAATTTTAACCCAAACCCCTAATTTTAACACTATTTTTGACCCAAAACACTATTTTAAACTCAAAACCTAATTCTATCCCTAAACCCTAATTTGGACCCATAACCCTAAATTTGACCCAAAATCCTAATTTTGACCCAAAACCCTAATTTTACCCAAAAGCCATATTCTAACCCTAATTCAAACCCTAAACCCTAATTTTGTCCCAGAATCCTAATTTTGACCCTAAACCCTAATTTTAAACCAAAACCCTAATTTTAACCCAAAGCCCTAATTTTGACCCAAAACACTAATTCTAACCCTATTTGTGAACCAAAACCATATTTTAAACTCAAAACCCTATTTCAAACCCTAACCCCCAACTTTGACCATAAACCCAAAATTTGACCCAAAAACCTAATTTTGACTCGAATTCTAACCCTAAGCCCTAATTTTGACCCAGAACGCTAATATTAACCCAAAACCCTAATTCTAACCCTATTTTTGACCCAAAAACCTATTTTTAACTCAAAACCATAATTCAAACCCTAAACCCTAATTTGTACCAATAACCCTAATTCTAACCATATTTTTAACCCAAAACCCTATTTTAAACTCAAAACCTTAATTGAAACCCTAAACCCTAATTTTGACCCAAAACCTAAATTTAGACCCAAAACCCAAGTTTCGACCCAAAACACTAATTCTAACCCTATTTTTAACTCAAAACCCTAATTCAAACACTTAACCCTAATTTTGACCCTAAACCCAAAATTTGACCCAAAAACCTAATTTTGACCCGTAACCCTAATTTTAATGCAAAACCCTAATTCTTACCCTATTTTTGACCCAAAACCCTATTTTAAACTCAAAACCCTATTTCAAACCCTAAACCCTAAATCTGACGCAGAACCCTAATTTTGACCCAAAACCCTAATTTTAAACCAAAACCCTAATTCTAACCCTATTTTTGACCCAAAACCCTATTTTTAACTTAAAACCTTAATTCAAACCCTAAACCCTAATTTTGACCCAAAACTCTATTTTGACCCCAAACCTTAATTCTAACCTTATTTTGACCAAAAACCCTAATTTTAACTCAAATCCCTAATTCAAACCCTAAACCCTAATTTTGACCCTAAACCCAAAATTTGTCCAAAAAACATAATTTTGACTCGAAACCCTAATTTTAAACCACACACCAAATTTTAACCCAAATTTTAATTTTGACCCAAAACCCTAATTCTAACCCTATTTTTGACCCAAAATCCTATTTTTAACTCAACCCTAATTAAAACCCTAAACTAAAAATTTGACCAGAAACCCTAATTTAAACCCAAAACCCTAATTCTAACCCCTATTTCAGACCCAAAAACCTTTTTTTAACTCAAAAACCTAATTCAAACCCTAAACCCTATGTTTGACCCGAAACCCTAATTTTAACACAAAGCCCTAATTTTGACCAAAAACCCTAATTCTAACACTATTTTTTACCCAAAACCCTATTTTAAACTCAAAACCATATTACAAACCCTAAACCCTAATTTTGACCTTAAACCCTAAACTTGACCCCGAACCCTAATTTTGACCCGAAACCCTAATTTTACCCAAAATCCAAATTCTAACCCAAATTCTAACCCTAAGCCCAAATTTTGACACAACCCTAATTTTAACCCAAAACCCTAATTCTAACCCTATTTTGGCCCCAAAAACATATCTTTAACTCAAAACCATAATTCAAACCCTAAACCCTAATTTGTACCAAAAACCCTAATTTTGACCCCAAACCCGAATTTTGACCAAAAACCCTAATTCTAACCATATTTTTGACCCAAAACCCTATTTTAAACTCAAAACCTTAATTCAAACCCTAAACCCTAATTTTGACCCAAAACCCAAATTTAGACCCAAAACCCAAGTTTCAACCCAAAACACTAATTCTAACCCTATTTTTAACTCAAAACCCTAATTCAAACACTTAACCCTAATTTTGACCCTAAACCCAAAATTTGACCCAAAAACCTAATTTTGACCCGTAACCCAAATTTTAATGCAAAATCCTAATTCTTACCATATTTTTGACCCAAAACCCTATTTTAAACTCAAAACCCTATTTCAAACCCTAAACCCTAAATCTGACCCAGAACCCTAATTTTGACCCGAAACCCTAATTTTAAACCAAAACCCTAATTCTAACCCTATTTTTGACCCAAAACCCTATTTTTAACTTAAAACCTTAATTCAAACTCTAAACTCTAATTTTGACCCAAAACTCTATTTTGACCCCAAACCTTAATTCTAACATTATTTTGACCAAAAACCCTATTTTTAACACAAAGCCCTAATTTTGACCACAAACCCTAATTTTAACCCTAAACCCTAATTCTAACCCCTATTTCAGACCCAAAAACCTTTTTTTAACTCAAAAACCTAATTCAAACCCTAAACCCTATGTTTGACCCAAAACCCAAATTTTAACACAAAGCCCTAATTTTGACCAAAAACCGTAATTCTAACACTATTTTTTACCCAAAACCCTATTTTAAACTCAAAACCATATTACAAACCCTAACCCCTAATTTTGACCTTAAACCCTAAACTTGACCCGAAACCCTAATTTTACCCAAAATCCTAATTCTAACCCAAATTCTAACCCTAAGCCCTAATTTTGACACAGAACCCTAATTCAAACCCCAAACCCTAATTTGTACCAAAAAACACTAATTTTGACCCAAAATCATAATTTTAACCCATAGCCCTAATTTTGACCCAAAACCCTATTTTAAACTCAAAACCCTATTTCAAACCCTAAACCCTAACTTTGACCTTAAACCCAAAATTTGACCCAAAAACCTAATTATAACTCGAAACCCTAATTTTATCCCAAAACCCTAATTCTAACCTTATTTTTGACCCAAAACCCTATTTTAACTCAAAACCTTAATTCAAACCCTAAACCCTAAATTTGACCCAAAACCCAAATTTGGACCCAAAACCCAAGTTTTGACCCAAAACTCTAATTCTAACCCTATTTTGACCCAAAACCCTATTTTAAACTCAAAACCCTAATTCAAACCCTAAACCCTAACTTTGATCCTAAACCTTAAATTTGACCCAGAACCCTAATTTTTCCCAAAACCCTAATTTTAACCCAATACCAAAATTCTAACCCTATTTTTGACCCAAAACCCTATTTTAAACTCAAAATCTAATTCAAACCCTAAAGCCTAAATTTGTCCTAGAACCCTAATTTTGACCCGAAACCCTAATTTTACCCAATAGCCTAATTCTAACCGTAATTCAAACCCTAAATGCTAATTTTGACCCAGAACCCTAATTTTGACCTGAAACCCTAATTTTTCCCAAAATCCTAATTCTATCCCAAATTCTAACCCTAAGCCCAAATTTGGACACAGAACCCAAATTGTAACTCAAAGCCCTATTTCTAACCCTATTTTTGCCCCCAAAACATATCTTTAACTCAACCGTAATTCAAACCATAAACCCTAATTTGAACCAAAAAACCTAATTTTGACCCAAAACCTTAATTTTAACCCAGAGCCCTAATTTCGACCCAAAACCCTCATACTAACCCTATTTTTGACCCAAAACCATATTTTAAACTCAAAACCTTAATTCAAACCCTAACGACATAACCATAACCTTTTGCCAAACCCATTTTTAACTCAAACCCTTCAAACCCTAAACCCTAATTTTGACCCAAAAACCCAAATTTGGACCCAAAACCCAAGTTTTGACCCAAAACCCTAATTTTAAACTCAACCCTAATTTTGATCCTAAACCTTAAATTTGACCCAAAACCCTATTTTTTCCCAAAACCCTAATTTTAACACAAAACCCTTATTCTAACCCTATTTTTGACCCAAAACCCTATTTTAATCTCAAAACCTAATTCAAACCCTAAACCCTGATTTGGACCATAAACCCTAAATTTGGCCCAGAACCCTAATTTTGACCCGAAACCCTAATTTTACCCAAAAGACTAATTCTAACCCTAATTCAAACCCTAAACCCTAATTTTGACACAGAACCCTAATTTTGACCCGAAACCCCAAATTTTAACCCAAAACCCTAGTTTTAACGCTATTTTTGACCCAAAACCCTATTTTAAACTCAAAACCCTAATTCAAACCCTAAACCCTAATTTTGATCCTAAACACTAATTATAACCCAAAACCCTAATTGTAACCCAAAGCCCTAATTTTGACCCAAAACCCTAATTCTAACCCTATTTTGATCCCACACCCTATTTTAAACTCAAAACCCTAATTTAAACCCTAAACCCAAATTTTGATCCTAAACCTTAAATTTAACCCAGAACTCTAATTTTTCCCATAACCCTAATTTTAACCCAAAACCCTAATTCTAACCCTATTTTTGACCCAAAGCCCTATTTTAAACTCAAAACCCTATTTCAAACCCTAAACCCGAAATCTGACCTCGAACCCTAATTTTGACCCGAAACCCTAATTTTAACCCAAAACCCTAATTCTAACCCTATTTTTGACACAAAACCCTATTTTTAACTCAAAACCCAATTCAAACCCTAAACCCTAATTTGGACCCTAAACCCTAAAATTGACCCAGAACCCTAATTTTGACCCAAAACCCTAATTTTACCTAACAGCCTAATTCTAACCATAATACAAACCCTAAACCTTAATTTTGACCCAGAACCCTAATTTTGACCTGAAACCCTAATTTTACCCAAAATCCTAATTCTATCCCAAATTCTAACCCTAAGCCCTAATTTGGACACAGAACCCTAATTGTAACCCAAAACCCTAATTCTAACCCTATTTTTGCCCCAAAAACATATCTTTAACTCAAAACCCTAATTCAAACCCTAAACCCTAATTTGAACCAAAAACCCTAATTTTGACCCAAAACCTTAATTTTAACCCAGAGCCCTAATTTTAACCCAAAACCAAAATTCTAACCCAATTTTTGACCCAAAACCCTATTTTAAACTCAAAACCCTAATTTTGATCCTAAACCTTAAATTTGACCCAGAACCCTATTTTTTCCAAAACCCTAATTTTAACCCAAAACCCTAATTCTAAAGCTATTTTTGACCCAAAACCCTATTTTAAACTCAAAACCTAATTCAAACCCAAAACCCTAATTTGGACCCTAAACCCCAAATTTGACCCGAACCCTAATTTTGACCCGAAACCCTAATTCTACCCAAAAGCCTAATTCTAACCCTAATTCAAACCCTAAACCCTAATTTTGATTCAGAACCCTAATTTTGACCCGAAACCCTAAATTTTAACCCAAAACCCTAATTTTAACGCTATTTTTGACCCAAAAACCTATTTTAATCTCAAAACCCTAATTCAAACCCTAAACCCTAATTTTGATCCAAAACACTAATTTTAACCCAAAGCCCTAATTTTGACCCAAAACCCTAATTCTAACCCTATTTTGATCCAAAACACTACTTTAAATTCAAAACCCTAATTCCAACCCTAAACCCTAATTTGGACCCTGAACCCTAAATTTGACCCAGACCCCTAATTTTGACCCGAAACACTAATTTTACCCAAAAGCCTAATTCTAACCCTAAACCCTAATTTTGACCCAGAACCCTAATTTTAACGCTATTTTTGACCCAAAAACCTATTTTAAACTCAAAACCCTAATTCAAACCCTAAACCCTAATTTTGATCCTCAACACTAAATTTAACATAAAACCTATTTGTAACCCGATGCCCTAATTTTGACCCAAAACCCTAATTCTTACCCTGTTTTGACCCAAAACCCTATTTTAAACTCAAAACCCAAATTCAAACCCTAAACCCTAATTTGGACCCTAAACCCTGAATTTGACCCAGAACCCTAATTTTGACCCGAAACCCTAATTTTACCCAAAAGCCTAATTCTAACCCTAATTCACACCCTAATCCCTAATTTTGACCCAGAACCCTAATTTTAACCCGAAACCCTAATTTTAAACCAAAACCATAATTTTAACCCAAAGCCCTAATTTTGACCCAAAACGCTAATTCTAACCCTATTTGACCCAAAACCCTATTTTAAACTCAAAACCCTATTTCAAACCCTAAACCCTAACTTTGACCATAAACCCAAAACATTACTTTAAACTCAAAACCCTAAACCCTAACTTTGACCATAAACCCTAAACCCTAACCAAAGCCCTAATTTTGACCCAAACCCCTAATTTAATCTCAAAACCCTATTTCAAACCCTAAACCCTAACTTTGACTATAAACCCAAAATTTGAGCCAAAAACCTTATTTTGACTCGAAACCCTAATTTAATCCCAAAACCGTAATTCTAACCTTATTTTTGACCCAAACCCCTATTTTTAACTCAAAACCTTAATTCAAACCCTAAACCCTATGTTTGACCCAAAACCCTAATTTTAACCCAAAGCCTTAATTTTGACCTAAAACCCTAATTCAAACCCTATTTCAAACCCTAAACCCTAATTTTGACCCAAAACCCTAATTTGACTCAAAACCCTAATTCAAACCCTAAACCCTAATTTGTACCAAAACCCTAATTTTGACCCAAAACCCTAATTTTGACCAAAAACCCTAATTCTAACCATATTTTTTACCCGAAACCCTATTTTTAACTCAAAACCTTAATTCAAACCCTAAACCCTAATTTTGACCCAAAACCCAAATTTGGACCCAAAACCCTAATTCTAACCCTATTTTTAACTCAAAACCCTACTTCAAACCGTAAACCCTAATTTTGACCCTAAACCCAAAATTTGACACAAAAACCTAATTTTGACTTGTAACCCTAATTTTAATGCAAAACCCTAATTCTTACCCTATTTTGACCCAAAACCCTATTTTAAACTCAAAACCCTATTTCAAACCCTAAACCCGAAATCTGACCTCGAACCCTAATTTTGACACGAAACCCTAATTTTAACCCAAAACCCTAATTCTAACCCTATTTTTGACACAAAACCCTATTTTAAACTCAAAACCCAATTCAAACCCTAAACCCTAATTTGGACCCTAAACCCTAAAATTGACCCAGAACCCTAATTTTGACCCAAAACCCTAATTTTACCTAACAGCCTAATTCTAACCATAATACAAACCCTAAATCCTAATTTTGACCCAGAACCCTAATTTTGACCTGAAACCCTAATTTTACCCAAAATCCTAATTCTATCCCAAATTCTAACCCTAAGCCCTAATTTGGACACAAAACCCTAATTGTAACCCAAAACCCTAATTCTAACCCTATTTTTGCCCCAAAAACATAACTTTAACTAAAAAACCCTAATTCAAACCCTAAACCCTAATTTGAACCAAAAACCCTAATTTTGACCCAAAACCTTAATTTTAACCCAGAGCCCTAATTTTAACCCAAAACCAAAATTCTAACCCAATTTTTGACCCAAAACCCTATTTTAAACTCAAAACCCTAATTTTGATCCTAAACCTTAAATTTGACCCAGAACCCTATTTTTTCCAAAACCCTAATTTCAACCCAAAACCCTAATTCTAAAGCTATTTTTGACCCAAAACCCTATTTTAAACTCAAAACCTAATTCAAACCCAAAACCCTAATTTGGACCCTAAACCCCAAATTTGACCCCGAACCCTAATTTTGACCCGAAACCCTAATTCTACCCAAAAGCCTAATTCTAACCCTAATTCAAACCCTAAACCCTAATTTTGATTCAGAACCCTAATTTTGACCCGAAACCCTAAATTTTAACCCAAAACCCTAATTTTAACGCTATTTTTGACCCAAAAACCTATTTTAATCTCAAAACCCTAATTCAAACCCTAAACCCTAATTTTGATCCAAAACACTAATTTTAACCCAAAGCCCTAATTTTGACCCAAAACCCTAATTCTAACCCTATTTTGATCCAAAACACTACTTTAAATTCAAAACCCTAATTCAAACCCTAAACCCTAATTTGGACCCTGAACCCTAAATTTGACCCAGAACCCTAATTTTGACCCGAAACACTAATTTTACCCAAAAGCCTAATTCTAACCCTAATTCAAACCCTAAACCCTAATTTTGACCCAGAACCCTAATTTTAACGCTATTTTTGACCCAAAAACCTATTTTAAACTCAAAACCCTAATTCAAACCCTAAACCCTAATTTTGATCCTCAACACTAAATTTAACATAAAACCGTATTTGTAAACCGATGCCCTAATTTTGACCCAAAACCCTAATTCTTACCCTGTTTTGACCCAAAACCCTATTTTAAACTCAAACCCAAATTCAAACCCTAAACCCTAATTTTGATCCTAAACCTTGAATTTGACCCAGAACCCTAATTTTTCCCATAACCCAAATTTTAACCCAAAACCCTAATTCTAACCCTATTTTTGACACAAAACCCTATTTTAAACTCATACCCCAATTCAAACCCTAAACCCTAATTTGGACCCTAAACCCTAAATTTGACCCAGAACCCTAATTTTGACCCGAAACCCTAATTTTACCCAAAAGCCTAATTCTATCCCTAATTCACACCCTAAACCCTAATTTTGACCCAGAACCCTAATTTTAACCCGAAACCCTAATTTTAAACCAAAACCATAATTTTAACCCAAAGCCCTAATTTTGACCCAAAACGCTAATTCTAACCCTATTTGACCCAAAACCCTATTTTAAACTCAAAACCCTATTTCAAACCCTAAACCCTAACTTTGACCATAAACCCAAAACATTACTTTAAACTCAAAACCCTAAACCCTAACTTTGACCATAAACCCTAAGCCCTAAACCCTAACCAAAGCCCCTAATTATGACCCAAACCCCTAATTTAATCTCAAAACCCTATTTCAAACCCTAAACCCTAACTTTGACTATAAACCCAAAATTTGAGCCAAAAACCTTATTTTGACTCGAAACCCTAATTTAATCCCAAAACCGTAATTCTAACCTTATTTTTGACCCAAACCCCTATTTTTAACTCAAAACCTTAATTCAAACCCTAAACCCTATGTTTGACCCAAAACCCTAATTTTAACCCAAAGCCTTAATTTTGACCTAAAACCCTAATTCAAACCCTATTTCAAACCCTAAACCCTAATTTTGACCCAAAACCCTAATTTGACTCAAAACCCTAATTCAAACCCTAAACCCTAATTTGTACCAAAACCCTAATTTTGACCCAAAACCCTAATTTTGACCAAAAACCCTAATTCTAACCATATTTTTTACCCGAAACCCTATTTTTAACTCAAAACCTTAATTCAAACCCTAAACCCTAATTTTGACCCAAAACCCAAATTTGGACCCAAAACCCAAGTTTTGACCCAAAACCCTAATTCTAACCCTATTTTTAACTCAAAACCCTACTTCAAACCGTAAACCCTAATTTTGACCCTAAACCCAAAATTTGACACAAAAACCTAATTTTGACCTGTAACCCTAATTTTAATGCAAAACCCTAATTCTTACCCTATTTTGACCCAAAACCCTATTTTAAACTCAAAACCCTATTTCAAACCCTAAACCCAAAATCTGACCTCGAACCCTAATTTTGACACGAAACCCTAATTTTAACCCAAAACCCTAATTCTAACCCTATTTTTGACACAAAACCCTATTTTAAACTCAAAACCCAATTCAAACCCTAAACCCTAATTTGGACCCTAAACCCTAAAATTGACCCAGAACCCTAATTTTGACCCAAAACCCTAATTTTACCTAACAGCCTAATTCTAACCATAATACAAACCCTAAATCCTAATTTTGACCCAACCCTAATTTTGACCTGAAACCCTAATTTTACCCAAAATCCTAATTTTATCCCAAATTCTAACCCTAAGCCCTAATTTGGACACAAAACCCTAATTGTAACCCAAAACCCTAATTCTAACCCTATTTTTGCCCCAAAAACATATCTTTAACTAAAAAACCCTAATTCAAACCCTAAACCCTAATTTGAACCAAAACCCTAATTTTGACCCAAACCTTCCTTTCCCAAAACCAAAATTCTACCCAATTTTTGACCCAAAACCCTATTTTAAACTCAAAACCCTAATTTTGATCCTAAACCTTAAATTTGACCCAAAACCCTAATTTTCCCAAAACCCTAATTTTAACCCAAAACCCCAATTCTAACCCTATTTTTGACCCAAAACCCTATTTTAAACTCAAAACCTAATTCAAACCCAAAACCCTAATTTGGACCCTAAACCCCAAATTTGACCCGGAACCCTAATTTTGACCCAAAACCCTAATTCTACCCAAAAGCCTAATTCTAACCCTAATTCAAACCCTAAACCCTAATTTTGATTCAGAACCCTAATTTTGACCCGAAACCCTAAATTTTAACCCAAAACCCTAATTTTAACGCTATTTTTGACCCAAAAACCTATTTTAATCTCAAAACCCTAATTCAAACCCTAAACCCTAATTTTGATCCAAAACACTAATTTTAACCCAAAGCCCTAATTTTGACCCAAAACCCTAATTCTAACCCTACTTTGATCCAAAACACTACTTTAAATTCAAAACCCTAATTCAAACCCTAAACCCTAATTTGGACCCTGAACCCTAAATTTGACCCAGAACCCTAATTTTGACCCGAAACACTAATTTTACCCAAAAGCCTAATTCTAACCCTAATTCAAACCCTAAACCCTAATTTTGACCCAGAACCCTAATTTTAACGCTATTTTTGACCCAAAACCTATTTTAAACTCAAAACCCTAATTCAAACCCTAAACCCTAATTTTGATCCTCAACACTAAATTTAACATAAAACCCTATTTGTAACCCGATGCCCTAATTTTGACCCAAAACCCTAATTCTTACCCTGTTTTGACCCAAAACCCTATTTTAAACTCAAAACCCAAATTCAAACCCTAAACCCTAATTTTGATCCTAAACCTTGAATTTGACCCAGAACCCTAATTTTTCCCATAACCCAAATTTTAACCCAAAACCTAATTCTAACCCTATTTTTGACCAAAACCCTATTTTAAACTCATACCCCAATTCAAACCCTAAACCCTAATCTTGACCCTAAACCCTAAATTTGACCCTAAACCCTAATTTTGACCCAAAACCCTAATTTTATCCAAAGCCTAATTCTAACCCTAATTCACACCCTAGACCCTAATTTTGACCAAGAACCCTAATTTTAACCCGAAACCCTAATTTTAAACCAAAACCATAATTTTAACCCAAAGCCCTAATTTTGACCCAAAACGCTAATTCTAACCCTATTTGACCCAAAACCCTATTTTAAACTCAAAACCTATTTCAAACCCTAAACCCTAACTTTGACCATAAACCCAAAACATTACTTTAAACTCAAAACCCTAAGCCCTAACTTTGACCATAAACCCTAAACCTAACCTAACCAAAGCCCTAATTTTGGACCCAAAACCCTAATTTAATCTCAAAACCCTATTTCAAACCCTAAACCCTAACTTTGACTATAAACCCAAAATTTGAGCCAAAACCTTATTTTGACTCAAACCCTAATTTAATCCCAAAAACCGTAATTCTAACCTTATTTTTGACCCAAACCCCTATTTTTAACTCAAAACCTTAATTCAAACCCTAAACCCTATGTTTGACCCAAAACCCTAATTTTAACCCAAAGCCTTAATTTTGACCTAAAACCCTAATTCAAACCCTATTTCAAACCCTAAACCCTAATTTTGACCCAAAACCCTAATTTGACTCAAAACCCTAATTCAAACCCTAAACCCTAATTTGTACCAAAACCCTAATTTTGACCCAAAACCCTAATTTTGACCAAAAACCATAATTCAAACCAAATTTTTACCCAAACCCTATTTTTAACTCAAAACCTTAATTCAAACCCTAAACCCTAATTTTGACCCAAAACCCAAATTTGGACCCAAAACCCAAGTTTTGACCCAAAACCCTAATTCTAACCCTATTTTTAACTCAAAACCCTACTTCAAACCGTAAACCCTAATTTTGACCCTAAACCCAAAATTTGACACAAAAACCTAATTTTGACTTGTAACCCTAATTTTAATGCAAAACCCTAATTCTTACCCTATTTTGACCCAAAACCCTATTTTAAACTCAAAACCCTATTTCAAACCCTAAACCCGAAATCTGACCTCGAACCCTAATTTTGACACGAAACCCTAATTTTACACCTAAACCCTAATTCTAACCCTATTTTTGACACAAAACCCTATTTTAAACTCAAAACCCAATTCAAACCCTAAACCCTAATTTGGACCCTAAACCCTAAAATTGACCCAGAACCCTAATTTTGACCCAAAACCCTAATTTTACCTAACAGCCTAATTCTAACCATAATACAAACCCTAAATCCTAATTTTGACCCAGAACCCTAATTTTGACCTGAAACCCTAATTTTACCCAAAATCCTAATTTTATCCCAAATTCTAACCCTAAGCCCTAATTTGGACACAAAACCCTAATTGTAACCCAAAACCCTAATTCTAACCCTATTTTTGCCCCAAAAACATATCTTTAACTAAAAAACCCTAATTCAAACCCTAAACCCTAATTTGAACCAAAAACCCTAATTTTGACCCAAAACCAAAATTCTAACCCAATTTTTGACCCAAAACCCTATTTTAAACTCAAAACCCTAATTTTGATCCTAAACCTTAAATTTGACCCAGAACCCTATTTTTTCCAAAACCCTAATTTTAACCCAAAACCCTAATTCTAAAGCTATTTTTGACCCAAAACCCTATTTTAAACTCAAAACCTAATTCAAACCCAAAACCCTAATTTGGACCCTAAACCCCAAATTTGACCTCGAACCCTAATTTTGACCCGAAACCCTAATTCTACCCAAAAGCCTAATTCTAACCCTAATTCAAACCCTAAACCCTAATTTTGATTCAGAACCCTAATTTTGACCCGAAACCCTAAATTTTAACCCAAAACCCTAATTTTAACGCTATTTTTGACCCAAAACCTATTTTAATCTCAAAACCCTAATTCAAACCCTAAACCCTAATTTTGATCCAAAACACTAATTTTAACCCAAAGCCCTAATTTTGACCCAAAACCCTAATTCTAACCCTATTTTGATCCAAAACACTACTTTAAATTCAAAACCCTAATTCAAACCCTAAACCCTAATTTGGACCCTGAACCCTAAATTTGACCCAGAACCCTAATTTTGACCCGAAACACTAATTTTACCCAAAAGCCTAATTCTAACCCTAATTCAAACCCTAAACCCTAATTTTGACCCAGAACCCTAATTTTAACGCTATTTTTGACCCAAAAACCTATTTTAAACTCAAAACCCTAATTCAAACCCTAAACCCTAATTTTGATCCTCAACACTAAATTTAACATAAAACCCTATTTGTAACCCGATGCCCTAATTTTGACCCAAAACCCTAATTCTTACCCTGTTTTGACCCAAAACCCTATTTTAAACTCAAAACCCAAATTCAAACCCTAAACCCTAATATTTTGACCAAAACCCTATTTTAAACTCATACCCCAATTCAAACCCTAAACCCTAATTTGGACCCTAAACCCTAAATTTGACCCAAACCTAATTTTGACCCGAAACCCTAATTTTACCCAAAAGCCTAATTCTATCCCTAATTCACACCCTAAACCCTAATTTTGACCCAGAACCCTAATTTTAACCCGAAACCCTAATTTTAAACCAAAACCATAATTTTAACCCAAAGCCCTAATTTTGACCCAAAACGCTAATTCTAACCCTATTTGACCCAAAACCCTATTTTAAACTCAAAACCCTATTTCAAACCCTAAACCCTAACATTGACCATAAACCCAAAACATTACTTTAAACTCAAAACCCTAAGCCCTAACGATGACCCTAAACCCTAAACAATAAACCCAAACCCAAGCCCTAATTTTGACCCAAACCCCTAATTTAATCTCAAAACCCTATTTCAAACCCTAAACCCTACCTTTGACTATAAACCCAAAATTTGAGCCAAAACCTTATTTTGACTCGAAACCCTAATTTAATCCCAAAACCGTAATTCTAACCTTATTTTTGACCCAAACCCCTATTTTTAACTCAAAACCTTAATTCAAACCCTAAACCCTATGTTTGACCCAAAACCCTAATTTTAACCCAAAGCCTTAATTTTGACCTAAAACCCTAATTCAAACCCTATTTCAAACCCTAAACCCTAATTTTGACCCAAAACCCTAATTTGACTCAAAACCCTAATTCAAACCCTAAACCCTAATTTGTACCAAAACCCTAATTTTGACCCAAAACCCTAATTTTGACCAAAAACCCTAATTCTAACCATATTTTTTACCCGAAACCCTATTTTTAACTCAAAACCTTAATTCAAACCCTAAACCCTAATTTTGACCCAAAACCCAAATTTGGACCCAAAACCCAAGTTTTGACCCAAAACCCTAATTCTAACCCTATTTTTAACTCAAAACCCTACTTCAAACCGTAAACCCTAATTTTGACCCTAAACCCAAAATTTGACACAAAAACCTAATTTTGACCTGTAACCCTAATTTTAATGCAAAACCCTAATTCTTACCCTATTTTGACCCAAAACCCTATTTTAAACTCAAAACCCTATTTCAAACCCTAAACCCGAAATCTGACCTCGAACCCTAATTTTGACCCGAAACCCTAATTTTAACCCAAAACCCTAATTCTAACCCTATTTTTGACACAAAACCCTATTTTAAACTCAAAACCCAATTCAAACCCTAAACCCTAATTTGGACCCTAAACCCTAAAATTGACCCAGAACCCTAATTTTGACCCAAAACCCTAATTTTACCTAACAGCCTAATTCTAACCATAATACAAACCCTAAATCCTAATTTTGACCCAGAACCCTAATTTTGACCTGAAACCCTAATTTTACCCAAAATCCTAATTCTATCCCAAATTCTAACCCTAAGCCCTAATTTGGACACAGAACCCTAATTGTAACCCAAAACCCTAATTCTAACCCTATTTTTGCCCCAAAAACATATCTTTAACTCAAAACCCTAATTCAAACCCTAAACCCTAATTTGAACCAAAAACCCTAATTTTGACCCAAAACCAAAATTCTAACCCAATTTTTGACCCAAAACCCTATTTTAAACTCAAAACCCTAATTTTGATCCTAAACCTTAAATTTGACCCAGAACCCTATTTTTTCCAAAACCCTAATTTCAACCCAAAACCCTAATTCTAAAGCTATTTTTGACCCAAAACCCTATTTTAAACTCAAAACCTAATTCAAACCCAAAGCCCTAATTTGGACCCTAAACCCCAAATTTGACCCCGAACCCTAATTTTGACCCGAAACCCTAATTCTACCCAAAAGCCTAATTCTAACCCTAATTCAAACCCTAAACCCTAATTTTGATTCAGAACCCTAATTTTGACCCGAAACCCTAAATTTTAACCCAAAACCCTAATTTTAACGCTATTTTTGACCCAAAAACCTATTTTAATCTCAAAACCCTAATTCAAACCCTAAACCCTAATTTTGATCCAAAACACTAATTTTAACCCAAAGCCCTAATTTTGACCCAAAACCCTAATTCTAACCCTATTTTGATCCAAAACACTACTTTAAATTCAAAACCCTAATTCAAACCCTAAACCCTAATTTGGACCATGAACCCTAAATTTGATCCAGAACCCTAATTTTGACCCGAAACACTAATTTTACCCAAAAGCCTAATTCTAACCCTAATTCAAACCCTAAACCCTAATTTTGACCCGGAACCCTAATTTTAACGCTATTTTTGACCCAAAACCTATTTTAAACTCAAAACCCTAATTCAAACCCTAAACCCTAATTTTGATCCTCAACACTAAATTTAACATAAAACCTATTTGTAACCGATGCCCTAATTTTGACCCAAAACCCTAATTCTTACCAATCCCCTCCTATTTTGACCCAAAACCCTATTTTAAACTCAAAACCCAAATTCAAACCCTAAACCCTAATTTGGACCCTAAACCCTAAAATTTGACCCTAAACCCTAATTTTGACCTAAACCAAACCCTAATTTTACCCAAAAGCCTAATTCTATCCCTAATTCACACCCTAAACCCTAATTTTGACCCAGAACCCTAATTTTAACCCGAAACCCTAATTTTAAACCAAAACCATAATTTTAACCCAAAGCCCTAATTTTGACCCAAAACGCTAATTCTAACCCTATTTGACCCAAAACCCTATTTTAAACTCAAAACCCTATTTCAAACCCTAAACCCTAACTTTGACCATAAACCCAAAACATTACTTTAAACTCAAAACCCTAAACCCTAACTTTGACCATAAACCCTAAACCCTAACCAAAGCCCTAATTTTGACCCAAACCCCTAATTTAATCTCAAAACCCTATTTCAAACCCTAAACCCTAACTTTGACTATAAACCCAAAATTTGAGCCAAAAACCTTATTTTGACTCGAAACCCTAATTTAATCCCAAAACCGTAATTCTAACCTTATTTTTGACCCAAACCCCTATTTTTAACTCAAAACCTTAATTCAAACCCTAAACCCTATGTTTGACCCAAAACCCTAATTTTAACCCAAAGCCTTAATTTTGACCTAAAACCCTAATTCAAACCCTATTTCAAACCCTAAACCCTAATTTTGACCCAAAACCCTAATTTGACTCAAAACCCTAATTCAAACCCTAAACCCTAATTTGTACCAAAACCCTAATTTTGACCAAAAACCCTAATTTTGACCAAAAACCCTAATTCTAACCATATTTTTTACCCGAAACCCTATTTTTAACTCAAAACCTTAATTCAAACCCTAAACCCTAATTTTGACCCAAAACCCAAATTTGGACCCAAAACCCAAGTTTTGGCCCAAAACCCTAATTCTAACCCTATTTTTAACTCAAAACCCTACTTCAAACCGTAAACCCTAATTTTGACCCTAAACCCAAAATTTGACACAAAAACCTAATTTTGACTTGTAACCCTAATTTTAATGCAAAACCCTAATTCTTACCCTATTTTGACCCAAAACCCTATTTTAAACTCAAAACCCTATTTCAAACCCTAAACCCGAAATCTGACCTCGAACCCTAATTTTGACACGAAACCCTAATTTTAACCCAAAACCCTAATTCTAACCCTATTTTTGACACAAAACCCTATTTTAAACTCAAAACCCAATTCAAACCCTAAACCCTAATTTGGACCCTAAACCCTAAAATTGACCCAGAACCCTAATTTTGACCCAAAACCTAATTTTACCTAACTACCTAATTCTAACCATAATACAAACCCTAAATCCTAATTTTGACCCAGAACCCTAATTTTGACCTGAAACCCTAATTTTACCCAAAATCCTAATTCTATCCCAAATTCTAACCCTAAGCCCTAATTTGGACACAAAACCCTAATTGTAACCCAAAACCCTAATTCTAACCCTATTTTTGCCCCAAAAACATATCTTTAACTAAAAAACCCTAATTCAAACCCTAAACCCTAATTTGAACCAAAAACCCTAATTTTGACCCAAAACCTTAATTTTAACCCAGAGCCCTAATTTTAACCCAAAACCAAAATTCTAACCCAATTTTTGACCCAAAACCCTATTTTAAACTCAAAACCCTAATTTTGATCCTAAACCTTAAATTTGACCCAGAACCCTATTTTTTCCAAAACCCTAATTTCAACCCAAAACCCTAATTCTAAAGCTATTTTTGACCCAAAACCCTATTTTAAACTCAAAACCTAATTCAAACCCAAAACCCTAATTTGGACCCTAAACCCCAAATTTGACCCCGAACCCTAATTTTGACCCGAAACCCTAATTCTACCCAAAAGCCTAATTCTAACCCTAATTCAAACCCTAAACCCTAATTTTGATTCAGAACCCTAATTTTGACCCGAAACCCTAAATTTTAACCCAAAACCCTAATTTTAACGCTATTTTTGACCCAAAAACCTATTTTAATCTCAAAACCCTAATTCAAACCCTAAACCCTAATTTTGATCCAAAACACTAATTTTAACCCAAAGCCCTAATTTTGACCCAAAACCCTAATTCTAACCCTATTTTGATCCAAAACACTACTTTAAATTCAAAACCCTAATTCAAACCCTAAACCCTAATTTGGACCCTGAACCCTAAATTTGACCCAGAACCCTAATTTTGACCCGAAACACTAATTTTACCCAAAAGCCTAATTCTAACCCTAATTCAAACCCTAAACCCTAATTTTGACCCAGAACCCTAATTTTAACGCTATTTTTGACCCAAAAACCTATTTTAAACTCAAAACCCTAATTCAAACCCTAAACCCTAATTTTGATCCTCAACACTAAATTTAACATAAAACCCTATTTGTAACCCGATGCCCTAATTTTGACCCAAAACCCTAATTCTTACCCTGTTTTGACCCAAAACCCTATTTTAAACTCAAACCCAAATTCAAACCCTAAACCCTAATTTTGATCCTAAACCTTGAATTTGACCCAGAACCCTAATTTTTCCCATAACCCAAATTTTAACCCAAAACCCTAATTCTAACCCTATTTTTGACACAAAACCCTATTTTAAACTCATACCCCAATTCAAACCCTAAACCCTAATTTGGACCCTAAACCCTAAATTTGACCCAGAACCCTAATTTTGACCCGAAACCCTAATTTTACCCAAAAGCCTAATTCTATCCCTAATTCACACCCTAAACCCTAATTTTGACCCAGAACCCTAATTTTAACCCGAAACCCTAATTTTAAACCAAAACCATAATTTTAACCCAAAGCCCTAATTTTGACCCAAAACGCTAATTCTAACCCTATTTGACCCAAAACCCTATTTTAAACTCAAAACCCTATTTCAAACCCTAAACCCTAACTTTGACCATAAACCCAAAACATTACTTTAAACTCAAAACCCTAAACCCTAACTTTGACCATAAACCCTAAACCCTAAACCCTAACCAAAGCCCTAATTTTGACCCAAAACCCTAATTTAATCTCAAAACCCTATTTCAAACCCTAAACCCTAACTTTGACCATAAACCCAAAATTTGAGCCAAAAACCTTATTTTGACTCGAAACCCTAATTTAATCCCAAAACCGTAATTCTAACCTTATTTTTGACCCAAACCCCTATTTTTAACTCAAAACCTTAATTCAAACCCTAAACCCTATGTTTGACCCAAAACCCTAATTTTAACCCAAAGCCTTAATTTTGACCTAAAACCCTAATTCTAACCCTATTTCAAACCCTAAACCCTAATTTTGACCCAAAACCCTAATTTGACTCAAAACCCTAATTCAAACCCTAAACCCTAATTTGTACCAAAACCCTAATTTTGACACAAAACCCTAATTTTGACCAAAAACCCTAATTCTAACCATATTTTTTACCCAAAACCCTATTTTTAACTCAAAACCTTAATTCAAACCCTAAACCCTAATTTTGACCCAAAACCCAAATTTGGACCCAAAACCCTAATTCTAACCCTATTTTTAACTCAAAACCCTACTTCAAACCGTAAACCCTAATTTTGACCCTAAACCCAAAATTTGACACAAAAACCTAATTTTGACCTGTAACCCTAATTTTAATGCAAAACCCTAATTCTTACCCTATTTTGACCCAAAACCCTATTTTAAACTCAAAACCCTAT
>JAUPTC010000010.1:13314012-13418169 GCA_030762895.1 Sophora flavescens | reverse complement strand
CAAAATTAGGGTTTAGAGTTTGAATTAGGGTTTTGAGTTTAAAATAGGTTTTTGGGTCAAAAATAGCGTTAAAATTAGGGTTCTGGGTCAAAATTAGGGTTTAGGGTTTGAATTAGGGTTAGAATTAGGCTTTTGGGTAAAATTAGTGTTTCGGGTCAAAATTAGGGTTCAGGGTCAAATTTAGGGTTCAGGGTCCAAATTAGGGTTTAGGGTTTGAATTAGGGTTTTTAATTTAAAATAGTGTTTTGGATCAAAATAGGGTTAGAATTAGGGTTTTGGGTCAAAATTAGGGCTTTGGGTTAAAATTAGTGTTTTGGATCAAAATTAGGGTTTAGGGTTTGAATTAGGGTTTTGAGATTAAAATAGGTTTTTGGGTCAAAAATAGCGTTAAAATTAGGGTTTTGGGTTAAAATTTAGGGTTTCGGGTCAAAATTAGGGTTCTGAATCAAAATTAGGGTTTAGGGTTTGAATTAGGGTTAGAATTAGGCTTTTGGGTAGAATTAGGGTTTCGGGTCAAAATTAGCGTTCGGGGTCAAATTTGGGGTTTAGGGTCCAAATTAGGGTTTTGGGTTTGAATTAGGTTTTGAGTTTAAAATAGGGTTTTGGGTCAAAAATAGCTTTAGAATTAGGGTTTTGGGTTAAAATTAAGGTTTTGGAAAAAATAGGGTTCTGGGTCAAATTTAAGGTTTAGGATCAAAATTAGGGTTTTGAGTTTAAAATAGGGTTTTGGGTCAAAAATTGGGTTTGAATTTGGGTTTTGGGTTAAAATTAGGGCTCTGGGTTAAAATTAAGGTTTTGGGTCAAAATTAGGGTTTTTGGTTCAAATTAGGGTTTAGGGTTTGAAATAGGGTTTTGAGTTAAAAATATGTATTTGGGGCAAAAATAGGGTTAGAATTAGGGTTTTGGGTTACAATTAGGGTTACGTGTCCAAATTAGGGCTTAGGGTTAGAATTTGGGATAGAATTAGGATTTTAGGTAAAATTAGGGTTTGGTCAAAATTAGGGTTTGGGTCAAAATTAGGATTTAGGGTTTGTATTAGGGTTAGAATTAGGTGTTAGGTAAAATTAGGGTTTGGTAAATTAGGGTTGGGTCAATTTTAGGGTTTAGGGTCCAAATTAGGGTTTAGGGTTTGAAGTGGGTTCTGAGTTTCAAATAGGGTTTTGTGTCTTAAATAGGGTTAGAATTAGGGTTTTGGGTTAAAATTAGGGTTTCGGGTCAAAATTAGGGTTCGAGGTCAGATTTCGGGTTTAGGGTTTGAAATAGGGTTTTGAGTTTAAAATAGAGTTTTGGGTCAAAATAGGGTAAGAATTAGGATTTTGCATTAAAATTAGGGTTACAGGTCAAAATTAGGTTTTTGTGTCAAATTTTGGGTTTAGGGTCAAAATTAGGGTTTACGGTTTGAAGTAGGGTTTTGAGTTAAAAATAGGGTTAGAATTAGGGTTTTGGGTCAAAACTTGGGTTTTGGGTCCAAATTTGGGTTTTGGGTCAAAATTAGGGTTTAGGGTTTGAATTAAGGTTTTGAGTTAAAAATAGGGTTTCGGGTAAAAAATATGGTTAGAATTAGGGTTTTTGGTCAAAATTAGGGTTTTGGGTCAAAATTAGGGTTTTGGTACAAATAAGGGTTTAGGGTTTGAATTAGGGTTTTGAGTCAAATTAGGGTTTTTGGTCAAAATTAGGGTTTAGGGTTTGAAATAGGGTTAGAATTAGGGTTTTAGGTCAAAATTAAGGCTTTGGGTTAAAATTAGGGTTTTGGGTCAAACATAGGGTTTAGGGTTTGAATTAAGGTTTTGAGTTAAAAATAGGGGTTTGGGTCAAAAATATGGTTAGAATTACGGTTTTGGGATTAAATTAGGGTTTCGAGTCAAAATAAGGTTTTTGGCTCAAATTTTGGGTTGATGGTCAAAGTTAGGGTTTAGGGTTTGAAATAGGGTTTTGAGATTAAATTAGGGTTTTGGGTCAAAATTAGGGGTTTGGTTAGGGTTTAGGGTTTAGGGTTTATGGTCAAAGTTAGGGTTTAGGGTTTTGAGTTTAAAGTAATGTTTTGGGTTTATGGTCAAAGTTAGGGTTTAGGGTTTGAAATAGGGTTTTGAGTTTAAAATAGGGTTTTGGGTCAAATAGGGTTAGAATTAGCGTTTTGGGTCAAAATTAGGGCTTTGGGTTAAAATTATGGTTTTGGTTTAAAATTAGGGTTTCGGGTTAAAATTAGGGTTCTTGGTCAAAATTAGGGTCTAGGGTGTGAATTAGGGTTAGAATTAGGCTTTTGGGTAAAATTAGGGTTTCGGGTCAAAATTAGGGTTCTGGGTCAAATTCAGGGTTTAGGGTCCAAATTAGGGTTTAGGGTTTGAATTTTGGTTTTGAGTTTAAAATAGGGTTTTGGGTCAAAACAGGGTAAGAATTAGGGTTTTGGGTCAAAATTAGGGCATCGGGTTACAAATAGGGTTTTATGTTAAATTTAGTGTTGAGGATCAAAATTAGGGTTTAGAGTTTGAATTAGGGTTTTGAGTTTAAAATAGGTTTTTGGGTCAAAAATAGCGTTAAAATTAGGGTTTAGGGTTTGAATTAGGGTTAGAATTAGGCTTTTGGGTAAAATTAGTGTTTCGGGTCAAAATTAGGGTTCAGGGTCAAATTTAGGGTTCAGGGTCCAAATTAGGGTTTAGGGTTTGAATTAGGGTTTTTAATTTAAAGTAGTGTTTTGGATCAAAATAGGGTTAGAATTAGGGTTTTGGGTCAAAATTAGGGCTTTGGGTTAAAATTAGTGTTTTGGATCAAAATTAGGGTTTAGGGTTTGAATTAGGGTTTTGAGATTAAAATAGGTTTTTGGGTCAAAAATAGAGTTAAAATTAGGGTTTTGGGTTAAAATTTAGGGTTTCGGGTCAAAATTAGGGTTCTGAATCAAAAGTAGGGTTTAGGGTTTGAATTAGGGTTAGAATTAGGCTTTTGGGTAGAATTAGGGTTTCGGGTCAAAATTAGGGTTCGGGGTCAAATTTGGGGTTTAGGGTCCAAATTAGGGTTTTGGGTTTGAATTAGGTTTTGAGTTTAAAATAGGGTTTTGGGTCAAAAATAGCTTTAGAATTAGGGTTTTGGGTTAAAATTAAGGTTTTGGAAAAAATAGGGTTTAGGTCAAATTTAAGGTTTAGGATCAAAATTAGGGTTTTGAGTTTAAGATAGGGTTTTGGGTCAAAAATTGGGTTAGAATTTTGGTTTTGGGTTAAAATTAGGGCTCTGGGTTAAAATTAAGGTTTTGGGTCAAAATTAGGGTTTTGGTTCAAATTAGGGTTTAGGGTTTGAATTAGGGTTTTGAGTTAAAGATATGTTTTTGGGGCAAAAATAGGGTTAGAATTAGGGTTTTGGGTTACAATTAGGGTTACGTGTCCAAATTAGGGCTTAGGGTTAGAATTTGGGATAGAATTAGGATTTTGGGTAAAATTAGGGTTTTGGTCAAAATTAGGGTTGGGTCAAAATTAGGATTTAGGGTTTGTATTAGGGTTAGAATTAGGTGTTAGGTAAAATTAGGGTTTGGGTAAATTGGGTTGGGTCAATTTTAGGGTTTAGGGTCCAAATTAGGGTTTAGGGTTTGAATTGGGTTTTGAGTTTAAAATAGGGTTTTGTGTCAAAAATAGGGTTAGAATTAGGGTTTTGGGTTAAAATTAGGGTTTGGTCAAAATTAGGGTTCGAGGTCAGATTTGGGTTTAGGGTTTGAAATAGGGTTTTGAGTTTAAAATAGGGTTTTGGGTCAAAATAGGGTAAGAATGAGGGTTTTGCATTAAAATTAGGGTTACAGGTCAAAAATAGGTTATTGTGTCAAATTTTGGGTTTAGGGTCAAAATTAGGGTTTACGGTTTGAAGTAGGGTTTTGAGTTAAAAATAGGGTTAGAATTAGGGTTTTGGGTCAAAACTTGGGTTTTGGGTCCAAATTTGGGTTTTGGGTCAAAATTAGGGTTTAGGGTTTGAATTAAGGTTATGAGTTAAAAATAGAGTTTCGGGTAAAAAATATGGTTAGAATTAGGGTTTTTGGTAAAATTAGGGTTTTGGGTCAAAATTAGGGTTTTGGTACTATTTTGGGTTTAGGGGTTTGAATTAGGGTTTTGAGTCAAATTAGGGTATTGCGTCAAAATTAGGGTTTAGGGTTTGAAATAGGGTTAGAATTAGGGTTTTAGGTCAAAATTAAGGCTTTGGGTTAAAATTAGGGTTTTGGGTCAAACATAGGGTTTAGGGTTTGAATTAAGGTTTTGAGTTAAAAATAGGGGTTTGGGTCAAAAATAAGGTTAGAATTACGGTTTTGGGATTAAATTAGGGTTTCGAGTCAAAATAAGGTATTTGGCTCAAATTTTGGGTTTATGGTCAAAGTTAGGGTTTAGGGTTTGAAATAGGGTTTTGAGATTAAATTAGGGTTTTGGGTCAAAATTAGGGCTTTGGTTAGGGTTTAGGGTTTAGGGTTTATGGTCAAAGTTAGGGTTTAGGGTTTTGAGTTTAAAGTAATGTTTTGGGTTTATGGTCAAAGTTAGGGTTTAGGGTTTGAAATAGGGTTTTGAGTTTAAAATAGGGTTTTGGGTCAAATAGGGTTAGAATTAGCGTTTTGGGTCAAAATTAGGGCTTTGGGTTAAAATTATGGTTTTGGTTTAAAATTAGGGTTTCGGGTTAAAATTAGGGTTCTGGGTCAAAATTAGGGTTTAGGGTGTGAATTAGGGTTAGAATTAGGCTTTTGGGTAAAATTAGGGTTTCGGGTCAAAATTAGGGTTAGGTCAAATTAGGGTTTAGGGTCCAAATTAGGGTTTAGGTTGATTTGGGTTTTGAGTTTAAAATAGGGTTTTGGGTCAAAACAGGGTAAGAATTAGGGTTTTGGGTCAAAATTAGGGCATCGGGTTACAAATAGGGTCTTATGTTAAATTTAGTGTTGAGGATCAAAATTAGGGTTTAGGGTTTGAATTAGGGTTTTGAGTTTAAAATAGGTTTTTAGGTCAAAAATAGCGTTAAAATTAGGGTTCTGGGTCAAAATTAGGGTTTAGGGTTTGAATTAGGGTTAGAATTAGGCTTTTGGGTAAAATTAGTGTTTCGGGTCAAAATTAGGGTTCAGGGTCCAAATTAGGGTTTAGGGTTTGAATTAGGGTTTTGAATTTAAAGTAGTGTTTTGGATCAAAATAGGGTTAGAATTAGGGTTTTGGGTCAAAATTAGGGCTTTGGGTTAAAATTAGTGTTTTGGATCAAAATTAGGGTTTAGGGTTTGAATTAGGGTTTTGAGATTAAAATAGGTTTTTGGGTCAAAAATAGCGTTAAAATTAGGGTTTTGGGTTAAAATTTAGGGTTTCGGGTCAAAATTAGGGTTCTGAATCAAAATTAGGGTTTAGGGTTTGAATTAGGGTTAGAATTAGGCTTTTGGGTAGAATTAGGGTTTCGGGTCAAAATTAGGGTTCGGGGTCAAATTTGGGGTTTAGGGTCCAAATTAGGGTTTTGGGTTTGAATTAGGTTTTGAGTTTAAAATAGGGTTTTGGGTCAAAAATAGCTTTAGAATTAGGGTTTTGGGTTAAAATTAGGGTTTTGGAAAAAATAGGGTACTGGGTCAAATTTAAGGTTTAGGATCAAAATTAGGGTTTTGAGTTTAAAATAGGGTTTTGGGTCAAAAATTGGGTTAGAATTTTGGTTTTGGGTTAAAATTAGGGCTCTGGGTTAAAATTAAGGTTTTGGGTCAAAATTAGGGTTTTTGGTTCAAATTAGGGTTTAGGGTTTGAATTAGGGTTTTGAGTTAAAGATATGTTTTTGGGGCAAAAATAGGGTTAGAATTAGGGTTTTGGGTTACAATTAGGGTTCTGTGTCCAAATTAGGGCTTAGGGTTAGAATTTGGGATAGAATTAGGATTTTGGGTAAAATTAGGGTTTATGGTAAAAATTAGGGTTGGGTCAAAATTAGGATTTAGGGTTTGTATTAGGGTTAGAATTAGGTCATTAGGTAAAATTAGGGTTTTGGGTAAAAATTAGGGTTCTGGGTCAATTTTAGGGTTTAGGGTCCAAATTAGGGTTTAGGGTTTGAATTGGGTTTTGAGTTTAAAATAGGGTTTTGTGTCAAAAATAGGGTTAGAATTAGGGTTTTGGGTTAAAATTAGGGTTTGGTCAAAATTAGGGTTCGAGGTCAGATTTGGGTTTAGGGTTTGAAATAGGGTTTTGAGTTTAAAATAGGGTTTTGGGTCAAAATAGGGTAAGAATTAGGGTTTTGCTTAAAAATTAGGGGTTCTGGTCAAATTTAGGTGTGTGGGTCCAATTTTGGGTTTAGGGGAAACATTTGGGTTTACGGTTTGAAGTAGGGTTTTGAGTTAAAAATAGGGTTAGAATTAGGGTTTTGGGTCCAAATTTGGGTTTTGGTCCAAAGGGTTAGGGTTTAGGGTTTGAATTAAGGTTTTGAGTTAAAAATAGGGTTTTGGGTAAAAATATGGTTAGAATTAGGGTTTTGGTCAAAATTAGGGTTTTGGTCAAAATTAGGGTTTTGGTACAAATTAGGGTTTAGGGTTTGAATTAGGGTTTTGAGTCAAATTAGGGTTTTGGGTCAAAATTAGGGTTTAGGGTTTGAAATAGGGTTAGAATTAGGGTTTTAGGTCAAAATTAAGGCTTTGGGTTAAAATTAGGGTTTTGGGTCAAACATAGGGTTTAGGGTTTGAATTAAGGTTTTGAGTTAAAAATAGGGGTTTGGGTCAAAAATAAGGTTAGAATTACGGTTTTGGGATTAAATTAGGGTTTGAGTCAAAATAAGGTTTTGGCTCAAATTTTGGGTTTATGGTCAAAGTTAGGGTTTAGGGTTTGAAATAGGGTTTTGAGATTAAATTAGGGTTTTGGGTCAAAATTAGGGCTTTGGTTAGGGTTTAGGGTTTAGGGTTTATGGTCAAAGTTAGGGTTTAGGGTTTTGAGTTTAAAGTAATGTTTTGGGTTTATGGTCAAAGTTAGGGTTTAGGGTTTGAAATAGGGTTTTGAGTTTAAAATAGGGTTTTGGGTCAAATAGGGTTAGAATTAGCGTTTTGGGTCAAAATTAGGGCTTTGAGTTAAAATTATGGTTTTGGTTTAAAATTAGGGTTTGGGTTAAAATTAGGGTTTTGGTCAAAATTAGGGTTTAGGGTGTGAATTAGGGTTAGAATTAGGCTTTTGGGTAAAATTAGGGTTTGGTCAAAATTAGGGTTTGGGTCAAATTGGGGTTTAGGGTCCAAATTAGGGTTTAGGGTTTGAATTTTGGGTTTTGAGTTTAAAATAGGGGTTTGGGTCAAAACAGGGTAAGAATTAGGGTTTTGGGTCAAAATTAGGGCGTCGGGTTACAAATAGGGTCTTATGTTAAATTTAGTGTTGAGGATCAAAATTAGGGTTTAGGGTTTGAATTAGGGTTTTGAGTTTAAAATAGGTTTTGGGTCAAAAATAGCGTTAAAATTAGGGTTTAGGTCAAAATTAGGGTTTAGGGTTTGAATTAGGGTTAGAATTAGGCTTTTGGGTAAAATTAGTGTTTGGTCAAAATTAGGGTTTGAGGTCAAATTTAGGGTTGGGGTCCAAATTAGGGTTTAGGGTTTGAATTAGGGTTTTGAATTTAAATTAGTGTTTTGGATCAAAATAGGGTTAGAATTAGGGTTTTGGGTCAAAATTAGGACTTTTGGTTAAAATTAGTGTTTTGGATCAAAATTAGGGTTTAGGGTTTGAATTATGGTTTTTAGATTAAAATAGGTTTTGGGTCAAAAATAGCGTTAAAATTAGGGTTTTGGGTTTAAAATTTGGGATTTGGGTCAAAATTAGGGTTACGAATCAAAATTAGGGTTTAGGGTTTGAATTAGGGTTAGAATTAGGCTTTTGGGTAGAATTAGGGTTTGGTCAAAATTAGGGTTCGGGGTCAAATTTGGGGTTTAGGGTACAAATTAGGGTTTTGGGTTTGAATTAGGTTTTGAGTTTAAAATAGGGTTTTGGGTCAAAAATAGCTTTAGAATTAGGGTTTTGGGTTAAAATTAGGGTTTGGGAAAAAATAGGGTTTAGGTCAAATTTAAGGTTTAGGATCAAAATTAGGGTTTTGAGTTTAAAATAGGGTTTTGGGTCAAAAATTGGGTTAGAATTTTGGTTTTGGGTTAAAATTAGGGCTCTCGGGTTAAAATTAAGGTTTTGGGTCAAAATTAGGGTTTTGGTTCAAATTAGGGTTTAGGGTTTGAATTAGGGTTTTGAGTTAAAGATATGTTTTTGGGGCAAAAATAGGGTTAGAATTAGGGTTTTGGGTTAAAATTAGGGTTAAGTGTCCAAATTAGGGATAAGTTTTAGAATTTGGGATAGAATTAGGATTTTGGGTAAAATAAGGGTTTCAGGTCAAAATTGGGGTTACGGGTCAAAATTAGGATTTAGGGTTTGTATTAGGGTTAGAATTAGGGTCATTAGGTAAAATTAGGGTTGGGTAAATTGGGTTAGGTCAATTTTAGGGTTTAGGGTCCAAATTAGGGTTTAGGGTTTGAATTGGGTTTTGAGTTTAAAATAGGGTTTTGTGTCAAAAATAGGGTTAGAATTAGGGTTTTGGGTTAAAATTAGGGTTTCGGGTCAAAATTAGGGTTCGAGGTCAGATTTCGGGTTTAGGGTTTGAAATAGGGTTTTGAGTTTAAAATAGGGTTTTGGGTCAAAATAGGGTAAGAATTAGGGATGTGCGTAAAAATTAGGGTTCTGGTCAAAATTAGGTTTTGAGTCAAATTTTGGGTTTAGGGTCAAAATTAGGGTTTACGGTTTGAAGTAGGGTTTTGAGTTAAAAATAGGGTTAGAATTAGGGTTTTGGGTCAAAACTTGGGTTTTGGGTCCAAATTTGGGTTTTGGGTCAAAATTAGGGTTTAGGGTTTGGGGTTTGAATTAAGGTTTTGAGTTAAAAATAGGGTTTCGGGTAAAAAATATGGTTATAATTAGGGTTTTGTGTCAAAATTAGGGTTTTGGGTCAAAATTAGGGTTTTGGTACAAATTAGGGTTTAGGGTTTGAATTAGGGTTTTGAGTCAAATTAGGGTTTTGGGTCAAAATTAGGGTTTAGGGTTTGAAATAGGGTTAGAATTAGGGTTTTAGGTCAAAATTAAGGCTTTGGGTTAAAATTAGGGTTTTGGGTCAAACATAGGGTTTAGGGTTTGAATTAAGGTTTTGAGTTAAAAATAGGGGTTTGGGTCAAAAATAAGGTTAGAATTACGGTTTTGGGATTAAATTAGGGTTTGAGTCAAAATAAGGTTTTGGCTCAAATTTTGGGTTTATGGTCAAAGTTAGGGTTTAGGGTTTGAAATAGGGTTTTGAGATTAAATTAGGGTTTTGGGTCAAAATTAGGGCTTTGGTTAGGGTTTAGGGTTTAGGGTTTATGGTCAAAGTTAGGGTTTAGGGTTTTGAGTTTAAAGTAATGTTTTGGGTTTATGGTCAAAGTTAGGGTTTAGGGTTTGAAATAGGGTTTTGAGTTTAAAATAGGGTTTTGGGTCAAATAGGGTTAGAATTAGCGTTTTGGGTCAAAATTAGGGCTTTGAGTTAAAATTCTGGTTGTGGTTTACAATTAGGGTTTCGGGTTAAAATTAGGGTTCTGGGTCAAAATTAGGGTTTAGGGTGTGAATTAGGGTTAGAATTAGGCTTTTGGGTAAAATTAGGGTTTCGGGTCAAAATTAGGGTTCTGGGTCAAATTCAGGGTTTAGGGTCCAAATTAGGGTTTAGGGTTTGAATTTGGGTTTTGAGTTTAAAATAGGGTTTTGGGTCAAAACAGGGTAAGAATTAGGGTTTTGGGTCAAAATTAGGGCATCGGGTTACAAATAGGGTTTTATGTTAAATTTAGTGTTGAGGATCAAAATTAGGGTTTAGGGTTTGAATTAGGGTTTTGAGTTTAAAATAGGTTTTTAGGTCAAAAATAGAGTTAAAATTAGGGTTATGGGTCAAAATTAGGGTTTAGGGTTTGAATTAGGGTTAGAATTAGGCTTTTGGGTAAAATTAGTGTTTGGTCAAAATTAGGGTTTGGGTCAAAATTAGGGTTCGGGGGTCCAACTTAGGGTTTAGGGTTTGAATTAGGGTTTTGAATTTAAAGTAGTGTTTTGGATCAAAATAGGGTTAGAATTAGGGTTTTGGGTCAAAATTAGGGCTTTGGGTTAAAATTAGTGTTTTGGATCAAAATTAGGGTTTAGGGTTTGAATTAGGGTTTTGAGATTAAAATAGGTTTTGGGTCAAAAATAGCGTTAAAATTAGGGTTTTGGGTTAAAATTTAGGGTTTTGGTCAAAATTAGGGTTCGAATCAAAATTAGGGTTTAGGGTTTGATTTAGGGTTAGAATTAGGCTTTTGGGTAGATTTAGGGTTTGGGGTCAAAATTAGGGTTCGGGGTCAAATTTGGGGTTTAGGGTCCAAATTAGGGTTTTGGGTTTGAATTAGGTTTTGAGTTTAAAATAGGGTTTTGGGTCAAAAATAGCTTTAGAATTAGGGTTTTGGGTTAAAATTAGGGTTTTGGAAAAAATAGGGTTAGGGTCAAATTTAAGGTTTAGGATCAAAATTAGGGTTTTGAGTTTAAGATAGGGTTTTGGGTCAAAAATTGGGTTAGAATTTTGGTTTTGGGTTAAAATTAGGGCTCTGGGTTAAAATTAAGGTTTTGGGTCAAAATGAGGGTGTTTGGTTCAAATTAAGGTTTAGGGTTTGAATTAGGGTTTTGAGTTAAAGATATGTTTTGGGGCAAAAATAGGGTTAGAATTAGGGTTTTGGGTTACAATTAGGGTTCGTGTCCAAATTAGGGCTTAGGGTTAGAATTTGGGATAGAATTAGGATTTTAGGTAAAATTAGGGTTTTGGTCAAAATTGGGGTTTGGGTCAAAATTAGGATTTAGGGTTTGTATTAGGGTTAGAATTAGGGTTAGGTAAAATTAGGGTTTGGGTAAATTAGGGTTAGGTCAATTTTAGGGTTTAGGGTCCAAATTAGGGTTTAGGGTTTGAATTGGGTTTTGAGTTTAAAATAGGGTTTTGTGTCAAAAATAGGGTTAGAATTAGGGTTTTGGGTTAAAATTAGGGTTTGGTCAAAATTAGGGTTGAGGTCAGATTTGGGTTTAGGGTTTGAAATAGGGTTTTGAGTTTAAAATAGGGTTTTGGGTCAAAATAGGGTAAGAATTAGGGTTTTGCATTAAAATTAGGGTTCAGGTCAAAATTAGGTTTTGTGTCAAATTTTGGGTTTAGGGTCAAAATTAGGGTTTACGGTTTGAAGTAGGGTTTTGAGTTAAAAATAGGGTTAGAATTAGGGTTTTGGGTCAAAACTTGGGTTTTGGTCCAAATTTGGGTTTTGGGTCAAAAGTTAGGGTTTAGGGTTTGAATTAAGGTTTTGAGTTAAAAATAGGGTTTGGGTAAAAAATATGGTTAGAATTAGGGTTTTGGTCAAAATTAGGGTTTTGGGTCAAAATTAGGGGTTTGGTACTCATTAGGGGTTTGGGTTTGAAGTAGCGTGTTGAGTCAAATTAGGGTTTTGGTCAAAATTAGGGTTTAGGGTTTGAAATAGGGTTAGAATTAGGGTTTTAGGTCAAAATTAAGGCTTTGGGTTAAAATTAGGGTTTTGGGTCAAACATAGGGTTTAGGGTTTGAATTAAGGTTTTGAGTTAAAAATAGGGGTTTGGGTCAAAAATAAGGTTAGAATTACGGTTTTGGGATTAAATTAGGGTTTAGAGTCAAAATAAGGTTTTGGCTCAAATTTTGGGTTTATGGTCAAAGTTAGGGTTTAGGGTTTGAAATAGGGTTTTGAGATTAAATTAGGGTTTTGGGTCAAAATTAGGGCTTTGGTTAGGGTTTAGGGTTTAGGGTTTATGGTCAAAGTTAGGGTTTAGGGTTTTGAGTTTAAAGTAATGTTTTGGGTTTATGGTCAAAGTTAGGGTTTAGGGTTTGAAATAGGGTTTTGAGTTTAAAATAGGGTTTTGGGTCAAATAGGGTTAGAATTAGCGTTTTGGGTCAAAATTAGGGCTTTGTGTTAAAATTATGGTTATGGTTTAAAATTAGGGTTTCGGGTTAAAATTAGGGTTCTGGGTCAAAATTAGGGTTTAGGGTGTGAATTAGGGTTAGAATTAGGCTTTTGGGTAAAATTAGGGTTTCGGGTCAAAATTAGGGTTCTGGGTCAAATTCGGGGGTAAGGGTCACGATTAGGGTTTAGGGTTGGAATTTGGGTTTTGAGTTTAAAATAGGGTTTTGGGTCAAAGCAGGGTAAAATTAGGTTTTGGGTCAAAATTAGGGCATCGGGTTACAAATAGGGTTTTATGTTAAATTTAGTGTTGAGGATCAAAATTAGGGTTTAGGGTTTGAATTAGGGTTTTGAGTTTAAAAGAGCAAAATTGGTCAAAAATAGCGATAAAAATAGTGTACATGGTCAAAATTGGGGTGTAGGGTTTGAAGTAGGGTTAGAATTAGGCTTTTGGGTAAAATTAGTGTTTGGTCAAAATTAGGGTTGGGTCAAATTAGGGTTCAGGGTCCAAATTAGGGTTTAGGGTTTGAATTAGGGTTTTGAATTTCAAGTCGTGTTTTTGATCAACATAGTGATATATATAGGGATTTGGGTCTCTAGTAGGTATTTTTGTTAAATTTAGTGTTTTGGATCAAAATTAGGGTTTAGGGTTTGAATTAGGGTTTTGAGATTAAAATAGGTTTTGGGTCAAAAATAGCGTTAAAATTAGGGTTTTGGGTTAAAATTTAGGGTTTTGGTCAAAATTAGGGTTCGAATCAAAATTAGGGTTTAGGGTTTGAATTAGGGTTAGAATTAGGCTTTTGGGTAGAATTAGGGTTTGGTCAAAATTAGGGTTGGGGTCAAATTTGGGGTTTAGGGTCCAAATTAGGGTTTTGGGTTTGAATTAGGTTTTGAGTTTAAAATAGGGTTTTGGGTCAAAAATAGCTTTAGAATTAGGGTTTTGGGTTAAAATTAGGGTTTTGGAAAAAATAGGGTTTAGGTCAAATTTAAGGTTTAGGATCAAAATTAGGGATTTGAGTTTAAAATAGGGTTTTGGGTCAAAAATTGGGTTAGAATTTAGGTTTTGGGTTAAAATTAGGGCTCTGGGTTAAAATTAAGGTTTTGGGTCAAAATTAAGGTTTTGGGTCAAATTAGGGTTTAGGGGTTTGAATTAGGGTTTTGAGTTAAAGATATGTTTTGGGGCAAAAATAGGGTTAGAATTAGGGTTTTGGGTTACAATATGGGTTTGTGTCCAAATTAGGGCTTAGGGTTAGAATTTGGGATAGAATTAGGATTTTGGGTAAAATTAGGGTTTGGTCAAAATTAGGGTTTGGGTCAAAATTAGGATTTAGGGTTTGTATTAGGGTTAGAATTAGGTGTTAGGTAAAATTAGGGTTTTGGGTCAAAATTAGGGTTCGGGTCAATTTTAGGGTTTAGGGTCCAAATTAGGGTTTAGGGTTTGAATTGGGTTTTGAGTTTAAAATAGGGTTTTGTGTCAAAAATAGGGTTAGAATTAGGGTTTTGGGTTAAAATTAGGGTTTTTGGTCAAAATTAGGGTTGAGGTCGATTTTGGGTTTAGGGTTTGAAATAGGGTTTTGAGTTTAAAATAGGGTTTTGGGTCAAAATAGGGTAAGAATTAGGGTTTTGCATTAAAATTAGGGTTCTGAGTCAAAATTAGGTTTTTGTGTCAAATTTTGGGTTTAGGGTCAAAATTAGGGTTTACGGTTTGAAGTAGGGTTTTGAGTTAAAAATAGGGTTAGAATTAGGGTTTTTGGTCAAAAATTGGGTTTTGGGTCCAAATTTGGGTGTTGGGTCAAATTAGGGTTTAGGGTTTGAATTAAGGTTTTGAGTTAAAAATAGGGTTTGGGTAAAAAATATGGTTAGAATTAGGGTTTTGGTCAAAATTAGGGTTTTGGGTCAAAATTAGGGTTTTAGTACAAATTAGGGTTTAGGGTTTGAATTAGGGTTTTGAGTCAAATTAGGGTTTTGGGTCAAAATTAGGGTTTAGGGTTTGAAATAGGGTTAGAATTAGGGTTTTAGGTCAAAATTAAGGCTTTGGGTTAAAATTAGGGTTTTGGGTCAAACATAGGGTTTAGGGTTTGAATTAAGGTTTTGAGTTAAAAATAGGGGTTTGGGTCAAAAATAAGGTTAGAATTACGGTTTTGGGATTAAATTATGGTTTGAGTCAAAATAAGGTTTTTGGCTCAAATTTTGGGTTTATGGTCAAAGTTAGGGTTTAGGGTTTGAAATAGGGTTTTGAGATTAAATTAGGGTTTTGGGTCAAAATTAGGGCTTTGGTTAGGGTTTAGGGTTTAGGGTTTATGGTCAAAGTTAGGGTTTAGGGTTTTGAGTTTAAAGTAATGTTTTGGGTTTATGGTCAAAGTTAGGGTTTAGGGTTTGAAATAGGGTTTTGAGTTTAAAATAGGGTTTTGGGTCAAATAGGGTTAGAATTAGCGTTTTGGGTCAAAATTAGGGCTTTGGGTTAAAATTATGGTTTTGGTTTAAAATTAGGGTTTAGGGTGTGAATTAGGGTTAGAATTAGGCTTTTGGGTAAAATTAGGGTTTCGGGTCAAAATTAGGGTTCTGGGTCAAATTCAGGGTTTAGGGTCCAAATTAGGGTTTAGGGTTTGAATTTGGGTTTTGAGTTTAAAATAGGGTTTTGGGTCAAAACAGGGTAAGAATTAGGGTTTTGGGTCAAAATTAGGGCATCGGGTTACAAATAGGGTTTTATGTTAAATTTAGTGTTGAGGATCAAAATTAGGGTTTAGGGTTTGAATTAGGGTTTTGAGTTTAAAATAGGTTTTTGGGTCAAAAATAGCGTTAAAATTAGGGTTCTGGGTCAAAATTAGGGTTTAGGGTTTGAATTAGGGTTAGAATTAGGCTTTTGGGTAAAATTAGTGTTTAGGTTCAAAATTAGGGTTAGGTCAAATTTAGGGTTCAGGGTCCAAATTAGGGTTTAGGGTTTGAATTAGGGTTTTGAATTTAAAGTAGTGTTTTGGATCAAAATAGGGTTAGAATTAGGGTTTTGGGTCAAAATTAGGGCTTTGGGTTAAAATTAGTGTTTTGGATCAAAATTAGGGTTTAGGGTTTGAATTAGGGTTTTGAGATTAAAATAGGTTTTTGGGTTAAAATTAGGGTTTTGGGTTAAAATTTAGGGTTTCGGGTCAAAATTAGGGCTCTGAATCAAAATTAGGGTTTAGGGTTTGAATTAGGGTTAGAATTAGGCTTTTGGGTAGAATTAGGGTTTCCGGTCAAAATTAGGGTTCGGGGTCAAATTTGGGGTTTAGGGTCCAAATTAGGGTTTTGGGTTTGAATTAGGTTTTGAGTTTAAAATAGGGTTTTGGGTCAAAAATAGCTTTAGAATTAGGGTTTTGGGTTAAAATTAGGGTTTTGGAAAAAATAGGGTTATGGGTCAAATTTAAGGTTTAGGATCAAAATTAGGGTTTTGAGTTTAAAATAGGGTTTTGGGTCAAAAATTGGGTTAGAATTTTGGTTTTGGGTTAAAATTAGGGCTCTGGGTTAAAATTAAGGTTTTGGGTCAAAATTAGGGTTTTTGGTTCAAATTAGGGTTTAGGGTTTGAATTAGGGTTTTGAGTTAAAGATATGTTTTTGGGGCAAAAATAGGGTTAGAATTAGGGTTTTGGGTTAGAATTAGGGTTATTTGTCCAAATTAGGGCTTAGGGTTAGAATTTGGGATAGAATTAGGATTTTAGGTAAAATTAGGGTTTGAGGTCAAAATCGGGTTCGGGTCAAAATTAGGATTTAGGGTTTGTATTAGGGTTAGAATTAGGGTTAGGTAAAATTAGGGTTTTGGGTCAAAATTGGGTTGGGTCAATTTTAGGGTTTAGGGTCCAAATTAGGGTTTAGGGTTTGAATTGGGTTTTGAGTTTAAAATAGGGTTTTGTGTCAAAAATAGGTTTAGAATTTGGGTTTAGGGTTAAAATTAGGGTTTCGGGTAAAAATTAGGTTTCGAGGTCATATTTGGGTTTTCGGGTTTTAAATTGGGTTTGGAGTTTAAAATAGTGTTTTGGGTCAAAATAGGGTAAGAATTAGGGTTTTGCATTAAAATTAGGGTTCTGGTCAAAATTAGGTTTTTGTGTCAAATTTTGGGTGGAGGGTCCAAATTAGGGGTAACGGTGTTAAGTAGGGTGTTGAGATAAAAATAGGGTTAGAATTAGGGTTTTGGGTCAAAACTTGGGTTTTGAGTCCAAATTTGGGTTTTGGGTCAAAATTAGGGTTTAGGGTTTGAATTAAGGTTGAGTTAAAAATATGGTTTTGGGTCAAAAATAAGGTTAGAATTAGGGTTTTGGGTAAAATTAGGGTTTCGGGTCAAAATTAGGGTTTTGGTACAAATTAGGGTTTAGGGTTTGAATTAGGGTTTTGAGTCAAATTAGGGTTTTGGGTCAAAATTAGGGTTTAGGGTTTGAAATAGGGTTAGAATTAGGGTTTTAGGTCAAAATTAAGGCTTTGGGTTAAAATTAGGGTTTTGGGTCAAACATAGGGTTTAGGGTTTGAATTAAGGTTTTGAGTTAAAAATAGGGGTTTGGGTCAAAAATAAGGTTAGAATTACGGTTTTGGGATTAAATTAGGGTTTGAGTCAAAATAAGGTTTTGGCTCAAATTTTGGGTTTATGGTCAAAGTTAGGGTTTAGGGTTTGAAATAGGGTTTTGAGATTAAATTAGGGTTTTGGGTCAAAATTAGGGCTTTGGTTAGGGTTTAGGGTTTAGGGTTTATGGTCAAAGTTAGGGTTTAGGGTTTTGAGTTTAAAGTAATGTTTTGGGTTTATGGTCAAAGTTAGGGTTTAGGGTTTGAAATAGGGTTTTGAGTTTAAAATAGGGTTTTGGGTCAAATAGGGTTAGAATTAGCGTTTTGGGTCAAAATTAGGGCTTTGGGTTAAAATTATGGTTTTGGTTTAAAATTAGGGTTTCGGGTTAAAATTAGGGTTCTGGGTCAAAATTAGGGTTTAGGGTGTGAATTAGGGTTAGAATTAGGCTTTTGGGTAAAATTAGGGTTTCGGGTCAAAATTAGGGTTCTGGGTCAAATTCAGGGTTTAGGGTCCAAATTAGGGTTTAGGGTTTGAATTTGGGTTTTGAGTTTAAAATAGGGTTTTGGGTCAAAACAGGGTAAGAATTAGGGTTTTGGGTCAAAATTAGGGCATCGGGTTACAAATAGGGTTTTATGTTAAATTTAGTGTTGAGGATCAAAATTAGGGTTTAGGGTTTGAATTAGGGTTTTGAGTTTAAAATAGGTTTTTGGGTCAAAATTAGGGTTTAGGGTTTGAATTAGGGTTAGAATTAGGCTTTTGGGTAAAATTAGTGTTTCGGGTCAAAATTAGGGTTCTGGGTCAAAATTAGGGTTCAGGGTCCAAATTAGGGTTTAGGGTTTGAATTAGGGTTTTGAATTTAAAGTAGTGTTTTGGATCAAAATAGGGTTAGAATTAGGGTTTTGGGTCAAAATTAGGGCTTTGGGTTAAAATTAGTGTTTTGGATCAAAATTAGGGTTTAGGGTTTGAATTAGGGTTTTGAGATTAAAATAGGTTTTTGGGTCAAAAATAGCGTTAAAATTAGGGTTTTGGGTTAAAATTTAGGGTTTTGGTCAAAATTAGGGTTACGAATCAAAATTAGGGTTTAGGGTTTGAATTAGGGTTAGAATTAGGCTTTTGGGTAGAATTAGGGTTTGGGTCAAAATTAGGGTTCGGGGTCAAATTTGGGGTTTAGGGTCCAAATTAGGGTTTTGGGTTTGAATTAGGTTTTGAGTTTAAAATAGGGTTTTGGGTCAAAAATAGCTTTAGAATTAGGGTTTTGGGTTAAAATTAGGGTTTTGGAAAAAATAGGGTTCTGGGTCAAATTTAAGGTTTAGGATCAAAATTAGGGTTTTGAGTTTAAGATAGGGTTTTGGGTCAAAAATTGGGTTTGAATTTGGGTTTTGGGTTAAAATTAGGGCTCTGGGTTAAAATAAAGGTTTAGGGTCAAAATTAGGGTTGTTGGTTCAAATTAGGGTTGAGGGGTTGAATTCGGGTTTTGAGTTAAAGATATGTTTTTGGGGCAAAAATAGGGTTAGAATTAGGGTTTTGGGTTACAATTAGGGTTTCGTGTCCAAATTAGGGCTTAGGGTTAGAATTTGGGATAGAATTAGGATTTTAGGTAAAATTAGGGGTTTGAGTCAAAATCGGGGTTCGGGTCAAAATTAGGATTTAGGGTTTGTATTAGGGTTAGAATTAGGCTGTTAGGTAAAATTAGGGTTTTGGGTCAAAATTAGGGTTGGGTCAATTTTAGGGTTTAGGGTCCAAATTAGGGTTTAGGGTTTGAATTGGGTTTTGAGTTTAAAATAGGGTTTTGTGTCAAAAATAGGGTTAGAATTAGGGTTTTGGGTTAAAATTAGGGTTTGGTCAAAATTAGGGTTCGAGGTCGATTTGGGTTTAGGTTATGAAATAGGTTTTTGAGTTTAAAATAGGGTTTTGGGTCAAAATAGGGTAAGACTTAGGGTTTTGCATTAAAATTAGGGTTACAGGTCAAAATTAGGTTTTTGTGTCAAATTTTGGGTTTAGGGTCAAAATTAGGGTTTACGGTTTGAAGTAGGGTTTTGAGTTAAAAATAGGGTTAGAATTAGGGTTTTGGGTCAAAACTTGGGTTTTGGGTCCAAATTTGGGTTTTGGGTCAAAATTAGGGTTTAGGGTTTGAATTAAGGTTATGAGTTAAAAATAGAGTTTCGGGTAAAAAATATGGTTAGAATTAGGGTTTTTGGTCAAAATTAGGGTTTTGGGTCAAAATTAGGGTTTTGGTACAAATTAGGGTTTAGGGTTTGAATTAGGGTTTTGAGTCAAATTAGGGTTTTGGGTCAAAATTAGGGTTTAGGGTTTGAAATAGGGTTAGAATTAGGGTTTTAGGTCAAAATTAAGGCTTTGGGTTAAAATTAGGGTTTTGGGTCAAACATAGGGTTTAGGGTTTGAATTAAGGTTTTGAGTTAAAAATAGGGGTTTGGGTCAAAAATAAGGATAGAATTACTGTTTGGGATTAAATTAGGGTTTTTGGTCAAAATTAGGGTTTTGGGTCAAAATTAGGGTTTTGGTACAAATTAGGGTTTAGGGTTTGAATTAGGGTTTTGAATCAAATTAGGGTTTTGGGTCAAAATTAGGGCTTTGGTTAGGGTTTAGGGTTTAGGGTTTATGGTCAAAGTTAGGGTTTAGGGTTTTGAGTTTAAAGTAATGTTTTGGGTTTATGGTCAAAGTTAGGGTTTAGGGTTTGAAATAGGGTTTTGAGTTTAAAATAGGGTTTTGGGTCAAATAGGGTTAGAATTAGCGTTTTGGGTCAAAATTAGGGCTTTGGGTTAAAATTATGGTTTTGGTTTAAAATTAGGGTTTCGGGTTAAAATTAGGGTTCTGGGTCAAAATTAGGGTTTAGGGTGTGAATTAGGGTTAGAATTAGGCTTTTGGGTAAAATTAGGGTTTCGGGTCAAAATTAGGGTTCTGGGTCAAAGTGGGGTTTAGGGTCAAATTTAATTGGGTTTTGAGTTTAAAATAGGGTTTTGGGTCAAGAGGGTTTTTGGGTCAAAATTAGGGCATCGGGTTACAAATAGGGTTTTATGTTAAATTTAGTGTTGAGGATCAAAATTAGGGTTTAGGGTTTGAATTAGGGTTTTGAGTTTAAAATAGGTTTTTGGGTCAAAAATAGCGTTAAAATTAGGGTTAACGGTCAAAATTAGGGTTTAGGGTTTGAATTAGGGTTAGAATTAAGCTTTTGGGTAAAATTAGTGTTTGGTCAAAATTAGGGTTAGGTCAAATTAGGGTTGGGGTCCAAATTAGGGTTTAGGGTTTGAATTAGGGTTTTGAATTTAAAGTAGTGTTTTGGATCAAAATAGGGTTAGAATTAGGGTTTTGGGTCAAAATTAGGGCTTTGGGTTAAAATTAGTGTTTTGGATCAAAATTAGGGTTTAGGGTTTGAATTAGGGTTTTGTGATTAAAATAGGTTTTGGGTCAAAAATAGCGTTAAAATTAGGGTTTTGGGTTAAAATTTAGGGTTTTGGTCAAAATTAGGGTTACGAATCAAAATTAGGGTTTAGGGTTTGAATTAGGGTTAGAATTAGGCTTTTGGGTAGAATTAGGGTTTGGTCAAAATTAGGGTTCGGGGTCAAATTTGGGGTTTAGGGTCCAAATTAGGGTTTTGGGTTTGAATTAGGTTTTGAGTTTAAAATAGGGTTTTGGGTCAAAAATAGCTTTAGAATTAGGGTTTTGGGTTAAAATTAGGGTTTTGGAAAAAATAGGGTTAGGGTCAAATTTAAGGTTTAGGATCAAAATTAGGGTTTTGAGTTTAAAATAGGGTTTTGGGTCAAAAATTGGGTTAGAATTTTGGTTTTGGGTTAAAATTAGGGCTCTGGGTTAAAATTAAGGTTTTGGGTCAAAATTAGGGTTTTTGGTTCAAATTAGGGTTTAGGGTTTGAATTAGGGTTTTGAGTTAAAGATATGTTTTTGGGGCAAAAATAGGGTTAGAATTAGGGTTTTGGGCTACGATTAGGGTTACGTGTCCAAATTAGGGCTTAGGGTTAGAATTTGGGATAGAATTAGGATTTTGGGTAAAATTAGGGGTTTTGGTCAAAATTGGGGTTAGGGTCAAAATTAGGATTTAGGGTTTGTATTAGGGTTAGAATTAGGCTGTTAGGTAAAATTAGGGTTTTGGGTCAAAATTAGGGTTCTGGGTCAATTTTAGGGTTTAGGGTCCAAATTAGGGTTTAGGGTTTGAATTGGGTTTTGAGTTTAAAATAGGGTTTTGTGTCAAAAATAGGGTTAGAATTAGGGTTTTGGGTTAAAATTAGGGTTTCGGGTCAAAATTAGGGTTCGAGGTCAGATTTCGGGTTTAGGGTTTGAAATAGGGTTTTGAGTTTAAAATAGGGTTTTGGGTCAAAATAGGGTAAGAATTAGGGTTTTGCATTAAAATTAGGGTTACAGGTCAAAATTAGGTTTTTGTGTCAAATTTTGGGTTTAGGGTCAAAATTAGGGTTTACGGTTTGAAGTAGGGTTTTGAGTTAAAAATAGGGTTAGAATTAGGGTTTTGGGTCAAAATTTGGGTTTTGGGTCAAAATTAGGGTTTAGGGTTTGAATTAAGGTTTTGAGTTAAAAATAGGGTTTTGGGTAAAAAATATGGTTAGAATTAGGGTTTTTGGTCAAAATTAGGGTTTTGGGTCAAAATTAGGGTTTTGGTACAAATTAGGGTTTAGGGTTTGAATTAGGGTTTTGAGTCAAATTAGGGTTTTGGGTCAAAATTAGGGTTTAGGGTTTGAAATAGGGTTAGAATTAGGGTTTTAGGTCAAAATTAAGGCTTTGGGTTAAAATTAGGGTTTTGGGTCAAACATAGGGTTTAGGGTTTGAATTAAGGTTTTGAGTTAAAAATAGGGGTTTGGGTCAAAAATAAGGTTAGAATTACGGTTTTGGGATTAAATTAGGGTTTCGAGTCAAAATAAGGTTTTTGGCTCAAATTTTGGGTTTATGGTCAAAGTTAGGGTTTAGGGTTTGAAATAGGGTTTTGAGATTAAATTAGGGTTTTGGGTCAAAATTAGGGCTTTGGTTAGGGTTTAGGGTTTAGGGTTTATGGTCAAAGTTAGGGTTTAGGGTTTTGAGTTTAAAGTAATGTTTTGGGTTTATGGTCAAAGTTAGGGTTTAGGGTTTGAAATAGGGTTTTGAGTTTAAAATAGGGTTTTGGGTCAAATAGGGTTAGAATTAGCGTTTTGGGTCAAAATTAGGGCTTTGGGTTAAAATTATGGTTTTGGTTTAAAATTAGGGTTCGGGTTAAAATTAGGGTTCTGTCAAAATTAGGGTTTAGGGTGTGAATTAGGGTTAGAATTAGGCTTTTGGGTAAAATTAGGGTTTCGGGTCAAAATTAGGGTTAGGTCAAATTCGGGGTTTAGGGTCAAAAGGGAATAGGGTTTTGAGTTTAAAATAGGGTTTTGGGTCAAATAGGGTTAGAATTAGCGTTTTGGGTCAAAATTAGTGCATCGGGTTACAAATAGGGTTTTATGTTAAATTTAGTGTTGAGGATCAAAATTAGGGTTTAGGGTTTGAATTAGGGTTTTGAGTTTAAAATAGGTTTTTGGGTCAAAAATAGCGTTAAAATTAG
Organism: Sophora flavescens; assembly: GCA_030762895.1. Taxonomy (NCBI): domain Eukaryota; kingdom Viridiplantae; phylum Streptophyta; class Magnoliopsida; order Fabales; family Fabaceae; genus Sophora; species Sophora flavescens. The sequence goes on along the minus strand of JAUPTC010000010.1, from coordinate 13,396,164 downwards.
GGTTCTAGGTCAAAATTAGGGTTTAGGGTTTGAATTAGGGTTAGAATTAGGCTTTTGGGTAAAATTAGTGTTTCGGGTCAAAATTAGGGTTCTGGGTCAAAATTAGGGTTGGGGTCCAAATTAGGGTTTAGGGTTTGAATTGGGGTTTTAAATTTAAAGTAGTGTTTTGGATCAAAATAGGGTTAGAATTAGGGTTTTGGGTCAAAATTAGGGCTTTGGGTTAAAATTAGTGTTTTGGATCAAAATTAGGGTTTAGGGTTTGAATTAGGGTTTTGAGATTAAAATAGGTTTTGGGTCAAAAATAGCGTTAAAATTAGGGTTTTGGGTTAAAATTTAGGGTTTGGTCAAAATTAGGTTCGAATCAAAATTAGGGTTTAGGGTTTGAATTAGGGTTAGAATTAGGCTTTTGGGTAGAATTAGGGTTTGGTCAAAATTAGGGTTGGGGTCAAATTTGGGGTTTAGGGTCCAAATTAGGGTTTTGGGTTTGAATTAGGTTTTGAGTTTAAAATAGGGTTTTGGGTCAAAAATAGCTTTAGAATTAGGGTTTTGGGTTAAAATTAGGGTTTTGGAAAAAATAGGGTTTGGGTCAAATTTAAGGTTTAGGATCAAAATTAGGGTTTTGAGTTTAAAATAGGGTTTTGGGTCAAAAATTGGGTTAGAATTTTGGTTTTGGGTTAAAATTAGGGCTCTGGGGTTAAAATTAAGGTTTTGGGTCAAAATTAGGGTTTTTGGTTCAAATAAGGGTTTAGGGTTAAAATTAGGGTTTTGAGTTAAAGATATGTTTTGGGGCAAAAATAGGGTTAGAATTAGGGTTTTGGGTTACAATTAGGGTTACGTGTCCAAATTAGGGCTTAGGGTTAGAATTTGGGATAGAATTAGGATTTTGGGTAAAATTAGGGTTTCGGTCAAAATTAGGGTTTGGGTCAAAATTAGGATTTAGGGTTTGTATTAGGGTTAGAATTAGGCTGTTAGGTAAAATTAGGTTTTGGGTAAAATTAGGGTTAGTCAATTTTAGGGTTTAGGGTCCAAATTAGGGTTTAGGGTTTGAATTGGGTTTTGAGTTTAAAATAGGGTTTTGTGTCAAAAATAGGGTTAGAATTAGGGTTTTGGGTTAAAATTAGGGTTTGGTCAAAATTAGGGTTCGAGGTCGATTTTGGGTTTAGGGTTTGAAATAGGGTTTTGAGTTTAAAATAGGGTTTTGGGTCAAAATAGGGTAAGAATTAGGGTTTTGCATTAAAATTAGGGTTCTGAGGTCAAAATTAGGTTTTTGTGTCAAATTTTGGGTTTAGGGTCAAAATTAGGGTTTACGGTTTGAAGTAGGGTTTTGAGTTAAAAATAGGGTTAGAATTAGGGTTTTGGGTCAAAACTTGGGTTTTGAGTCCAAATTTGGGTTTTGGGTCAAAATTAGGGTTTAGGGTTTGAATTAAGGTTGAGTTAAAAATATGGTTTTGGGTCAAAAATAAGGTTAGAATTAGGGTTTTGGGTCTAAATTAGGTTTTGGGTCAAAATTAGGGTTTTGGTACAAATTAGGGTTTAGGGTTTGAATTAGGGTTTTGAGTCAAATTAGGGTTTTGGGTCAAAATTAGGGTTTAGGGTTTGAAATAGGGTTAGAATTAGGGTTTTAGGTCAAAATTAAGGCTTTGGGTTAAAATTAGGGTTTTGGGTCAAACATAGGGTTTAGGGTTTGAATTAAGGTTTTGAGTTAAAAATAGGGGTTTGGGTCAAAAATAAGGTTAGAATTACGGTTTTAGGATTAAATTAGGGTTTCGAGTCAAAATAAGGTTTTTGGCTCAAATTTTGGGTTTATGGTCAAAGTTAGGGTTTAGGGTTTGAAATAGGGTTTTGAGATTAAATTAGGGTTTTGGGTCAAAATTAGGGCTTTGGTTAGGGTTTAGGGTTTAGGGTTTATGGTCAAAGTTAGGGTTTAGGGTTTTGAGTTTAAAGTAATGTTTTGGGTTTATGGTCAAAGTTAGGGTTTAGGGTTTGAAATAGGGTTTTGAGTTTAAAATAGGGTTTTGGGTCAAATAGGGTTAGAATTAGCGTTTTGGGTCAAAATTAGGGCTTTGGGTTAAAATTATGGTTTTGGTTTAAAATTAGGGTTTTTGTTTAAAATTAGGGTTTGGGTCAAAATTAGGGTTTAGGGTGTGAATTAGGGTTAGAATTAGGCTTTTGGGTAAAATTAGGGTTTCGGGTAAAAATTAGGGTTGGGTCAAATTGGGGTTTAGGGTCCAAATTTGGGTTTTGAGTTTAAAATAGGGTTTTGGGTCAAAACAGGGTAAGAATTAGGGTTTTGGGTCAAAATTAGAGCATCGGGTTACAAATAGGGTTTTATGTTAAATTTAGTGTTGAGGATCAAAATTAGGGTTTAGGGTTTGAATTAGGGTTTTGAGTTTAAAATAGGTTTTTGGGTCAAAAATAGCGTTAAAATTAGGGTTCTGGGTCAAAATTAGGGTTTAGGGTTTGAATTAGGGTTAGAATTAGGCTTTTGGGTAAAATTAGTGTTTCGGGTCAAAATTAGGGTTCAGGGTCCAAATTAGGGTTTAGGGTTTGAATTGGGGTTTTAAATTTAAAGTAGTGTTTTGGATCAAAATAGGGTTAGAATTAGGGTTTTGGGTCAAAATTAGGGCTTTGGGTTAAAATTAGTGTTTTGGATCAAAATTAGGGTTTAGGGTTTGAATTAGGGTTTTGAGATTAAAATAGGTTTTTGGGTCAAAAATAGCGTTAAAATTAGGGTTTTGGTTTAAAATTTAGGGTTTCGGGTCAAAATTAGGGTTCAGAATCAAAATTAGGGTTTAGGGTTTGAATTAGGGTTAGAATTAGGCTTTTGGGTAGAATTAGGGTTTCGGGTCAAAATTAGGGGTCGGGGTCAAATTTGGGGTTTAGGGTCCAAATTAGGGTTTTGGGTTTGAATTAGGTTTTGAGTTTAAAATAGGGTTTTGGGTCAAAAATAGCTTTAGAATTAGGGTTTTGGGTTAAAATTAGGGTTTGGGAAAAAATAGGGTTCTGGGTCAAATTTAAGGTTTAGGATCAAAATTAGGGTTTTGAGTTTAAAATAGGGTTTTGGGTCAAAAATTGGGTTAGAATTTTGGTTTTGGGTTAAAATTAGGGCTCTGGGTTAAAATTAAGGTTTTGGGTCAAAATTAGGGTTTTTGGTTCAAATTAGGGTTTAGGGTTTGAATTAGGGTTTTGAGTTAAAGATATGTTTTTGGGGCAAAAATAGGGTTAGAATTAGGGTTTTGGGTTACAATTAGGTGTCCAAATTAGGGCTTAGGGTTAGAATTTGGGATAGAATTAGGATTTTGGGTAAAATTAGGGTTTGAGGTCAAAATCGGGGTTTGGGTCAAAATTAGGATTTAGGGTTTGTATTAGGGTTAGAATTAGGTGTTAGTTAAAATTTGGGTTTTGGGTCAAAATTAGTGTTCTAGTTCAATTTTTGGGTTTATGGTCCAAATTTGGGTTTAGGGTTTGAATTGGGTTTTGAGTTTAAAATAGGGTTTTGTGTCAAAAATAGGGTTAGAATTAGGGTTTTGGGTTAAAATTAGGGTTTGGTCAAAATTAGGGTTCGAGGTCGATTTGGGTTTAGGGTTTGAAATAGGGTTTTGAGTTTAAAATAGGGTTTTGGGTCAAAATAGGGTAAGAATTAGGGTTTTGCATTAAAATTAGGGTTTGAGTCAAAATTAGGTTTTGTGTCAAATTTTGGGTTTAGGGTCAAAATTAGGGTTTACGGTTTGAAGTAGGGTTTTGAGTTAAAAATAGGGTTAGAATTAGGGTTTTGGGTCAAAACTTCGGTTTTGAGTCCAAATTTGGGTTTTGGGTCAAAATTAGGGTTTAGGGGTTTGAATTAAGGTTTTGAGTTAAAAATAGGGTTTGGGTAAAAAATATGGTTAGAATTAGGGTTTTGGTCAAAAATACTGTTTTGGGTCAAAAATAGGGTAATGGTACAAATTAGGGTTTAGGGTTTGAATTAGGGTTTTGAGTCAAATTAGGGGTTTGGGTCAAAATTAGGGGTTAGGGTTTGAAATAGGGTTAGAATTAGGGTTTTAGGTCAAAATTAAGGCTTTGGGTTAAAATTAGGGTTTTAGGTCAAACATAGGGTTTAGGGTTTGAATTAAGGTTTTGAGTTAAAAATAGGGGTTTGGGTCAAAAATAAGGTTAGAATTACGGTTTTGGGATTAAATTAGGGTTTCGAGTCAAAATATGGTTTTTGGCTCAAATTTTGGGTTTATGGTCAAAGTTAGGGTTTAGGGTTTGAAATAGGGTTTTGAGATTAAATTAGGGTTTTGGGTCAAAATTAGGGCTTTGGTTAGGGTTTAGGGTTTAGGGTTTATGGTCAAAGTTAGGGTTTAGGGTTTTGAGTTTAAAGTAATGTTTTGGGTTTATGGTCAAAGTTAGGGTTTAGGGTTTGAAATAGGGTTTTGAGTTTAAAATAGGGTTTTGGGTCAAATAGGGTTAGAATTAGCGTTTTGGGTCAAAATTAGGGCTTTGGGTTAAAATTATGGTTTTGGTTTAAAATTAGGGTTTCGGGTTAAAATTAGGGTTTGGGTCAAAATTAGGGTTTAGGGTGTGAATTAGGGTTAGAATTAGGCTTTTGGGTAAAATTAGGGTTTTGGTCAAAATTGGGGTTGGGTCAAATTCGGGGTTTAGGGTCCAGAATTTGGGTTTTGAGTTTAAAATAGGGTTTTGGGTCAAAGCAGGGGTAAGAATTAGCGTTTTGGGTCAAAATTAGGGCCTCGGGTTCCAAATTGGGTTTTATGTTAAATTTAGTGTTGAGGATCAAAATTAGGGTTTAGGGTTTGAATTAGGGTTTTGAGTTTAAAATAGGTTTTAGGATCAAAAATAGCGTTAAAATAAGTGAAATCGGTCAAAATTAGGGTTAAGGGTTTGAATTAGGGTTAGAATTAGGCTTTTGGGTAAAATTAGTGTTTGGTCAAAATTAGGGTTTGGGTCAAATTAGGGTTGGGGTCCAAATTAGGGTTTAGGGTTTGAATTAGGGTTTTAAATTTAAAGTAGTGTTTAGGGTCATAATAGGGTTAGAATTAGGGTTTTGGGTCAAATTTAGGGCTTTGGGTTAAAATTAGTGTTTTGGATCAAAATTAGGGTTTAGGGTTTGAATTAGGGTTTTGAGATTAAAATAGGTTTTGGGTCAAAAATAGCGTTAAAATTAGGGTTTTGGGTTTAAAATTTAGGGTTTGGTCAAAATTAGGGTTCGAATCAAAATTAGGGTTTAGGGTTTGAATTAGGGTTAGAATTAGGCTTTTGGGTAGAATTAGGGTTTGGTCAAAATTAGGGTTGGGGTCAAATTTGGGGTTTAGGGTCCAAATTAGGGTTTTGGGTTTGAATTAGGTTTTGAGTTTAAAATAGGGTTTTGGGTCAAAAATAGCTTTAGAATTAGGGTTTTGGGTTAAAATTAGGGTTTTGGAAAAAATAGGGTTGGGTCAAATTTAAGGTTTAGGATCAAAATTAGGGTTTTGAGTTTAAGATAGGGTTTTGGGTCAAAAATTGGGTTAGAATTTTGGTTTTGGGTTAAAATTAGGGCTCTGGGTTAAAATTAAGGTTTTGGGTCAAAATTAGGGTTTTGGGTCAAATTAGGGTTTAGGGTTTGAATTAGGGTTTTGAGTTAAAGATATGTTTTTGGGGCAAAAATAGGGTTAGAATTAGGGTTTTGGGTTACAATTAGGGGTTACGTGTCCAAATTAGGGCTTAGGGTTAGAATTTGGGATAGAATTAGGATTTTGGGTAAAATTAGGGTTTGGTCAAAATTGGGGTTAGGGTCAAAATTAGGATTTAGGGTTTGTATTAGGGTTAGAATTAGTGTTAGGTAAAATTAGGGTTTGGGTCAAAATTAGGGTTGGGTCAATTTTAGGGTTTAGGGTCCAAATTAGGGTTTAGGGTTTGAATTGGGTTTTGAGTTTAAAATAGGGTTTTGTGTCAAAAATAGGGTTAGAATTAGGGTTTTGGGTTAAAATTAGGGTTTGGTCAAAATTAGGGTTCGAGGTCGATTTGGGTTTAGGGTTTGAAATAGGGTTTTGAGTTTAAAATAGGGTTTTGGGTCAAAATAGGGTAAGAATTAGGGTTTTGCATTAAAATTAGGGTTCTGAGGTCAAAATTAGGTTTTTGTGTCAAATTTTGGGTTTAGGGTCAAAATTAGGGTTTACGGTTTGAAGTAGGGTTTTGAGTTAAAAATAGGGTTAGAATTGGGGTTTTGGGTCAAAACTATGGTTTTGGGTCCAAATTTGGGTTTTGGGTCAAAATTAGGGTTTAGGGGTTTGAATTATGGTTTTGAGTTAAAAATAGGGTTTTGGGTAAAAAATATGGTTAGAATTAGGGTTTTGGGTCCAAATTTGGGTTTTGGGTCAAAATTAGGGTTTTGGTACAAATTAGGGTTTAGGGTTTGAATAAGGGTTTTGAGTCAAATTAGGGTTTTGGGTCAAAATTAGGGTTTAGGGTTTGAAATAGGGTTAGAATTAGGGTTTTAGGTCAAAATTAAGGCTTTGGGTTAAAATTAGGGTTTTGGGTCAAACATAGGGTTTAGGGTTTGAATTAAGGTTTTGAGTTAAAAATAGGGGTTTGGGTCAAAAATAAGGTTAGAATTACGGTTTTGGGATTAAATTAGGGTTTCGAGTCAAAATAAGGTTTTTGGCTCAAATTTTGGGTTTATGGTCAAAGTTAGGGTTTAGGGTTTGAAATAGGGTTTTGAGATTAAATTAGGGTTTTGGGTCAAAATTAGGGCTTTGGTTAGGGTTTAGGGTTTAGGGTTTATGGTCAAAGTTAGGGTTTAGGGTTTTGAGTTTAAAGTAATGTTTTGGGTTTATGGTCAAAGTTAGGGTTTAGGGTTTGAAATAGGGTTTTGAGTTTAAAATAGGGTTTTGGGTCAAATAGGGTTAGAATTAGCGTTTTGGGTCAAAATTAGGGCTTTGTGTTAAAATTATGGTTTTGGTTTAAATTTAGGGTTTCGGGTTAAAATTAGGGTTACGGGTCAAAATTAGGGTATAGGGTGTGAATTAGGGTTAGAATTAGTCTTTTGGGTAAAATTAGGGTTTGGGTCAAAATTAGGGGTTAGGTCAAATTCAGGGTTTAGGGTCCAAATTTGGGTTTTGAGTTTAAAATAGGGTTTTGGGTCAAAACAGGGTAAGAATTAGGGTTTTGGGTCAAAATTAGAGCATCGGGTTACAAATAGGGTTTTATGTTAAATTTAGTGTTGAGGATCAAAATTAGGGTTTAGGGTTTGAATTAGGGTTTTGAGTTTAAAATAGGTTTTTGGGTCAAAAATAGCGTTAAAATTAGGGTTCTGGGTCAAAATTAGGGTTTAGGGTTTGAATTAGGGTTAGAATTAGGCTTTTGGGTAAAATTAGTGTTTCGGGTCAAAATTAGGGTTCTGGGTCAAAATTAGGGTTCAGGGTCCAAATTAGGGTTTAGGGTTTGAATTAGGGTTTTGAATTTAAAGTAGTGTTTTGGATCAAAATAGGGTTAGAATTAGGGTTTTGGGTCAAAATTAGGGCTTTGGGTTAAAATTAGTGTTTTGGATCAAAATTAGGGTTTAGGGTTTGAATTAGGGTTTTGAGATTAAAATAGGTTTTTGGTTCAATAAAAGCGTAAAAATTAGGTTTTTGGTTTAAAATTTAGGGTTTTGGTCAAAATTAGGGGTTACGAATCAAAATTAGGGTTTAGGGTTTGAATTAGGGTTAGAATTAGGCTTTTGGGTAGAATTAGGGTTTCCGGTCAAAATTAGGGTTCGGGGTCAAATTTGGGGTTTAGGGTCCAAATTAGGGTTTTGGGTTTGAATTAGGTTTTGAGTTTAAAATAGGGTTTTGGGTCAAAAATAGCTTTAGAATTAGGGTTTTGGGTTAAAATTAGGGTTTGGGAAAAAATAGGGTTCTGGGTCAAATTTAAGGTTTAGGATCAAAATTAGGGTTTTGAGTTTAAAATAGGGTTTTGGGTCAAAAATTGGGTTAGAATTTTGGTTTTGGGTTAAAATTAGGGCTCTGGGTTAAAATTAAGGTTTTGGGTCAAAATTAGGGTTTTTGGTTCAAATTAAGGTTTAGGGTTTGAATTAGGGTTTTGAGTTAAAGATATGTTTTTGGGGCAAAAATAGGGTTAGAATTAGGGTTTTGGGTTACAATTAGGGTTATGTGTCCAAATTAGGGCTTAGGGTTAGAATTTGGGATAGAATTAGGATTTTGGGTAAAATTAGGGTTTTGGGTCAGAATTAGGGTTCTGGGTCAAAATTAGGATTTAGGGTTTGTATTAGGGTTAGAATTAGGCTGTTAGGTAAAATTAGGGTTTTGGGTCAAAATTAGGGTTATGGGTCAATTTTAGGGTTTAGGGTCCAAATTAGGGTTTAGGGTTTGAATTGGGTTTTGAGTTTAAAATAGGGTTTTGTGTCAAAAATAGGGTTAGAATTAGGGTTTTGGGTTAAAATTAGGGTTTCGGGTCAAAATTAGGGTTCGAGGTCAGCTTTGGGTTTAGGGTTTGAAATAGGGTTTTGAGTTTAAAATAGGGTTTTGGGTCAAAATATGGTAAGAATTAGCGTTTTGCAATAAAATAAGCGTTATAGCTCAAAATTAGTGTTTTGTGTCAAATTTTGGGTTTAGGGTCAAAATTAGGGTTTACGGTTTGAAGTAGGGTTTTGAGTTAAAAATAGGGTTAGAATTAGGGTTTTGGGTCAAAACTTGGGTTTTGGGTCCAAATTTGGGTTTTGGGTCAAAATTAGGGTTAGGGGTTTGAATTAAGGTTTTAGGTTAAAAATAGGGTTTTGGGTAAAAAATATGGTTAGAATTAGGGTTTTTGGTCAAAATTAGGGTTTTGGGTCAAAATTAGGGTTTTGGTACAAATTAGGGTTTAGGGTTTGAATTAGGGTTTTGAGTCAAATTAGGGTTTTGGGTCAAAATTAGGGTTTAGGGTTTGAAATAGGGTTAGAATTAGGGTTTTAGGTCAAAATTAAGGCTTTGGGTTAAAATTAGGGTTTTGGGTCAAACATAGGGTTTAGGGTTTGAATTAAGGTTTTGAGTTAAAAATAGGGGTTTGGGTCAAAAATAAGGTTAGAATTACGGTTTTAGGATTAAATTAGGGTTTCGAGTCAAAATAAGGTTTTTGGCTCAAATTTTGGGTTTATGGTCAAAGTTAGGGTTTAGGGTTTGAAATAGGGTTTTGAGATTAAATTAGGGTTTTGGGTCAAAATTAGGGCTTTGGTTAGGGTTTAGGGTTTAGGGTTTATGGTCAAAGTTAGGGTTTAGGGTTTTGAGTTTAAAGTAATGTTTTGGGTTTATGGTCAAAGTTAGGGTTTAGGGTTTGAAATAGGGTTTTGAGTTTAAAATAGGGTTTTGGGTCAAATAGGGTTAGAATTAGCGTTTTGGGTCAAAATTAGGGCTTTGGGTTAAAATTATGGTTTTGGTTTAAAATTAGGGTTTAGGGTGTGAATTAGGGTTAGAATTAGGCTTTTGGGTAAAATTAGGGTTTGGTCAAAATTAGGGTTTGGGTCAAATTAGGGTTTAGGGTCAAAATTAGGGTTTAGGGTTTGAATTTGGGTTTTGAGTTTAAAATAGGGTTTTGGGTCAAAACAGGGTAAGAATTAGGGTTTTGGGTCAAAATTAGAGCATCGGGTTACAAATAGGGTTTTATGTTAAATTTAGTGTTGAGGATCAAAATTAGGGTTTAGGGTTTGAATTAGGGTTTTGAGTTTAAAATAGGTTTTTGGGTCAAAAATAGGGTTTAGAGTCAAAATTAGGGTTTAGGGTTTGAATTAGGGTTAGAATTAGGCTTTTGGGTAAAATTAGTGTTTCGGGTCAAAATTAGGGTTCAGGGTCCAAATTAGGGTTTAGGGTTTGAATTGGGGTTTTAAATTTAAAGTAGTGTTTTGGATCAAAATAGGGTTAGAATTAGGGTTTTGGGTCAAAATTAGGGCTTTGGGTTAAAATTAGTGTTTTGGATCAAAATTAGGGTTTAGGGTTTGAATTAGGGTTTTGAGATTAAAATAGGTTTTTGGGTCAAAAATAGCGTTAAAATTAGGGTTTTGGGTTAAAATTTAGGGTTTCGGGTCAAAATTAGGGTTCAGAATCAAAATTAGGGTTTAGGGTTTGAATTAGGGTTAGAATTAGGCTTTTGGGTAGAATTAGGGTTTCGGGTCAAAATTAGGGTTCGGGGTCACATTTGGGGTGTAGGGTCCAAATTAGGGTTTTGGGTTTGAATTAGGTTTTGAGTTTAAAATAGGGTTTTGGGTCAAAAATAGCTTTAGAATTAGGGTTTTGGGTTAAAATTAGGGTTTTGGGAAAAATAGGGTTTGGGTCAAATTTAAGGTTTAGGATCAAAATTAGGGTTTTGAGTTTAACATAGGGTTTTGGGTCAAAAATTGGGTTAGAATTATGGTTTTGGGTTAAAATTAGGGATCGGGGTTAAAATTTAGGTATTGGGTCAAAATTGGGTTTAGTGGTTCAAATTTGGGTTTAGGGTTTGAATTAGGGTTTTGAGTTAAAGATATGTTTTGGGGCAAAAATAGGGTTAGAATTAGGGTTTTGGGTTACAATTAGGGTTCTGTGTCCAAATTAGGGCTTAGGGTTAGAATTTGGGATAGAATTAGGATTTTGGGTAAAATTAGGGTTTCAGTCAAAATCGGGGTTGGGTCAAAATTAGGATTTAGGGTTTGTATTAGGGTTAGAATTAGGGGCGTTAGGTAAAATTAGGGTTTTGGGTCAAAATTAGGGTTCTGGGTCAATTTTAGGGTTTAGGGTCCAAATTAGGGTTTAGGGTTTGAATTGGGTTTTGAGTTTAAAATAGGGTTTTGTGTCAAAAATAGGGTTAGAATTAGGGTTTTGGGTTAAAATTAGGGTTTCGGGTCAAAATTAGGGTTCGAGGTCAGATTTCGGGTTTAGGGTTTGAAATAGGGTTTTGAGTTTAAAATAGGGTTTTGGGTCAAAATAGGGTAAGAATTAGGGTTTTGCATTAAAATTAGGGTTACAGGTCAAAATTAGGTTTTTGTGTCAAATTTTGGGTTTAGGGTCAAAATTAGGGTTTACGGTTTGAAGTAGGGTTTTGAGTTAAAAATAGGGTTAGAATTAGGGTTTTGGGTCAAAACTTGGGTTTTGGGTCCAAATTTGGGTTTTGGGTCAAAATTAGGGTTTAGGGTTTGGGGTTTGAATTAAGGTTTTGAGTTAAAAATAGGGTTTCGGGTAAAAAATATGGTTAGAATTAGGGTTTTTGGTCAAAATTAGGGTTTTGGGTCAAAATTAGGGTTTTGGTACAAATTAGGGTTTAGGGTTTGAATTAGGGTTTTGAATCAAATTAGGGTTTTGGGTCAAAATTAGGGTTTAGGGTTTGAAATAGGGTTAGAATTAGGGTTTTAGGTCAAAATTAAGGCTTTGGGTTAAAATTAGGGTTTTGGGTCAAACATAGGGTTTAGGGTTTGAATTAAGGTTTTGAGTTAAAAATAGGGGTTTGGGTCAAAAATAAGGTTAGAATTACGGTTTTAGGATTAAATTAGGGTTTCGAGTCAAAATAAGGTTTTTGGCTCAAATTTTGGGTTTATGGTCAAAGTTAGGGTTTAGGGTTTGAAATAGGGTTTTGAGATTAAATTAGGGTTTTGGGTCAAAATTAGGGCTTTGGTTAGGGTTTAGGGTTTAGGGTTTATGGTCAAAGTTAGGGTTTAGGGTTTTGAGTTTAAAGTAATGTTTTGGGTTTATGGTCAAAGTTAGGGTTTAGGGTTTGAAATAGGGTTTTGAGTTTAAAATAGGGTTTTGGGTCAAATAGGGTTAGAATTAGCGTTTTGGGTCAAAATTAGGGCTTTGGGTTAAAATTATGGTTTTGGTTTAAAATTAGGGTTTCGGGTTAAAATTAGGGTTCTGGGTCAAAATTAGGGTTTAGGGTGTGAATTAGGGTTAGAATTAGGCTTTTGGGTAAAATTAGGGTTTCGGGTCAAAATTAGGGTTCTGGGTCAAATTCAGGGTTTAGGGTCCAAATTTGGGTTTTGAGTTTAAAATAGGGTTTTGGGTCAAAACAGGGTAAGAATTAGGGTTTTGGGTCAAAATTAGAGCATCGGGTTACAAATAGGGTTTTATGTTAAATTTAGTGTTGAGGATCAAAATTAGGGTTTAGGGTTTGAATTAGGGTTTTGAGTTTAAAATAGGTTTTTGGGTCAAAAATAGCGTTAAAATTAGGGTTCTGGGTCAAAATTAGGGTTTAGGGTTTGAATTAGGGTTAGAATTAGGCTTTTGGGTAAAATTAGTGTTTCGGGTCAAAATTAGGGTTCAGGGTCCAAATTAGGGTTTAGGGTTTGAATTGGGGTTTTAAATTTAAAGTAGTGTTTTGGATCAAAATAGGGTTAGAATTAGGGTTTTGGGTCAAAATTAGGGCTTTGGGTTAAAATTAGTGTTTTGGATCAAAATTAGGGTTTAGGGTTTGAATTAGGGTTTTGAGATTAAAATAGGTTTTTGGGTCAAAAATAGCGTTAAAATTAGGGTTTTGGGTTAAAATTTAGGGTTTCGGGTCAAAATTAGGGTTCTGAATCAAAATTAGGGTTTAGGGTTTGAATTAGGGTTAGAATTAGGCTTTTGGGTAGAATTAGGGTTTCGGGTCAAAATTAGGGTTCGGGGTCAAATTTGGGGTTTAGGGTCCAAATTAGGGTTTTGGGTTTGAATTAGGTTTTGAGTTTAAAATAGGGTTTTGGGTCAAAAATAGCTTTAGAATTAGGGTTTTGGGTTAAAATTAGGGTTTGGGAAAAAATAGGGTTCTGGGTCAAATTTAAGGTTTAGGATCAAAATTAGGGTTTTGAGTTTAAAATAGGGTTTTGGGTCAAAAATTGGGTTAGAATTTTGGTTTTGGGTTAAAATTAGGGCTCTGGGTTAAAATTAAGGTTTTGGGTCAAAATTAGGGTTTTTGGTTCAAATTAGGGTTTAGGGTTTGAATTAGGGTTTTGAGTTAAAGATATGTTTTGGGGCAAAAATAGGGTTAGAATTAGGGTTTTGGGTTACAATTAGGGTTCTGTGTCCAAATTAGGGCTTAGGGTTAGAATTTGGGATAGAATTAGGATTTTGGGTAAAATTAGGGTTTCAGGTCAAAATCAGGGTTCTGGGTCAAAATTAGGATTTAGGGTTTGTATTAGGGTTAGAATTAGGCTGTTAGGTAAAATTAGGGTTTTGGGTCAAAATTAGGGTTCTGGGTCAATTTTAGGGTTTAGGGTCCAAATTAGGGTTTAGGGTTTGAATTGGGTTTTGAGTTTAAAATAGGGTTTTGTGTCAAAAATAGGGTTAGAATTAGGGTTTTGGGTTAAAATTAGGGTTTCGGGTCAAAATTAGGGTTGAGGTCGATTCCGGGTTTAGGGTTTGAAATAGGGTTTTGAGTTTAAAATAGGGTTTTGGGTCAAAATAGGGTAAGAATTAGGGTTTTGCATTAAAATTAGGGTTACAGGTCAAAATTAGGTTTTTGTGTCAAATTTTGGGTTTAGGGTCAAAATTAGGGTTTACGGTTTGAAGTAGGGTTTTGAGTTAAAAATAGGGTTAGAATTAGGGTTTTGGGTCAAAACTTGGGTTTTGGGTCCAAATTTGGGTTTTGGGTCAAAATTAGGGTTTAGGGTTTGAATTAAGGTTTTGAGTTAAAAATAGGGTTTCGGGTAAAAAAATATGGTTAGAATTAGGGTTTTTGGTCAAAATTAGGGTTTTGGGTCAAAATTAGGGTTTTGGTACAAATTAGGGTTTAGGGTTTGAATTAGGGTTTTGAATCAAATTAGGGTTTTGGGTCAAAATTAGGGTTTAGGGTTTGAAATAGGGTTAGAATTAGGGTTTTAGGTCAAAATTAAGGCTTTGGGTTAAAATTAGGGTTTTGGGTCAAACATAGGGTTTAGGGTTTGAATTAAGGTTTTGAGTTAAAAATAGGGGTTTGGGTCAAAAATAAGGTTAGAATTACGGTTTTAGGATTAAATTAGGGTTTCGAGTCAAAATAAGGTTTTGGCTCAAATTTTGGGTTTATGGTCAAAGTTAGGGTTTAGGGTTTGAAATAGGGTTTTGAGATTAAATTAGGGTTTTGGGTCAAAATTAGGGCTTTGGTTAGGGTTTAGGGTTTAGGGTTTATGGTCAAAGTTAGGGTTTAGGGTTTTGAGTTTAAAGTAATGTTTTGGGTTTATGGTCAAAGTTAGGGTTTAGGGTTTGAAATAGGGTTTTGAGTTTAAAATAGGGTTTTGGGTCAAATAGGGTTAGAATTAGCGTTTTGGGTCAAAATTAGGGCTTTGAGTTAAAATTATGGTTTTGGTTTTAAAATTAGGGTTTGGGTTAAAATTAGGGTTTGGGTCAAAATTAGGGTTTAGGGTGTGAATTAGGGTTAGAATTAGGCTTTTGGGTAAAATTAGGGTTTGGTCAAAATTAGGGTTGGGTCAAATTGGGTTTAGGGACCAAAATTTGGGTTTTGAGTTTAAAATAGGGTTTTGGGTCAAAACAGGGTAAGAATTAGGATTTTGGGTCAAAATTAGGGCATCGGGTTACAAATAGGGTTTTATGTTAAATTTAGTGTTGAGGATCAAAATTAGGGTTTAGGGTTTGAATTAGGGTTTTGAGTTTAAAATAGGTTTTTGGGTCAAAAATAGCGTTAAAATTAGGGTTCTGGGTCAAAATTAGGGTTTAGGGTTTGAATTAGGGTTAGAATTTGGCTTTTGGGTAAAATTAGTGTTTCGGGTCAAAATTAGGGTTCTGGGTCAGAATTAGGGTTCAGGGTCCAAATTAGGGTTTAGGGTTTGAATTAGGGTTTTGAATTTAAAGTAGTGTTTTGGATCAAAATAGGGTTAGAATTAGGGTTTTGGGTCAAAATTAGGGCTTTGGGTTAAAATTAGTGTTTTGGATCAAAATTAGGGTTTAGGGTTTGAATTAGGGTTTTGAGATTAAAATAGGTTTTGGGTCAAAAATAGCGTTAAAATTAGGGTTTTGGGTTAAAATTTAGGGTTTGGTCAAAATTAGGGTTGGAATCAAAATTAGGGTTTAGGGTTTGAATTAGGGTTAGAATTAGGCTTTTGGGTAGAATTAGGGTTTGGGTCAAAATTAGGGTTGGGGTCAAATTTGGGGTTTAGGGTCCAAATTAGGGTTTTGGGTTTGAATTAGGTTTTGACTTTAAAATAGGGTTTTGGGTCAAAAATAGCTTTAGAATTAGGGTTTTGGGTTAAAATTAGGGTTTTGGAAAAAATAGGGTTTAGGTCAAATTTAAGGTTTAGGATCAAAATTAGGGTTTTGAGTTTAAAATAGGGTTTTGGGTCAAAAATTGGGTTAGAATTTTGGTTTTGGGTTAAAATTAGGACTCTGGGTTAAAATTAACGTTTTGGGTCAAAATTAGGGTTTTTGGTTCAAATTAAGGTTTAGGGTTTGAATTAGGGTTTTGAGTTAAAGATATGTTTTTGGGGCAAAAATAGGGTTAGAATTAGGGTTTTGGGTTACAATTAGGGTTATGTGTCCAAATTAGGGCTTAGGGTTAGAATTTGGGATAGAATTAGGATTTTGGGTAAAATTAGGGTTTCAGGTCAAAATTAGGGTTCTGGGTCAAAATTAGGATTTAGGGTTTGTATTAGGGTTAGAATTGGGCATTAGGTAAAATTAGGGTTTTGGGTCAAAATTAGGGTTCTGGGTCAATTTTAGGGTTTAGGGTCCAAATTAGGGTTTAGGGTTTGAATTGGGTTTTGAGTTTAAAATAGGGTTTTGTGTCAAAAATAGGGTTAGAATTAGGGTTTTGGGTTAAAATTAGGGTTTAGGGTCAAAATTAGGGTTCGAGGTCAGATTTCGGGTTTAGGGTTTGAAATAGGGTTTTGAGTTTAAAATAGGGTTTTGGGTCAAAATAGGGTAAGAATTAGGGTTTTGCATTAAAATTAGGGTTGCAGGTCAAAATTAGGTTTTTGTGTCAAATTTTGGGTTTAGGGTCAAAATTAGGGTTTACGGTTTGAAGTAGGGTTTTGAGTTAAAAATAGGGTTAGAATTAGGGTTTTGGGTCAAAACTTGGGTTTTGGGTCCAAATTTGGGTTTTGGGTCAAAATTAGGGTTTAGGGTTTGAATTAAGGTTTTGAGTTAAAAATAGGGTTTCGGGTAAAAAATATGGTTAGAATTAGGGTTTTTGGTCAAAATTAGGGTTTTGGGTCAAAATTAGGGTTTTGGTACAAATTAGGGTTTAGGGTTTGAATTAGGGTTTTGAGTCAAATTAGGGTTTTGGGTCAAAATTAGGGTTTAGGGTTTGAAATAGGGTTAGAATTAGGGTTTTAGGTCAAAATTAAGGCTTTGGGTTAAAATTAGGGTTTTGGGTCAAACATAGGGTTTAGGGTTTGAATTAAGGTTTTGAGTTAAAAATAGGGGTTTGGGTCAAAAATAAGGTTAGAATTACGGTTTTGGGATTAAATTAGGGTTTCGAGTCAAAATAAGGTTTTTGGCTCAAATTTTGGGTTTATGGTCAAAGTTAGGGTTTAGGGTTTGAAATAGGGTTTTGAGATTAAATTAGGGTTTTGGGTCAAAATTAGGGCTTTGGTTAGGGTTTAGGGTTTAGGGTTTATGGTCAAAGTTAGGGTTTAGGGTTTTGAGTTTAAAGTAATGTTTTGGGTTTATGGTCAATGTTAGGGTTTAGGGTTTGAAATAGGGTTTTGAGTTTAAAATAGGGATTTGGGTCAAATAGGGTTAGAATTAGCGTTTTGGGTCAAAATTAGGGCTTTGGGTTAAAATTATGGTTTTGGTTTAAAATTAGGGTTTAGGGTCAAAATTAGTGTTTAGGGTCAAAATTAGGGTTTAGGGTGTGAATTAGGGTTAGAATTAGGCTTTTGGGTAAAATTAGGGTTTTGGTCAAATTAGGGTTGGGTCAAATTAGGGTTTAGGGTCCAAATTAGGGTTTAGGGTTTGAATTTGGGTTTTGAGTTTAAAATAGGGTTTTGGGTCAAAACAGGAGAATTAGGGTTTTGGGTCAAAATTAGGGCATCGGGTTACAAATAGGGTTTTATGTTAAATTTAGTGTTGAGGATCAAAATTAGGGTTTAGGGTTTGAATTAGGGTTTTGAGTTTAAAATAGGTTTTGGGTCAAAAATAGGTTAAAATTAGGGTTTGGGTCAAAATTAGGGTTTAGGGTTTGAATTAGGGTTAGATTTAGGTTTTTGGGTAAAATTAGTGTTTTGGTCAAAATTAGGGTTGGTCAAATTAGGGTTTGGTCCAAATTAGGGTTTAGGGTTTGAATTAGGGTTTTGAATTTAAAGTAGTGTTTTGGATCAAAATAGGGTTAGAATTAGGGTTTTGGGTCAAAATTAGGGCTTTAGTTAGTGTTTGGATCAAAATTAGGGTTTAGGGTTTGAATTAGGGTTTTGAGATTAAAATAGGTTTTGGGTAAAAAATAAAATTAGGTTTGGGTTAAAATTAGGGTTTGGTCAAAATTAGTTGAATCAAAATTAGGGTTTAGGGTTTGAATTAGGGTTAGAATTAGGTTTGGGTAGAATAGGTTGGCATATTTCAAATTTGGGGTTTAGGGTCCAAATTAGGGTTTAGGGTTTGAATAGGTTTGAGTTAAAATAGGGTTGGGTCAAAAAAGTTAGAATAGGTGGGTAAAAAGGTGGGAAAATAGCAAAAGGTTAGGAAAAAGGGTTGAGAAAATAGTGGGTCAAGGTTAGAATTTTGGTTTTGGGTTAAAATTAGGCAGTAAAATTAAGGTTTTGGGTCAAAATTAGGGTTTTGGTTCAAATTAGGGTTTAGGGTTTGAATTAGGGTTTTGAGTTAAAGATATGTTTTGGGGCAAAAATAGGGTTAGAATTAGGGTTTTGGGTTACAATTAGGGTTACGTGTCCAAATTAGGGCTTAGGGTTAGAATTTGGGATAGAATTAGGATTTTGGGTAAAATTAGGGTTTGGTCAAAATTGGGGTTAGGGTCAAAATTAGGATTTAGGGTTTGTATTAGGGTTAGAATTAGGCTGTTAGGTAAAATTAGGGTTAAAATTAGGGTTCTGGGTCAATTTTAGGGTTTAGGGTCCAAATTAGGGTTTAGGGTTTGAATTGGGTTTTGAGTTTAAAATAGGGTTTTGTGTCAAAAATAGGGTTAGAATTAGGGTTTAGGGTTAAAATTAGGGTTTCGGGTCAAAATTAGGGTTCGAGGTCAGATTTCGGGTTTAGGGTTTGAAATAGGGTTTTGAGTTTAAAATAGGGTTTTGGGTCAAAATAGGGTAAGAATTAGGGTTTTGCATTAAAATTAGGGTTACAGGTCAAAATTAGGTTTTTGTGTCAAATTTTGGGTTTAGGGTCAAAATTAGGGTTTACGGTTTGAAGTAGGGTTTTGAGTTAAAAATAGGGTTAGAATTAGGGTTTTGGGTCAAAACTTGGGTTTTGGGTCCAAATTTGGGTTTTGGGTCAAAATTAGGGTTTAGGGTTTGAATTAAGGTTTTGAGTTAAAAATAGGGTTTCGGGTAAAAAATATGGTTAGAATTAGGGTTTTTGGTCAAAATTAGGGTTTTGGGTCAAAATTAGGGTTTTGGTACAAATTAGGGTTTAGGGTTTGAATTAGGGTTTTGAATCAAATTAGGGTTTTGGGTCAAAATTAGGGTTTAGGGTTTGAAATAGGGTTAGAATTAGGGTTTTAGGTCAAAATTAAGGCTTTGGGTTAAAATTAGGGTTTTGGGTCAAACATAGGGTTTAGGGTTTGAATTAAGGTTTTGAGTTAAAAATAGGGGTTTGGGTCAAAAATAAGGTTAGAATTACGGTTTTGGGATTAAATTAGGGTTTCGAGTCAAAATAAGGTTTTTGGCTCAAATTTTGGGTTTATGGTCAAAGTTAGGGTTTAGGGTTTGAAATAGGGTTTTGAGATTAAATTAGGGTTTTGGGTCAAAATTAGGGCTTTGGTTAGGGTTTAGGGTTTAGGGTTTATGGTCAAAGTTAGGGTTTAGGGTTTTGAGTTTAAAGTAATGTTTTGGGTTTATGGTCAAAGTTAGGGTTTAGGGTTTGAAATAGGGTTTTGAGTTTAAAATAGGGTTTTGGGTCAAATAGGGTTAGAATTAGCGTTTTGGGTCAAAATTAGGGCTTTGGGTTAAAATTATGGTTTTGGTTTAAAATTAGGGTTTCGGGTTAAAATTAGGGTTCTGGGTCAAAATTAGGGTTTAGGGTGTGAATTAGGGTTAGAATTAGGCTTTTGGGTAAAATTAGGGTTTCGGGTCAAAATTAGGGTTCTGGGTCAAATTCAGGGTTTAGGGTCCAAATTTGGGTTTTGAGTTTAAAATAGGGTTTTGTGTCAAAAATAGGGTTAGAATTAGGGTTTTGGGTCAAAATTAGGGCATCGGGTTACAAATAGGGTTTTATGTTAAATTTAGTGTTGAGGATCAAAATTAGGGTTTAGGGTTTGAATTAGGGTTTTGAGTTTAAAATAGGTTTTTGGGTCAAAAATAGCGTTAAAATTAGGGTTCTGGGTCAAAATTAGGGTTTAGGGTTTGAATTAGGGTTAGAATTAGGCTTTTGGGTAAAATTAGTGTTTCGGGTCAAAATTAGGGTTCTGGGTCAAAATTAGGGTTCAGGGTCCAAATTAGGGTTTAGGGTTTGAATTAGGGTTTTGAATTTAAAGTAGTGTTTTGGATCAAAATAGGGTTAGAATTAGGGTTTTGGGTCAAAATTAGGGCTTTGGGTTAAAATTAGTGTTTTGGATCAAAATTAGGGTTTAGGGTTTGAATTAGGGTTTTGAGATTAAAATAGGTTTTTGGGTCAAAAATAGCGTTAAAATTAGGGTTTTGGGTTAAAATTTAGGGTTTCGGGTCAAAATTAGGGTTCTGAATCAAAATTAGGGTTTAGGGTTTGAATTAGGGTTAGAATTAGGCTTTTGGGTAGAATTAGGGTTTCGGGTCAAAATTAGGGTTCGGGGTCAAATTTGGGGTTTAGGGTCCAAATTAGGGTTTTGGGTTTGAATTAGGTTTTGAGTTTAAAATAGGGTTTTGGGTCAAAAATAGCTTTAGAATTAGGGTTTTGGGTTAAAATTAGGGTTTTGGAAAAAATAGGGTTCTGGGTCAAATTTAAGGTTTAGGATCAAAATTAGGGTTTTGAGTTTAAAATAGGGTTTTGGGTCAAAATTGGGTAAGAATTTTGGTTTTGGGTTAAAATTAGGGCTCTGGGTTAAAATTAAGGTTTTGGGTCAAAATTAGGGTTTTTGGTTCAAATTAGGGTTTAGGGTGTGAATTAGGTTTTAGAGTTAAAGATATGTTTTGGGGCAAAATGAGGGTTAGAATGAGGGTTTTGGGTTACAATTAGGGTTCTGTGTCCAAATCAGTGCTTAGGGTTCGTATTTGGTATATAATTAGGATTTTGTGTAAAATTAGGGTTTATTGTCAAAATTAGGGTTCTGGGTCAAATTTAGGATTTAGGGTTTGTATTAGGGTTAGAATTAGGTCATTAGGTAAAATTAGGGTTTTGGGTCAAAATTTGGGGTTGGGTCAATTTTAGGGTTTAGGGTCCAAATTAGGGTTTAGGGTTTGAATTGGGTTTTGAGTTTAAAATAGGGTTTTGTGTCAAAAATAGGGTTAGAATTAGGGTTTTGGGTTAAAATTAGGGTTTGGTCAAAATTAGGGTTCGAGGTCGATTTGGGTTTAGGGTTTGAAATAGGGTTTTGAGTTTAAAATAGGGTTTTGGGTCAAAATAGGGTAAGAATTAGGGTTTTGCATTAAAATTAGGGTTCTGGTCAAAATTAGGTTTTTGTGTCAAATTTTGGGTTTAGGGTCAAAATTAGGGTTTACGGTTTGAAGTAGGGATTTGAGTTAAAAATAGGGTTAGAATTAGGGTTTTGGGTCAAACATAGGGTTTTGGGTAAATTTGGGTTTGGGTCAAAATTAGGGTTTAGGGTTTGAATTAAGGTTTTGAGTTAAAAATAGGGTTTTGGGTAAAAATATGGTTAGAATTAGGGTTTTGGTCAAAATTAGGGTTTTTGGTCAAAATTAGGGTTTTGGTACAAATTAGGGTTTAGGGTTTGAATTAGGGTTTTGAGTCAAATTAGGGTTTTGGGTCAAAATTAGGGTTTAGGGTTTGAAATAGGGTTAGAATTAGGGTTTTAGGTCAAAATTAAGGCTTTGGGTTAAAATTAGGGTTTTGGGTCAAACATAGGGTTTAGGGTTTGAATTAAGGTTTTGAGTTAAAAATAGGGGTTTGGGTCAAAAATAAGGTTAGAATTACGGTTTTGGGATTAAATTAGGGTTTCGAGTCAAAATAAGGTTTTGGCTCAAATTTTGGGTTTATGGTCAAAGTTAGGGTTTAGGGTTTGAAATAGGGTTTTGAGATTAAATTAGGGTTTTGGGTCAAAATTAGGGCTTTGGTTAGGGTTTAGGGTTTAGGGTTTATGGTCAAAGTTAGGGTTTAGGGTTTTGAGTTTAAAGTAATGTTTTGGGTTTTGGGTCAATGTTAGGGTTTAGGGTTTGAAATAGGGTTTTGAGTTTAAAATAGGGTTTTGGGTCAAATAGGGTTAGAATTAGCGTTTTGGGTCAAAATTAGGGCTTTGGGTTAAAATTATGGTTTTGGTTTAAAATTAGGGTTTCGGGTTAAAATTAGGGTTCTGGGTCAAAATTAGGGTTTAGGGTGTGAATTAGGGTTAGAATTAGGCTTTTGGGTAAAATTAGGGTTTCGGGTCAAAATTAGGGTTCTGGGTCAAATTCAGGGTTTAGGGTCCAAATTAGGGTTTAGGGTTTGAATTTGGGTTTTGAGTTTAAAATAGGGTTTTGGGTCAAAACAGGGGTAAGAATTAGGGTTTTGGGTCAAAATTAGGGCATCGGGTTACAAATAGGGTTTTATGTTAAATTTAGTGTTGAGGATCAAAATTAGGGTTTAGGGTTTGAATTAGGGTTTTGAGTTTAAAATAGGTTTTTGGGTCAAAAATAGCGTTAAAATTAGGGTTCTGGGTCAAAATTAGGGTTTAGGGTTTGAATTAGGGTTAGAATTAGGCTTTTGGGTAAAATTAGTGTTTCGGGTCAAAATTAGGGTTACGGGTCAAAATTTAGGGTTCCGGGTCCAAATTAGGGTTTAGGGTTTGAATTAGGGTTTTGAATTTAAAGTAGTGTTTTGGATCAAAATAGGGTTAGAATTAGGGTTTTGGGTCAAAATTAGGGCTTTGGGTTAAAATTAGTGTTTTGGATCAAAATTAGGGTTTAGGGTTTGAATTAGGGTTTTGAGATTAAAATAGGTTTTGGGTCAAAAATAGCGTTAAAATTAGGGTTTTGGGTTAAAATTTAGGGTTTGGTCAAAATTAGGGTTCTGAATCAAAATTAGGGTTTAGGGTTTGAATTAGGGTTAGAATTAGGCTTTTGGGTAGAATTAGGGTTTTGGGTCAAAATTAGGGTTCCGGGTCAAATTTGGGGTTTAGGGTCCAAATTAGGGTTTTGGGTTTGAATTAGGTTTTGAGTTTAAAATAGGGGGTTTTGGGTCAAAAATAGCTTTAGAATTAGGGTTTTGGGTTAAAATTAGGGTTTGGGAAAAAATAGGGTTTAGGTCAAATTTAAGGTTTAGGATCAAAATTAGGGTTTTGAGTTTAAAATAGGGTTTTGGGTCAAAAATTGGGTTAGAATTTTGGTTTTGGGTTAAAATTAGGGCTCTGGGTTAAAATTAAGGTTTTGGGTCAAAATTAAGGTTTTGGGTCAAATTAGGGTTTAGGGTTTGAATTAGGGTTTTGAGTTAAAGATATGTTTTTGGGGCAAAAATAGGGTTAGAATTAGGGTTTTGGGTTACAATTAGGGTTACGTGTCCAAATTAGGGCTTAGGGTTAGAATTTGGGATAGAATTAGGATTTTAGGTAAAATTAGGGTTTGGTCAAAATCGGGGTTTGGGTCAAAATTAGGATTTAGGGTTTGTATTAGGGTTAGAATTAGGTCGTTAGGTAAAATTAGGGTTTTGGGTCAAAATTTGGGTTCTGGGTCAATTTTAGGGTTTAGGGTCCAAATTAGGGTTTCGGGTTTGAATTGGGTTTTGATTTTCAAATAGGGTTTTGTGTCAAAAATAGGGTTATAATTAGGGTTTAGGGTTAAAATTATGGTTTATGGTCAAAATTAGGGTTCGAGGTCAGATTTGGGTTTAGGGTTTGAAATAGGGTTTTGAGTTTAAAATAGGGTTTTGGGTCAAAATAGGGTAAGAATTAGGGTTTTGCATTAAAATTAGGGTTCTGAGTCAAAATTAGGTTTTTGTGTCAAATTTTGGGTTTAGGGTCAAAATTAGGGTTTACGGTTTGAAGTAGGGTTTTGAGTTAAAAATAGGGTTAGAATTAGGGTTTTGGGTCAAAACTTGGGTTTTGGGTCCAAATTTGGGTTTTGGGTCAAAATTAGGGTTTAGGGTTTGAATTAAGGTTTTGAGTTAAAAATAGGGTTTCGGGTAAAAAATATGGTTAGAATTAGGGTTTTTGGTCAAAATTAGGGTTTTGGTACAAATTAGGGTTTAGGGTTTGAATTAGGGTTTTGAGTCAAATTAGGGTTTTGGGTCAAAATTAGGGTTTAGGGTTTGAAATAGGGTTAGAATTAGGGTTTTAGGTCAAAATTAAGGCTTTGGGTTAAAATTAGGGTTTTGGGTCAAACATAGGGTTTAGGGTTTGAATTAAGGTTTTGAGTTAAAAATAGGGGTTTGGGTCAAAAATAAGGTTAGAATTACGGTTTTGGGATTAAATTAGGGTTTCGAGTCAAAATAAGGTTTTTGGCTCAAATTTTGGGTTTATGGTCAAAGTTAGGGTTTAGGGTTTGAAATAGGGTTTTGAGATTAAATTAGGGTTTTGGGTCAAAATTAGGGCTTTGGTTAGGGTTTAGGGTTTAGGGTTTATGGTCAAAGTTAGGGTTTAGGGTTTTGAGTTTAAAGTAATGTTTTGGGTTTATGGTCAAAGTTAGGGTTTAGGGTTTGAAATAGGGTTTTGAGTTTAAAATAGGGTTTTGGGTCAAATTGGGTTAGAATTAGCGTTTTGGGTCAAAATTAGGGCTTTGGGTTAAAATTATGGTTTTGGTTTAAAATTAGGGTTTCGGGTGAAAATTAGGGTTCTGGGTCAAAATTAGGGTTTAGGGTGTGAATTAGGGTTAGAATTAGGCTTTTGGGTAAAATTAGGGTTTCGGGTCAAAATTAGGGTTCTGGGTCAAATTCAGGGTTTAGGGTCCAAATTAGGGTTTAGGGTTTGAATTTGGGTTTTGAGTTTAAAATAGGGTTTTGGGTCAAAACAGGGGTAAGGATTAGGGTTTTGGGTCAAAATTAGGGCATCGGGTTACAAATAGGGTTTTATGTTAAATTTAGTGTTGAGGATCAAAATTAGGGTTTAGGGTTTGAATTAGGGTTTTGAGTTTAAAATAGGATTTTGGGTCAAAATTAGGGTTTAGGGTTTGAATTAGGGTTAGAATTAGGCTTTTGGGTAAAATTAGTGTTTGGTCAAAATTAGGGTTAGGGTCAAAATTAGGGTTCGGGGGTCCAAATTAGGGTTTAGGGTTTGAATTAGGGTTTTGAATTTAAAGTAGTGTTTTGGATCAAAATAGGGTTAGAATTAGGGTTTTGGGTCAAAATTAGGGCTTTGGGTTAAAATTAGTGTTTTGGATCAAAATTAGGGTTTAGGGTTTGAATTAGGGTTTTGAGATTAAAATAGGTTTTTGGGTCAAAAATAGCGTTAAAATTAGGGTTTTGGGTTAAAATTTAGGGTTTCGGGTCAAAATTAGGGTTCTGAATCAAAATTAGGGTTTAGGGTTTGAATTAGGGTTAGAAATAGGCTTTTGGGTAGAATTAGGGTTTCTGGTCAAAATTAGGGTTCGGGGTCAAATTTGGGGTTTAGGGTCCAAATTAGGGTTTTGGGTTTGAATTAGGTTTTGAGTTTAAAATAGGGTTTTGGGTCAAAAATAGCTTTAGAATTATGGTTTTGGGTTAAAATTAGGGTTTTGGAAAAAATAGGGTTCTGGGTCAAATTTAAGGTTTAGGATCAAAATTAGGGTTTTGAGTTTAAAATAGGGTTTTGGGTCAAAAATTGGGTTAGAATTTTGGTTTTGGGTTAAAATTAGGGCTCTGGGTTAAAATTAAGGTTTTGGGTCAAAATTAGGGTTTTTGGTTCAAATTAGGGTTTAGGGTTTGAATTAGGGTTTTGAGTTAAAGATATGTTTTTGGGGCAAAAATAGGGTTAGAATTAGGGTTTTGGGTTACAATTAGGGTTCTGTGTCCAAATTAGGGCTTAGGGTTAGAATTTGGGATAGAATTAGGATTTTGGGTAAAATTAGGGTTTCAGGTCAAAATTAGGGTTCTGGGTCAAAATTAGGATTTAGGGTTTGTATTAGGGTTAGAATTAGGCTGTTAGGTAAAATTAGGGTTTTGGGTCAAAATTAGGGTTCTGGGTCAATTTTAGGGTTTAGGGTCCAAATTAGGGTTTAGGGTTTGAATTGGGTTTTGAGTTTAAAATAGGGTTTTGTGTCAAAAATAGGGTTAGAATTAGGGTTTAGGGTTAAAATTAGGGTTTCGGGTCAAAATTAGGGTTCGAGGTCAGATTTCGGGTTTAGGGTTTGAAATAGGGTTTTGAGTTTAAAATAGGGTTTTGGGTCAAAATAGGGTAAGAATTAGGGTTTTGCATTAAAATTAGGGTTATAGGTCAAAATTAGGTTTTTGTGTCAAATTTTGGGTTTAGGGTCAAAATTAGGGTTTACGGTTTGAAGTAGGGTTTTGAGTTAAAAATAGGGTTAGAATTAGGGTTTTGGGTCAAAACTTGGGTTTTGGGTCCAAATTTGGGTTTTGGGTCAAAATTAGGGTTTAGGGTTTGAATTATGGTTTTGAGTTAAAAATAGAGTTTCGTGTAAAAAATATGGTTAGAATTAGGGTTTTTGGTCAAAATTAGGGTTTTGGGTCAAAATTAGGGTTTTGGTACAAATTAGGGTTTAGGGTTTGAATTAGGGTTTTGAATCAAATTAGGGTTTTGGGTCAAAATTAGGGTTTAGGGTTTGAAATAGGGTTAGAATTAGGGTTTTAGGTCAAAATTAAGGCTTTGGGTTAAAATTAGGGTTTTGGGTCAAACATAGGGTTTAGGGTTTGAATTAAGGTTTTGAGTTAAAAATAGGGGTTTGGGTCAAAAATAAGGTTAGAATTACGGTTTTGGGATTAAATTAGGGTTTCGAGTCAAAATAAGGTTTTTGGCTCAAATTTTGGGTTTATGGTCAAAGTTAGGGTTTAGGGTTTGAAATAGGGTTTTGAGATTAAATTAGGGTTTTGGGTCAAAATTAGGGCTTTGGTTAGGGTTTAGGGTTTAGGGTTTATGGTCAAAGTTAGGGTTTAGGGTTTTGAGTTTAAAGTAATGTTTTGGGTTTATGGTCAAAGTTAGGGTTTAGGGTTTGAAATAGGGTTTTGAGTTTAAAATAGGGTTTTGGGTCAAATAGGGTTAGAATTAGCGTTTTGGGTCAAAATTAGGGCTTTGGGTTAAAATTATGGTTTTGGTTTAAAATTAGGGTTTAGGGTGTGAATTAGGGTTAGAATTAGGCTTTTGGGTAAAATTAGGGTTTCGGGTCAAAATTAGGGTTCTGGGTCAAATTCAGGGTTTATGGTCAATGTTAGGGTTTAGGGTTTGAAATAGGGTTTTGAGTTTAAAATAGGGTTTTGGGTCAAATAGGGTTAGAATTAGCGTTTTGGGTCAAAATTAGTGCATCGGGTTACAAATAGGGTTTTATGTTAAATTTAGTGTTGAGGATCAAAATTAGGGTTTAGGGTTTGAATTAGGGTTTTGAGTTTAAAATAGGTTTTTGGGTCAAAAATAGCGTTAAAATTAGGGTTCTAGGTCAAAATTAGGGTTTAGGGTTTGAATTAGGGTTAGAATTAGGCTTTTGGGTAAAATTAGTGTTTCGGGTCAAAATTAGGGTTGGGTCAAAATTAGGGTTCGGGTCCAAATTAGGGTTTAGGGTTTGAATTAGGGTTTTGAATTTAAAGTAGTGTTTTGGATCAAAATAGGGTTAGAATTAGGGTTTTGGGTCAAAATTAGGGCTTTGGGTTAAAATTAGTGTTTTGGATCAAAATTAGGGTTTAGGGTTTGAATTAGGGTTTTGAGATTAAAATAGGTTTTAGGGTCAAAAATAGCGTTAAAATTAGGGTTTTGGGTTAAAATTTAGGGTTTCGGGTCAAAATTAGGGTTCTGAATCAAAATTAGGGTTTAGGGTTTTAATTAGGGTTAGCATTAGTCTTTTGGGTAGAATTTGGGTTTCGGGTCAAAATTAGCGTTCGGGGTCAAATTTGGGGTTTAGGGTCCAAATTAGGGTTTTGGGTTTGAATTAGGTTTTGAGTTTAAAATAGGGTTTTGGGTCAAAAATAGCTTTAGAATTAGGGTTTTGGGTTAAAATTAAGGTTTTGGAAAAAATAGGGTTCTGGGTCAAATTTAAGGTTTAGGATCAAAATTAGGGTTTTGAGTTTAAAATAGGGTTTTGGGTCAAAAATTGGGTAAGAATTTTGGTTTTGGGTTAAAATTAGGGCTCTGGGTTAAAATTAAGGTTTTGGGTCAAAATTAGGGTTCTGGGTCAAATTTAGGGTTTGAATTAGGGTTTTGAGTTAAAGATATGTTTTTGGGGCAAAAATAGGGTTAGAATTAGGGTTTTGGGTTACAATTAGGGTTGTGTCCAAATTAGGGCTTAGGGTTAGAATTTGGGATAGAATTAGGATTTTGGGTAAAATTAGGGTTTCAGGTCAAAATTAGGGTTCTGGGTCAAAATTAGGATTTAGGGTTTGTATTAGGGTTAGAATTAGGCTGTTAGGTAAAATTAGGGTTTTGGGTCAAAATTAGGGTTCTGGGTCAATTTTAGGGTTTAGGGTCCAAATTAGGGTTTAGGGTTTGAATTGGGTTTTGAGTTTAAAAGAGGGTTTTGTGTCAAAAATAGGGTTAGAATTAGGGTTTTGGGTTAAAATTAGGGTTTCGGGTCAAAATTAGGGTTCGAGGTCAGATTTCGGGTTTAGGGTTTGAAATAGGGTTTTGAGTTTAAGATAGGGTTTTGGGTCAAAAATTGGGTTAGAATTTTGGTTTTGGGTTAAAATTAGGGCTCTGGGTTAAAATTAAGGTTTTGGGTCAAAATTAGGGTTTTTGGTTCAAATTAGGGTTTAGGGTTTGAATTAGGGTTTTGAGTTAAAGATATGTTTTTGGGGCAAAAATAGGGTTAGAATTAGGGTTTTGGGTTACAATTGGGGTTCTGTGTCCAAATTAGGGCTTAGGGTTAGAATTTGGGATAGAATTAGGATTTTGGGTAAAATTAGGGTTTCAGGTCAAAATTAGGGTTCTGGGTCAAAATTAGGATTTAGGGTATGTATTAGGGTTAGAATTAGTACATTAGGTAAAATTAGGGTTTTGGGTCAAAATTAGGGTTGGGTCAATTTTAGGGTATAGTGTCCAAATTAGGGTTTAGGGTTAGAATTGGGTTTTTAGTTTAAAATATGGTTTTGTGTCAAAAATAGGGATAGAATTAGGTTTTTGGGTTAAAATTAGGGTTTTGGTCAAAATTAGGGTTCGAGGTCGATTTGGGTTTAGGGTTTGAAATAGGGTTTTGAGTTTAAAATAGGGTTTTGGGTCAAAATAGGGTAAGAATTAGGGTTTTGCATTAAAATTAGGGTTTGATGTCAAAATTAGGTTTTTGTGTCAAATTTTGGGTTTAGGGTCAAAATTAGGGTTTACGGTTTGAAGTAGGGTTTTGAGTTAAAAATAGGGTTAGAATTAGGGTTTTGGGTCAAAATTTGGTTTTTGGGTCAAAATTAGGGTTTAGGGTTTGAATTAAGGTTTTGAGTTAAAAATAGGGTTTTGGGTAAAAAATATGGTTAGAATTAGGGTTTTTGGTCAAAATTAGGGTTTTGTGTCAAAATTAGGGTTTTGGTACAAATTAGGGTTTAGGGTTTGAATTAGGGTTTTGAGTCAAATTAGGGTTTTGGGTCAAAATTAGGGTTTAGGGTTTGAAATAGGGTTAGAATTAGGGTTTTAGGTCAAAATTAAGGCTTTGGGTTAAAATTAGGGTTTTGGGTCAAACATAGGGTTTAGGGTTTGAATTAAGGTTTTGAGTTAAAAATAGGGGTTTGGGTCAAAAATAAGGTTAGAATTACGGTTTTGGGATTAAATTAGGGTTTCGAGTCAAAATAAGGTTTTTGGCTCAAATTTTGGGTTTATGGTCAAAGTTAGGGTTTAGGGTTTGAAATAGGGTTTTGAGATTAAATTAGGGTTTTGGGTCAAAATTAGGGCTTTGGTTAGGGTTTAGGGTTTAGGGTTTATGGTCAAAGTTAGGGTTTAGGGTTTTGAGTTTAAAGTAATGTTTTGGGTTTATGGTCAATGTTAGGGTTTAGGGTTTG
This sequence comes from Sophora flavescens, assembly GCA_030762895.1. NCBI lineage: Eukaryota > Viridiplantae > Streptophyta > Magnoliopsida > Fabales > Fabaceae > Sophora > Sophora flavescens. The sequence goes on along the minus strand of JAUPTC010000010.1, from coordinate 13,366,939 downwards.
AAATAGGGTTTTGAGTTTAAAATAGGGTTTTGGGTCAAATAGGGTTAGAATTAGCGTTTTGGGTCAAAATTAGGGCTTTGGGTTAAAATTATGGTTTTGGTTTAAAATTAGGGTTTCGGGTTAAAATTAGGGTTCTGGGTCAAAATTAGGGTTTAGGGTGTGAATTAGGGTTAGAATTAGGCTTTTGAGGAAAATAGGGTAAATAGGGTTGGTCAAAATTAGGGTCGGGTCAAATTATTAGTTGAGGATCAAAATTAGGGTTTAGGGTTTGAATTAGGGTTTTGAGTTGATTAAAATAGGGTTTTGGGTCAAAAAGGGAGGAAAAGGTTTGGGTCAAAATTAGGGCATCGGGTTACCAATAGGGATTTATGTTAAATTTAGTGTTCAGTATCAAAATTAGGGTTTAGCGTTTGAATTAGGGTTTTGAGTTTAATATAGGTTTTTGTGTCAAAAATAGCGTTAAAATTAGGGTTCTGGGTCAAAATTAGGGTTTAGGGTTTGAATTAGGGTTAGAATTAGGCTTTTGGGTAAAATTAGTGTTTTGGTCAAAATTAGGGTTAGGTCAAATTTAGGGTTTCGGGTCAAAATTAGGGTTTTGGGTTTGAATTAGGGTTTTGAGATAAAAATAGGGTTTTGGTTCATAAATAGGGTTAGAATTAGGGTTTTGGGACAAAATTAGGGTTTTGGGTTAGAATTAGGGTTTCGGGTCAAAATTAGGGTTTTGGGTTTGAATTAGGGTTTTGAGATAAAAATAGGGGTTTAGGTCATAAATAGGGTTAGAATTAGGGTTTTGGGTTAAAATTAAGGGTTTAGGATAAAAATTAGGGTTTAGGGTCAAAATTAGGGTTTAGGGTTTGAATTAGGGGTTAGAATTAGGCTTTTGGGTTGAATTAGGGTTTGGGTCAAAATTAGGGTTGGGGTCAAATTTGGGGTTTAGGGTCCAAATTAGGGTTTTGGTTTTGAATTTGGTTTTGAGTTTAAAATAGGTTTTTGGGTCAAAAATAGGTTTAGAATTAGGGTTTTGGGTTATAATTAGGGTTTTGGAAAAAATAGGGTTAGGTCAAATTTAAGGTTTAGGATCAAAATTAGGGTTTTGAGTTTAAAATAGGGTTTTGTGTCAAAAATAGGGTTAGAATTATGGTTTTGGGTTAAAATTAGGGATAGGGGTAAAAATTAAGGTTTTGGGTCAAAATTAGGGTTTTGGTTCAAATTAGGGTTTAGGGTTTGAATTAGGGTTTTGAGTTAAAGATATGTTTTTGGGGCAAAAATAGGGTTAGAATTAGGGTTTTGGGTTACAATTAGGGTTCTGTGTCCAAATTAGGGCTTAGGGTTAGAATTTGGGATAGAATTAGGATTTTGGGTAAAATTAGGGTTTCAGGTCAAAATCAGGGTTCTGGGTCAAAATTAGGATTTAGGGTTTGTATTAGGGTTAGAATTAGGCTGTTAGGTAAAATTAGGGTTCTGGGTCAATTTTAGGGTTTAGGGTCCAAATTAGGGTTTAGGGTTTGAATTGGGTTTTGAGTTTAAAATAGGGTTTTGTGTCAAAAATAGGGTTAGAATTAGGGTTTTGGGTTAAAATTAGGGTTTCGGGTCAAAATTAGGGTTCGAGGTCAGATTTCGGGTTTAGGGTTTGAAATAGGGTTTTGAGTTTAAAATAGGGTTTTGGGTCAAAATAGGGTAAGAATTAGGGTTTTGCATTAAAATTAGGGTTACAGGTCAAAATTAGGTTTTTGTGTCAAATTTTGGGTTTAGGGTCAAAATTAGGGTTTACGGTTTGAAGTAGGGTTTTGAGTTAAAAATAGGGTTAGAATTAGGGTTTTGGGTCAAAACTTGGGTTTTGGGTCCAAATTTGGGTTTTGGGTCAAAATTAGGGTTTAGGGTTTGAATTAAGGTTTTGAGTTAAAAATAGGGTTTCGGGTAAAAAATATGGTTAGAATTAGGGTTTTTGGTCAAAATTAGGGTTTTGGTACAAATTAGGGTTTAGGGTTTGAATTAGGGTTTTGAGTCAAATTAGGGTTTTGGGTCAAAATTAGGGTTTAGGGTTTGAAATAGGGTTAGAATTAGGGTTTTAGGTCAAAATTAAGGCTTTGGGTTAAAATTAGGGTTTTGGGTCAAACATAGGGTTTAGGGTTTGAATTAAGGTTTTGAGTTAAAAATAGGGGTTTGGGTCAAAAATAAGGTTAGAATTACGGTTTTGGGATTAAATTAGGGTTTCGAGTCAAAATAAGGTTTTTGGCTCAAATTTTGGGTTTATGGTCAAAGTTAGGGTTTAGGGTTTGAAATAGGGTTTTGAGATTAAATTAGGGTTTTGGGTCAAAATTAGGGCTTTGGTTAGGGTTTAGGGTTTAGGGTTTATGGTCAAAGTTAGGGTTTAGGGTTTTGAGTTTAAAGTAATGTTTTGGGTTTATGGTCAATGTTAGGGTTTAGGGTTTGAAATAGGGTTTTGAGTTTAAAATAGGGCTTTGGGTCAAATAGGGTTAGAATTCGCGTTTTGGGTCAAAATTAGGGCTTTGGGTTAAAATTATGGTTTTGGTTTAAAATTAGGGTTTCGGGTTAAAATTAGGGTTCTGGGTCAAAATTAGGGTTTAGGGTGTGAATTAGGGTTAGAATTAGGCTTTTGGGTAAAATTAGGGTTTCGGGTCAAAATTAGGGTTCTGGGTCAAATTCAAGGTTTAGGATCAAAATTAGGATTTAGGGTTTGAATTTGGGTTTTGAGTTTAAAATAGGGTTTTGGGTCAAAACAGGGTAAGAATTAGGGTTTTGGGTCAAAATTAGGGCATCGGGTTACAAATAGGGTTTTATGTTAAATTTAGTGTTGAGGATCAAAATTAGGGTTTAGGGTTTGAATTAGGGTTTTGAGTTTAAAATAGGTTTTTGGGTCAAAAATAGCGTTAAAATTAGGGTTCAGTGTCAAAATTAGGGTTTAGGGTTTGAATTAGGGTTAGAATTAGGCTTTTGGGTAAAATTAGTGTTTCGGGTCAAAATTAGGGTTCTGGGTCAAATTTAGGGTTCAGGGTCCAAATTAGGGTTTAGGGTTTGAATTAGGGTTTTGAATTTAAAGTAGTGTTTTGGATCAAAATAGGGTTAGAATTAGGGTTTTGGGTCAAAAGTAGGGCTTTGGGTTAAAATTAGTGTTTTGGATCAAAATTAGGGTTTAGGGTTTGAATTAGGGTTTTGAGATTAAAATAGGTTTTTGGGTCAAAAATAGCGTTAAAATTAGGGTTTTGGGTTAAAATTTAGGGGTTCGGGTCAAAATTAGGGTTCTGAATCAAAATTAGGGTTTAGGGTTTGAATTAGGGTTAGAATTAGGCTTTTGGGTAGAATTAGGGTTTCGGGTCAAAATTAGGGTTCGGGGTCAAATTTGGGGTTTAGGGTCCAAATTAGGGTTTTGGGTTTGAATTAGGTTTTGAGTTTAAAATAGGGTTTTGGGTCAAAAATAGCTTTAGAATTAGGGTTTTGGGTTATAATTAGGGTTTTGGAAAAAATAGGGTTAAGGTCAAATTTAAGGTTTAGGATCAAAATTAGGGTTGTGAGTTTAAAATAGGGTTTTGGGTCAAACATTGGGGTAGCATTTTGGTTGTGGGTTAACATGTGGGCTCGGGGTTAAAATTAAGGTTGTGGGTCAAAATTAGGGGTTGTGGTTCAAATTAGGGTTTAGGGGTTTGAATTAGGGTTTTGAGTTAAAGATATGTTTTTGGGGCAAAAATAGGGTTAGAATTAGGGTTTTGGGTTACAATTAGGGTTCGGTGTCCAAATTAGGGCTTAGGGTAAGAATTTGGGATAGAATTAGGATTTTTGGTAAAATTAGGGGTTCAGGTCAAAATCAGGGTTTAGGTCAAAATTAGGATTTAGGGTTTGTATTAGGGTTAGAATTGTGTTAGGTAAAATTAGGGTTTTGGGTCAAAATTAGGGTTAGGTCAATTTTAGGGTTTAGGGTCCAAATTAGGGTTTAGGGTTTGAATTGGGTTTTGAGTTTAAAATAGGGTTTTGTGTCAAAAATAGGGTTAGAATTAGGGTTTTGGGTTAAAATTAGGGTTTGGGTCAAAATTAGGGTTGAGGTCGATTTGGGTTTAGGGTTTGAAATAGGGTTTTGAGTTTAAAATAGGGTTTTGGGTCAAAATAGGGTAAGAATTAGGGTTTTGCATTAAAATTAGGATTACAGGTCAAAATTAGGTTTTTGTGTCAAATTTTGGGTTTAGGGTCAAAATTAGGGTTTACGGTTTGAAGTAGGGTTTTGAGTTAAAAATAGGGTTAGAATTAGGGTTTTGGGTCAAAACTTGGGTTTTGGGTCCAAATTTGGGTTTTGGGTCAAAATTAGGGTTTAGGGTTTGAATTAAGGTTTTGAGTTAAAAATAGGGTTTTGGGTAAAAAATATGGTTAGAATTAGGGTTTTTGGTCAAAATTAGGGTTTTGGGTCAAAATCAGGGTTTTGGTACAAATTAGGGTTTAGGGTTTGAATAAGGGTTTTGAGTCAAATTAGGGTTTTGGGTCAAAATTAGGGTTTAGGGTTTGAAATAGGGTTAGAATTAGGGTTTTAGGTCAAAATTAAGGCTTTGGGTTAAAATTAGGGTTTTGGGTCAAACATAGGGTTTAGGGTTTGAATTAAGGTTTTGAGTTAAAAATAGGGGTTTGGGTCAAAAATAAGGTTAGAATTACGGTTTTTGGATTAAATTAGGGTTTCGAGTCAAAATAAGGTTTTTGGCTCAAATTTTGGGTTTATGGTCAAAGTTAGGGTTTAGGGTTTGAAATAGGGTTTTGAGATTAAATTAGGGTTTTGGGTCAAAATTAGGGCTTTGGTTAGGGTTTAGGGTTTAGGGTTTATGGTCAAAGTTAGGGTTTAGGGTTTTGAGTTTAAAGTAATGTTTTGGGTTTATGGTCAAAGTTAGGGTTTAGGGTTTGAAATAGGGTTTTGAGTTTAAAATAGGGTTTTGGGTCAAATAGGGTTAGAATTAGCGTTTTGGGTCAAAATTAGGGCTTTGGGTTAAAATTATGGTTTTGGTTTAAAATTAGGGTTTCGGGTTAAAATTAGGGTTCTGGGTCAAAATTAGGGTTTAGGGTGTGAATTAGGGTTAGAATTAGGCTTTTGGGTAAAATTAGGGTTTCGGGTCAAAATTAGGGTTCTGGGTCAAATTCAAGGTTTAGGATCAAAATTAGGGTTTAGGGTTTGAATTTGGGTTTTGAGTTTAAAATAGGGTTTTGGGTCAAAACAGGGTAAGAATTAGGGTTTTGGGTCAAAATTAGGGCATCGGGTTACAAATAGGGTTTTATGTTAAATTTAGTGTTGAGGATCAAAATTAGGGTTTAGGGTTTGAATTAGGGTTTTGAGTTTAAAATAGGTTTTTGGGTCAAAAATAGCGTTAAAATTAGGGTTCTGGGTCAAAATTAGGGTTTAGGGTTTGAATTAGGGTTAGAATTAGGCTTTTGGGTAAAATTAGTGTTTCGGGTCAAAATTAGGGTTCTGGATCAAATTTAGGGTTCAGGGTCCAAATTAGGGTTTAGGGTTTGAATTAGGGTTTTGAATTTAAAGTAGTGTTTTGGATCAAAATAGGGTTAGAATTAGGGTTTTGGGTCAAAATTAGGGCTTTGGGTTAAAATTAGTGTTTTGGATCAAAATTAGGGTTTAGGGTTTGAATTAGGGTTTTGAGTTTAAAATAGGTTTTGGGTCAAAAATAGCGTTAAAATTAGGGTTTTGGGTTAAAATTTAGGGTTTTGGTCAAAATTAGGGTTACGAATCAAAATTAGGGTTTAGGGTTTGAATTAGGGTTAGAATTAGGCTTTTGGGTAGAATTAGGGTTTTGGTCAAAATTAGGGTTGGGGTCAAATTTGGGGTTTAGGGTCCAAATTAGGGTTTTGGGTTTGAATTAGGTTTTGAGTTTAAAATAGGGTTTTGGGTCAAAAATAGCTTTAGAATTAGGGTTTTGGGTTAAAATTAGGGTTTTGGAAAAAATAGGGTTAAGGGTCAAATTTAAGGTTTAGGATCAAAATTAGGGTTTTGAGTTTAAGATAGGGTTTTGGGTCAAAAATTGGGTTAGAATTTTGGTTTTGGGTTAAAATTAGGGCTCTGGGTAAATTTGGGTTTCGGGACAAAATAAGGGTTCTGGGTCAAATTTAGGGTTTAGGGTTTGAATTAGGGTTTTGAGTTAAAGATATGTTTTTGGGGCAAAAATAGGGTTAGAATTAGGGTTTTGGGTTAAAATCAGGGTTCTGTGTCCAAATTCGGGCTTAGGGTTAGAATTTGGGATAGAATTAGGATTTTGGGTAAAATTAGGGTTTCAGGCCAAAATTAGGGATCTGGGTCAAAATTAGGATTTAGGGTTTGTATTAGGGTTAGAGTTAGGCTGTTAGGTAAAATTAGGGTTTTGGGTCAAAATTAGGGTTCTGGGTCAATTTTAGGGTTTAGGGTCCAAATTAGGGTTTAGGGTTTGAATTGGGTTTTGAGTTTAAAATAGGGTTTTGTGTCAAAAATAGGGTTAGAATTAGGGTTTTGGGTTAAAATTAGGGTTTCGGGTCAAACTTAGGGTTCGAGGTCAGATTTCGTGTTTAGGGTTTGAAATAGGGTTTTGAGTTTAAAATAGGGTTTTGGTTCAAAATAGGGTAAGAATTGGGGTTTTGCATTAAAATTAGGATTACAGGTCAAAATTAGGTTTTTGTGTCAAATTTTGGGTTTAGGGTCAAAATTAGGGTTTACGGTTTGAAGTAGGGTTTTGAGTTAAAAATAGGGTTAGAATTAGGGTTTTGGGTCAAAACTTGGGTTTTGGGTCCAAATTTGGGTTTTGGGTCAAAATTAGGGTTTAGGGTTTGAATTAAGGTTTTGAGTTAAAAATAGGGTTTTGGGCAAAAAAAAGGTTAGAAATAGGTTTTTGGGTCAAATTTTGGGTTTATGGTCAAAATTACGGTTTTGGTACAAATTAGGGTTTAGGGTTTGAATAAGGGTTTTGAGTCAAATTAGGGTTTTGGGTCAAAATTAGGGTTTAGGGTTTGAAATAGGGTTAGAATTAGGGTTTTAGGTCAAAATTAAGGCTTTGGGTTAAAATTAGGGTTTTGGGTCAAACATAGGGTTTAGGGTTTGAACTAAGGTTTTGAGTTAAAAATAGGGGTTTGGGTCAAAAATAAGGTTAGAATTACGGTTTTGGGATTAAATTAGGGTTTCGAGTCAAAATAAGGTTTTTGGCTCAAATTTTGGGTTTATGGTCAAAGTTAGGGTTTAGGGTTTGAAATAGGGTTTTGAGATTAAATTAGGGTTTTGGGTCAAAATTAGGGCTTTGGTTAGGGTTTAGGGTTTATGGTCAAAGTTAGGGTTTAGGGTTTTGAGTTTAAAGTAATGTTTTGGGTTTATGGTCAAAGTTAGGGTTTAGGGTTTGAAATAGGGTTTTGAGTTGAAAATATGGTTTTGGGTCAAATAGGGTTAGAATTAGCGTTTTGGGTCAAAATTAGGGCTTTGGGTTAAAATTATGGTTTTGGTTTAAAATTAGGGTTTCGGGTTAAAATTAGGGTTCTGGGTCAAAATTAGGGTTTAGGGTGTGAATTAGGGTTAGAATTAGGCTTTTGGGTAAAATTAGGGTTTCGGGTCAAAATTAGGGTTCTGGGTCAAATTCAGGGTTTAGGGTCCAAATTAGGGTTTAGGGTTTAAATTAGGGTTTAGGGTTTGAAATAGGGTTTTGGGTCAAAACAGGGGAAGAATTAGGGTTTTGGGTCAAAATTAGGGCATCGGGTTACAAATAAGGTTTTATGTTAAATTTAGTGTTGAGGATCAAAATTAGGGTTTAGGGTTTGAATTAGGGTTTTGAGTTTAAAATAGGTTTTTGGGTCAAAAATAGCGTTAAAATTAGGGTTCTGGGTCAAAATTAGGGTTTAGGGTTTGAATTAGGGTTAGAATTAGGCTTTTGGGTAAAATTAGTGTTTCGGGTCAAAATTAGGGTTCTGGATCAAATTTAGGGTTCAGGGTCCAAATTAGGGTTTAGGGTTTGAATTAGAGTTTTGAATTTAAAGTAGTGTTTTGGATCAAAATAGGGTTAGAATTAGGGTTTTGGGTCAAAATTAGGGCTTTGGGTTAAAATTAGTGTTTTGGATCAAAATTAGGGTTTAGGGTTTGAATTAGGGTTTTGAGATTAAAATAGGTTTTTGGGTCAAAAATAGCGTTAAAATTAGGGTTTTGTGTTAAAATTTAGGGTTTCGGGTCAAAATTAGGGTTCTGAATCAAAATTAGGGTTTAGGGTTTGAATTAGGGTTAGAATTAGGCTTTTGGGTAGAATTAGGGTTTCGGGTCAAAATTAGGGTTCGGGGTCAAATTTGGGGTTTAGGGTCCAAATTAGGGTTTTGGGTTTGAATTAGGTTTTGAGTTTAAAATAGGGTTTTGGGTCAAAAATAGCTTTAGAATTAGGGTTTTGGGTTAAAATTAGGGTTTTCGAAAAAATAGGGTTCTGGGTCAAATTTAAGGGTTAGGATCAAAATTAGGGTTTTGAGTTTAAAATAGGGTTTTGGGTCAAAAATTGGGTTAGAATTTTGGTTTTGGGTTAAAATTAGTACTCTGGGTTAAAATTATGTTTTTGGTTCAAAATTAGGGTTTTTGGTTCTAATTATGGTTTAGGGTTTGAATTAGGGTTTTGAGTTAAAGATATGTTTTTGGGGCAAAAATAGGGTTAGAATTAGGGTTTTGGGTTACAATTAGGGTTCTGTGTCCAAATTAGGGCTTAGGGTTAGAATTTGGGATAGAATTAGGATTTTGGGTAAAATTAGGGTTTCAGGTCAAAATTAGGGTTCTGGGTCAAAATTAGGATTTAGGGTTTGTATTAGGGTTAGAGTTAGGCTGTTTAGGCAAAATTAGGGTTTTGGGTCAACATTTGGTTTCTGGGTCAATTTTAGGGTTTAGGGTCCAAATTAGGGTTTAGGGTTTGAATTGGGTTTTGAGTTTAAAATAGGGTTTTGTGTCAAAAATAGGGTTAGAATTAGGGTTTTGGGTTAAAATTAGGGTTTCGGGTCAAACTTAGGGTTCGAGGTCAGATTTCGTGTTTAGGGTTTGAAATAGGGTTTTGAGTTTAAAATAGGGTTTTGGTTCAAAATAGGGTAAGAATTGGGGTTTTGCATTAAAATTAGGATTACAGGTCAAAATTAGGTTTTTGTGTCAAATTTTGGGTTTAGGGTCAAAATTAGGGTTTACGGTTTGAAGTAGGGTTTTGAGTTAAAAATAGGGTTAGAATTAGGGTTTTGGGTCAAAACTTGGGTTTTGGGTCCAAATTTGGGTTTTGGGTCAAAATTAGGGTTTAGGGTTAGAATTAAGGTTTTGAGTTAAAAATAGGGTTTTGGGTAAAAAATATGGTTAGAATTAGGGTTTTTGGTCAAAATTAGGGTTTTGTGTCAAAATTAGGGTTTTGGTACAAATTAGGGTTTAGGGTTTGAATTAGGGTTTTGAGTCAAATTAGGGTTTTGGGTCAAAATTAGGGTTTAGGGTTTGAAATAGGGTTAGAATTAGGGTTTTAGGTCAAAATTAAGGCTTTGGGTTAAAATTAGGGTTTTGGGTCAAACATAGGGTTTAGGGTTTGAACTAAGGTTTTGAGTTAAAAATAGGGGTTTGGGTCAAAAATAAGGTTAGAATTACGGTTTTGGGATTAAATTAGGGTTTCGAGTCAAAATAAGGTTTTTGGCTCAAATTTTGGGTTTATGGTCAAAGTTAGGGTTTAGGGTTTGAAATAGGGTTTTGAGATTAAATTAGGGTTTTGGGTCGAAATAGGGCTTTAGTTAGGGTTTAGGGTTTAGGGTTTAGTAAAGTTAGGGTTTAGGGTTTTGAGTTTAAAGTAATGTTTTGGGTTTATGGTCAAAGTTAGGGTTTAGGGTTTGAAATAGGGTTTTGAGTTGAAAATATGGTTTTGGGTCAAATAGGGTTAGAATTAGCGTTTTGGGTCAAAATTAGGGCTTTGGGTTAAAATTATGGTTTTGGTTTAAAATTAGGGTTTCGGGTTAAAATTAGGGTTCTGGGTCAAAATTAGGGTTTAGGGTGTGAATTAGGGTTAGAATTAGGCTTTTGGGTAAAATTAGGGTTTCGGGTCAAAATTAGGGTTCTGGGTCAAATTCAGGGTTTAGGGTCCAAATTAGGGATTAGGGTTTGAATTTGGGTTTTGAGTTTAAAATAGGGTTTTGGGTCAAAACAGGGTAAGAATTAGGGTTTTGGGTCAAAATTAGGATTTAGGGTTTGTATTAGGGTTAGAGTTAGGCTGTTAGGTAAAATTAGGGTTTTGGGTCAAAATTAGGGTTCTGGGTCAATTTTAGGGTTTAGGGTCCAAATTAGGGTTTAGGGTTTGAATTGGGTTTTGAGTTTAAAATAGGGTTTTGTGTCAAAAATAGGGTTAGAATTAGGGTTTTGGGTTAAAATTAGGGTTTCGGGTCAAACTTAGGGTTCGAGGTCAGATTTCGTGTTTAGGGTTTGAAATAGGGTTTTGAGTTTAAAATAGGGTTTTGGTTCAAAATAGGGTAAGAATTGGGGTTTTGCATTAAAATTAGGATTACAGGTCAAAATTAGGTTTTTGTGTCAAATTTTGGGTTTAGGGTCAAAATTAGGGTTTACGGTTTGAAGTAGGGTTTTGAGTTAAAAATAGGGTTAGAATTAGGGTTTTGGGTCAAAACTTGGGTTTTGGGTCCAAATTTGGGTTTTGGGTCAAAATTAGGGTTTAGGGTTTGAATTAAGGTTTTGAGTTAAAAATAGGGTTTTGGGTAAAAAATATGGTTAGAATTAGGGTTTTTGGTCAAAATTAGGGTTTTGGGTCAAAATTAGGGTTTTGGTACAAATTAGGGTTTAGGGTTTGAATTAGGGTTTTGAGTCAAATTAGGGTTTTGGGTCAAAATTAGGGTTTAGGGTTTGAAATAGGGTTAGAATTAGGGTTTTAGGTCAAAATTAAGGCTTTGGGTTAAAATTAGGGTTTTGGGTCAAACATAGGGTTTAGGGTTTGAACTAAGGTTTTGAGTTAAAAATAGGGGTTTGGGTCAAAAATAAGGTTAGAATTACGGTTTTGGGATTAAATTAGGGTTTCGAGTCAAAATAAGGTTTTTGGCTCAAATTTTGGGTTTATGGTCAAAGTTAGGGTTTAGGGTTTGAAATAGGGTTTTGAGATTAAATTAGGGTTTTGGGTCAAAATTAGGGCTTTGGTTAGGGTTTAGGGTTTATGGTCAAAGTTAGGGTTTAGGGTTTTGAGTTTAAAGTAATGTTTTGGGTTTATGGTCAAAGTTAGGGTTTAGGGTTTGAAATAGGGTTTTGAGTTGAAAATATGGTTTTGGGTCAAATAGGGTTAGAATTAGCGTTTTGGGTCAAAATTAGGGCTTTGGGTTAAAATTATGGTTTTGGTTTAAAATTAGGGTTTCGGGTTAAAATTAGGGTTCTGGGTCAAAATTAGGGTTTAGGGTGTGAATTAGGATTAGAATTAGGCTTTTGGGTAAAATTAGGGTTTCGGGTCAAAATTAGGGTTCTGGGTCAAATTCAGGGTTTAGGGTCCAAATTAGGGTTTAGGGTTTAAATTAGGGTTTAGGGTTTGAAATAGGGTTTTGGGTCAAAACAGGGGAAGAATTAGGGTTTTGGGTCAAAATTAGGGCATCGGGTTACAAATAAGGTTTTATGTTAAATTTAGTGTTGAGGATCAAAATTAGGGTTTAGGGTTTGAATTAGGGTTTTGAGTTTAAAATAGGTTTTTGGGTCAAAAATAGCGTTAAAATTAGGGTTCTGGGTCAAAATTAGGGTTTAGGGTTTGAATTAGGGTTAGAATTAGGCTTTTGGGTAAAATTAGTGTTTCGGGTCAAAATTAGGGTTCTGGATCAAATTTAGGGTTCAGGGTCCAAATTAGGGTTTAGGGTTTGAATTAGGGTTTTGAATTTAAAGTAGTGTTTTGGATCAAAATAGGGTTAGAATTAGGGTTTTGGGTCAAAATTAGGGCTTTGGGTTAAAATTAGTGTTTTGGATCAAAATTAGGGTTTAGGGATTTAATTAGGGTTTTGAGATTAAAATAGGTTTTGGGTCAAAAATAGCGTTAAAATTAGGGTTTTGTGTTAAAATTTAGGGTTTGGTCAAAATTAGGGGTTCGAATCAAAATTAGGGTTTAGGGTTTGAATTAGGGTTAGAATTAGGCTTTTGGGTAGAATTAGGGTTTCGGCTCACAATTAGGGTTCGGGGTCAAATTTGGGGTTTAGGGTCCAAATTAGGGTTTTGGGTTTGAATTAGGTTTTGAGTTTAAAATAGGGTTTTGGGTCAAAAATAGCTTTAGAATTAGGGTTTTGGGTTAAAATTAGGGTTTGGGAAAAAATGGGGTTCTGGGTCAAATTTAAGGTTTAGGATCAAAATTAGGGTTTTGAGTTTAAAATAGGGTTTTGGGTCAAAAATTGGGTTAGAATTTTGGTTTTGGGTTAAAATTAGGGCTCTGGGTTAAAATTAAGGTTTTGGGTCAAAATTAGGGTTTTTGGTTCAAATTAGGGTTTAGGGTTTGAATTAGGGTTTTGAGTTAAAGATATGTTTTTGGGGCAAAAATAGGGTTAGAATTAGGGTTTTGGGTTATAATTAGGGTTCTGTGTCCAAATTAGGGCTTAGGGTTAGAATTTGGGATAGAATTAGGATTTTGGGTAAAATTAGGGTTTCAGGTCAAAATTAGGGTTCTGGGTCAAAATTAGGATTTAGGGTTTGTATTAGGGTTAGAATTAGGCTGTTAGGCAAAATTAGGGTTTTGGGTCAAAATTAGGGTTCTGGGTCAATTTTAGGGTTTAGGGTCCAAATTATGGTTTAGGGTTTGAATTGGGTTTTGAGTTTAAAATAGGGTTTTGTGTCAAAAATAGGGTTAGAATTAGGGTTTTGGGTTAAAATTAGGGTTTCGGGTCAAACTTAGGGTTCGAGGTCAGATTTCGGGATTAGGGTTTGAAATAGGGTTTTGAGTTTAAAATAGGGTTTTGGTTCAAAATAGGGTAAGAATTGGGGTTTTGCATTAAAATTAGGATTACAGGTCAAAATTAGGTTTTTGTGTCAAATTTTGGGTTTAGGGTCAAAATTAGGGTTTACGGTTTGAAGTAGGGTTTTGAGTTAAAAATAGGGTTAGAATTAGGGTTTTGGGTCAAAACTTGGGTTTTGGGTCCAAATTTGGGTTTTGGGTCAAAATTAGGGTTTAGGGTTAGAATTAAGGTTTTGAGTTAAAAATAGGGTTTTGGGTAAAAAATATGGTTAGAATTAGGGTTTTTGGTCAAAATTAGGGTTTTGTGTCAAAATTAGGGTTTTGGTACAAATTAGGGTTTAGGGTTTGAATTAGGGTTTTGAGTCAAATTAGGGTTTTGGGTCAAAATTAGGGTTTAGGGTTTGAAATAGGGTTAGAATTAGGGTTTTAGGTCAAAATTAAGGCTTTGGGTTAAAATTAGGGTTTTGGGTCAAACATAGGGTTTAGGGTTTGAACTAAGGTTTTGAGTTAAAAATAGGGGTTTGGGTCAAAAATAAGGTTAGAATTACGGTTTTGGGATTAAATTAGGGTTTAGAGTCAAAATAAGGTTTTTGGCTCAAATTTTGGGTTTATGGTCAAAGTTAGGGTTTAGGGTTTGAAATAGGGTTTTGAGATTAAATTAGGGTTTTGGGTCAAAATTAGGGCTTTGGTTAGGGTTTAGGGTTTAGGGTTTATGGTCAAAGTTAGGGTTTAGGGTTTTGAGTTTAAAGTAATGTTTTGGGTTTATGGTCAATGTTAGGGTTTAGGGTTTGAAATAGGGTTTTGAGTTTAAAATAGGGTTTTGGGTCAAATAGGGTTAGAATTAGCGTTTTGGGTCAAAATTAGGGCTTTGGGTTAAAATTATGGTTTTGGTTTAAAATTAGGGTTTCGGGTTAAAATTAGGGTTCTGGGTCAAAATTAGGGTTTAGGGTGTGAATTAGGGTTAGAATTAGGCTTTTGGGTAAAATTAGGGTTTCGGGTCAAAATTAGGGTTCTGGGTCAAATTCAGGGTTTAGGGTCCAAATTAGGGTTTAGGGTTTGAATTTGGGTTTTGAGTTTAAAATAGGGTTTTGGGTCAAAACAGGGTAAGAATTAGGGTTTTGGGTCAAAATTAGTGCATCGGGTTACAAATAGGGTTTTATGTTAAATTTAGTGTTGAGGATCAAAATTAGGGTTTAGGGTTTGAATTAGGGTTTTGAGTTTAAAATAGGTTTTTGGGTCAAAATTAGGGTTTAGGGTTTGAATTAGGGTTAGAATTAGGCTTTTGGGTAAAATTAGTGTTTCGGGTCAAAATTAGGGTTCTGGATCAAATTTAGGGTTCAGGGTCCAAATTAGGGTTTAGGGTTTGAATTAGGGTTTTGAATTTAAAGTAGTGTTTTGGATCAAAATAGGGTTAGAATTAGGGTTTTGGGTCAAAATTAGGGCTTTGGGTTAAAATTAGTGTTTTGGATCAAAATTAGGGTTTAGGGTTTGAATTAGGGTTTTGAGATTAAAATAGGTTTTTGGGTCAAAAATAGCGTTAAAATTAGGGTTTTGGGTTAAAATTTAGGGTTTCGGGTCAAAATTAGGGTTCTGAATCAAAATTAGGGTTTAGGGTTTGAATTAGGGTTAGAATTAGGCTTTTGGGTAGAATTAGGGTTTCGGGTCAAAATTAGGGTTCGGGGTCAAATTTGGGGTTTAGGGTCCAAATTAGGGTTTTGGGTTTGAATTAGGTTTTGAGTTTAAAATAGGGTTTTGGGTCAAAAATAGCTTTAGAATTAGGGTTTTGGGTTAAAATTAGGGTTTGGGAAAAAATTTGGTTGTGTGTGTAATTTATGGTTTAGGTTAAAAATTTTGGTTTTTGGTTTAAAATAGGGTTTTGGGTAAAAAATTTGGTTAATATTTTGGTTTTTGGTTAAAATTAGGGCTGGGTTAAAATTAAGGTTTTGGGTTAAAATTAGTGTTTTGGTTCAAATTAGGGTTTAGGGTTTGAATTAGGGTTTTGAGTTAAAGATATGTTTTTGGGGCAAAAATAGGGTTAGAATTAGGGTTTTGGGTTACAATTAGGGTTCTGTGTCCAAATTAGGGCTTAGGGTTAGAATTTGGGATAGAATTAGGATTTTGGGTAAAATTAGGGTTTCAGTCAAAATTAGGGGTTCGGGTCAAAATTAGGATTTAGGGTTTGTATTAGGGTTAGAATTAGGCTGTTAGGTAAAATTAGGGTTTTGGGTCAAAATTAGGGTTCTGGGTCAATTTTAGGGTTTAGGGTCCAAATTAGGGTTTAGGGTTTGAATTGGGTTTTGAGTTTAAAATAGGGTTTTGTGTCAAAAATAGGGTTAGAATTAGGGTTTTGGGTTAAAATTAGGGTTTCGGGTCAAAATTAGGGTTCGAGGTCAGATTTCGGGTTTAGGGTTTGAAATAGGGTTTTGAGTTTAAAATAGGGTTTTGGGTCAAAATAGGGTAAGAATTAGGGTTTTGCATTAAAATTAGGGTTACAGGTCAAAATTAGGTTTTTGTGTCAAATTTTGGGTTTAGGGTCAAAATTAGGGTTTACGGTTTGAAGTAGGGTTTTGAGTTAAAAATAGGGTTAGAATTAGGGTTTTGGGTCAAAATTTGGGTTTTGGGTCAAAATTAGGGTTTAGGGTTTGAATTAAGGTTTTGAGTTAAAAATAGGGTTTTGGGTAAAAAATATGGTTAGAATTAGGGTTTTTGGTCAAAATTAGGGTTTTGTGTCAAAATTAGGGTTTTGGTACAAATTAGGGTTTAGGGTTTGAATTAGGGTTTTGAGTCAAATTAGGGTTTTGGGTCAAAATTAGGGTTTAGGGTTTGAAATAGGGTTAGAATTAGGGTTTTAGGTCAAAATTAAGGCTTTGGGTTAAAATTAGGGTTTTGGGTCAAACATAGGGTTTAGGGTTTGAATTAAGGTTTTGAGTTAAAAATAGGGGTTTGGGTCAAAAATAAGGTTAGAATTACGGTTTTGGGATTAAATTAGGGTTTGAGTCAAAATAAGGTTTTGGCTCAAATTTTGGGTTTATGGTCAAAGTTAGGGTTTAGGGTTTGAAATAGGGTTTTGAGATTAAATTAGGGTTTTGGGTCAAAATTAGGGCTTTGGTTAGGGTTTAGGGTTTAGGGTTTATGGTCAAAGTTAGGGTTTAGGGTTTTGAGTTTAAAGTAATGTTTTGGGTTTATGGTCAATGTTAGGGTTTAGGGTTTGAAATTGGGTTTTGAGTTTAAAATAGGGTTTTGGGTCAAATAGGGTTAGAATTAGCGTTTTGGGTCAAAATTAGGGCTTTGGGTTAAAATTATGGTTTTGGTTTAAAATTAGGGTTTCGGGTTAAAATTAGGGTTCTGGGTCAAAATTAGGGTTTAGGGTGTGAATTAGGGTTAGAATTAGGCTTTTGGGTAAAATTAGGGTTTCGGGTCAAAATTAGGGTTCTGGGTCAAATTCAAGGTTTAGGATCAAAATTAGGATTTAGGGTTTGAATTTGGGTTTTGAGTTTAAAATAGGGTTTTGGATCAAAACAGGGTAAGAATTAGGGTTTTGGGTCAAAATTAGGGCATCGGGTTACAAATAGGGTTTAGGGTCAAAATTAGGGTCAAAAATAGCGTTAAAATTAGGGTTCTGGGTCAAAATTAGGGTTTAGGGTTTGAATTAGGGTTAGAATTAGGCTTTTGGGTAAAATTAGGGTTTCGGGTCAAAATTAGGGTTCTGGGTCAAATTTAGGGTTCAGGGTCCAAATTAGGGTTTAGGGTTTGAATTAGGGTTTTGAATTTAAAGTAGTGTTTTGGATCAAAATAGGGTTAGAATTAGGGTTTTGGGGCAAAATTAGGGCTTTGGGTTAAAATTAGTGTTTTGGATCAAAATTAGGGTTTAGGGTTTGAATTAGGGTTTTGAGATTAAAATAGGTTTTTGGGTCAAAAATAGCGTTAAAATTAGGGTTTTGGGTTAAAATTTAGGGTTTCGGGTCAAAATTAGGGTTCTGAATCAAAATTAGGGTTTAGGGTTTGAATTAGGGGTTAGAATTAGGCTTTTGGGTAGAATTAGGGTTTCGGGTCAAAATTAGGGTTCAGGGTCAAATTTGGGGTTTAGGGTCCAAATTAGGGTTTTGGGTTTGAATTAGGTTTTGAGTTTAAAATAGGGTTTTGGGTCAAAAATAGCTTTAGAATTAGGGTTTTGGGTTAAAATTAGGGTTTTGGAAAAAATAGGGTTCTGGGTCAAATTTAAGGTTTAGGATCAAAATTAGGGGTTTGAGTTTAAAATAGGGTTTTGGGTCAAAAATTGGGTTAGAATTTTGGTTTTGGGTTAAAATTAGGGCTCTGGGTTAAAATTAAGGTTTTGGGTCAAAATTAGGGTTTTTGGTTCAAATTAGGGTTTAGGGTTTGAATTAGGGTTTTGAGTTAAAGATATGTTTTTGGGGCAAAAATAGGGTTAGAATTAGGGTTTTGGGTTACAATTAGGGTTCTGTGTCCAAATTAGGGCTTAGGGTTAGAATTTGGGATAGAATTAGGATTTTGGGTAAAATTAGGGTTTCAGGTCAAAATTAGGGTTCTGGGTCAAAATTAGGATTTAGGGTTTGTATTAGGGTTAGAATTAGGCTGTTAGGTAAAATTAGGGTTTTGGGTCAAAATTAGGGTTCTGGGTCAATTTTAGGGTTTAGGGTCCAAATTAGGGTTTAGGGTTTGAATTGGGTTTTGAGTTTAAAATAGGGTTTTGTGTCAAAAATAGGGTTAGAATTAGGGTTTTGGGTTAAAATTTGGGTTATGGGAAAAATTAGGGTTCTGGGTCAAATTTAAGGTTTAGGATCAAAATTAGGGTTTAGGGTTTGAATTAGGGTTTTGAGTTTAAAATAGGGGTTTGGGTCAAAACAGGGTTAGATTAGGGTTTTGGGTCAAAATTAGGACATCGGGTTACAATTAGGGTTTTGGGTTAAATTTAGTGTTGAGGATCAAAATTAGGGTTTAGGGTTTCAATTAGGGTTTTGAGTTTAAAATAGGTTTTTGGGTCAAAAATAGCATTAAAATTAGGGTTTTGGGTTAAAATTTAGGGTTTCGGGTCAAAATTAGGGTTCTGGGTCAAAATTAGGGTTTAGGGTTTGAATTAGGGTTAGAATTAGGCTTTTGGGTAAAATTAGGGTTTCGGGTCAAAATTAGGGTTCTGGGTCAAATTTAGGGTTCAGGGTCCAAATTAGGGTTTAGGGTTTGAATTAGGGTTTTGAATTTAAAGTAGTGTTTTGGATCAAAATAGGGTTAGAATTAGGGTTTTGGGGCAAAATTAGGGCTTTGGGTTAAAATTAGTGTTTTGGATCAAAATTAGGGTTTAGGGTTTGAATTAGGGTTTTGAGATTAAAATAGGTTTTTGGGTCAAAAATAGCGTTAAAATTAGGGTTTTGGGTTAAAATTTAGGGTTTCGGGTCAAAATTAGGGTTCTGAATCAAAATTAGGGTTTAGGGTTTGAATTAGGGGTTAGAATTAGGCTTTTGGGTAGAATTAGGGTTTCGGGTCAAAATTAGGGTTCAGGGTCAAATTTGGGGTTTAGGGTCCAAATTAGGGTTTTGGGTTTGAATTAGGTTTTGAGTTTAAAATAGGGTTTTGGGTCAAAAATAGCTTTAGAATTAGGGTTTTGGGTTAAAATTAGGGTTTTGGAAAAAATAGGGTTCTGGGTCAAATTTAAGGTTTAGGATCAAAATTAGGGGTTTGAGTTTAAAATAGGGTTTTGGGTCAAAAATTGGGTTAGAATTTTGGTTTTGTGTTAAAATTAGGGCTCTGGGTTAAAATTAAGGTTTTGGGTCAAAATTAGGGTTTTTGGTTCAAATTAGGGTTTAGGGTTTGAATTAGGGTTTTGAGTTAAAGATATGTTTTGTGGCAAAAATAGGTATATAAATCGTGTTTTTGGTTAAAATTATTGTTATTTGTCACAATTAGGGGTTAGGGTTAGAATTTGGGATAGACTTAGTCTTTTGGGTAAAATTAGGGTTTGGTCAAAATTAGGGTTCGGGTCAAAATTAGGATTTAGGGTTTGTATTAGGGTTAGAATTAGGTAGTTAGGTAAAATTAGGGTTTTGGGTCAAAATTAGGGTTCTGGGTCAATTTTAGGGTTTAGGGTCCAAATTAGGGTTTAGGGTTTGAATTGGGTTTTGAGTTTAAAATAGGGTTTTGTGTCAAAAATAGGGTTAGAATTAGGGTTTTGGGTTAAAATTTGGGTTATGGGAAAAATTAGGGTTCTGGGTCAAATTTAAGGTTTAGGATCAAAATTAGGGTTTAGGGTTTGAATTAGGGTTTTGAGTTTAAAATAGGGGTTTGGGTCAAAACAGGGTTAGATTAGGGTTTTGGGTCAAAATTAGGACATCGGGTTACAATTAGGGTTTTGGGTTAAATTTAGTGTTGAGGATCAAAATTAGGGTTTAGGGTTTCAATTAGGGTTTTGAGTTTAAAATAGGTTTTTGGGTCAAAAATAGCATTAAAATTAGGGTTTTGGGTTAAAATTTAGGGTTTCGGGTCAAAATTAGGGTTCTGGGTCAAAATTAGGGTTTAGGGTTTGAATTAGGGTTAGAATTAGGCTTTTGGGTAAAATTAGGGTTTCGGGTCAAAATTAGGGTGATGGTTCAAATTTAGGGTTGGGGTCCAAATTAGGGTTTAGGGTTTGAATTAGGGTTTTGAATTTAAAGTAGTGTTTTGGATCAAAATAGGGTTAGAATTAGGGTTTTGGGGCAAAATTAGGGCTTTGGGTTAAAATTAGTGTTTTGGATCAAAATTAGGGTTTAGGGTTTGAATTAGGGTTTTGAGATTAAAATAGGTTTTTGGGTCAAAAATAGCGTTAAAATTAGGGTTTTGGGTTAAAATTTAGGGTTTCGGGTCAAAATTAGGGTTCTGAATCAAAATTAGGGTTTAGGGTTTGAATTAGGGGTTAGAATTAGGCTTTTGGGTAGAATTAGGGTTTCGGGTCAAAATTAGGGTTCGGGGTCAAATTTGGGGTTTAGGGTCCAAATTAGGGTTTTGGGTTTGAATTAGGTTTTGAGTTTAAAATAGGGTTTTGGGTCAAAAATAGCTTTAGAATTAGGGTTTTGGGTTAAAATTAGGGTTTTGGAAAAAATAGGGTTCTGGGTCAAATTTAAGGTTTAGGATCAAAATTAGGGGTTTGAGTTTAAAATAGGGTTTTGGGTCAAAAATTGGGTTAGAATTTTGGTTTTGGGTTAAAATTAGGGCTCTGGGTTAAAATTAAGGTTTTGGGTCAAAATTATGGTTTTTGGTTCAAATTAGGGTTTAGGGTTTGAATTAGGGTTTTGAGTTAAAGATATGTTTTTGGGGCAAAAATAGGGTTAGAATTAGGGTTTTGGGTTACAATTAGGGTTCTGTGTCCAAATTAGGGCTTAGGGTTAGAATTTGGGATAGAATTAGGATTTTGGGTAAAATTAGGGTTTCAGGTCAAAATTAGGGTTCTGGGTCAAAATTAGGATTTAGGGTTTGTATTAGGGTTAGAATTAGGCTGTTAGGTAAAATTAGGGGTTTGGGTCAAAATTAGGGTTCTGGGTCAATTTTAGGGTTTAGGGTCCAAATTAGGGTTTAGGGTTTGAATTGGGTTTTGAGTTTAAAATAGGGTTTTGTGTCAAAAATATGGTTAGAATTAGGGTTTTGGGTTAAAATTTGGGTTATGGGAAAAATTAGGGTTCTGGGTCAAATTTAAGGTTTAGGATCAAAATTAGGGTTTAGGGTTTGAATTAGGGTTTTGAGTTTAAAATAGGGGTTTGGGTCAAAACAGGGTTAGATTAGGGTTTTGGGTCAAAATTAGGACATCGGGTTACAATTAGGGTTTTGGGTTAAATTTAGTGTTGAGGATCAAAATTAGGGTTTAGGGTTTCAATTAGGGTTTTGAGTTTAAAATAGGTTTTTGGGTCAAAAATAGCATTAAAATTAGGGTTTTGGGTTAAAATTTAGGGTTTCGGGTCAAAATTAGGGTTCTGGGTCAAAATTAGGGTTTAGGGTTTGAATTAGGGTTAGAATTAGGCTTTTGGGTAAAATTAGGTTTGGTCAAAATTAGGGTTTGGGTCAAATTTAGGGTTCGGGGTCCAAATTAGGGTTTAGGGTTTGAATTAGGGTTTTGAATTTAAAGTAGTGTTTTGGATCAAAATAGGTTAGAATTAGGGTTTTGGGGAAAATTAGGGCTTTGGGTTAAAATTAGTGTTTTGGATCAAAATTAGGGTTTAGGGTTTGAATTAGGTTTTGAGATTAAAATAGGTTTTGGGTCAAAAATAGCGTTAAAATTAGGGTTTTGGGTTAAAATTTAGGGTTTGGTCAAAATTAGGGTTCGAATCAAAATTAGGGTTTAGGGTTTGAATTAGGGGTTAGAATTAGGCTTTTGGGTAGAATTAGGTTTTGGTCAAAATTAGGGTTTGGGGTCAAATTTGGGGTTTAGGGTCCAAATTAGGGTTTTGGGTTTGAATTAGGTTTTGAGTTTAAAATAGGGTTTTGGGTCAAAAATAGCTTTAGAATTAGGGTTTTGGGTTAAAATTAGGGTTTTGGAAAAAATAGGGTTCTGGGTCAAATTTAAGGTTTAGGATCAAAATTAGGGTTTTGAGTTTAAAATAGGGTTTTGGGTCAAAAATTGGGTTAGAATTTTGGTTTTGGGTTAAAATTAGGGCTCTGGGTTAAAATAAATGTTTTGGGTCAAAATTATGGATTATGGTTAAAATTAGTTTTTAGTGTTTGAAGTAGTGTTTTGAGTTAAAGATATGTTTTGGGGCAAAAATAGGGTTAGAATTAGGGTTTTGGGTTACAATTAGGGGTTCCGTGTCCAAATTAGGGCTTAGGGTTAGAATGTGGGAGAGAATTAGGATTTGGGGTACCATGAGGGTTTCAGGTCAAAATTAGGGTTCTGGGTCAAAATTAGGATTTAGGGTTTGTATTAGGGTTAGAATTAGGCTGTTAGGTAAAATTAGGGTTTTGGGTCAAAATTAGGGTTCTGGGTCAATTTTAGGGTTTAGGGTCCAAATTAGGGTTTAGGGTTTGAATTGGGATTTGAGTTTAAAATAGGGTTGTGTCAAAAATAGGGTTAGAATTAGGGTTTTGGGTTTAAATTTGGGTTATGGGAAAAATTAGGGTTCTGGGTCAAATTTAATGTTTAGGATCAAAATTAGGGTTTAGGTTTTGAATTAGGGTTTTGAGTTTAAAATAGGGGTTTGTGTCAAAACAGGGTTAGATTAGGGTTTTGGGTCAAAATTAGGACATCGGGTTACAATTAGGGTTTTGGGTTAAATTTAGTGTTGAGGATCAAAATTAGGGTTTAGTGTTTGAATTAAGGTTTTGAGTTTAAAATAGGTTTTTGGGTCAAAAATAGCATTAAAATTAGGGTTTTGGGTTAAAATTTAGGGTTTCGGGTCAAAATTAGGGTTCTGGGTCAAAATTAGGGTTTAGGTTTTGAATTAGGGTTAGAATTAGGCTTTTGGGTAAAATTAGGGTTTCGGGTCAAAATTAGGGTTCTGGGTCAAATTTAGGGTTCAGGGTCCAAATTAGGGTTTAGGGTTTGAATTAGGTTCTGAGTTTAAAATAGGGTTCGAATTAGGGTTGTTGGTTAAAATTAGGGTTTTGGGAAAAAATAGGGTGCTGGGTCAAACTTAAGGTTTAGGATCAAAATTAGGGCTTAGGGTTTTGAGTTTAAAATAGGGTCTTGGGTCAAAATAGGGTTAGAACTTGGGTTTTGGGTCCAAATTTGGGTTTTGGGTCAAAATTAGGGTTTAGGGTTTGAAATAAGGTTTTGAGTTAAAAATAGGGTTTTGGGTCAAAAATAAGGTTAGAATTAGGGTTTTGGGTTAAAATTAGGATTTCGAGTCAAAATTAGGTTTTTGGCTCAAATTTTGGGTTTATGGTCAAAGTTAGGGTTTAGGGTTTGAAATAGGGTTTGGAGTTTAAAATAGGGTTTTGGGTAAAAAAAATAGGGTTAGTATTAGGGTTTTGGGTCAAAATTTGGGCTCTGGGTTAAAATTTAGGTTTTGGGTCAAAATTAGGGTTTTTGGTACAAATTAGGGTTTAGGGTTTGAATTAGGGTTCTGTGTCAAAATTAGGGCTTAGGGTTAGAATTAGGATTTTGGTTAAAATTAGGATTTCAGGTCAAAATTAGGGTTCTGGTTCAAAATTAGGGTTTAGGGTTTGAATTAGGGTTAGAATTAGGCTTTTGGGTAAAATTAGGGTTTCGGGTCAAAATTTGGGTTCTGGGTCAAGTTTAGGGTTTAGGGTTTGAATTAGATTTTGAGTTTAAAATAGGGTTTTTGCTCAAAAATAGGGTTAGAATTAGGGTTTTGGGTTAAAATTAGGTTTTTGGGAAAAATTTGGGTTCTGGGTCAAATTTAAGGTTTAGGATCAAAATTAGGGTTTAGTGTTTGAATTAGGGTTTTGGGTCAAAAGTTGGGTTTTGGGTCCAAATTTGGGTTTTGGGTCATTATTAGGGATTAGGGTTTGAGTTAAGGTTTTCAGTTAAAATAGGGTTTGGGTCAAAAATAAGGTTAGAATTAGGGTTTTTGGGTTAAAGTTTGGGTTTCGAGTTAAAAATAGGTTTTTGGGTCAAATTTTGGGTTTATGGTCAAAGTTAGGGTTTAGGGTTTGAAATAGGGTTTTGAGTTTAAAATAGGGTTTTGTGTCAAAAATAGGGTTTTGAATTTAAAGTAGTGTTTTGGATCAAAATAGGGTTAGAATTAGGGGTTTGGGTCAAAATTAGGGCTTTGGGTTAAAAATAGTGTTTTGGATCAAAATTAGGGTTTAGGGTTTGAATTAGGGTTTTGAGATTAAAATTTGTTTTTGGGTCAAAAATAGCGTTAAAATTAGGGTTTTGGGTTAAAATTTAGGGTTTCGGGTCAAAATTAGGGTTCTGAATCAAAATTAGGGTTTAGGGTTTGAATTAGGGTTAGAATTAGGCTTTTGGGTAGAATTAGGGTTTCGGGTCAAAATTAGGGTTCGCGATCAAATTTGGGGTTTAGGGTCCAAATTAGGGTTTTGGGTTTGAATTAGGTTTTGAGTTTAAAATAGGGTTTTGGGTCAAAAATAGCTTTAGAATTAGGGTTTTGGGTTACAATTAGGGTTTTGGAAAAAATAGGGTTCTGGGTCAAATTTAAGGTTTAGGATCAAAATTAGGGTTTTGAGTTTAAAATAGGGTTTTGGGTCAAAAATTGGGTTAGAATTTTGGTTTTGGGTTAAAATTAGGGCTCTGGGCTAAAATTAAGGTTTTGGGTCAAAATTAGGGTTTTTGGTTCAAATTAAGGTTTAGGGTTTGAATTAGGGTTTTGAGTTAAAGATATGTTTTTGGGGCAAAAATAGGGTTAGAATTAGGGTTTTGGGTTACAATTAGGGTTCTGTGTCCAAATTAGGGCTTAGGGTTAGAATTTGGGATAGAATTAGGATTTTCGGTAAAATTAGGGTTTCAGGTCAAAATTAGGGTTCTGGGTCAAAATTAGGATTTAGGGTTTGTATTAGGGTTAGAATTAGGCTGTTAGGTAAAATTAGGGTTTTGGGTCAAAATTAGGGTTCTGGGTCAATTTTAGGGTTTAGGGTCCAAATTAGGGTTTAGGGTTTGAATTGGGTTTTGAGTTTAAAATAGGGTTTTGTGTCAAAAATAGGGTTAGAATTAGGGTTTTGGGTTAAAATTGGGGTTTCGGGTCAAAATTAGGGTTCGAGGTCAGATTTCGGGTTTAGGGTTTGAAATAGGGTTTTGAGTTTAAAATAGGGTTTTGGGTCAAAATAGGGTAAGAATTAGGGTTTTGCATTAAAATTAGGATTACAGGTCAAAATTAAGTTTTTGTGTCAAATTTTGGGTTTAGGGTCAAAATTATGGTTTACGGTTTGAAGTAGGGTTTTGAGTTAAAAATAGGGTTAGAATTAGGGTTTTGGGTCAAAACTTGGGTTTTGGGTCAAAATTTGGGTTTTGGGTCAAAATTAGGGTTTAGGGTTTGAATTAAGGTTTGAGTTAAAAATAGGGTTTTGGGTAAAAAAATATGGTTAGAATTAGGGTTTTTGGTCAAAATTAGGGTTTTGGGTCAAAATTAGGGTTTTGGTACAAATTAGGGTTTAGGGTTTGAATTAGGGTTTTGAGTCAAATTAGGGATTTGGGTCAAAATTAGGGTTTAGGGTTTGAAATAGGGTTAGAATTAGGGTTTTAGGTCAAAATTAAGGCTTTGGGTTAAAATTAGGGTTTTGGGTCAAACATAGGGTTTAGGGTTTGAATTAAGGTTTTGAGTTAAAAATAGGGGTTTGGGTCAAAAATAAGGTTAGAATTACGATTTTGGGATTAAATTAGGGTTTCGAGTCAAAATAAGGTTTTTGGCTCAAATTTTGGGTTTATGGTCAAAGTTAGGGTTTAGGGTTTGAAATAGGGTTTTGAGATTAAATTTGGGTTTTGGGTCAAAATTAGGGCTTTGGTTAGGGTTTAGGGTTTAGGGTTTATGGTCAAAGTTAGGGTTTAGGGTTTTGAGTTTAAAGTAATGTTTTGGGTTTATGGTCAAAGTTAGGGTTTAGGGTTTGAAATAGGGTTTTGAGTTTAAAATAGGGTTTTGGGTCAAATAGGGTTAGAATTAGCGTTTTGGGTCGAAATTAGGGCTTTGGGTTAAAATTATGGTTTTGGTTTAAAATTGGGGTTTCGGGTTAAAATTAGGGTTCTGGGTCAAAATTAGGGTTTAGGGTGTGAATTAGGGTTAGAATTAGGGTTTTGGGTAAAATTAGGGTTTCGGGTCAAAATTAGGGTTCTGGGTCAAATTCAGGGTTTAGTGTCAAAATTTGGGTTTAGGGTTTGAATTTGGGTTTTGAGTTTAAAATAGGGTTTTGGGTCAAAACAGGGTAAGAATTAGGGTTTTGGGTCAAAATTAGGGCATCGGGTTACAAATAGGGTTTTATGTTAAATTTAGTGTTGAGGATCAAAATTAGGGTTTAGGGTTTGAATTAGGGTTTTGAGTTTAAAATAGGTTTTTGGGTCAAAAATAGCGTTAAAATTAGGGTTCTGGGTCAAAATTAGGGTTTAGGGTTTGAATTAGGGTTAGAATTAGGCTTTTGGGTAAAATTAGTGTTTCGGGTCAAAATTAGGGTTCTGGGTCAAATTTAGGGTTCAGGGTCCAAATTAGGGTTTAGGGTTTGAATTAGGGTTTTGAATTTAAAGTAGTG
The DNA here is from genome assembly GCA_030762895.1 of Sophora flavescens. Lineage (NCBI taxonomy): Eukaryota > Viridiplantae > Streptophyta > Magnoliopsida > Fabales > Fabaceae > Sophora > Sophora flavescens. The sequence goes on along the minus strand of JAUPTC010000010.1, from coordinate 13,340,894 downwards.
TTTTGGATCAAAATAGGGTTAGAATTAGGGTTTTGGGTCAAAATTAGGGCTTTGGGTTAAAATTAGTGTTTTGGATCAAAATTAGGGTTTAGGGTTTGAATTAGGGTTTTGAGATTAAAATAGGTTTTTGGGTCAAAAATAGCGTTAAAATTAGGGTTTTGGGTTAAAATTTAGGGTTTCGGGTCAAAATTAGGGTTCTGAATCAAAATTAGGGTTTAGGGTTTGAATTAGGGTTAGAATTAGGCTTTTGGGTAGAATTAGGGTTTCGGGTCAAAATTAGGGTTCGGGGTCAAATTTGGGGTTTAGGGTCCAAATTAGGGTTTTGGGTTTGAATTAGGTTTTGAGTTTAAAATAGGGTTTTGGGTCAAAAATAGCTTTAGAATTAGGGTTTTGGGTTAAAATTAGGGTTTTGGAAAAAATAGGGTTCTGGGTCAAATTTAAGGTTTAGGATCAAAATTAGGGTTTTGAGTTTAAAATAGGGTTTTGGGTCAAAAATTGGGTTAGAATTTTGGTTTTGGGTTAAAATTAGGGCTCTGGGTTAAAATTAAGGTTTTGGGTCAAAATTAGGGTTTTTGGTTCAAATTAGGGTTTAGGGTTTGAATTAGGGTTTTGAGTTAAAGATATGTTTTTGGGGCAAAAATAGGGTTAGAATTAGGGTTTTGGGTTACAATTAGGGTTCTGTGTCCAAATTAGGGCTTAGGGTTAGAATTTGGGATAGAATTAGGATTTTGGGTAAAATTAGGGTTTCAGGTCAAAATTAGGGTTCTGGGTCAAAATTAGGATTTAGGGTTTGTATTAGGGTTAGAATTAGGCTGTTAGGTAAAATTAGGGTTTTGGGTCAAAATTAGGGTTCTGGGTCAATTTTAGGGTTTAGGGTCCAAATTAGGGTTTAGGGTTTGAATTGGGTTTTGAGTTTAAAATAGGGTTTTGTGTCAAAAATAGGGTTAGAATTGGGGTTTTGGGTTAAAATTTGGGTTATGGGAAAAATTAGGGTTCTGGGTCAAATTTAAGGTTTAGGATCAAAATTAGGGTTTAGGGTTTGAATTAGGGTTTTGAGTTTAAAATAGGGGTTTGGGTCAAAACAGGGTTAGAATTAGGGTTTTGTGTCAAAATTAGGACATCGGGTTACAATTAGGGTTTTGGGTTAAATTTAGTGTTGAGGATCAAAATTAGGGTTTAGGGTTTGAATTAGGGTTTTGAGTTTAAAATAGGTTTTTGGGTCAAAAATAGCGTTAAAATTAGGGTTTTGGGTTAAAATTTTGGGTTTCGGGTCAAAATTAGGGTTCTGGGTCAAAATTAGGGTTTAGGTTTTGAATTAGGGTTAGAATTAGGCTTTTGGGTAAAATTAGGGTTTCGGGTCAAAATTAGGGTTCAGGGTCCAAATTAGGGTTTAGGGTTTGAATTAGGTTCTGAGTTTAAAATAGGGTTCGAATTAGGGTAGTTGGTTAAAATTAGGGTTTTGGGAAAAAATAGGGTGCTGGGTCAAACTTAAGGTTTAGGATCAAAATTAGGGCTTAGGGTTTTGAGTTTAAAATAGGGTCTTGGGTCAAAATAGGGTTAGAACTTGGGTTTTGGGTCAAAATTAGGGTTTAGGGTTTGAAATAAGGTTTTGAGTTAAAAATAGGGTTTTGGGTCAAAAATAAGGTTAGAATTAGGGTTTTGGGTTAAAATTAGGGTTTCGAGTCAAAATTAGGTTTTTGGGTCAAATTTTGGGTTTATGGTCAAAGTTAGCGTTTAGGGTTTGAAATAGGGTTTGGAGTTTAAAATAGGGTTTTGGGTATAAAAATAGGGTTAGTATTAGGGTTTTGGGTCAAAATTTGGGCTCTGGGTTAAAATTAAGGTTTTGGGTCAAAATTAGGGTTTTTGGTACAAATTAGGGTTTAGGGTTTGAATTAGGGTTCTGTGTCAAAATTAGGGCTTAGGGTTAGAATTAGGATTTTGGGTAAAATTAGGATTTCTGGTCAAAATTAGGGTTCTGGTTCAAAATTAGGGTTTAGGGTTTGAATTAGGGTTAGAATTAGGCTTTTGGGTACAATTAGGGTTTCGGGTCAAAATTTGGGTTCTGGGTCAAGTTTAGGGTTTAGGGTTTGAATTAGATTTTGAGTGTAAAATAGGGTTTTTGCTCAAAAATAGGGTTAGAATTAGGGTTTTGGGTTAAAATTAGGTTTTTGGGAAAAATTTGGGTTCTGGGTCAAATTTAAGGTTTAGGATCAAAATTAGGGTTTAGGGTTTGAATTAGGGTTTTGGGTCAAAAGTTGGGTTTTGGGTGCAAATTTGGGTTTTGGGTCATTATTAGGGTTTAGGGTTTGAGTTAAGGTTTTCAGTTAAAATAGGGTTTTGGGTAAAAAATAAGGTTAGAATTAGGGTTTTTGGGTTAAAGTTTGGGTTTCGAGTTAAAAATAGGTTTTTGGGTCAAATTTTGGGTTTATGGTCAAAGTTAGGGTTTAGGGTTTGAAATAGGGTTTTGAGTTTAAAATAGGGTTTTGGGTCAAAAATAGGGTTACTATTAAGGTTTTGGGTCAAAATTAGTGCTCTGGGTTAAAATTTAGGTATTGGGTCAAAATTAGGGTTTTGGGTACAAATTAGGGTTTAGGGTTTGAATTAGGGTTTTGAGTTAAAGATATGTTTTTGGGGTAAAAATATGGTTAGAATTAGGGTTTTGGGTTAAAATTAGGTTTCTGTGTCAAAATTAGGGCTTAGGGTTAGAATTTGGGTTAGAATTAGGATTTTGGGTAAAATTAGGGTTTCGGGTCAAAATTAGGGTTCGGGGTCAAATTTTGGGTTTTGGGTCAAAAATAGGGTTAGAATTAGGGTTTTGGGTTAAAATTAGGGTTTCGGGTCAAAATTAGGGTTCGAGGTCAGATTTCGGGTTTAGGGTTTGAAATAGGGTTTTGAGTTTAAAATAGGGTTTTGGGTCAAAATAGGGTAAGAATTAGGGTTTTGCATTAAAATTAGGATTACAGGTCAAAATTAGGTTTTTGTGTCAAATTTTGGGTTTAGGGTCAAAATTAGGGTTTACGGTTTGAAGTAGGGTTTTGAGTTAAAAATAGGGTTAGAATTAGGGTTTTGGGTCAAAACTTGGGTTTTGGGTCCAAATTTGGGTTTTGGGTCAAAATTAGGGTTTAGGGTTTGAATTAAGGTTTTGAGTTAAAAATAGGGTTTTGGGTAAAAAAATATGGTTAGAATTAGGGTTTTTGGTCAAAATTAGGGTTTTGGGTCAAAATTAGGGTTTTGGTACAAATTAGGGTTTAGGGTTTGAATTAGGGTTTTGAGTCAAATTAGGGTTTTGGGTCAAAATTAGGGTTTAGGGTTTGAAATAGGGTTAGAATTAGGGTTTTAGGTCAAAATTAAGGCTTTGGGTTAAAATTTGGGTTTTGGGTCAAACATAGGGTTTAGGGTTTGAATTAAGGTTTTGAGTTAAAAATAGGGGTTTGGGTCAAAAATAAGGTTAGAATTACGGTTTTGGGATTAAATTAGGGTTTCGAGTCAAAATAAGGTTTTTGGCTCAAATTTTGGGTTTATGGTCAAAGTTAGGGTTTAGGGTTTGAAATAGGGTTTTGAGATTAAATTAGGGTTTTGGGTCAAAATTAGGGCTTTGGTTAGGGTTTTGGGTTTAGGGTTTATGGTCAAAGTTAGGGTTTAGGGTTTTGAGTTTAAAGTAATGTTTTGGGTTTATGGTCAAAGTTAGGGTTTAGGGTTTGAAATAGGGTTTTGAGTTTAAAATAGGGTTTTGGGTCAAATTGGGTTAGAATTAGCGTTTTGGGTTAAAATTAGGGCTTTGGGTTAAAATTATGGTTTTGGTTTAAAATTAGGGTTTCGGGTTAAAATTAGGGTTCTGGTTCAAAATTAGGGTTTAGGGTGTGAATTAGGGTTAGAATTAGGCTTTTGGGTAAAATTAGGGTTTCGGGTCAAAATTAGGGTTCTGGGTCAAATTCAAGGTTTAGGATCAAAATTTGGGTTTAGGGTTTGAATTTGGGTTTTGAGTTTAAAATAGGGTTTTGGGTCAAAACAGGGTAAGAATTAGGGTTTTGGGTCAAAATTAGGGCATCGGGTTACAAATAGGGTTTTATGTTAAATTTAGTGTTGAGGATCAAAATTAGGGTTTAGGGTTTGAATTAGGGTTTTGAGTTTAAAATAGGTTTTTGGGCCAAAAATAGCGTTAAAATTAGGGTTCAGGGTCAAAATTAGGGTTTAGGGTTTGAATTAGGGTTAGAATTAGGCTTTTGGGAAAAATTAGTGTTTCGGGTCAAAATTAGGGTTCTGGGTCAAATTTAGGGTTCAGGGTCCAAATTAGGGTTTAGGGTTTGAATTAGGGTTTTGAATTTAAAGTAGTGTTTTGGATCAAAATAGGGTTAGAATTAGGGTTTTGGGTCAAAAGTAGGGCTTTGGGTTAAAATTAGTGTTTTGGATCAAAATTAGGGTTTAGGGTTTGAATTAGGGTTTTGAGATTAAAATAGGGTTTTGGGTCAAAAATAGCGTTAAAATTAGGGTTTTGGGTTAAAATTTAGGGTTTCGGGTCAAAATTAGGGTTCTGAATCAAAATTAGGGTTTAGGGTTTGAATTAGGGTTAGAATAAGGCTTTTGGGTAGAATTAGGGTTTCGGGTCAAAATTAGGGTTCGGGGTCAAATTTGGGGTTTAGGGTCCAAATTAGGGTTTTGGGTTTGAATTAGGTTTTGAGTTTAAAATAGGGTTTTGGGTCAAAAATAGCTTTAGAATTAGGGTTTTGGGTTAAAATTAGGGTTTTGGAAAAAATAGGGTTCTGGGTCAAATTTAAGGTTGAGGATCAAAATTAGGGTTTTGAGTTTAAAATAGGGTTTTGGGTCAAAAATTAGGTTAGAATTTTGGTTTTGGGTTAAAATTAGGGCTCTGGGTTAAAATTAAGGTTTTGGGTCAAAATTAGGGTTTTTGGTTCAAATTAGGGTTTAGGGTTTGAATTAGGGTTTTGTGTTAAAGATATGTTTTTGGGGCAAAAATAGGGTTAGAATTAGGGTTTTGGTTACAATTAGGGTTCTATGTCCAAATTAGCGCTTAGGGTTAGAATTTGGGATAGAATTAGGATTTTGGGTAAAATTAGGGTTTCAGGTCAAAATTAGGGTTCTGGGTCAAAATTAGGATTTAGGGTTTGCATTAGGGTTAGAATTAGGCTGTTAGGTAAAATTAGGGTTTTGGGTCAAAATTAGGGTTCTGGGTCAATTTTAGGGTTTAGGGTCCAAATTAGGGTTTAGGGTTTGAATTGGGTTTTGAGTTTAAAATAGGGTTTTGTGTCAAAAATAGGGTTAGAATTAGGGTTTTGGGTTAAAATTAGGGTTTCGGGTCAAAATTAGGGTTCGAGGTCAGATTTCGGGTTTAGGGTTTGAAATAGGGTTTTGAGTTTAAAATAGGGTTTTGGGTCAAAATAGGGTAAGAATTAGGGTTTTGCATTAAAATTAGGATTACAGGTCAAAATTAGGTTTTTGTGTCAAATTTTGGGTTTAGGGTCAAAATTAGGGTTTACGGTTTGAAGTAGGGTTTTGAGTTAAAAATATGGTTAGAATTAGGGTTTTGGGTCAAAACTTGGGTTTTGGGTCCAAATTTGGGTTTTGGGTCAAAATTAGGGTTTAGGGTTTGAATTAAGGTTTTGAGTTAAAAATAGGGTTTTGGGTAAAAAATATGGTTAGAATTAGGGTTTTTGGTCAAAATTAGGGTTTTGGGTCAAAATTTGGGTTTTGGTACAAATTAGGGTTTAGGGTTTGAATTAGGGTTTGAAATAGGGTTAGAATTAGGGTTTTAGGTCAAAATTAAGGCTTTGGGTTAAAATTAGGGTTTTGGGTCAAACATAGGGTTTAGGGTTTGAACTAAGGTTTTGAGTTAAAAATAGGGGTTTGGGTCAAAAATAAGGTTAGAATTACGGTTTTGGGATTAAATTAGGGTTTCGAGTCAAAATAAGGTTTTTGGCTCAAATTTTGGGTTTATGGTCAAAGTTAGGGTTTAGGGTTTGAAATAGGGTTTTGAGATTAAATTAGGGTTTTGGGTCAAAATTAGGGCTTTGGTTAGGGTTTAGGGTTTAGGGTTTATGGTCAAAGTTAGGGTTTAGGGTTTTGAGTTTAAAGTAATGTTTTGGGTTTATGGTCAAAGTTAGGGTTTAGGGTTTGAAATAGGGTTTTGGGTCAAATAGGGTTAGAATTAGCGTTTTGGGTCAAAATTAGGGCTTTGGGTTAAAATTATGGTTTTGGTTTAAAATTAGGGTTTCGGGTTAAAATTAGGGTTCTGGGTCAAAATTAGGGTTTAGGGTGTGAATTAGGGTTAGAATTAGGCTTTTGGGTAAAATTAGGGTTTCGGGTCAAAATTAGGGTTCTGGGTCAAATTCAGGGTTTAGGGTCCAAATTAGGGTTTAGGGTTTGAATTTGGGTTTTGAGTTTAAAATAGGGTTTTGGGTCAAAACAGGGTAAGAATTAGGGTTTTGGGTCAAAATTAGGGCATCGGGTTACAAATAGGGTGTTATGTTAAATTTAGTGTTGAGGATCAAAATTAGGGTTTAGGGTTTAAAATAGGTTTTTGGGTCAAAAATAGCGTTAAAATTAGGGTTCTGGGTCAAAATTAGGGTTTAGGGTTTGAATTAGGGTTAGAATTAAGCTTTTGGGTAAAATTAGTGTTTCGGGTCAAAATTAGGGTTCTGGGTCAAATTTAGGGTTCAGGGTCCAAATTAGGGTTTAGGGTTTGAATTAGGGTTTTGAATTTAAAGTAGTGTTTTGGATCAAAATAGGGTTAGAATTAGGGTTTTGGGTCAAAATTAGGGCTTTGGGTTAAAATTAGTGTTTTGGATCAAAATTAGGGTTTAGGGTTTGAATTAGGGTTTTGAGATTAAAATAGGTTTTTGGGTCAAAAATAGCGTTAAAATTAGGGTTTTGGGTTAAAATTTAGGGTTTCGGGTCAAAATTAGGGTTCTGAATCAAAATTAGGGTTTAGGGTTTGAATTAGGGGTTAGAATTAGGCTTTTGGGTAGAATTAGGGTTTCGGGTCAAAATTAGGGTTCAGGGTCAAATTTGGGGTTTAGGGTCCAAATTAGGGTTTTGGGTTTGAATTAGGTTTTGAGTTTAAAATAGGGTTTTGGGTCAAAAATAGCTTTAGAATTAGGGTTTTGGGTTAAAATTAGGGTTTTGGAAAAAATAGGGTTCTGGGTCAAATTTAAGGTTTAGGATCAAAATTAGGGTTTTGAGTTTAAAATAGGGTTTTGGGTCAAAAATTGGGTTAGAATTTTGGTTTTGGGTTAAAATTAGGGCTCTGGGTTAAAATTAAGGTTTTGGGTCAAAATTAGGGTTTTTGGTTCAAATTAGGGTTTAGGGTTTGAATTAGGGTTTTGAGTTAAAGATATGTTTTGGGGCAAAAATAGGGTTAGAATTAGGGTTTTGGGTTACAATTAGGGTTCTGTGTCCAAATTAGGGCTTAGGGTTAGAATTTGGGATAGAATTAGGATTTTCGGTAAAATTAGGGTTTCAGGTCAAAATTAGGGTTCTGGGTCAAAATTAGGATTTAGGGTTTGTATTAGGGTTAGAATTAGGCTGTTAGGTAAAATTAGGGTTTTGGGTCAAAATTAGGGTTCTGGGTCAATTTTAGGGTTTAGGGTCCAAATTAGGGTTTAGGGTTTGAATTGGGTTTTGAGTTTAAAATAGGGTTTTGTGTCAAAAATAGGGTTAGAATTAGGGTTTTGGGTTAAAATTAGGGTTTCGGGTCAAAATTAGGGTTCGAGGTCAGATTTCGGGTTTAGGGTTTGAAATAGGGTTTTGAGTTTAAAATAGGGTTTTGGGTCAAAATAGGGTAAGAATTAGGGTTTTGCATTAAAATTAGGATTACAGGTCAAAATTAGGTTTTTGTGTCAAATTTTGGGTTTAGGGTCAAAATTAGAGTTTACGGTTTGAAGTAGGGTTTTGAGTTAAAAATATGGTTAGAATTAGGGTTTTGGGTCAAAACATGGGTTTTGGGTCCAAATTTGGGTTTTGGGTCAAAATTAGGGTTTAGGGTTTGAATTAAGGTTTTGAGTTAAAAATAGGGTTTTGGGTAAAAAATATGGTTAGAATTAGGGTTTTTGGTCAAAATTAGGGTTTTGGGTCAAAATTTGGGTTTTGGTACAAATTAGGGTTTAGGGTTTGAATTAGGGTTTGTAATAGGGTTAGAATTAGGGTTTTAGGTCAAAATTAAGGCTTTGGGTTAAAATTAGGGTTTTGGGTCAAACATAGGGTTTAGGGTTTGAATTAAGGTTTTGAGTTAAAAATAGGGGTTTGGGTCAAAAATAAGGTTAGAATTACGGTTTTGGGATTAAATTAGGGTTTCGAGTCAAAATAAGGTTTTTGGCTCAAATTTTGGGTTTATGGTCAAAGTTAGGGTTTAGGGTTTGAAATAGGGTTTTGAGATTAAATTAGGGTTTTGGGTCAAAATTAGGGCTTTGGTTAGGGTTTAGGGTTTAGGGTTTATGGTCAAAGTTAGGGTTTAGGGTTTTGAGTTTAAAGTAATGTTTTGGGTTTATGGTCAAAGTTAGGGTTTAGGGTTTGAAATAGGGTTTTGAGTTTAAAATAGGGTTTTGGGTCAAATAGGGTTAGAATTAGCGTTTTGGGTCAAAATTAGGGCTTTGGGTTAAAATTATGGTTTTGGTTTAAAATTAGGGTTTCGGGTTAAAATTAGGGTTCTGGGTCAAAATTAGGGTTTAGGGTGTGAATTAGGGTTAGAATTAGGCTTTTGGGTAAAATTAGGGTTTCGGGTCAAAATTAGGGTTCTGGGTCAAATTCAGGGTTTAGGGTCCAAATTAGGGTTTAGGGTTTGAATTTGGGTTTTGAGTTTAAAATAGGGTTTTGGGTCAAAACAGGGTAAGAATTAGGGTTTTGGGTCAAAATTAGGGCATCGGGTTACAAATAGGGTGTTATTTTAAATTTAGTGTTGAGGATCAAAATTAGGGTTTAGGGTTTAAAATAGGTTTTTGGGTCAAAAATAGCGTTAAAATTAGGGTTCTGGGTCAAAATTAGGGTTTAGGGTTTGAATTAGGGTTAGAATTAGGCTTTTGGGTAAAATTAGTGTTTCGGGTCAAAATTAGGGTTCTGGGTCAAATTTAGGGTTCAGGGTCCAAATTAGGGTTTAGGGTTTGAATTAGGGTTTTGAATTTAAAGTAGTGTTTTGGATCAAAATAGGGTTAGAATTAGGGTTTTGGGTCAAAATTAGGGCTTTGGGTTAAAATTAGTGTTTTGGATCAAAATTAGGGTTTAGGGTTTGAATTAGGGTTTTGAGATTAAAATAGGTTTTTGGGTCAAAAATAGCGTTAAAATTAGGGTTTTGGGTTAAAATTTAGGGTTTCGGGTCAAAATTAGGGTTCTGAATTAAAATTAGGGTTTAGGGTTAGAATTAGGCTTTTGGGTAGAATTAGGGTTTCGGGTCAAAATTAGGGTTCGGGGTCAAATTTGGGGTTTAGGGTCCAAATTAGGGTTTTGGGTTTGAATTAGGTTTTGAGTTTAAAATAGGGTTTTGGGTCAAAAATAGCTTTAGAATTAGGGTTTTGGGTTAAAATTAGGGTTTTGGAAAAAATAGGGTTCTGGGTCAAATTTAAGGTTTAGGATCAAAATTAGGGTTTTGAGTTTAAAATAGGGTTTTGGGTCAAAAATTGGGTTCGAATTTTGGTTTTGGGTTAAAATTAGGGCTCTGGGTTAAAATTAAGGTTTTGGGTCAAAATTAGGGTTTTTGGTTCAAATTAGGGTTTAGGGTTTGAATTAGGGTTTTGAGTTAAAGATATGTTTTTGGGGCAAAAATAGGGTTAGAATTAGGGTTTTGGGTTACAATTAGGGTTCTGTGTCCAAATTAGGGCTTAGGGTTAGAATTTGGGATAGAATTAGGATTTTCGGTAAAATTAGGGTTTCAGGTCAAAATTAGGGTTCTGGGTCAAAATTAGGATTTAGGGTTTGTATTAGGGTTAGAATTAGGCTGTTAGGTAAAATTAGGGTTTTGGGTCAAAATTAGGGTTCTGGGTCAATTTTAGGGTTTAGGGTCCAAATTAGGGTTTAGGGTTTGAATTGGGTTTTGAGTTTAAAATAGGGTTTTGTGTCAAAAATAGGGTTAGAATTAGGGTTTTGGGTTAAAATTAGGGTTTCGGGTCAAAATTAGGGTTCGAGGTCAGATTTCGGGTTTAGGGTTTGAAATAGGGTTTTGAGTTTAAAATAGGGTTTTGGGTCAAAATAGGGTAAGAATTAGGGTTTTGCATTAAAATTAGGATTACAGGTCAAAATTAGGTTTTTGTGTCAAATTTTGGGTTTAGGGTCAAAATTAGAGTTTACGGTATGAAGTAGGGTTTTGAGTTAAAAATACGGTTAGAATTAGGGTTTTGGGTCAAAACATGGGTTTTGGGTCCAAATTTGGGTTTTGGGTCAAAATTAGGGTTTAGGGTTTGAATTAAGGTTTTGAGTTAAAAATAGGGTTTTGGGTAAAAAATATGGTTAGAATTAGGGTTTTTGGTCAAAATTAGGGTTTTGGGTCAAAATTTGGGTTTTGGTACAAATTAGGGTTTAGGGTTTGAATTAGGGTTTGAAATAGGGTTAGAATTAGGGTTTTAGGTCAAAATTAAGGCTTTGGGTTAAAATTAGGGTTTTGGGTCAAACATAGGGTTTAGGGTTTGAATTAAGGTTTTGTGTTAAAAATAGGGGTTTGGGTCAAAAATAAGGTTAGAATTACGGTTTTGGGATTAAATTAGGGTTTCGAGTCAAAATAAGGTTTTTGGCTCAAATTTTGGGTTTATGGTCAAAGTTAGGGTTTAGGGTTTGAAATAGGGTTTTGAGATTAAATTAGGGTTTTGGGTCAAAATTAGGGCTTTGGTTAGGGTTTAGGGTTTAGGGTTTATGGTCAAAGTTAGGGTTTAGGGTTTTGAGTTTAAAGTAATGTTTTGGGTTTATGGTCAAAGTTAGGGTTTAGGGTTTGAAATAGGGTTTTGAGTTTAAAATAGGGTTTTGGGTCAAATAGGGTTAGAATTAGCGTTTTGGGTCAAAACTAGGGCTTTTGGTTAAAATTATGGTTTTGGTTTAAAATTAGGGTTTCGGGTTAAAATTAGGGTTCTGGGTCAAAATTAGGGTTTAGGGTGTGAATTAGGGTTAGAATTAGGCTTTTGGGTAAAATTAGGGTTTCGGGTCAAAATTAGGGTTCTGGGTCAAATTCAGGGTTTAGGGTCCAAATTAGGGTTTAGGGTTTGAATTTGGGTTTTGAGTTTAAATTAGGGTTTTGGGTCAAAACAGGGTAAGAATTAGGGTTTTGGGTCAAAATTAGGGCATCGGGTTACAAATAGGGTTTTATGTTAAATTTAGTGTTGAGGATCAAAATTAGGGTTTAGGGTTTGAATTAGGGTTTTGAGTTTAAAATAGGTTTTTGGGTCAAAATAGCGTTAAAATTAGGGTTCTGGGTCAAAATTAGGGTTTAGGGTTTGAATTAGGGTTAGAATTAGGCTTTTGGGTAAAATTAGTGTTTCGGTTCAAAATTAGGGTTCTGGGTCAAATTTAGGGTTCAGGGTCCAAATTAGGGTTTAGGGTTTGAATTAGGGTTTTGAATTTAAAGTAGTGTTTTGGATCAAAATAGGGTTAGAATTAGGGTTTTGGGGCAAAATTAGGGCTTTGGGTTAAAATTAGTGTTTTGGATCAAAATTAGGGTTTAGGGTTTGAATTAGGGTTTTGAGATTAAAATAGGTTTTTGGGTCAAAAATAGCGTTAAAATTAGGGTTTTGGGTTAAAATTTAGGGTTTTGGTCAAAATTAGGGTTCGAATCAAAATTAGGGTTTAGGGTTTGAATTAGGGTTAGAATTAGGCTTTTGGGTAGAATTAGGGTTTTGGTCAAAATTAGGGTTCTGGTTCAAATTTGGGGTTTAGGGCCCAAATTAGGTTTTTGGTTTTGAATTAGGTTTTGAGTTTAAAATAGGGTTTTGGGTCAAAAATAGCTTTAGAATTAGGGTTTTGGGTTAAAATTAGGGTTTTGGAAAAAATAGGGTTCTGGGTCAAATTTAAGGTTTAGGATCAAAATTAGGGTTTTGAGTTTAAAATAGGGTTTTGGGTCAAAAATTGGGTTAGAATTTTGGTTTTGGGTTAAAATTAGGGCTCTGGGTTAAAATTAAGGTTTTGGGATAAAATTAGGGTTTTTGGTTCAAATTAGGGTTTAGGGTTTGAATTAGGGTTTTGAGTTAAAGATATGTTTTTGGGGCAAAAATAGGGTTAGAATTAGGGTTTTGGGTTACAATTAGGGTTCTGTGTCCAAATTAGGGCTTAGGGTTAGAATTTGGGATAGAATTAGGATTTTGGGTAAAATTAGGGTTTCAGGTCAAAATTAGGGTTCTGGGTCAAAATTAGGATTTAGGGTTTGTATTAGGGTTAGAATTAGGCTGTTAGGTAAAATTAGGGTTTTGGGTCAAAATTAGGGTTCTGGGTCAATTTTAGGGTTTAGGGTCCAAATTAGGGTTTAGGGTTTGAATTGGGTTTTGAGTTTAAAATAGGGTTTTGTGTCAAAAATAGGGTTAGAATTAGGGTTTTGGGTTAAAATTAGGGTTTCGGGTCAAAATTAGGGTTCGAGGTCAGATTTCGGGTTTAGGGTTTGAAATAGGGTTTTGAGTTTAAAATAGGGTTTTGGGTCAAAATAGGGTAAGAATTAGGGTTTTGCATTAAAATTAGGATTACAGGTCAAAATTAGGTTTTTGTGTCAAATTTTGGGTTTAGGGTCAAAATTAGGGTTTACGGTTTGAAGTAGGGTTTTGAGTTAAAAATAGGGTTAGAATTAGGGTTTTGGGTCAAAACTTGGGTTTTGGGTCCAAATTTGGGTTTTGGGTCAAAATTAGGGTTTAGGGTTTGAATTAAGGTTTTGAGTTAAAAATAGGGTTTTGGGTAAAAAATATGGTTAGAATTAGGGTTTTTGGTCAAAATTAGGGTTTTGGGTCAAAATTAGGGTTTAGGGTTTGAAATAGGGTTAGAATTAGGGTTTTAGGTCAAAATTAAGGCTTTGGGTTAAAATTAGGGTTTTGGGTCAAACATAGGGTTTAGGGTTTGAATTAAGGTTTTGAGTTAAAAATAGGGGTTTGGGTCAAAAATAAGGTTAGAATTACGGTTTTGGGATTAAATTAGGGTTTCGAGTCAAAATAAGGTTTTTGGCTCAAATGTTGGGTTTATGGTCAAAGTTAGGGTTTAGGGTTTGACATAGGGTTTTGAGATTAAATTAGGGTTTTGGGTCAAAATTAGGGCTTTGGTTAGGGTTTAGGGTTTAGGGTTTATGGTCAAAGTTAGGGTTTAGGGTTTTGAGTTTAAAGTAATGTTTTGGGTTTATGGTCAAAGTTAGGGTTTAGGGTTTGAAATAGGGTTTTGAGTATAAAATAGGGTTTTGGGTCAAATAGGGTTAGAATTAGCGTTTTGGGTCAAAATTAGGGCTTTGGGTTAAAATTATGGTTTTGGTTTAAAATTAGGGTTTCGGGTTAAAATTAGGGTTCTGGGTCAAAATTAGGGTTTAGGGTGTGAATTAGGGTTAGAATTAGGCTTTTGGGTAAAATTAGGGTTTCGGGTCAAAATTAGGGTTCTGGGTCAAATTCAGGGTTTAGGGTCCAAATTAGGGTTTAGGGTTTGAATTAGGGTTTTGAGTTTAAAATAGGTTTTTGGGTCAAAAATAGCGTTAAAATTAGGGTTCTGGGTCAAAATTAGGGTTTAGGGTTTGAATTAGGGTTAGAATTAGGCTTTTGGGTAAAATTAGTGTTTCGGGTCAAAATTAGGGTTCTGGGTCAAATTTAGGGTTCAGGGTCCAAATTAGGGTTTAGGGTTTGAATTAGGGTTTTGAATTTAAAGTAGTGTTTTGGATCAAAATAGGGTTAGAATTAAGGTTTTGGGGCAAAATTAGGGCTTTGGGTTAAAATTAGTGTTTTGGATCAAAATTAGGGTTTAGGGTTTGAATTAGGGTTTTGAGATTAAAATAGGTTTTTGGGTCAAAAATAGCGTTAAAATTAGGGTTTTGGGTTAAAATTTAGGTTTCGGGTCAAAATTAGGGTTCTGAATCAAAATTAGGGTTTAGGGTTTGAATTAGGGGTTAGAATTAGGCTTTTGGGTAGAATTAGGGTTTCGGGTCAAAATTAGGGTTCAGGGTCAAATTTGGGGTTTAGGGTCCAAATTAGGGCTTTGGGTTTGAATTAGGTTTTGAGTTTAAAATAGGGTTTTGGGTCAAAAATAGCTTTAGAATTAGGGTTTTGGGTTAAAATTAGGGTTTTGGAAAAAATAGGGTTCTGGGTCAAATTTAAGGTTTAGGATCAAAATTAGGGTTTTGAGTTTAAAATAGGGTTTTGGGTCAAAAATTGGGTTAGAATTTTGGTTTTGGGTTAAAATTAGGGCTCTGTGTTAAAATTAAGGTTTTGGGTCAAAATTAGGGTTTTTGGTTCAAATTTGGGTTTAGGGTTTGAATTAGGGTTTTGAGTTAAAGATATGTTTTTGGGGCAAAAATAGGGTTAGAATTAGGGTTTTGGGTTACAATTAGGGTTCTGTGTCCAAATTAGGGCTTAGGGTTAGAATTTGGGATAGAATTAGGATTTTGGGTAAAATTAGGGTTTCTGGTCAAAATTAGGGTTTTGGGTCAAAATTAGGATTTAGGGTTTGTATTAGGGTTAGAATTAGGCTGTTATGTAAAATTAGGGTTTTGGGTCAAAATTAGGGTTCTGGGTCAATTTTAGGGTTTAGGGTCCAAATTAGGGTTTAGGGTTTGAATTGGGTTTTGAGTTTAAAATAGGGTTTTGTGTCAAAAATAGGGTTAGAATTAGGGTTTTGGGTTAAAATTTGGGTTATGGGAAAAATTAGGGTTCTGGGTCAAATTTAAGGTTTAGGATCAAAATTAGGGTTTAGGGTTTGAATTAGGGTTTTGAGTTTAAAATAGGGGTTTGGGTCAAAACAGGGTTAGATTAGGGTTTTGGGTCAAAATTAGGACATCGGGTTACAATTAGGGTTTTGGGTTAAATTTAGTGTTGAGGATCAAAATTAGGGTTTAGGGTTTGAATTAGGGTTTTGAGTTTAAAATAGGTTTTTGGGTCAAAAATAGCATTAAAATTAGGGTTTTGGGTTAAAATTTAGGGTTTCGGGTCAAAATTAGGGTTCTGGGTCAAAATTAGGGTTTAGGGTTTGAATGTGGGTTAGAATTAGGCTTTTGGGTAAAATTAGGGTTTCGGGTCAAAATTAGGGTTCTGGGTCAAATTTAGGGTTCAGGGTCCAAATTAGGGTTTAGGGTTTGAATTAGGGTTTTGAATTTAAAGTAGTGTTTTGGATCAAAATAGGGTTAGAATTAGGGTTTTGGGGCAAAATTAGGGCTTTGGGTTAAAATTAGTGTTTTGGATCAAAATTAGGGTTTAGGGTTTGAATTAGGGTTTTGAGATTAAAATAGGTTTTTGGGTCAAAAATAGCGTTAAAATTAGGGTTTTGGGTTAAAATTTAGGGTTTCGGGTCAAAATTAGGGTTCTGAATCAAAATTAGGGTTTAGGGTTTGAATTAGGGGTTAGAATTAGGCTTTTGGGTACAATTAGGGTTTCGGGTCAAAATTAGGGTTCAGGGTCAAATTTGGGGTTTAGGGTCCAAATTAGGGTTTTGGGTTTGAATTAGGTTTTGAGTTTAAAATAGGGTTTTGGGTCAAAAATAGCTTTAGAATTAGGGTTTTGGGTTAAAATTAGGGTTTTGGAAAAAATAGGGTTCTGGGTCAAATTTAAGGTTTAGGATCAAAATTAGGGTTTTGAGTTTAAAATAGGGTTTTGGGTCAAAAATTGGGTTAGAATTTTGGTTTTGGGTTAAAATTAGGGCTCTGGGTTAAAATTAAGGTTTTGGGTCAAAATTAGGGTTTTTGGTTCAAATTAGGGTTTAGGGTTTGAATTAGGGTTTTGAGTTAAAGATATGTTTTTGGGGCAAAAATAGGGTTAGAATTAGGGTTTTGGGTTACAATTAGGGTTCTGTGTCCAAATTAGGGCTTAGGGTTAGAATTTGGGATAGAATTAGGATTTTGGGTAAAATTAGGGTTTCAGGTCAAAATTAGGGTTCTGGGTCAAAATTAGGATTTAGGGTTTGTATTAGGGTTAGAATTAGGCTGTTAGGTAAAATTAGGGTTTTGGGTCAAAATTAGGGTTCTGGGTCAATTTTAGGGTTTAGGGTCCAAATTAGGGTTTAGGGTTTGAATTGGGTTTTGAGTTTAAAATAGGGTTGTGTCAAAAATAGGGTTAGAATTAGGGTTTTGGGTTAAAATTTGGGTTATGGGAAAAATTAGGGTTCTGGGTCAAATTTAAGTTTAGGATCAAAATTAGGGTTTAGGGTTTGAATTAGGGTTTTGAGTTTAAAATAGGGGTTTGGGTGAAAACAGGGTTAGATTAGGGTTTTGGGACAAAATTAGGACATCGGGTTACAATTAGGGTTTTGGGTTAAATTTAGTGTTGAGGATCAAAATTAGGGTTTAGGGTTTGAATTAAGGTTTTGAGTTTAAAATAGGTTTTTGGGTCAAAAATAGCATTAAAATTAGGGTTTTGGGTTAAAATTTAGGGTTTCGGGTCAAAATTAGGGTTCTGGGTCAAAATTAGGGTTTAGGGTTTGAATTAGGGTAAGAATTAGGCTTTTGGGTAAAATTAGGGTTTCGGGTCAAAATTAGGGTTCTGGGTCAAATTTAGGGTTCAGGGTCCAAATTAGGGTTTAGGGTTTGAATTAGGTTCTGAGTTTAAAATAGGGTTCGAATTAGGGTAGTTGGTTAAAATTAGGGTTTTGGGAAAAAATAGGGTGCTGGGTCAAACTTAAGGTTTAGGATCAAAATTAGGGCTTAGGGTTTTGAGTTTAAAATAGGGTCTTGGGTCAAAATAGGGTTAGAACTTGGGTTTTGGGTCAAAATTAGGGTTTAGGGTTTGAAATAAGGTTTTGAGTTAAAAATAGGGTTTTGGGTCAAAAATAAGGTTAGAATTAGGGTTTTGGGTTAAAATTAGGGTTTCGAGTCAAAATTAGGTTTTTGGTTCAAATTTTGGGTTTATGGTCAAAGTTAGGGTTTAGGGTTTGAAATAGGGTTTGGAGTTTAAAATAGGGTTTTGGGTATAAAAATAGGGTTAGTATTAGGGTTTTGGGTCAAAATTTGGGCTCTGGGTTAAAATTAAGGTTTTGGGTCAAAATTAGGGTTTTTGGTACAAATTAGGGTTTAGGGTTTGAATTAGGGTTCTGTGTCAAAATTAGGGCTTAGGGTTAGAATTAGGATTTTGGGTAAAATTAGGATTTCAGGTCAAAATTAGGGTTCTGGTTCAAAATTAGGGTTTAGGGTTTGAATTAGGGTTAGAATTAGGCTTTTGGGTAAAATTAGGGTTTCGGGTCAAAATTTGGGTTCTGGGTCAAGTTTAGGGTTTAGGGTTTGAATTAGATTTTGAGTTTAAAATAGGGTTTTTGCTCAAAAATAGGGTTAGAATTAGGGTTTTGGGTTAAAATTAGGTTTTTGGGAAAAATTTGGGTTCTGGGTCAAATTTAAGGTTTAGGATCAAAATTAGGGTTTAGGGTTTGAATTAGGGTTTTGGGTCAAAAGTTGGGTTTTGGGTGCAAATTTGGGTTTTGGGTCATTATTAGGGTTTAGGGTTTGAGTTAAGGTTTTCAGTTAAAATAGGGTTTTGGGTAAAAAATAAGGTTAGAATTAGGGTTTTTGGGTTAAAGTTTGGGTTTCGAGTTAAAAATAGGTTTTTGGGTCAAATTTTGGGTTTATGGTCAAAGTTAGGGTTTAGGGTTTGAAATAGGGTTTTGAGTTTAAAATAGGGTTTTGGGTCAAAAATAGGGTTACTATTAAGGTTTTGGGTCAAAATCAGTGCTCTGGGTTAAAATTTAGGTATTGGGTCAAAATTAGGGTTTTGGGTACAAATTAGGGTTTAGGGTTTGAATTAGGGTTTTGAGTTAAAGATATGTTTTTGGGGTAAAAATAGGGTTAGAATTAGGGTTTTGGGTTAAAATTAGGTTTCTGTGTCAAAATTAGGGCTTAGGGTTAGAATTAGGATTTTGGGTAAAATTAGGGTTTCGGGTCAAAATTAGGGTTCGGGGTCAAATTTTGGGTTTAGGGTCCAAATTTGGGTTTAGGGTTTGTAATATGGTTTTGAGTTTAAAATAGGGTTTTGGGTCAAAAATAGTGTTAGAATTAGTGTTTTTGGTCAAAATTAGGGCTTTGTGTTAAAATTAGGGTTTTGGGTCAAACATAGGGTTTAGGGTTGAATTAGGTTTTTGAGTTAAAAAAAGGTTTTTGGGTCAGAAATAGGGTTAGAATTAGGGTTTTGGTTTAAAATTAGGGCTTCGGGTCAAAATTAGGGTTTAGGGTTTGAAATAGGGTTTTGAGGTTAAAATAGGGTTTTGGGTCAAAAATAGGGTAAGAATTAGGGGTTTACATTAAAATTAGGGTTACGGGTCAAAATTAGGTTTTTGGGTCAAATTTTGGGTTTAGGGTCAAAATTAGGGTTTACGGTTTGAATTAGGGTTTTGAGTTAAAAATAGGGTTAGAATTAGGGTTTTGGGTCCAAATTTGGGTTTTGGGTTTTGGGTCAAAATTAGGGTTTAGGGTTTGAATTAAGGTTTTGAGTTAAAAATAGGGTTTTAGGTAAAAAAAATTGGTTAGAATTAGGGTTTTTGGTCAAAATTAGGGTTTTGGGTCAAAATAAAGGATTTTGGTACAAATTAGGGTTTAGGGTTTTGAGTCAAATTAGGGTTTCGGGTCAAAATTAGGTTTTTGGCTCAAATTTTGGGTTTATGGGCAAAGTTAGGGTTTTGGGTTTGAAATAGGGTTTTAAGTTAAAAATAGGGTTTTGGGTCAAAAATTGGGTTAGAATTAGGGTTTTGGGTCAAAATTAGGGCCTTGGGTTAAAATTAGGGTTTTGGTTTAAAATTAGGGTTTCGAGTCAAAATTAGGGTTCTGGGTCAAAATTAGGGTTTATAGTTTGAATTAGTGTTAGAATTAGGCTTTTGGGTAAAATTAGGGTTTCGGGTCAAAATTAGGGTTCTGGGTCAAATTTAGGGTTTAGGGTCCAAATTAGGGTTTTGGGTTTGGATTAAGTTTTGAGTTTAAAATAGGGTTTTGGGTCAAAAATAGTGTTAAAATTAGGGTTTTTGGTTAAAATTTAGGGTTTCGCATCAAAATTAGGGTTCTGGGTCAAAATTAGGGTTTAGGGTTAGAATTAGGCTTTTTGGTAAATTTAGGGTTTCGGGTCCAAATTAGGGTTCTGGGTCAAATTTAGGGTTTAGGGTCCAAATTAGGGTTTAGGGTTTGAATTAGGTTTTGAGTTTAAAATAGGGTTTTGGGTCAAAAATAGTTTTAAAATTAGGGTTTTGGGTTAAAATTTAGGGTTTCGGGTCAAAATTAAGGTTCTGGGTCAAAAATAGTGTTTTGGGTAAATTAGGGTTTCGGGTCAAAATTAGGGTTCTGGGTCAAATTTAGGGTTTAGGGTCCAAATTAGGGTTTATGGTTTGAATTAGCTTTTGAGTTTAAAATTGGGTTTTGTTTCAAAAATAGGGTTAGAATTAGGGTTTTGGGTTAAAATTAGGGATATGGGAAAAATTAGGGTTCTGGGTCAAATTTAAGTTTTATGATCAAAATTAGGGTTTAGGGTTTGAATTAGGGTTTTTAGTTTAAAATAGGGTTTTGGGTCAAAATAGGGTGAGATTAGGGTTTTGGGTCCAAATTAGGGCTTTGGGTTACAATTAGGGTTTTGGGTTGAAATTAGTGTTTAGGATCAAAATTAGGGTTTAGGGTTTGAATTAGGGTTTTGAGTTTAAAATAGGGTTTTGGGTCAAAAATAGCGTTAAAATTAGGGTTTTGGGTAAAATTAAGGTTTTGGGTCAAAATTAGGGTTATGGGTCAAATTTAGGGTTTAGGGTCCAAATTTGGGTTTAGGGTTTGAATTAGGTTTTGAGTTTAAAATAGGGTTAGAATTAGGGTTTTGGGTTAAAATTAAGGTTTTGGGAAAAAATAGGGTTCTGGGTCAAATTTTAGGTTTAGAATCAAAATTAGGGTTTTCAGTTTAAAATAGGGTTGTGTGTCAAAATATAGTTAGAATTAGGGTTTTGGGTCAAAATTAGGGCTCGGGGTTAAAATTAAGGTTTTGGGTCAAAATTAGGGTTTTTGGTACAAATTAGGGTTTAGGGTTTGAATTAGGGCTTTGAGTTAAAGATATGTTTTTGGGGTAAAAATAGGGTTAGAAATGGGGTTTTGGGTTAAAATTAGGGTTGTGTCCAAATTAAGGATTAGGGTTAGAATTTGGGATAGAATTAGGATTTTGGGTAAAATTAGGGTTTCAGGTCAAATTTAGGGTTCTGGGTCAAAACATAGGGTTTAGGGTTTGAATTAGGTTTGTGTTAAAAAAGGTTTTTGGGTCAGAAATAGGGTTAGAATTAGGGTTTTGGTTTAAAATTAGGGTTTCGGGTCAAAATTAGGGTTCTGGGTCAAAATTAGCGTTTATAGTTTGAATTAGGGTTAGAATTAGGCTTTTCGGTAAAATTAGGGTTTCAGGTCAAAATTAGTGTTCTGGGTCAAATTTAGGGTTTAGGGTCCAAATTAGGGTTTAGGGTTTGAATTAGGTTTTGAGTTTAAAATGGGGTTTTGGGTCAAAAATAGGGTTAGAATTAGGGTTTTGGGTTAAAATTAGGGTTATGGGAAAAATTAGGGTTCGGGGACAAATTTAAGGTTTAGGATCAAAATTAGGGTTTAGGGTTTGAATTAGGGTTTTGAGTTTAAAATAGGGTTTTGGGTCAAATTAGGGTTAGAATTAGGGCTTTGGGTTACAATTAGGGTTTTGGGTTAAAATTAGTGTTTAGGATCAAAATTTGGGTTTAGGGTTTGAATAAGGGTTTTGAGTTTAAAAAAGGGTTTTGTGTCAAAAATAGCGTTAAATTCGGGTTAGAATAAGGGTTCTGGGTCAAATTTAGGGTTTAGGGTCCAAATTAGGGTTTAGGGCTTGAATTAGGTTTTCAGTTTAAAATAGGGTTAGAATTTAGGTTTTGGGTTAAAATTAGGGTTTTGGGAAAAAATAGGGTTCTGGGTCAAATTTAAGGTTTAGGATCAAAATAAGGTTTTTGAGTTTAAAATAGGGTTTTGGGTCAAAAATTGGGTAAGAATTTTGGTTTTGGGTTAAAATTAGGGTTTTGGGAAAAATTAGGGTTCTGGGTCAAATTTAAGGTTTAGGATCATAGTTAGGGTTTAGGGTTTGAATTAGGGTTTTGAGTTTAAAATAGGGTTTTGGGTCAAAATAGGGTTAGAATTAGGGTTTTGGGTCAACACTTGGGTTTTGGGTCCAAATTTGGGTTTTGGGTCAAAATTAGGGTTTAGGGTTTGAATTAAGGTTTTGAGTTAAAAATAGGGTTTTGGGTCAAAAATAAGGTTAGAATTAGGGTTTTGGGATAAAATTAGGGTTTCGAGTTAAAATTAGGTTTTTGGGTCAAATTTTTGGTTTATGGTCAAAGTTAGGGTTTAGGGTTTGAAATAGGGTTTTGAGTTTAAAATGGGGTTTAGGTCAAAAATAAGGTTAGTATTAGGGGTTTGGGTCAAAATTAGGGCTCTAGGTTAAAATTATGGTTTTGGGTCAAAATTAGGGTTTTTGGTACAAATTAGGGTTTAGGGTTTGAATTAGGGTTTTGAGTTAAAGATATGTTTTGGGGCCAAAATAGGGTTAGAATTAAGGTTTTTGGTTAAAATTAGGGTTCTGTGTCAAAATTAGGGTTTTGGTTTAAAATTTAGGGTTTTGGGTTAAAATTTAGGGTTTCGGGTCAAAATTAGGGTTGTGGGTCACAATTAGGTTTAGAATTAGGCTTTTGGGTAAAATTAGAGTTTCGGGTCAAAATTAGGGTTCTGGGTCAAATTTTGGGTTTAGGGTCCAAATTAGGGTTTAGGGTTTGAACTAGGTTTTGAGTTTAAAATAGGGTTTTGGGTCAAAAATAGGGTTAGAATAGGTTTTTGGGTTAAAATTAGGGTTCTGTGTCAAAATTAGGGCTTAGGGTTAGAATTTGGGTTAGAATTAGGATTTTGGGTAAAATTAGGGTTTCAGGTCAAAATTAGGGTTTAGGGTCAAAATTAGGGTTTATGGTTTGTAATATGGTTGAGTTTAAAATAGGGTTTTGGGTCAAAAATAGTGTTAGAATTAGGATTTTTGTTCAAAATTAGGGCTGTGTTAAAATTAGGGTTTTGGGTCAAACATAGGGTTTAGGGTTTGAATTAGGTTTGTGTTAAAAAAAGGTTTTTGGGTCAGAAATAGGGTTAGAATTAGGGTTTTGGTTTAAAATTAGGGTTTCTGGTCAAATTTTTGGTTTAGGGTTTGAATTAGGGTTTTGAGTTAAAAATAGGATTTTGGGTCAAAAATAGGGTTAGAATTAGGGTTTTGGGTCAAAATTAAAATTTGGGTTAAAATTTGGGTTGTAGTTTAAAATTAGAGTTTCGGGCCAAAATTAGGTTTTTGGGACAAATTTTGGGTTTAGGGTCAAAATTAGGGTTTAGGGTTTGAATTAGGGATTTGAGTTAAAAATAGGGTTTTTGGTCAAAATAGGGTTAGAATTAGGGTTTGGGGTCAAAATTAGAGTTTTGGATCAAAATTAGAGTTTTGGGTTTGAAATAAGGTTTTGAGTTAAAAATAGGGTTTTGGGTCAAAAATAGGGTTAGATTTAGGGTTTTGGTTTAAAATTAGGGTTTCGGGTCAAAATTAGGGTTCTGGGTCTGATTTAGGGTTGAGGGTTTGAAATAGGGTTTTGTGTTTAAAATAGGGTTTTGGGTCAAAAATAAGGTTAGAATTAGGGTTACGGGTCAAATTTAGGGTTTAGGGTCCAAATTAGGGTTTTGAGTTAAAAAAAGGGTTAGAATTAGTGTTTTGGGTCGAAACTTGGGTTTTGGGTCTAAATTTGGGGTGTGGGTCAAAATTAGGGTTTTGGGTTTGAATTAAGGTTTTGAGTTAAAAATAGGGTTTTGGGTCAAAAATATGGTTAGAATTATGGTTTTTGGTCAAAATTAGGGTTTTGGGTCAAAATTAGGGTTTTTGGTACAAATTAGGGTTTAGGGTTTGAATTAGGGTTTTGAGTTAAAAATAGGTTTTTGGGTCAAAAATAGGGATAGAATTAGGGTTTTGGGTTAATATTAGGGTTCTGGGTCAAAATTAGTGCCTAGGGTTAGAATTCGAGTCAAAATTAGGTTTTTGGGTCAAATTTTGGGTTTATGGTCAAAGTTAGGGGTTAGGGTTTGAATAAGGGTTTTGTGAAAAATTAGGGTTCTGGGTCAAATTCAAGGTTTAGGATCAAAGTTAGGGTTTAGGGTTTGAAGTAGGGTTTTGAGTTTAAAATAGGGTTTTGGGTCAAAATAGGGTTAGAATTTGGGTTTTGGGTCAAAACTTGGGTTTTGGGTCCAAATTTGGGTTTTGGGTCAAATTTAGGGTTTAGGGTTTGAATTAAGGTTTTGAGTTAAAATAGGGTTTTGGGTCAAAAATAAGGTTAGAATTAGGGTTTTGGGATAAAATTAGTGTTTCGAGTTAAAATTAGGTTTTTGGGTAAAATTTTGGGTTTATGGTCAAAGTTAGGGTTTAGGGTTTGAAATAGGGTTTTGAGTTTATAATAGGGTTTTGGGTCAAAAATAGGGTTAGTATTAGGGTTTTGGGTCAAAATTAGGGCTCTGGGTTAAAATTATGGTTTTGGGTCAAAATTAGGGTTTTGTTTCAAATTAGGGTTTTGGGTCAAAATTAGGGTTTTGAGTTAAAGATATGTTTTTGGGGCCAAAATAGGGTTAGAATTAGGGTTTTGGGTTAAAATTAGAGTTTTGTCAAAATTAGGGCTTAGGGTTAGAATTTGGGTTAGAATAAGGATTTTGAGAAAAATTAGGGTTTCGGGTCAAAATTAGTGTTCGGGGTCAAATTTAGGGTTTAAGGTCAAAATTAGGGTTTAGGGTTTGTAATATGGTTTTGAGTTTAAAATAGGGTTTTGGGTCAAAAATAGTGTTAGAATTAGGGTTTTTGGTCAAAATTAGGGCTTTGTGTTAAAATTAGGGTTTTGGTCAAACATAGGGTTTAGGGTTTGAATTAGGTTTTTGAGTTAAAAAAAGGTTTTTGGGTCAGAAATAGGGCTAGAATTAGGGTTTTGGGTTAAAATTAGGGTTTCTGGTCAAATTTTTGGTTTAGGGTCAAAATTAGGGTTTAGGGTTTGAATTAGGGTTTTGAGTTAAAAATAGGATTTTGGGTCAAAAATAGGGTTAGAATTAGGGTTTTGGGTCAAAATTAAAATTTGGGTTAAAATTTGGGGTGTGGTTGAAAATTAGTGTTTCGGGTCAAAATTAGGTTTTTGGGACAAATTTTGGGTTTAGGGTCAAAATTAGGGTTTAGGGTTTGAATTAGGGATTTGAGTTAAAAATAGGGTTTTTGGTCAAAATAAGGTTAGAATTAGGGTTTGGGGTCAAAATTAGAGTTTTGGGTCAAAATTAGAGTTTAGGGTTTGGATTAAGGTTTTGAGTTAAAAATAGGGTTTTGGGTCAAAAATAGGGTTAGAATTAGGGGTTTGGTTTAAAATTAGGGTTTCGGGTCAAAATTAGGGTTCTGGGGTCAGATTTTGGGTTTAGGGTTTGAAAAAGGGTTTTGAGTTTAAAATAGGGTTTTGGGTCAAAAATAGGGTAAGAATTAGGGTTTTGCATTAAAATTAGGGTTATGGGTCAAAATTAGGTTTTTGGGTCAAATTTTGGGTTTATGGTCAAAATTAGGGTTTAGGGTTTGAATTATGGTTTTGTGTTAAAAATAGGGTTAGAATTAGTGTTTTGGGTCTAAATTTGATTTTGGGTCAAAATTAGGGTTTAGGGTTTGAATTAAGGTTTTGAGTTAAAAATAGGGTTTTGGGGCAAAAATATGGTTAGAATTAGGGTTTTTGGGTTAATATTAGGGTCTTGGGTCAAAATTAGGGTTTTTGGTACAAATTAGGGTTTAGGGTTTGAATTAGAGTTTTGAATTAAAAATAGGTTTTTGGGTCAAAAATAGGGTTTGAATTAGGGTTTTGGGTTAATATTAGGGTTCTGGGTCAAAATTAGGGCTTAGGGTTAGAATTCGAGTCAAAATTAGGTTTTTGGGTCAAATTTTGGGTTTATGGTCAAAGTTAGGGGTTAGGGATTGAAATAGGGTTTTGAGTTTAAAATAGGGTTTTGGGTCAAAAATAGGGTTAGAATTAGTGTTTTGGGTCAAAATTAGGGCTTTGGGTTAAAATTAGGGTTTTGGTTTAAAACTAGGGTTTCGGGTCAAAATTAGGGTTCTGGGTCAAAATTAGGGTTTTGGGTTTGAATTAGGGTTAGAATATGGCTTTTGGGTAAAATTAGGGTTTTGGGTCCAAATTAGGGTTCTGGGTCAAATTTAGGGTTATGGGTCCAAATTAGGGTTTAGGGTTTGAATTAGGTTTTGTGTTTAAAATAGGGTTTTGGGTCAAAAATAGTGTTAAAATTAGGGTTTGGGGTAGAATTTAGGGTTTCGGGTCAAAATTAGAGTTCTTTGTCAAAATTAGGGTTTAGGGTTTGAATTAGGGTAAGAATTTGTATTATGGGTATATTAGTGTTTCGGGTCAAAATTAGGGTTCTGGGTCAAATTTAGGGTTTAGGGTCCAAATTAGGGTTTATGGTTTGAATTAGGTTTTGAGTTTAAAATAGGGTTTTGGGTCAAAAATAGGGTTAGAATTAGGGTTTTGGGTTAAAATTAGGGTTATGGAAAAATTAGGGTTCTCGGTCAAATTTAAGGTTTAGGATCAAATTTAGGGTTTAGGGTTTGAATAGGGTTTTGTGTTTAAAATAGGGTTTTGGGTCAAAATTAGGGCTTTGGGTTACAATTAGAGTTTTGGGTTAAAATTAGTGTTTAGGATCAAAATTAGGGTTTTGAGTTTAAAATAGGGTTTTGGGTCAAAATAGCGTTAAAATTAGGGTTTTGGGTTAAAATTTAGGATTTTGGTCAAAATTAGGGTTCTGGGTTTGAATTAGGTTTTGAGTTTAAAATAGGGTCAGAATTAGGGTTTTGGGAAAAAATAGGGGTCTGGGTCAAATTTAAGGTTTAGGGTTTTGGAAAAAATTAGGGTTTAGGGTTTTGATTTAAAATAGGGTTTTGGGTTAAAATAGGGTTAGAACTTGGGTTTTGGGTCCAAATTTGGGTTTTGGGTCAAAATTTGGGTTTTGGGTTTGAATTAAGGTTTTCAGTTAAAAATAGGGTTTTGGGTCAAAAATAGGGTTAGAATTAGGGTGTTGGTTTAAAATTAGGGTTTCCGGTCAAAATTAGGGTTCGGGGTCAGATTTAGGGTTTAGGGTTTGAAATAGGGTTTTGAGTTTAAAATAGGGTTGTGTCAAAATAGGGTAAGAATTAGGGTTTTGCATTAAAATTAGGGTTACGGGTCAAAATTAGGTTTTGGGGTCAAATTTGGGGTTTAGGGTCAAAATTCGGGTTTACGGTTTAAATTAGGGTTTAGAGTTAAAAATAGGGTTAGAATTAGGGTTTTGGGTCAAAACTTGGGTTTTGAGTCAAATTAGGGTTTCTGGTGAAAATTTGGGTTTAGGGTTTGAAATAGGGTTAGAATTAGGGTTTTAGGTCAAAATTAGGGATTTGGGTTAAAATTAGGGTTTTGGGTCCAACATAGGGTTTAGGGTTTGAATTAAGGTTTTGAGTTAAAAATAGGGTTTTGGGTCAAAAATATGGTTAGAATTACGGTTTTGGGTTAAAATTAGGATTTCGAGTCAAAATAAGGTTTTTGGCTCAAATTTTGGGTTTATGGTCAAAGTTAGGGTTTAGGGTTTGAAATTAGGGTTTTGGGTCAAAATTAGGGCTTTGGGTTAAAATTATGATTTTGGGGTTTAATTTAGGGTTCGGGTCAAAATTAGGGTTTAGGGTTTGAATTACGGTTAGAATTATGCTTTTGGGTAAATTTAG
>JAUPTC010000010.1:13289374-13313512 GCA_030762895.1 Sophora flavescens | reverse complement strand
AGGGTTTTGGGTTAAAATCAGGGTTCTGTGTCCAAATTCGGGCTTAGGGTTAGAATTTGGGATAGAATTAGGATTTTGGGTAAAATTAGGGTTTCAGGCCAAAATTAGGGATCTGGGTCAAAATTAGGGTTTAGGGTTTGAATTAGGTTTTGAGTTTTAAATAGGGTTAGAATTAGGGTTTTGGGTTAAAATTAGGGTTTTGGGAAAAAATAGGGTTCTGGGTCAAATTTAAGGTTTAGGATCAAAATTAGGGTTTTTAGTTTAAAATAGGGTTTTGGGTCAAAAATTGGGTTAGAATTTTGGTTTTGGGTTAAAATTAGGGTTTTGGGAAAAATTAGGGTTCTGGGTCAAATTTAAGGTTTAGGATCAAAGTTAGGGTTTTGGGTTTGAATTAGGGTTTTGAGTTTAAAATAGGGTTTTGGGTCAAAATAGGGTTAGAATTAGTGTTTTGGGTCCAAATTTGGGTTTTGGGTCAAAATTAGGGTTTAGGGTTTGAATTAAGGTTTTGAAAAATATAGTTTTGGGTCAAAAATAAGGTTAGAATTAGGGTTTTGGGTCAAATTTTGGGTTTATGGTCAAAGTTAGGGTTTGAAATAGGGTTTTGAGTTTAAAATAAGGTTTTGGGACAACAATAGGGTTAGTATGAGGGTTTTGGGTCAAAATTTGGGTTTATGGTCAAAGTTAGGGTTTAGGGTTTGAATAGGGTTTTGAGTTTAAAATAGGGTTTTGGGTCAAAAATAGGGTTAGTATTAGGGTTTTGGGTCAAAATTAGGGCTCTAGGTTAAAATTATGGTTTTGGGCCAAAATTAGGGTTTTTGGTACAAATTAGGGTTTAGGGTTTGAATTAGGGTTTTGAGTTAAAGATATGTTTTTGGGGCAAAAATAGGGTTAGAATTAGGGTTTTGGGTTAAAATTAGGGTTGTGTCAAAATTAAGGCTTAGGGTTAGAATTTGGGTTATAATTAGGATTTGGGGTAAAATTAGGGTTTCGGGTCAAAATTAGGGTTCGGGGTCAAAATTAGGGTATAGAGTTTGTAATATTGTTTTGAGTTTAAAATAGGGTTTTGGGTCAAAAATAGTGTTAGAATTAGGGTTTTTGTTCAAAATTAGGGCTTTGTGTTAAAATTAGGGTTTTGGGTCAAACATAGGGTTTAGGGTTTGAATTAGGTTTTTGAGTTAAAAAAAGGTTTTTGGGTCAGAATTATGGTTAGAATTAGGGTTTTGGTTTAAAATTAGGGTTTCTGGTCAAATTTTTGGTTTAGGGTTTGAATTAATGTTTTGAGTTAAAATAGGGTTTTAGGTCAAAACTAGGGTTAGATTTAGGGTTTTGGTTTAAAATTAGGGTTTCGGGTCAAAATTAGGGTTCTGGGTCAGATTTAGGGTTTAGGGTTTGAAATTGGGTTTTGAGTTTAAAATAAGGTTTTGGGTCAAAAATAGGGTAAGAATTAGGGTTTTGCATTAAAATTAGGGTTACGGGTCAAAATTAGGTTTTTGGGTCAAATTTTGGGTTTAGGGTCAAAATTAGGGTTTCAGGTTTGAATTAGGGTTTTGAGTCAAAAATAGGGTTAGAATTAGTGTTTTGGGTCAAAATTAGGGCTCTGGGTTAAAATTAGGGTTTGGGTTTAAAATTAGGGTTCTGGGTCAAAATTAGGGTTTAGGGTTTGAATTAGGGTTAGAATATGGAAATTAGGGTTCTGGGTCAATTTTAGGGTTATGGCTCCAAATTAGGGTTTAGGGTTTGAATTAGGTTTTGAGTTTAAAATAGGGTTTTGGTTCAAAAATTGTGTTAAAATTGGGGTTTTGGGTTTAAAATAGGGTTTTCGGGTCAAAATTAGGGTTCTGGGTCAAAATTAGGGTTTAGGGTTTGAATTAGTGTTAGAATTAGTCATTTGGGTAAAATTAGGGTTTCTGGTCAAAATTATGGTTCTGGGTCAAATTTAGGGTTTAGGGTTTGAACTAGGTTTTGAGTTTAAAATAGGGTTTTGGGTCAAAAATAGGGTTAGAATTAGGGTATTCGGTTAAAATTAAGGTTTAGGATCACAATTAGGGTTTAGGGTTTGAATTAGGGATTTGTGTTTAAAATAGGGTTTTGGGTCAAAATTTGGGCTTTGGGTTACAATTAGGGTTTTGGGTTAAAATTAGTGTTTTGGATCAAAATCAGGGTTTAGGGTTTGAATTAGCGTTTTAAGTTTAAAATAGGGTTTTGGGTCTAAAATAGCGTTAAAATTAGGGTTTTGGGTTAAAAATTTGGGTTTCGGGTCAAAATTAGGGTTCTGGGTCAAAATTAGGGTTTAGGGTTTGAATTAGGGTTAGAATTAGGCTTTTGCGTAAAATTAGGGTTTCGGGTCAAAATTAGGGTTCTGGGTCAAATTTAGGGTTTAGGGTCCAAATTAGGGTTTAGGGTTTGAATTAAGTTTTGAGTTTAAAATAGGGTTGGAATTAGGGTTGTGGGTTAAAATTAGGGTTTTGGGAAAAAAATAGGGTTCTGGGTCAAATTTAAGGTTTAGGATCAAAATTAGGGTTTAGGGTTTAAATTAGGGTTGAGTTTAAAATAGGGTTTTGGGTAAAAATAGGGTTAGAATTAGGGTTTTGGGTCAAAATTAGGGTTTAGGGTTTGAGTTAAGGTTTTCAGTTAAAATATGGTTTTGGGTCAAAATAAGGTTAGATTTAGGGTTTTTGGGTTAAAGTTTGGGTTTCGAGTTAAAATTAGGTTTTTGGGTCAAATTTTGGGTTTATGGTCAATGTTAGGGGTTAGGGTTTTGGGTCAAAATTAGGGCTCTGGGTTAAAATTAAGGTTTTGGGTCAAAATAAGGGTTTTTGGTACAAATTAGGGTTTAGGGTTTGAATTAGGGTTGTGTCAAAATTAGGGCTTAGGGTTTGAATTAGGATTTTGGTTAAAATTAGGGTTTCAGGTCAAAATTAGGGTTCTGGGTCAAAATTAGGGTTTAGGATTTGAATTAGGGTTAGAATTAGGCTTTGGGGTAAAATTAGGGTTTCGGGTCAAAATTTGGGTTCTGGGTCAAATTTAGGGTTTAGGGTTTGAATTAGATTTTGAGTTTAAAATAGGGTTTTTGCTCAAAAATAGGGTTAGAATTAGGGTTTTGGGTTAAAATTAGGGTTTTGGGAAAAATTAGGGTTCAGGGTCAAATTTAAGGTTTAGGATCAAAATTAGGGTTTAGGGTTTGAATTAGGGTTTTGGGTCAAAAGTTGGGTTTTGGGTCCAAATTTGGGTTTTGGGTCAAAATTAGGGTTTATGGTTTGAGTTAAGGTTTTCAGTTAAAATAGGGATTTGGGTCAAAAATAAGGTTAGAATTAGGGTTTTTGGGTTTCGAGTTAAAAATAGGTTTTTGGGTCAAATTTTGGGTTTATGGTCGAAGTTAGGGTTTAGGGTTTGAAATAGGGTTTTGAGTTTAAAATAGGGTTTTGGGTCAAAAATAGGGTTAGTATTAGGGTTTTGCGTCAAAATTAGTGCTCTGGGTTAAAATTTAGGTATTGGGTCAAAATTTGGGTTTTTGGTACAAATTAGGGTTTAGGGTTTGAATTAGGGTTTTGAGTTAAAGATATGTTTTTGGGTCCCAAATAGGGTTAGAATTAGGATTTTGGGTTAAAATATGGGTTGTGTCAAAATTAGGGCTTAGGGTTAGAATTTGGGTTAGAATTAGGATTTTGGGTAAAATTAGGGTTTCGGGTCAAAATTAGGGTTCGGGGTCAAATTTAGGGTTTAGGGTCAAAATTAGGGTTTAGGGTTTGTAATATGGTTTTGAGTTTAAAATAGGGTTAGAATTAGGGTTTTTGTTCAAAATTAGGGCTTTGTGTTAAAATTAGCGTTTTGGGTCAAACATAGGGTTTAGGGTTTGAATTAGGTTTTTGAGTTAAAAAAAGGTTTTTGGGTCAGAAATAGGGTTAGAATTAGGGTTTTGGTTTAAAATTAGGGTTTCGGTCAAATTTTTGGTTTAGGGTTTGTATTAGGGTTTTGAGTTAAAAATAGGATTTTGGGTCAAAAATAGGGTTAGAATTAGGGTTTTGGGTCAAAATTAAAATTTGGGTTAAAATTTGGGTTGTGGTTTAAAATTAGGGTTTCGGGTCAAAATTAGATTTTTGGGACAAATTTTGGGTTTAGGGTCAAAATTAGGGTTTAGGGTTTGAATTAGGGATTTGGGATAAAAATAGGGTTTTTGGTCAAAATAGGGTTAGAATTTGGGTTTGGGGTCAAAATTAGAGTTTTGGATCAAAATTAGAGTTTAGGGTTTGAATTAAGGTTTTGAGTTAAAAATAGGGGTTTGGGTCAAAAATAGGGTTTGATTTAGGGTTTTGGTTTAAAATTAGGGTTTCGGGTCAAAATTAGGGTTCTGGGTCAGATTTAGGGTTTAGGGTTGAAATAGGGTTATGAGTTTAAAATAGGGTTTTGGGTCAAAAATAGGGTAAGAATTATGGTTTTGCATTAAAATTAGGATTACGGGTCTAAATTAGGGTTTTGGGTCAAATTTTGGGTTTAGGGTAAAAAGGGTTAGAATTAGTGTTTTGGGTCGAAACTTGGTTTTTGGGTCTAAATTTGGGTTTTGGGTCAAAATTAGGGTTTAGGGTTTGAATTAAGGTTGAGTTAAAAATAGGGTTTTTGGTCAAAAATATGGTTAGAATTAGGGTTTTTGGTCAAAATTAGGGTTTGGGGTCAAAATTAGGGTTTTTGGTACAAATTAGGGTTTAGGGTTTGAATTAGGGTTTTCAGTTAAAAATAGGTTTTTGGGTCAAAAATAGGGTTAGAATTAGGGTTTTGGGTTAATATTAGGGTTCTGGGAGAAAATTACTGTTTAGGGTTAGAATTCGAGTCAAAATTAGGTTTTTGGGTCAAATTTTGGGTTTATGGTCAAAGTTAGGGGTTAGGGTTTGAAATAGGGTTTTGTGTTTAAAATTGGGTTTTGGGTCAAAAATAGGGTTAGAATTAGTGTTTTGGGTCAAAAATAGGGCTTTCGGTTAAAATTAGGGTTTTGGTTTAAAATTAGGGTTTCGGGTCAAAATTAGGGTTCTGCGTCAAAATTTGGGTTTAGGGTTTGAATTAGGGTTAGAATATGGCTTTTGGTTAAAATTAGGGTTTTGGGTCAAAATTAGGGTTCTGGGTCAAATTTAAGGTTTAGGATCAAAATTAGGGTTTAGGGATTGAATTAGGGATTTGTGTTTAAAATAGGGTTTTGGGTTAAAATTAGGGTTTTGGGTTAAAATTAGTGTTTTGGAGCAAAATTAGGGTTTAGGGTTTGAGTTTAAAATAGTGTTTGGGGTCAAAAATAGCGTTAAATTAGGGTTTTGGGCTAAAATTTAGGGTTTCGGGTCAAAATTAGGGTTCTAGGTCAAAATTAGGGTTTAGGGTTTGAATTAGGGTTAGAATTAGGCTTTTGTGTAAAATTAGGGTTTCGGGTCAAAATTAGGGTTCTGGGTCATATTTAGGGTTTTGGGTCCAAATTAGGGTTTAGGGTTTGAATTAGGTTTTGAGTTTAAAATAGGGTTAGAATTAGGGTTGTTGGTTAAAATTAGGGTTTTGGGAAAAAATAGGGTTCTGGGTCAAATTTAAGGTTTAGGATCAAAATTAGGGCTTAGGGTTTTGAGTTTAAAATAGGGTTTTGGGTCAAAATAGGGTTAGAACTTGGGTTTTGGGTCCAAATTTTGGTTTTGGGTCAAAATTAGGGTTTAGGGTTTGAAATAAGGTTTTGAGTTAAAAATAGGGTTTTGGGTCAAAAATAAGGTTAGAATTAGGGTTTTGGGTTAAAATTAGGGTTTCGAGTCGAAATTAGGTTTTTGGGTCAAATTTTGGGTTTATGGTCAAAGTTAGGGTTTAGGGTTTGAAATAGGGTTTTGAGTTTAAAATAGGGTTAGTATTAGGGTTTTGGGTCAAAATTTGGGCTCTGGGTTAAAATTAAGGTTTTGGGTCAAAATTAGGGTTTTTGGTACAAATTAGGGTTTAGGGTTTGAATTAGGGTTCTGTGTCAAAATTAGGGCTTAGGGTTAGAATTAGGATTTTTGGGTAAAATTAGGGTTTCAAGTCAAAATTAGGGTTCTGGGTCAAAATTAGGGTTTAGGGTTTGAATTAGGGTTAGAATTAGGCTTTTGGGTAAAATTAGGGTTTTGGTCAAAATTTGGGTTCTGGGTCAAGTTTAGGGTTTAGGGTTTGAATTAGATTTTGAGTTTAAAATAGGGTTTTTGCTCAAAAATAGGGTTAGAATTAGGGTTTTGGGTTAAAATTAGGGTTTCGGGAAAAATTAGGGTTCTGGGTCAAATTTAAGGTTTAGGATCAAAATTAGGGTTTAGGGTTTGAATTAGGGTTTTGGGTCAAAAGTTGGGTTTTGGGTCCAAATTTGGGTTTTGGGTCATTATTAGAGTTTAGGGTTTGAGTTAAGGTTTTCAGTTAAAAAAGGGTTTTGGGTCAAAAATAAGGTTAGAATTAGTGTTTTTTGGTTAAAGTTTGGGTTTCGAGTTAAAAATAGGTTTTTGGGTCAAATTTTGTGTTTATGGTCAAAGTTAGGGTTTAGGGTTTGAAATAGGGTTTAGAGTTTAAAATAGGGTTTTGGGTCAAAAATAGGGTTAGTATTAGGGTTTTGCGTCAAAATTAGTGCTCTGGGTTAAAATTTAGGTATTGGGTCAAAATTTGGGTTTTTGGTACAAATTAGGGTTTAGGGTTTGAATTAGGGTTTTGAGTTAAAGATATGTTTTTGGGGTAAAAATAGGGTTAGAATTCGGGTTTTGGGTTAAAATTAGGCTTCTGTGTCAAAATTAGGACTTAGGGTTAGAATTTGGGTTAGAATTAGGATTTTGGGTAAAATTAGGGTTTCGGGTCAAAATTAGGGTTCGGGGTCAAATTTTGGGTTTAGGGTCCAAATTAGGGTTTAGGGTTTGTAATATGGTTTTGAGTTTAAAATAGGGTTTTGGGTCAAAATAGTGTTAGAATTAGTGTTTTTTGTCAAAATTAGGGCTTTGTGTTAAAATTAGGTTTTTGGGTCAAACATAGGGTTTAGGGTTGAATTAGTTTTTTGAGTTAAAAAAAGGTTTTTGGGTCAGAAATAGGGTTAGAATTAGGGTTTTGCGTTAAAATTAGGGTTTCGGGTCAAATTTTGGGTTTAGGGTCAAAATTAGGGTTTAGGGTTTGAATTAAGGTTTTGAGTTAAAAATAGGGTTTTGGGTCAAAAATAGGGTTAGAATTAGGGTTTTGGTTTAAAATTAGGGTTATGGGTCAGATTTAGGGTTTAGGGTTTGAAATAGGGTTTTAGGTCAAAATAGGGTAAGAATTAGGGTTTTGCATTAAAATTAGGGTTACGGGTCAAAATTAGGTTTTCGGGTCAAATTTTGGGTTTAGGGTCAAAATTAGGGTTTACGGTTTGAATTAGGGTTTTGAGTTAAAAATAGGGTTAGAATTAGGGTTTTGGGTCCAAATTTGGGTTTTGGGTCCAAATTTGGGTTTAGGGTTTGAATTAAGGTTTTGAGTTAAAAATAGGGTTTTAGGTAAAAAAAAATATGGTTAGAATTAGGGTTTTTGGTCAAAATTAGGGTTTTGGGTCAAAATTAAGGTTTTTGGTACAAATTAGGGTTTTGGGTTTTTTTTTTTTTAAAGATGTGTGCAAAAGCATCACTGCCAAGCAAGACATCCCAGCTAGGCTGGCACCTCTAGCAAAGCCAATCATTTACAGCACACCCAATTTATTGATAAGGAAACTAGGAAAACAGAAACGTGGGGGGGCATCAACCTGACCCACAAAGCTAAGCAAATCTAAAAGTAGGAAGACTCATCCTATTTCTGCCAAAATCCTCTAATAAGAAGGAGGGCAATGAGCTCCACCAACAAAAACCATCAAGACGCAAACCAAAATTGGCTAGCTTGTCAGCAAACCAAAATTAGGGTTTAGGGTTTGAATTAGGGTTTTGAGTCAAATTAGGGTTTCGGGTCAAAATTAAGTTTTTGGCTCAAATTTTGGGTTTATGGGCAAAGTTAGGGTTTTGGGTTTGAAATAGGGTTTTAAGTTTAAAATAGTATTTTGGGTCAAAAATTGGGTTAGAATTAGGGTTTTGGGTCAAAATTAGGGCTTTGGGTTAAAATTAGGGTTTTGGTTTAAAATTAGGGTTTCGAGTCAGAATTAGGGTTCTGGGTCAAAATTAGGGTTTATAGTTTGAGTTAGGGTTAGAATTAGGCTTTTGGGTAAAATTAGGGTTTTGGGTCAAATTGAGGGTTTAGGGTCCAAATTAGGGTTTAGGGTTTGAATTGGGTTTTGAGTTTAAAATAGGGTTTTGTGTCAAAAATAGGGTTAGAATTAGGGTTTTGGGTTAAAATTTAGGGTTTCGCGTCAAAATTAGGGTTCTGGGTCAAAATTAGGGTTTAGGGTTTGAATTAGGGTTTGAATTAGGCTTTTTGGTAAAATTAGGGTTTCAGGTCAAAATTAGGGTTCTGGGTCAAATTTAGGGTTTAGGGTTTGAATTAGGTTTTGAGTTTAAAATAGGGTTTTGGGTCAAAAATAGGGTTAGAATTAGGGTTTTGGGTTAAAATTTGGGTTATGGGAAAAGTTAGGGATCTGGGTCAAATTTAAGTTTTATGATCAAAATTAGGGTTTAGGGTTTGAATTAGGGTTTTGAGTTTAAAAGAGGGTTTTGGGTCAAAATAGGGTTAGATTAGGGTTTTGGGTCAAACGTAGGGCTTTGGGTTACAATTAGGGTTTTGGGTTAAAATTAGTGTTTAGGATCAAAATTAGGGTTTAGGGTTTGAATTAGGGTTTTGCGTTTAAAATAGGGTTTTGGGTCAAAATAGGGTTAGAATTAAGGTTTTGGGTCAAAAATTGGGTTTTGGGTCCAAATTTTGGTTTTGGGTCCAAATCAGGGTTTAGGGTTTGAATTAAGGTTTTGAGTTAAAATTTAGGGTTTAGGGTTTGAATTAGGGTTAGAATTAGGCTTTTGGGTAAAATTAAGGTTTCGGGTCAAAATTAGGGTTCTGGGTCAAATTTAGGGTTTACGGTCCAAATTAGGGTTTAGGGTTTGAATTAGGTTTTGAGTTTAAAATAGGGTTAGAATTAGGGTTTTGGGTTAAAATTAAGGTTTTGGGAAAAAATAGGGTTCTGGGTCAAATTTAAGGTTTAGAATCAAAATTAGGGTTTTTAGTTTAAAATAGGGTTGTGTGTCAGAATAAGGTTAGAATTAGGGTGTTGGGTCAAAATTAGGGCTCGGGGTTAAAATTAAGGTTTTGGGTCAAAATTAGGGTTTTTGGTACAAAATAGGGTTTAGGGTATGAATTAGGGTTTTGAGTTAAAGATATGTTTTTGGGGCAAAAATAGGGTTAGAATTAGGGTTTTGGGTTAAAATTAGGGTTCTGTGTCCATATTAGGGCTTAGGGTTAGAATTTGGGATATAATTAGGATTTTGGGAAAAATTAGGGTTCTGGGTCAAAATTAGGGTTTAGGGTTAGAATTAGCGTTAAGGGTTAAAATTAGGGTTTTGGGAAAAATTATGGTTCTGGGTCAAATTTATGGTTTAGGATCAAAGTTAGGGTTTAGGGTTTGAATTAGGGTTTTGAGTTTAAAATAGGGTTTTGGGTCAAAATTGGGTTAGAATTTGAGTTTTGGGTCCAAATTTGGGTTTTGGGTCAAAATTAGGGTTTAGGGTTTGAATTAAGGTTTTGAGTTAAAAATAGGGTTTTGGGTCAAAAATAAGGTTAGAATTAGGGTTTTGGGTTAAAATTAGGGTTTTGGGTTAAAATTAGGGTTATAGTCAAAATTAGGTTTTTGGGTCAAATTTTGGGGTTAGGGTCAAAATTAGGGTTTACGGTTTGAATTAGGGTTTTGAGTTAAAAATAGGGTTAGAATTAGGGTTTTGAGTCAAAACTTGGGTTTTGGGTCCAAATTTGGGTTTTGGGTCAAAATTAGGGTTTAGCGTTTGAATTAAGGTTTTGAGTTAAAAATAGGGTTTTGGGTAAAAATATGGTTAGAATTAGGGTTTTTGGTCAAAATTAGGGTTTTCGGTCAAAATTAAGGTTTTTGGTACAAATTAGGGTTTATGTTTTGAATTAGGGTTTTGAGTCAAATTAGGGTTTCAGGTCACAATTAGGGTTTAGGGTTTGAAATAGGGTTAGAATTAGGGTTTTAGGTCAAAATTAGGGCTTTGGGTTAAAATTAGGGTTTTGGGTCAAACATATGGTTTAGGGTTTGAACTAAGGTTTTGAGTTAAAAATAGGGTTTTGGGTCAAAAATAAGGTTAGAATTACGGTTCTGGGTTAAAATTAGGGTTTCGAGTCAAAATTAGGGTTTTAGCTAAAAATTTGGGTTTATGGTCGAGGTTAGGGTTTAGGGTTTGAAATAGGGTTTTGAGTTTAAAATAGGGTTTTGGGTCAAAAATAGGGTTACAATTAGGGTTTTGGGTCAAAATTAGGGCTTTGGGGTTAAAATTAGGGTTTTGGTTTAAAATTAGGGTTTCGGGTCAAAATTAGGGTTCTGGGTCAAATTTAGGGTTTAGGGTCCAAATTAGGGTTTAGGGTTTGAATTAGGTTTTGAGTTTAAAGTGGGGTTTTGGGTCAAAAATAGGGTTAGAATTAGGGTTTTGGGTTTAAATTAGGGTTATGGGAAAAATTAGTGTTTGGGGTCAAATTTAAGGTTTAGGATCAAAATTAGGGTTTAGGGTTTGAATTAGGGTTTTGAGTTTAAAATAGGGTTTTGGGTCAAAATAGGGTTAGAATTAGGGCTTTGGGTTACAATTAGGGTTTTGGTTTAAAATTAGTGTTTAGGATCAAAATTTGGGTTTAGGGTTTGAATAAGGGTTTTGAGTTTAAAAAAGGCTTTTGTGTCAAAAATAGCGTTAAAATTAGGGTTTTTGGTTAAAATTTAGGGTTTTGGGTCAAAATTATGGTTTTGGGTCAAAATTAGGGTTTAGGGTTTGAATTAGGGTTAGAATAATGCTTTTGGGTAAAATTAGGGTTTCGGGTCAAAATAAGGGTTCTGGGTCAAATTTAGGGTTTAGGGTCCAAATTAGGGTTTAGGGTTTGAATTAGGTTTTGAGTTTAAAATAGGGTTAGAATTAGGGTTTTGGGTTAAAATTAGGGTTTTGGGAAAAATTAGGGTTCTGGGTCAAATTTAAGGTTTAGGATCATAGTTTGGGTTTAGGGTTTGAATTAGGGTTTTGAGTTTAAAATAGGGTTTTAGGTCAAAATAGGGTTAGAATTAGGGTTTTGGGTCAAAACTTGGGTTTTGGGTCCAAATTTGGGTTTTTGGTCAAAATTATGGTTTTGGGTTTGAATTAAGGTTGTGTTAAAAATAGGGTTTTGGGTCCAAAAAAGGGTTAGAATTAAGGTTTTGGGATAAAATTAGGGTTTCGAGTTAAAATTAGGTTTTTAGGTCAAATTTTTGGTTTATGGTCAAAGTTAGGGTTTAGGTTTTGAAATAGGGTTTTGAGTTTAAAATAGGGGTTTGGGTCAAAAATAAGGTTAGTATTAGGGTTTTGGGTCAAAATTAGGGCTCTAGGTTAAAATTATGGTTTTGGGTCAAAATTAGGGTTTTTGGTACAAATTAGGGTTTAGGGTTTGAATTAGGGTTTTGAGTTAAAGATATGTTTTGGGGCCAAAATAGGGTTAGAATTAGGGTTTTGGGTTAAAATTAGGGTTCTGTGTCAAAATTAGGGTTTTGGTTTAAAATTTAGGGTTTTGGGTTAAAATTTAGGGTTTCGGGTCAAAATTAGGGTTCTGGGTCAAAATTAGGTTTAGAATTAGGCTTTTGGGTAAAATTAGAGTTTCGGGTCAAAATTAGGGTTCTTGGTCTAATTTTGGGTTTAGGGTCCAAATTAGGGTTTAGGGTTTGAACTAGGTTTTGAGTTTAAAATAGGGTTTTGGGTCAAAAATAGGGTTAGAATAGGGTTTTGGGTTAAAATTAGGGTTCCGTGTCAAAATTAGGGCTTAGGGTTAGAATTTGGGTTAGAATTAGGATTTTGGGTAAAATTAGGGTTTGAGTCAAAATTAGGGTTCAGGGTCAAATTTAGGGTTTAGCGTCAAAATTAGGGTTTATGGTTTGTAATATGGTTTTGAGTTTAAAATAGGGTTTTGGGTCAAAAATAGTGTTAGAATTAGGGTTTTTGTTCAAAATTAGGGCTTTGTGTTAAAATTAGGGTTTTGGGTCAAACATAGGGTTTAGGGTTTGAATTAGGTTTGAGTTCAAAAAAAGGTTTTGGGGTCGAAAATAGGGTTAGAATTAGGGTTTTGGTTTAAAATTAGGGTTTCGGTCAAATTTTTGGTTTAGGGTTTGAATTAGGGTTTTGAGTTAAAAATAGGATTTTGGGTCAAAAATAGGGTTAGAATTAGGGTTTTGGGTCAAAATTAAAATTTGGGTTAAAATTTGGGTTGTAGTTTAAAATTAGGGTTTCCGGCCAAAATTAGGTTTTTGGGACAAATTTTGGGTTTAGGGTCAAAATTAGGGTTTGGGGTTTGAATTAGGGATTGGAGTTAAAAATAGGGTTTTTGGTCAAAATAGGGTTAGAATTAGGGTTTGGGGTCAAAATTAGAGTTTTGGATCAAAATTAGAGTTTAGGGTTTGAATTAAGGTTTTGAGTTAAAAATAGGGTTTTGGGTCAAAAATAGGGTTAGATTTAGGGTTTTGGTTTAAAATTAGGGTTTCGGTCAAAATTAGGGTTATGGGTCCGATTTAGGGTTTAGGGTTTGAAATAGGGTTTTGTGTTTAAAATAGGGTTTTGGGTCAAAAATAGGGTAAGAATTAGGGTTTGATTAAAATTAGGTTAGGTAAAGGTTTGGGTCAAATTGGGTTTAGGTTGAAAATTAGGGTTTGGGTGAATAGGGTTGGTAAGGGTAGAATTAGGTTTGGGAACTGGGTTGGGTCTAAATTGGGGGGGAAATTAGGTTGGGTTTGAATTAGGTTTTGAGTTAAAATAGGGTTTGGGTCAAATGGTTAATAGGATTTGGTCAAATTGGTTTGGGTAAAATGGGTTTTTGGTAAAATTAGGGGTTAGGGTTGAATTAGGGTTTGAGTTAAAATAGGTTTTGGTCTAAAATAGGGTTAGAATTAGGGTTTGGGTTAATATTAGGGTTGGGTCAAAATAGTGCTAGGGTTAGAATTAGTCAAATAGGTTTTGGGAATTTGGTTTATGGTAAAGTAGGGTAGGGTTGAAATAGGGTTTGAGTTTAAAATAGGTTGGGTCAAAATAGGGTTAGAATTAGTGTCTTGGGTCAAAATTAGGGCTTTGGGTTAAAATTAGGGTTTTAGTTTTAAATTAGGGTTTCGGGTCAAAATTAGGGTTCTGGGTCAAAATTAGGGTTTAGGGTTTGAATTATGGTTAGAATATGGCTTTTGGTTAAAATTAGGGTTTTTGGTCAAGATTAGGGTCCTGGGTCAAATGTAGGGTTATGGGTCCAAATTAGGGTTTAGGGTTTGAATTAGGTTGAGTTTAAAATAGGGTTTTGGGTCAAAAATTGTGTTAAAATTAGGGTTTTGGGTTAAAATTTAGGGTTTCGGGTCAAAATTAAGGTTCTGGGTCAAAATTAGGGTTAGAATTAGGCTTTTGGGTAAAATTAGGGTTTAGGGTCAAAATTAGGGTTCTGGGTCAAATTTAGGGTTTAGGGTCCAAATTAGGGTTTAGGGTTTGAACTACGTTTGGAGTTTAAAATAGGGTTTTGGGTCAAAAATAGGGTTAGAATAGGGTTTTGGGTTAAAATTAGGGTTATGGAAAAAATTAGGGTTCTGGGTGAAATTTAAGGTTTAGGATCAAAATTAGGGTTTAGGGTTTGAATTAGGGATGTGTTTAAAATAGGGTTTTGGGTCAAAATTAGGGCTTTGGGTTAGAATTTGGGTTTTGGGTTAAAATTAGTGTTTTGGATCAAAATTAGGGTTTAGGGTTTGAATTAGGGTTTTGAGTTTAAAATAGGGTTTTGGGTCAAAAATAGCGTTAAAATTAGGGTTTTGGGTTAAAATTTAGGGTTTCGGGTTAAAATTAGGGTTCGGGTCAAAATTAGGGTTTAGGGTTTGAATTAGGGTTAGAATCAGGCTTTTGGGTAAAATTAGGGTTTCGGGTCAAAATTAGGGTTCTTGATCAAATTTAGGGTTTAGGGTTTGAATTAGGTTTTGAGTTTAAAATAGGGTTAGAATTAGGGTTTGGGGTTAAAATTAGGGTTTTGGGAAAAAATAGGGTTCTGGGTCAAATTTAAGGTTTAGGATCAAAATTAGGGTTTAGGGTTTTGAGTTTAAAATAGGGTTTTGGGTCAAAATAGGTTTAGAACTTGGGTTTTGGGTCCAAATTTGGGTTTTGGGTCAAAATTAGGGTTTAGGGTTTGAAATAAGGTTTTGAGTCAAAAATAAGGTTAGAATTAGGGTTTTGGGTTAAAATTAGGGTTTCGAGTCAAAATTAGGTTTTTGGGTCAAATTTTGGGTTTATGGTCAAAGTTAGGGTTTAGGGTTTGAAATAGGGTTTTGAGTTTAAAATAGGGTTTTGGGTAAAAAATAGGGTTAGTATTAGGGTTTTGGGTCAAAATTAGGGCTCTGGGTTAAAATTAAGGTTTTGGGTCAAAATTAGGGTTTTTGGTATAAATTAGGGTTTAGGGTTTGAATTAGGGTTCTGTGTCAAAATTTGGGCTTAGGGTTAGAATTAGGATTTTGGGTAAAATTAGGGTTTCGGGTCAAAATTTGGGTTAAAAATAGGTGGTGAATAGGTTAGAATTAGGTTGGTAAAATAGGTTTGGTCAAAATTTGGGTTCTCATTTAGGGTTTAGGGTTTGAATTAGATTTTGAGTTTAAAGTAGGGTTTTTGGCCAAAAATAGGGTTAGAATTAGGGTTTTGGGAAAAATTAGGGTTCTGGGTCAAATTTAAGGTTTAGGATCAAAATTAGGGTTTAGGGTTTGAATTAGAGTTTTGAGTTTAAAATAGGGTTTTGGGTCAAAATAGGGTTAGAATTAGTGTTTTGGGTCAAAAGTTGGGTTTTGGGTCCAAATTTGGGTTTTGGGTGAAAATTAGGGTTTAGGGTTTGAGTTAAGGTTTTCAGTTAAAATAGGGTTTTGGGTCAAAAATAAGGTTATGATTAGGGTTTTTGGGTTAAAGTTTGGGTTTCGAGTTAAAATTAGGTTTTTGGGTCAAATTTTGGGTTTATGGTCAAAGTTAGGGTTTAGGGTTTGAGATTGGGTTTTGAGTTTAAAATAGGGTTTTTGGTCAAAAATAGGGTTAGTATTAGGGTTTTGGGTCAAAATTAGGGCTCCGGGTTAAAATTTAGGTGTTGGGTCAAAATTAGGGTTTTTGGTACAAATTAGGGTTTAGGGTTTGAATTAGGATTTTGAGTTAAAGATATGTTTTTGGGGGCAAAAATAGGATTAGAATTAGGGTTTTTGGTTAAAATTAGGGTTTCAGGTCAAATTTTGGGTTTAGGGTCAAAATTAGGGTTTAGGGTTTGAATTAAGGTTGAGTTAAAAATAGGATTTTGGGTCAAAAATAGGGTTAGAATTAGGGTTTTGGTTTAAAATTAGGGCTTCGGGTCAAAATTAGGGTTCTGGGTCAGATTTAGGGTTTACGGTTTGAAATAGGGGTTTGAGTTTAAAATAGGGTTTTGGGTCAAAAATTGGGTATGAATTAGGGTTTTGCATTAAAATTAGGGTTACGGGTCAAAATTAGGTTTTTGGGTTAAATTTTGGGTTTAGGGTCAAAATTAGGGTTTACGGTTTGAATTAGGGTTTTGAGTTAAAAATAGGGTTAGAATTAGGGTTTTGGGTCAAAACTTGGGTTTTGGGTCCAAATTAGGGTTGTGTCAAAATTAGGGTTTAGGGTTTGAATTAAGGTTTTGAGTTAAAAATATGGTTAGAATTAGGGTTTTTGGTCAAAATTAGGGTTTTTGGTCAAAATTAGGGTTTTGGGTCAAAATTAAGGTTTTTGGTACAAATTAGGGGTTAGGGTATGAATTAGGGTTTTGAGTCAAATTAGGGTTTCGGGTCCAAATTAGGGTTTAGGGTTTGAAATAGGGTTTGAATTAGGGTTTTAGGTCAAAATTAGGGCTTTGGATTAAAATTAGGGTTTTGGGTCAAACATAGGGTTTAGGATTTGAATAAAGGTTTTGAGATAAAAATAGGGTTTAGGGTCAAAATAGCATTAAAATTAGGGTTTTCGATTAAAATTTAGGGTTTCGGGTCAAAATTAGGGTTTTGGATCAAAATTAGGGTTTAGGGTTTAGGGTTTTAATTTGGGTTAGAATTAGGCTTTTGGGTAAAATTAGGGTTTCGGGTCAAAATTAGGGTTCTGGGTCAAATTTAGGGTTTAGGGTCCAAATTAGGGTTTAGGGTTTGAATTAGGTTTTGAGTTTAAAATAGGGTTAGAATTAGGGTTTTGGGTTAAAATTAGGGTTTTGGGAAAAAATAGGGTTCTGGGTCAAATTTAAGGTTTAGGATCAAAATTAGGGTTTTGAGTTTAAAATAGGTTTGTGGGTCAAAATAGGGTTAGAATCAGGGTTTTGGGTCAAAATTAGGGCTCTGGTTTAAAATTAAGGTTTTGGGTCAAAATTAGGGTTTTTGGTACAAATTAGGGTTTAGGGTTTGAATTAGGGTTTTGAGTTAAAGATATGTTTTTGGGGCAAAAATAGGGTTAGAATTAGGGTTTTGCGTTAAAATTAGGGTTGTGTCCTAATTAGGGCTTAGGGTTAGATTTTGGAACAGAATTAGGATTTTGGATAAAATTAGAGTTTTACGTCAAAATTTGGGTTCTGGGTCAAAATTAGGGTTTAGGGTTTGAATTAGGTTTTGAGTTTAAAATAGGGTTAGAATTAGGGTTTTGGGTTAAAATTAGGGTTTTGGGAAAAAATAGGGTTCTGGGTCAAATTTAAGGTTTAGGATCAAAATTAGGGTTGAGTTTAAAATAGGGTT
Source organism: Sophora flavescens (assembly GCA_030762895.1). Taxonomy (NCBI): domain Eukaryota; kingdom Viridiplantae; phylum Streptophyta; class Magnoliopsida; order Fabales; family Fabaceae; genus Sophora; species Sophora flavescens. Next base: position 13,296,666 of record JAUPTC010000010.1, on the reverse strand, counting down.
TTGGGTCAAAAATTGGGTTAGAATTTTGGTTTTGGGTTAAAATTAGGGTTTTGGGAAAAATTTGGGTTATGGGTCAAATTTAAGGTTTAGGATCAAAGTTAGGGTTTATGGTTTGAATTAGGGTTTTGAGTTTAAAATAGGGTTTTGGGTCAAAATAGGGTTAGAATTAGGGTTTTGGGTCAAAACTTGGGTTTTGGGTCCAAATTAGGGTTTTGGGTCAAAATTAGGGTTTAGGGTTTGAATTATGGTTTTGAGTTAAAAATAGGGTTTTGGGTCAAAAATAAGGTTAGAATTAGGGTTTTGGGTTAAAATTAGGATTTCGAGTCAAAATTTGGTTTTTGGGTCAAATTTTGGGTGTATGGTCAAAGTTAGGGTTTTGGGTTTGAAATAGGGTTTTGAGTTAAAGATATGTTTTTGGGTCAAAATAGTGTTACAATTATGGTTTTGGGTTAAAATTTGGTCTGTGTCTAAATTAGGGCTTAGGGTTAGAATTTGGGTTAGAATTAGGATTTTAGGTAAAATTAGGGTTTCGGGTCAAAATTAGGATTCGGGGTCAAATTTAGGGTTTAGGGTCAAAATTAGGGTTTAGGGTTTGTAATATGGTTTTGAGTTTAAAATAGGGTTTTGGGTCAAAAATAGTGTTAGAATTAGGGTTTTTGGTCAAAATTAGGGCTTTGTGTTAAAATTAGGGTTTTGGGTCAAACATAGGGTTTAGGGTTTGAATTAGGTTTTTGAGTTAAAAAAAGGTTTTTGGGTCAGAAATAGGGTTAGAATTAGGGTTTTGGTTTAAAATTAGGGGTTCTGGTCAAATTTCTGGTTTAGGGTCAAAATTAGGGTTTAGGGTTTTTAGTTAAAAATAGGATTTTGGGTCAAAAATAGGATTAGAAATAGGGTTTTGGGTCAAAATTAAAATTTGGGTTAAAATTTGGGTTGTGGTTCAAAATTAGGGTTTCGGGTCAAAATTAGGTTTTTGGGTCAAATTTTGGGTTTAGGGTCAAAATTAGGGTTTAGGGTTTGAAAAAGGGATTTGAGTTAAAAATAGGGTTTTGGGTCAAAATAGGGTTAGAATTAAGGTTTGGGGTCAAAATTAGAGTTTTGGGTCAAAATTAGAGTTTAGGGTTCTGGGTCAGATTTAGGGTTTTGGGTTTGAAATAGGGTTTTGATTTTAAAATAGGGTTTTGTGTAACACCCCGATTTTCGCTGCTTCGTAATATCGGTAATAAATATATGAATATATATTTTTATCTGAGACTTAGAAAATGATTTTGGATAAACCAAGGTCATTTCCTTGTTATACTTATTTTCATAAGGTTACGGGGAAGTTTTTGGTTGAAAACTCAGACGGAAGCCGGTCTGCCGTTTTCTGAATTTTCACTGACAGTAAAAGTTTACTGCTCAGAAGACCTAATTTTAACTCGTGAACGAGATGAAAAATGTTTTTATCGTATTTACTACGATACTGGAATTTTTGAAAATTTTGGTAAAAAAATTAAAATATTATATTTGTTGCGGGCGTATACGTCGAGATTGTCTCTAGGAAAAGCTTGCGCCAGATGAATCGAGGAGTCGGCAACGTAGCTGAGATGATGGATTTGACCGACTTGACGAGCATTTATGACGAGCTTATCCGAGTCATAATGGCCATAATGGCACATTTATGGCAAAAGGAATTTTTGTTATGAAATGACCATTTTACCCTTGTCTTTTTATGACAATTACAAGCCATGCCATTGGAAAATTTGACCAAATGTTACCCAAAACCCACGGCTCCAACATTGTCTTCTTCATTTAAGGCATTTTTCTTCCATTTCCATGTTTTTCTTCTTGAAAACCTAAGCTTTTGCCTTAAGAATTCCAAAGTGTTCATAATTCGTCAGATTTTGCCTAGCAATTCTGACCATTTTCTATTCTGAATCTCGAAAAACTTTCAACATGAAAGTTGTTCATCTTTCTCTCTTCGTTCCAACGACATAAATATCATCCAAAACAGACAAGTATGTTGAGAGATATACCCAAATTACTAAAACTGTTCTAAACCCTCATCATCTTCATCTTCTTCTCTAAGTTTCTCAAGAACACCATGAGAAATTTGTGAAGAACATCATCTAAATCTTTCTTTCCTTGAATCATAAAGAGGTAACAACTTCTTCTCTTGTCATTTAAATCATTTCTCTTCACAACTTTTGTAGATCTATGGCTTAAATCAATATGTTCTTCATTTACTTAAAGTTCATGGAACTAGATTCAAAAATTCATAACTAATTCTAGAAAAATCCTTTTGACATGAAACCAATTGCTATGATCTTATAATCATCGCTATTTTCATCATCTAGAAGCATAAAATCATGAGAAATTTATTTCCCTAATTTCTGGACTTGGCCGAACCTAGGTAAATGTTGTGTTCATAGGTTTTGTTTCATTTTCATGTCTTGATTCATGATTCAATCCTTTTGTATCTTGATAGTTCTTGTATGTAAGTATATAGAAGATCAAAAATCAAACTCTAACCTATTTGTTTCTTCAAAAACCGAAACCCTAGGTATGAGCACTTGATGGTTTTGTGATTCAAAAGTTGTTTGTAATCCTTGAATCCAACTCTAAACTTTGTATGTTGATTAAATCCAAGAGTTGAAGAAATTTTAAAATTTCTAGCCTATGAATCTTGAGAAAACCGAACCCTAGTTCTTAGAACTAGATGAGTTTTAGTTCATGTTCTTGGTTCATAATCATGGTTTAAGTGTTTAATCATGCTTAAGTAACTTATGGATCATTAATCCCTAAGTTAACCAAATTTTAATTTTCCTAACCTAGAAAATTGGTTGAAACCGAACCCTAACCTCCATGAGCCAAGTGTATTGTTGTTTGATTTGATTTATTTTGGTTGCAATTCGTTTGAAGGAAACAACCGAGTTAACTGATTTACGCTGACGGAGAGAAATCGGATCGGGATCAGGAGATTAATAGGAACTGTAGTTAAATCTTCAAGAGGTAAGGGGGGTATGCCTGAGGAGTGTAAGATGATAATCTCATGCTTATTTGTGGAGTCATTTATTAATTTTCTGTATGAAATATTTTATTATATTATACTGTTTACTATAAATTGTTAGATTGATGTGATGTTTATCTGAGTAATTGAATTGATGTGATGTGTGGACTTACATGATTATGATTATTTGTTTATATTATAATTGTGATGCATATCATGAATTGATGTATGCCATGCTATTATGTGATTGGAATTTATCTGCTGTTGAGTGTTGGACTGAGTAACCTGACATTAGTCAGTGTTAAAAATTTTAATTAAGGATAAAAACTTAATAAGCTTGGATAATTAATCAGATGGATTAATTTGGGAGATTTTGAGAAAAATGAAAAAATTATTATTTTAATAATATTTTGTGGAAAGTGTGTAAATAAGCCCTAGTAAGGGCGAAACCGTGAAATTTTTCACAGGCTCTAATTTTTATATAATAAATTCAATTTTATTATAAAATGTTATTTAAAGTGATTAAGTTCTGAAAATAATGTTTATAGCAGTTAGAACAATTACTTCTGACAAAGAAATGATACAAGTTATTTAATATTATTTATTTAATATTATTAAATATTTAATATTAGTTATTTAAATATTCAAAAAATAATTATTAAATTTTATTATTATTAATTTTTTTAAAGTTGACCTTTATTGAGAATTAATTTTTGAAGTGAAACAATTAGAAATAAAGAGATTTATCAATGATTTTGGGATTTTATCAACGTTTTAACAGAAAAAGGATTTCTGTAAAAATATTTTATTCAGTGAAGTTATTCCGTTAAACTTGGATAAGTTTTCGGAGCTGTTGTTTTGTATTTGTTTTTCACTGAGCGAAATGTTTTACAAGCAGATAAATAAGCCTAGAAACCGAGACGTCGGGGTTCTAGTATTGTATGGACACGTAAGATCAAGGATCTGTGTCATGGGACGGAGTGTCCTGTAAAGTTTTGTTTTTGGACTGTGTGTCCTAAATTGATGTGGAAAGTGTGAGTTCCATATTCGCGAGCCTAAAACTGGTGCATCGGTTTAAGGGCCTCGTGATTGAGCATTCAGACTGTGTGTCCTGTGTTGAGATTAAAAGATTTGGACTGTGTGTTCTGTATTTGTTTTAAGTGAAAAGTCTTAATTAAAAAAATTAAGCATGGTCGTTAAGCTTTGTGCTTCGACAAGGAAAGATTATTACGACAAAGAAAACAAAACGAGAATAAAAGTTTTTCTCATGCATTCAATGGCAATTGTCATGTAAATGGGCATTGAATCCAGAGTGGATCAATGTATATGGCAGACGTGTCAGGTGATGATGATCATTGAGTTCCGGAGTGGATCAATGTATCTTTTATAGGACTGTGTGTCCAAATTTATAGGACTGTGTGTCCAGATTGAATATGTGTGCAGCTATTCCTTAACGGGAATGGGGGAATAGTGTCATTGCTTTGCATGAGCATCCTAACGGGAATGGGGATGTGCACCAGTGATTTTTCTTGGGCATTGTTTTGTTCGTTTTTACAATGTGCCATGTGCGGAGCCTGATCAGCTTGAAACGAAACAGAAAGTTGTGGGATCTCCGGAGATTAGGTATTAAAATTAGAGATTGAACATAGAAGTGTCATGCATTTTTATAAAATGACGATGACTGCCGGGCATGAAGCCCTGTGAATTAAATCATTCTACTATTTGAATTAATGTTATTATATTGTGAATATTTGGTATATGCTATTTGAGAGTCGTGCATGGGGATGTCTTATTAAAACTCATATATTGGAAACTCACCCTTACAAATATATCAGGTTTATTTTATACTAAGGTAGTACTTTGGTACACTAATACGGATGAAGCGAAGAATTCACTGAGTTGTTCGAGGACTTAACTACGAGATACTGGAAGAAGTATTCGTTAGTGGGAATATCACGAGGGTGATGATTCAGTACCTACATCAAGTACGTACCAGACTTTGACCGTGGAGACATCTTTACCGCATATCTGATTTCTTACCAGTTTTCTGGTAGATTAGGAGTTTATATGTTTTGATACTTCCATAGTTCCGGAAGTAGAGGTATCCTCACCGGATATTTCGATAGGTTGGGAGAACTATGGTGGTCTTCCCAACAATAATTAATAGTACTGACCAGCTATAGGACTTTTGGTGTCTTATAAAGTAGTGGTACTTAGTTAGTCTGGATGTTTGGCTATTGAGAGTCATTCTTTTGAGTTGTAATTCCAAATTACCACTACGGTACAATTACGTCTTTATTTTCGTATATTATGATTTCGGGAGATGACCTGTTATGTGAAGGTCTAAGTGTAAAATTCTTATGATACCTATTTATACTATGTTAATGGTGATTGGGTTGTATATGGAGTAAAAGAAAACGAAAAAAAATTTTATCAGCAATTTTGAAAGGGATAAGTAACTAGAAAATTATACTTTTCCGAAAGCAACCAGCAACATTATTTTATTGAGTGTATTTCCGAAATAAGTTACGTAAATGTGATACCCTGAAATTGGGGTGTCACATTAGTGGTATCAGAGCTGGTTGAGTCTTTCGGGAAACCTTGGGGAATATGTCTGTTAGGTTTTGTTGTGTGATCTCTGGTTGAACCTTGTTTGAATTGTTTCTTGGTTGAAACAATGTGTGTTGACACACAAGTAAGTATGTTTCATGGGTTCTGATTGGGTTGAGACCTTGAGAGATCTCATGTTTAGTAAAGGGAACTCATGTTCATGTTGATACATTCGTTTATCCCTTAGGACGGTATCAGACATTTGAATAAGGTACCTGTTATTAAAAAATTTTGGGGAAAATTTTCTGAGAATGTCCCAAGTTTGTGCGGACGGATGGATGTTGAGTTTCTGATTGATCTAGTTTCTAGATTTAGCCAGATCTCAACCACTTTGTGTAGGATATCGCCAACGAAGTTAGTTGAGTTAGACTTCAAGAAATAGAATTTTCGTCCATTTCTTGATAAGTTAGTCATCATCTTCATCGATGATGTTCTCGTTTACTCTAAGAGTCACGAGGAGCATGAGAAACCATGGATAGTAGATGGTACATTGAATGAATTGCTTCTTAGAAGTAATGTGTTTTAAACACGTAAGTATACGTTTCAGTTTCTGGTTGCCATTTAACTGATTGCGTCTTGTAGGTCAGTTATGGAACCAGAAGGTGGACGTGGACGTGGCTGTGGCAGAGGCCGTAGAGGTGGTCGTGTTAAACGGCCGTGGTAACTTCGAAGAGAACTATGAGGAAGCCGGAGGCATGGACTATGCTGCACAAGCAATGGCAGATGTTGCTGATGCTATTGCACAACAAACTGCTACAATGGTTGCCCATAATTTACAGGAACAACTTCAAGCGGAACAGGCTGCTGAAGGTAGAGGTCTTACTGCTTTTAGACCCCAGAATCCTCCACAATTTCATGGAGATGTGAATTCTACAAAAGCTGATTTGTGGATTTAGGAGATAGAGAAAATATTTGAGTTGATTTATAGTCCAGAAGGAGTGAAGGTGCCTTATGCTACTTATCTGCTGTTTGCAGATGTTGAGTATTGGTGGAAGGGCATTAATCAAGTGCTGGAAGCATAACATCAGGAGATTACTTGGGAGATATTTCGGAACTTGTTTCTAAACAAGTATTTTCCTCAGAGTGCTCGAGCAGAAAAAAGAGCAAGAATTTTTGTGTCTCAGCAGGAGGATATGTCTGTTGGGGAATACGAGGCAAAATTTGAGTCACTTGCCAAGTATTTTCGCTTCTTCCAAAATAACCCGGATGAAGACTGGAAGTGTGAAAGGTTTGAAGGATGACTACGATTTGAACTCAAGGAGTCGGTACTGCCACTGGAAATCGAGAATTTCCAAGCTTTAGTTGAGAAATGTAGAAGAGTAGAACTGATAAGGAAAGGGAGAGATAATGGAGGGAATGTTGGAGGACCCTCTTGAATCAAGAACCAGTTTCAAAATCAGAATCAGGAGGAGAAGCAAATCCAGAGAAAACCATATTTCCGACCACCAAGAAATGACCAGAACCAACAACTATATTGTCCAGTTATTTCTGCATCAGGTAGTAGAGGCCAAAAGAACCAAAGCCAAGGTCAAGGCAGGAAATGTTTCAAATGTGGAGATCCAAATCACATAGCAAATAACTGCCCTTTTAAAGAAAGGAAATGTTTCGATTATGACCAAATAGGACACTTATCAAAGGATTGTAATGCACCAAGGCGTGGACCAGTTGTCAATAAAACAAGAACCAATAAACCAAC
>JAUPTC010000010.1:13249881-13288874 GCA_030762895.1 Sophora flavescens | reverse complement strand
AATTAGGGTTTTGGGTTACAATTAGGGTTTTGTGTCCAAATTAGGGCTTAGTATTAGAATTTGAGATAGAATTAGGGTTTTGGGTAAAATTAGGTAATCAGGTCAAAATTAGGGTTCTGGATCAAAATTAGGATTTAGGGTTTGAATTAGGGTTAGAATTAGGCTGTTGGGTAAAATTAGGGTTTCGGGTCAAAATTAGGGTTCTGGGTCAAATTTAGGGTTTAGGGTTTGAATTAGATTTTGAGTTTAAAATAGGGTTTTGGGTTAAAAATAGGGTTAGAATTTTGGTTTTGGGTTAAAATTAGGGTTTTGGGAAAAATTAGGGTTCTGGGTCAATTTTAAGGTTTAGGATCAAAGTTAGGGTTTAGGGTTTGAATTAGGGTTTTGAGTTTGAATTAGGGTTTTGGGTCAAAATAAGGTTAGAATTAGAGTTTTGGGTCAAAACATGGGTTTTGGGTCCAAATTTGGGTTTTGGGTCAAATTTAGGGTTTAGGGGTTGAATTAAGGTTTTGAGTTAAAATAGGGTTTTGGGTCAAAAATAAGGTTAGAATTAGGGTTTTGGGATAAAATTAGGGTTTCGAGTTATAATTAGGTTTTTGGGTCATATTTTGGGTTTAAGGTCAAAGTTATGGTTTAGGGTTTGAAATAGGGATTTGAGTTTAAAATAGGGTTTTGGTTCAAAAATAGGGTTAGTATTAGGGTTTTGGGTCAAAATTAGGGCTCTGGGTTAAAATTATGGTTTTGGGTCAAAATTAGGGTTTTTGGTAGAAATTAGGGTTTTGGGTTTGAATTAGGGTTTTGAGTTAAAGATATGTTTTTGGGGCCAAAATAGGGTTAGAATTAGGGTTTTGGGATAAAATTAGGGGTCTGTGTCAAAATTAGAGCTTAGGGTTAGAATTTGGGTTAGAATTAGGATTTTGGGTAAAATTAGGGTTTCGGGTCAAAATTAGGGTTCGGGGTCAAGTTTAGGGTTTAAGGTCAAAATTAGGGTTTAGGGTTTGTAATATGGTTTTGAGGTTAGAATTAGGGTTTGGGGTCAAAATTAGAGTTTTGGGTCAAAATTAGAGTTTAGGGTTTGAATTAAGGTTTTAAGTTAAAAATAGGGTTTTGGGTCAAAAATAGGGTTAGAATTAGGGTTTTGGTTTAAAATTAGGGTTTCGGGTCAAAATTAGGGGTCTGGGTCAGATTTAGGGTTTAGGGTTTGAAATAGGGGTTTGGGTCAAAAATAGGGTAAGAATTAGGGTTTTGCATTAAAATTAGGATTACGGGTCGAATTAGGTTTTGGGTCAAATTTTGGGTTAGGGTCAAAATTAGGTTTTTGGGTCAAATGTTGGGTTTTGAGTTAAAAATAGGGTTAGAATTAGTGTTTAGGGTTAAGGTTTAGGATGAAAATTAGGGTTTAGGGTTTGAATTAGGGTTTTGTGTTTAAAATAGTGTTTTGGGTCAAAATTAGGGCTTTGGGTTACAATTAGGGTTGTGTTAAAATTAGTGTTTAGGATCAAAATTAGGGTTTAGGGTTTGAATTAGGGTTTTTGGGTTTAAAATAGGGGTTTGGGTCAAAAATAGCGTTAAAATCAAGGTTTTGGGTTAAAATTTAGGGTTTTGGGTCAAAATTAGGTTTCTGGGTCAAAATTTGGGTTTAGGGTTAGAATTAGGCTTTTGTGTAAAATTAGGGTTTCGGGTCAAAAATAGGGTTCTGGGTCAAATTTAGGGTTTAGGGTCCAAATTAGGGTTTAGGGTTTGAATTAGGTTTTGAGTTTAAAATAGGGTTAGAATTAGGGTTTTGGGTTAAAATTAGGGTTTTGGGAAAAAAATAGGGTTCTGGGTCAAATTTAAGGTTTAGGATCAAAATTAGGGTTTAGGGTTTTGAGTTAAAAATAGGGTTTTGGGTCAAAATAGGGTTAGAACTTGGGTTTTGGGTCCAAATTTGGGTTTTGGGTCAAAATTAGGGTTTAGGGTTTGAATTAAGGTTTTGAGTTAAAAATAGGGTTAGAAGTAGGGTTTTGGTTTAAAATTAGGGTTTCGGGTCAAAATTAGGGTTCGAGGTCAGATTTCGGGTTTACGGTTTGAAATAGGGTTTTGAGTTTGAAATAGGGTAAGAATTAGGGTTTTGCATTAAAATTAGGGTTACTGGTCAAAATAAGGTTTTTCGGTCAAATTTTGGGTTTAGGGTCAAAATTAGGGTTTACGGTTTGAATTAGGGTTTTGAGTTAAAAATAGGGTTAGAAATAGGGTTTTGGGTCAAAATTAGGGTTTTGGGTCAAAATTAGGGTTTTGGTTTTGAATTAGGGTTTTGAGTCAAATTAGGGTTTCGGGTCAAAATTAGGGTTTAGGGTTTGAAATAGGGTTAGAATTAGGGTTTTATGTCAAAATTAAGGCTTTAGGTTAAAATTAGGGTTTTGGGTCAAACATAGGGTTTAGGGTTTGAATTAAGGTTTTGAGTTAAAAATAGGGTTTTGGGTCAAAAATAAGGTTAGAATTACGGTTTTGGGTTAAAATTAGGGGTTCGTGTCAAAATAAGGTTTTTGGCTCCAATTTTGGGTTTATGGTCAAAGTTAGGGTTTAGGGTTTGAAATAGGGTTTTGAGTTTATAATAGGGTTTTGAGATTAAATTAGGGTTTTGGGTCAAAATTAGGGCTTTGGGTTAAAATTATGGTTTTGGTTTAAAATTACGGTTTCGAATCAAAATTAGGGTTCTCAGTCAAAATTAGGGTTTGAATTAGGGTTTTGAGTTTAAAGTAATGTTTTGGGTTTATGGTCAAAGTTAGGGTTTAGGGTTTGAAATAGGGTTGAGTTTAAAATAGGGTTTTGGGTCAAAATAGAGTTAGAATTAGTGTTTTGGGTCAAAATTAGGGCTTTGGGTTAAAATTATGGTTTTGGGTCAAAATTTTGGTTTAGGGTTTGAATTAGGGTTTTGAGTTAAAAATAGGGTTAGAATTAGTGTTTTGGGTCGAAACTTGGGGTTTGGGTCTAAATTTGGGTTTTGGGTCAAAATTAGGGTTTAGGGTTTGAATTAAGGTTTTGAGTTAAAAATAGGGTTTTGGGTAAAAAATAAGGTTAGAATTAGGGTTTTTGGTCAAAATTAGGGTTTTGGGTCAAAATTAGGGTTTTTGGTACAAATTAGGGTTTAGGGTTTGAATTAGGTTTTGAGTTTAAAATAGGGTTTGGGGTCAAAAATAGTGTTCAAATTAGGGTTTTGGGTTAAAATTTAGGGTTTCGGGTCAAATTTAGGGTTCTGGGTCAAAATTAGGGTTTAGGGTTTGAATTAGGGTTAGCATTAGGCTTTTGGGTAACATTAGGGTTTCGGGTCAAAATTAGGGTTCTGGCTCAAATTTAGGGTTTGGGGTCCAAATTAGGGTTTAGGGTTTGAAATAGGTTTTGAGTTTAAAATAGGATTTTGGGTCAAAAATAGGGTTAGAATTAGGGTTTTGGGTTAAAATTAGGGTTATGGAAAAAATTAGGGTTCTGGGTCAAATTTAAGGTTTAGGATCAAAATTAGGGTTTAGGGTTTGAATTAGGGTTTTGTGTTTAAAATAGTGTTTTGTGTCAAAATTAGGGCTTTGGGTTACAATTAGGGTTTTGTGTTAAAATTAGTGTTTAGGATCAAAATTAGGGTTTAGTGTTTGATTTAGGGTTTTGAGTTTAAAATAGGGTTTTGGGTCAAAAATGGCGTTAAAATTAGGGTTTTGGGTTAAAACTTAGGTTTTGGTCAAAATTAGGGTTAAGGTCAAAATTAGGGTTAGAATTAGGCTTTTGGGTAAAATTAGGGTTTCGGGGTCAAAATTAGGGTTATGGGTCAAATTTAGGGTTTAGGGTCCAAATTAGGGTTTAGGGGTTGAATTAGGTTTTGAGTTTAAAATAGGGTTAGAATTAGGGTTTTGGGTTAAAATTAGGGTTTTGGGAAAAAATTGGGTTCTGGGTCAAATTTAAGGTTGAGGATCAAAATTAGGGTTTAGGGTTTTGAGTTTAAAATAGGGTTTTGGGTCAAAATAGGGTTAGAGCTTGGGTTTTCGGTCAAAATTAGGGTTTAGGGTTTGAATTAAGGTTTTGAGTTAAAAATAGGGTTTTGGGTCAAAAATAGGGTTAGAATTAGGGTTTTGGTTTAAAATCAGGGTTTGGTCAAAATTAGTGTTAAGGTCGATTTAGGGTTTTGGGTTTGAAATAGGGTTTTGAGTTCAAAATAGGGTTTTGGGTCAAAATAGGGTAAGAATTAGGGTTTTGCATTAAAATTAGGGTTACGGGTCAAAATTAGGTTTTTGGGTCAAATTTTGGGTTTAGGGTCAAAATTAGGGTTTACGGTTTGAATTAGGGTTTTGAGTTAAAAATAGGGTTAGAATTAGGGTTTGGGGTCAAAACTTGGGTTTTGGGTCCAAATTTGGGTTTTGGGTCAAAATTAGGGTTTAGGGTTTGAATTAAGGTTTTGAGTTAAAAATAGGGTTTTGGGAAAAAAATATGGTTAGAATTGGGTTTTTGGTCAAAATTAGGGTTTTGGGTCAAAATTAGGGTTTCGTGTCAAAATAAGGTTTTTGGCTCCAATTTTGGGTTTATGGTCAAAGTTAGGGTTTAGGGTTTGAAATAGGGTTTTGAGTTTATAATAGGGTTTTGAGATTAAATTAGGGTTTTGGGTCAAAATTAGGGCTTTGGGTTAAAATTATGGTTTTGGTTTAAAATTACGGTTTCGAATCAAAATTAGGGTTCTCAGTCAAAATTAGGGTTTGAATTAGGGTTTTGAGTTTAAAGTAATGTTTTGGGTTTATGGTCAAAGTTAGGGTTTAGGGTTTGAAATAGGGTTGAGTTTAAAATAGGGTTTTGGGTCAAAATAGAGTTAGAATTAGTGTTTTGGGTCAAAATTAGGGCTTTGGGTTAAAATTATGGTTTTGGGTCAAAATTTTGGTTTAGGGTTTGAATTAGGGTTTTGAGTTAAAAATAGGGTTAGAATTAGTGTTTTGGGTCGAAACTTGGGGTTTGGGTCTAAATTTGGGTTTTGGGTCAAAATTAGGGTTTAGGGTTTGAATTAAGGTTTTGAGTTAAAAATAGGGTTTTGGGTAAAAAATAAGGTTAGAATTAGGGTTTTTGGTCAAAATTAGGGTTTTGGGTCAAAATTAGGGTTTTTGGTACAAATTAGGGTTTAGGGTTTGAATTAGGGTTTTGAGTTAAAAATAGGTTTTTAGGTAAAAAAAATAGGGTTAGAATTAGGGTTTTGGGTTAATATTAGGGTTCTGGGTCATAATTAGGGCTTAGCGTTAGAATTCGAGTGAAAATTAGGTTTTTGGGTCAAATTTTGGGTTTATGGTCAAAGTTAGGGGTTACGGTTTGAAATAGGGTTTTGAGTTTAAAATAGGGTTTTGGGTCACAAATAGGGTTAGAATTAGTGTTTTGGGTAAAAATTAGGGCTTTGGGTTAAAATTAGGGTTTTGGTTTAAAATTAGGGTTTCGGGTCAAAATTAGGGTTCTGGGACAAAATTAGTGTTTAGGGTTTGACTTAGGGTTAGAATATGGCTATTGGGTAAAATTAGGGTTTTGGGTCAAAATTAGGGTTCTGGGTCAAATTTAGGGTTATGGGTCCAAATTAGGGTTTAGGGTTTGAATTAGGTTTTGAGTTTAAAATAGGGTTTGGGGTCAAAAATAGTGTTCAAATTAGGGTTTTGGGTTAAAATTTAGGGTTTCGGGTCAAATTTAGGGTTCTGGGTCAAAATTAGGGTTTAGGGTTTGAATTAGGGTTAGCATTAGGCTTTTGGGTAACATTAGGGTTTCGGGTCAAAATTAGGGTTCTGGCTCAAATTTAGGGTTTAGGGTCCAAATTAGGGTTTAGGGTTTGAAATAGGTTTTGAGTTTAAAATAGGATTTTGGGTCAAAAATAGGGTTAGAATTAGGGTTTTGGGTTAAAATTAGGGTTATGGAAAAAATTAGGGTTCTGGGTCAAATTTAAGGTTTAGGATCAAAATTAGGGTTTAGGGTTTGAATTAGGGTTTTGTGTTTAAAATAGTGTTTTGTGTCAAAATTAGGGCTTTGGGTTACAATTAGGGTTTTGTGTTAAAATTAGTGTTTAGGATCAAAATTAGGGTTTAGTGTTTGATTTAGGGTTTTGAGTTTAAAATAGGGTTTTGGGTCAAAAATGGCGTTAAAATTAGGGTTTTGGGTTAAAACTTAGGGTTTCGGGTCAAAATTAGGGTTCTGGGTCAAAATTAGGGTTAGAATTAGGCTTTTGGGTAAAATTAGGGTTTCGGGGTCAAAATTAGGGTTATGGGTCAAATTTAGGGTTTAGGGTCCAAATTAGGGTTTAGGGGTTGAATTAGGTTTTGAGTTTAAAATAGGGTTAGAATTAGGGTTTTGGGTTAAAATTAGGGTTTTGGGAAAAAATTGGGTTCTGGGTCAAATTTAAGGTTGAGGATCAAAATTAGGGTTTAGGGTTTTGAGTTTAAAATAGGGTTTTGGGTCAAAATAGGGTTAGAGCTTGGGTTTTCGGTCAAAATTAGGGTTTAGGGTTTGAATTAAGGTTTTGAGTTAAAAATAGGGTTTTGGGTCAAAAATAGGGTTAGAATTAGGGTTTTGGTTTAAAATCAGGGTTTCGGGTCAAAATTAGTGTTCTGGGTCAGATTTAGGGTTTTGGGTTTGAAATAGGGTTTTGAGTTCAAAATAGGGTTTTGGGTCAAAATAGGGTAAGAATTAGGGTTTTGCATTAAAATTAGGGTTACGGGTCAAAATTAGGTTTTTGGGTCAAATTTTGGGTTTAGGGTCAAAATTAGGGTTTACGGTTTGAATTAGGGTTTTGAGTTAAAAATAGGGTTAGAATTAGGGTTTGGGGTCAAAACTTGGGTTTTGGGTCCAAATTTGGGTTTTGGGTCAAAATTAGGGTTTAGGGTTTGAATTAAGGTTTTGAGTTAAAAATAGGGTTTTGGGAAAAAAATATGGTTAGAATTGGGTTTTTGGTCAAAATTAGGGTTTTGGGTCAAAATTAGGGTTTCGGTACAAATTAGGGTTTAGGGTTTGAATTAGGGTTTTGAGTCAAATTAGGGTTTCGGGTCAAAATTAGGGTATAGGGTTTGAAATAGGGTTAGAATTATGGTTTTAGGTCAAAATTAGGGCTTTGGGTTAAAATTAGGGCTTTGGGTTAAAATTTGTGTTTCGAGTCAAAATTAGGTTTTTGGCTCAAATTTTGGGTTTATGGTCCAAGTTAGGGTTTAGGGTTTGAAATAGGGTTGAGTTTAAAATAGGGTTTTGGGTCAAAAAAGGGTTAGAATTTGCGTTTTGGGTCAAAATTAGGGCTTTGGGTTAAAATTATGGCTTTGGTTTAAAATTAGGGTTTCGGGTCAAAATTAGGGTTCTGGGTCAAATTATGGTTTAGGGTTTGATTAGGGTTAGAATTAGGCTTTTGGGTAAAATTAGGGTTTCGGGTCAAAATTAGGGTTCTGGGTCAAATTTAGGGTTTAGGGTCCAAATTAGGGTTTAGGGTTTGAATTAGGGTTTTGAGTTTAAAATAGATTTTTGGGCCAAAAATAGCGTTAAAATTAGGTTTTGGGTTAAAATTTAGGGTTTCGGGTCAAAATTAGGGTTCTGGGTCAAAATTAGGGTTTAGGGTTTGAATTAGGCTTTTAGGTAAAATTAGGGTTTCGGGTCAAAATTAGGGTTCTGGGTCAAATTTTAGGGTTCAGGGTCCAAATTAGTGTTTAGGTTTTGAATTAGGTTTTGAGTTTAAAATAGGGCTTTGGGTCAAAAATAGGGTGAGAATTAGGGTTTTGGGTTAAAATTAGGGTTATGGGAAAAATTAGGGTTCTGGGTCAAATTTAATGTTTGGGATCAAAATTAGGGTTTAGGGTTTGAATTAGGGTTTTGAGTTAAAAGTAGTGTTTTGGATCAAAATAGGGATAGAATTAGGGTTTTGGGTTAAAATTAGTGTTTTGGATCAAAATTAGGGTTTAGGGTTTGAATTAGGGTTTTGAGTTTAAAATAGGTTTTTAGGTCAAAAATAGCGTTAAAATTAGGGTTTGGGTTAAAATTTAGGGTTCTGGGTCAAAATTACGGTTTAGGGTTTGATTTAGGGTTAGAATTAGGCTTTTGGGTAAAATTAGGGTTTCGGGTCAAAATTAGGGTTCTGGGTCAAATTTGGGGTTTTGGGTCCAAATTAGGGTTTAGGGTTTGAATTAGGTTTTGAGTTTAAAATAGGGTTTTGGGTCAAAAATAGCGTTAGAATTAGGGTTTTGGGTTAAAATTAGGGTTTTGGGAAAAAATAGGGTTCTGGGTCAAATTTAAGGTTTAGGATCAAAATTAGGGTTTTGAGTTTAAAATAGGGTTAGTATGAGGTTTTTGGGTCAAAATTAGGACTCTGGTTTAAAATTAAGGTTTTGGGTCAAAATTAGGGTTTTTGGTTCAAAATATGGTTTAGGGTTTGAATTAGGGTTTTGAGTTAAAGATATGTTTTTGGGGCAAAAATAGGGTTAGAATTTGGGTTTTGGGTTACAATTAGGGTTGAGTGTACAAATTAGGTCTTAGGGTTAGAATTTAGGATATAATTAGGATTTTGGGTAAAATTAGGGTTTCATGTCAAAATTATGGGTCGGGTCAAAATTAGGATTTAGGGTTTGAATTAGGGTTAGAATTAGGTCATTGGGTAAAATTAGGGTTTCGGGTCAAAATTAGGGTTCTTGGTCAAATTTAGAGTTTAGGGTTTGAATTAGATTTTGAGTATAAAATAGGGTTTTGGGTCAAAAATAGGGTTATAATTTTGGTTTTGGGTTTAAATTAGGGTTCTGGGTCAAATTTAGGGTTCAGGGTTTGAATTAATGTTTTGAGTCAAAATAGGGTTTTGGGTCAAAAATAAGGTTAGAATTAGGGTTTTGGGATAAAATTAGGGTTTCGTGTTAAAATTAGGTTTTCGGGTCAAATTTTGGGTTTATGGTCAAAGTTAGGGTTTAGGGTTTGAAATAGGGTTTTGAGTTTAAAATTGGGTTTTGGGTCAAAAATAGGGTTAGTATTAGGGTTTGGGTCAAAATTAGGGCTCTAGGTTAAAATTATGGTTTTGGGTCAAAATTATGGCTTAAGGTTAGAATTTGGGTTAGAATTAGGATTTTGGGTAAAATTAGGGTTTCGGGTCAAAATTAAGGTTCGGGGTCAAATTTAGGGTTTATGGTCAAAATTAGGGTTTAGGGTTTGTAATATGGTTTTGAGTTTAAAATAGGGTTTTGGGTCAAAAATAGTGTTAGAATTAGGGTTTTTGTTCAAAATTAGGGCTTTGTGTTAAAATTAGGGTTTTGGGTCAAACATAGGGTTTAGGGTTTGAATTAGGTTTTTGAGTTAAAAAAAGGTTTTTGGGTTAGAAGTAGACTTAGAATTTGGGTTTTGGTTTAAAATTAGGGTTTCTGGTCAAATTTTTGGTTTAGGGTTTGAATTAGGGTTTTGAGTTAAAAATAGGATTTTGGGTCAAAAATAGTGTTAGAATTAGGGTTTTGGGTCAAAATTAAAATTTGGGTTAAAATTTGGGTTTTGGTTTTAAATTAGGGTTTCGTGTCAAAATTAGGTTTTTGGGACAAATTTTGGGTTTAGGCTTAAAATTAGGGTTTAGGGTTAGAATTAGGGATTTGAGTTAAAAATAGGGTTTTTGGTCAAAATAGGGTTAGAATTAGGGTTTGGGGTCAAAATTAGAGTGTAGGGTTTGAATTAAGGTTTTGAGTTAAAAATAGGGTTTTGGATCAAAAATAGGGTAAGATTTAGGGTTTTGGTTTAAAATTAGGGTTTTGGGTCAAAATTAAGGTTAAGGTCGATTTAGGGTTTAGGGTTTGAAATAGGGTTTTGAGTTTAAAATAGGGTTTTGGGTCAAAATAGGGTAAGAATTAGGGTTTTGCATTAAAATTAGGGTTACGGGTCAAAATTAGGTTTTTGGGTCAAATTTGGGGTTTAGGGTCAAATTTGGGGTTTAGGGTCAAAATTAGGGTTTAGGGTTTGAATTAGGGTTTTGAGTTAAAAAAAGGGTTAGAATTAGTGTTTTGGGTGAAACTTGGGTTTTGGGTCTAAATTTGGGTTTTGGGTCAAAATTAGGGTCTAGGGTTTGAATTAAGGTTTTGAGCTAAAAATAGGGTTTTGGGTCAAAAATATGGTTAGAATTAGGGTTTTTGGTCAAAATTAGGGTTTTGGGTCAAAATTAAGGTTTTTGGTACAAAAATAGGGTTAGAATTAGGGTTTTGGGTTAACATTAGGGTTCGGGTCAAAATTAGTGCTTAGGGTTAGAATTCGAGTCTAAATTAGGTTTTTGGGTCAAATTTTGGGCTTATGGTCAAAGTTAGGGGTTAGGGTTTGAAATAGGGTTTTGAGTTTAAAATAGGGTTTTGGGTCAAAAATAGGGTTAGAATTAGTGTTTTGGGTCAAAATTAGGGCTTTGGGTTAAAATTAGGGTTTTGGTTTAAAATTCGGGTTTTGGTCAAAATTAGGGTTCTGGGTCAAAATTAGGGTTTATGGTTTGAATTAGGGTTAGAAAATGGCTTTTGGTTACAATTAGGGTTTTGGGTCAAAATTAGGGTTAGGGTCAAATTTAGGGTTATGGGTCCAAATTAGGGTTTAGGGTTTGAATTAGCTTGAGTTTAAAATAGGGTTTTGGGTCAAAAATAGTGTTAAAATTAGGGTTTTGGGTTAAAATTTAGGGTTTCGGGTCAAAATTAGGGTTTTGGGTCAAAATTAGGGTTTAGGGTTAGAATTAGGCTTTTGGGTAAAATTTGGGTTTCGTGTCAAAATTAGGGTTCTGGGTCAAATTTAGGGTTTAGGGTCCAAATTAGGGTTTAGGGTTTGAACTTGGTTTTGAGTTTAAAATAGGGTTTTGGGTCAAAAATAGTGTTAGAATTAGGGTTGTGTTAAAATTAGGGTTATGGAAAAAATTAGGGTTCTGGGTCAAATTTAAGGTGTAGAATCAAAATTAGGGTTTAGGGTTTGAATTAGGGATTTGTGTTTAAAATAGGGTTTTGGGTCAAAATTAGGGCTTTGGGTTACAATTAGGGTTTTGGGTTAAAATTAGTGTTTTGGATCAAAATTAGGGTTTAGGGTTTGAATTAGGGTTTTGAGTTTAAAATAGGGTTTTGGGTCAAAAATATCGTTAATATTAGGGTTTTGGGTTAAAGTTTTAGGGTTCTTGTTAAAATTAGGGTTTAGGGTTAGAATTAGGGTTAGAATTAGGCTTTTGGGTAAAAATAGGGTTTTGGGTCAAAATAGGGTTAGAACTTGGGTTTTGGGTCCAAATTTGGGTTTTGGGTCAAAATTAGGGTATAGGGTTTGAAATAAGTTTTTGAGTTAAAAATAGGGTTTTGGGTCAAAAATAAGGTTAGAATTAGGGTTTTGGGTTAAAATTAGTGTTTCGTGTCAAAATTAGGTTTTTGGTTCATATTTTGGGTTTATGGTCAAAGTTAGGGTTTAGGGTTTGAAATAGGGTTTTGAGTTTAAAATAGGGTTTTTGGTATAAAATAGGGTTAGTATTAGTGTTCTGGGTTAAAATTAGGGTTCTAGGTCAAAATCAGGGTTTAGGGTTTGAATTAGGGTTAGAATTAGGCTTTTGGGTAAAATTAGGGTTTCGGGTCAAAATTTGGGTTATGGGTCAAATTTAAGGTTTAGGATCAAAATTAGGGTTTAGGGTTTGAATTAGGGTTTTGAGTTTAAAATAGGGTTTTGGGTCAAAATAGGGTTAGAATTTGGGTTTAGGGTCAAAAGTTGGGTTTAGGGTCAAAATTTGGGTTTTGGGTCAAACTTAGGGTTTAGGGTTTGAGTTAAGGTTTCCAGTTAAAATTGGGTTTTGGGTCAAAAATAAGGTTAGAATTAGGGTTTTTGGGTTAAAGTTTGGGTTTCGAGTTAAAATTAGGTTTTTGGGTCAAATTTTGGGTTTATGGTCAAAGTTAGGGTTTAGGGTTTGTAATAGGGTTTTGAGTTTAAAATAGGGGTTTGGGTCAAAAATAGGGTTGGTATTAGGGTTTTGGGTCAAAATTAGTGCTCTGGGTTAAAATTTATGTATTGGGTAAAAATTAGGGTTTTTGATACAAATTAGGGTTTAGGGTTTGAATAAGGGTTTTGAGTTAAAGATATGTTTTTGGGGGGGAAATAGGGTTAGAATTAGGGTTTTGGGTTAAAATTAGGGTTATGTGTCAAAATTAGGGCTTAGGGTTAGAATTTGGGTTAGAATTAGGATTTTTTACAAAATTAGGGTTTCGGGTCAAAATTAGGGTTCGGGGTCAAATTTAGGGTTTAGGGTCCAAATTAGGGTTTAGGGTATGTAATATGGTTTTGACTTTAAAATAGGGTTTTGGGTCAAAAATATTGTTAGAATTAGTGTTTTTGGTCAAAATTAGGGCTTTGTGTTAAAATTAGGGTTTTGGGTCAAACATAGGGTTTAGGGTTTGAATTAGGTTTTTGAGTTAAAAAAAGGTTTTTGGGTCAGAAATAGGGTTAGAATTAGGGTTTTGGGTTAAAATTAGGGTCAAAATTAGGGTTTAGGGTTTGAAATAAGGTTTTGAGTTAAAATTAGGGTTTTGTTTTAAAATTAGGGCTTCGGGTCAAAATTAGGGTCTGGGTCAGATTTAGGGTTTGGGGTTTGAAATAGGGTTTTGAGTTTAAAATAGGGTTTTGGGTCAAAAATAGGGTATGAATTATGGTTTTGCATTAAAATTAGTGTTACAGGTCAAAATTAGGTTTTTGGGTCAAATTTTGGGTTTAGGGTCAAAATTGGGGTTTACGGTTTGAATTAGGGTCTTGAGTTAAAAATAGGGTTAGAATTAGGGATTTGGGTCAAAACTTGGGTTTTGGGTCAAAACATGGGTTTTGGGTCCAAATTTGGGTTTAGGGTTTGAATTCGGGTTTTGAGTTAAAAATAGTTTTTTGGGTAAAAAATATGGTTAGAATTAGGGTTTTTGGTCAAAATTAGGGTTTGGGGTCAAAATTAAGGTTTTTGGTACAAATTAGTGTTTAGGGTTTGAATTAGGGTTTTGAGTCAATTTAGGGTTTCGGGTCAAAATTGGGGTTTAGGGTTTGAAATAGGGTTAGAATTAGGGTTTTAGGTCAAAATTAGGGCTTTGGTTTAAAATTAGGGTTTTGGGTCAAACATAGGGTTTAGGGTTTGAATTAAGGTTTTGAGTTAAAAAGAGGGTTTTGGGTCAAAATTAAGGTTAGAATTACGGTTCTGGATTAAAATTTGGGTTTCCAGTCAAAATTTGGTTTTTGGCTCAAATTTTGGGTTTATGGTCAAAGTTAGGGTTTAGGGTTTGAAATAGGGTTTTGAGTTTAAAATAAGGTTTTGGGTCAAAATTAGGGCTTTGGGTTAAAATTAGGGTTTTGGTTGAAAATTAGGGTTTTGGATCAAAATTAGGGTTCTTGGTCAAAATTAGGGTTTATAGTTTGAATTAGCGTTAGAATTAGGCTTTTCGGTAAAATTAGGGTTTCGGGTCAAAATTACGGTTCTGGGTCAAATTTAGGGTTTAGGGTCCAAATTAGGGTTTAGGGTTTGAATTAGGTTTTGAGTTTAAAATAGGGTTTTGGGTCAAAAATAGGGTTAGAATTAGGGTTTTGGGTTAAAATTAGGGTTATGGGAAAAATTAGGGTTCTGGGTCAAATTTAAGGTTTAGGATCAAAATTAGGGTTTAGGGTTTTAATTAGGGTTTTGAGTTTAAAATAGGGTTTTGGGTCAAAAATAGCGTTAAAATTAGGGTTTTGGGTTAAAATTAAGGGTTTTGGGTCAAAATTAGGGTTCTGGGTCAAACATAGGGTTTAGGGTTTGAATTAGGGTTAGAATGAGGCTTTTGGGTAAAATTTGGGTTTCGGGTCAAAATAAGGGTTCTGGGTCAAATTTAGGGATTAGGGTCCAAATTAAGGTTTAGGGTTTGAATTAGGGTTTTGAGTTAAAGATATGTTTTTGGGGCATAAATAGGGTTAGAATTGGGATTTTGGGTTAAAATTAGGGTTGTGTCCAAATTAGGGTTTAGGGTTAGAATTGGGGTTTCATGTCAAAATTAGGGTTCTGGGTCAAAATTAGGGTTTAGGGTTTGAATTATGTTTTGAGTTTAAAATAGGGTTAGAATTAGGGTTTTGGGAAAAAATAGGGTTCTGGGTCAAATTTAAGGTTTAGGATCAAAATTAGGTTAGAATTTTGGTTTTGGGTTAAAATTAGGGTTTTTGGAAAAATTAGGGTTCTGGGTCAGGTTTAAGGTTTAGGATCAAAGTTAGGGTTTAGGGTTTGAATTAGGGTTTTGAGTTTAAAATAGGGTTTTGGGTCAAAATAGCGTTAGAATTAGGGTTTTGGGTCAAAACTTGGGTTTTGGGTCCAAATTTGGGTTTTGGGTCAAAATTAGGGTTTAGGGTTTGAATTAAGGTTTTGAGTTAAAAATAGGGCTTTGGGTCAAAAATTAGGTTAGAATTAGGGTTTTTGGATAAAATTAGGGTTTCGAGTTAAAATTAGGTTTGGGGTCAAATTTTTCGTTTATGGTCAAAGTTAGGGTTTTGGGTTTGAAATAGGGTTTTGAGTTTAAAATAGGGGTTTAGGTCAAAAATAAGGTTAGTATTAGGGTTTTGGGTCAAAATTAGGGCTCTAGGTTAAAATTATGGTTTTGGGTCAAAATTAGGGTTTTGGTACAAATTAGGGTTTAGGGTTTCAATTAGGGTTTTGAGTTAAAGATATGTTTTGGGGCCAAAATAGGGTTAGAATTAGGGTTTTTGGTTAAAATTAGGGTTCTGTGTCAAAATTAGGGTTTTGGTTTAAAATTTAGGGTTTTGGGTTAAAATTTAGGGTTTCGGGTCAAAATTAGGGTTCTGGGTCACTATTAGGTTTAGAATTAGGCTTTTGGGTAAAATTAGAGTTTCGGGTCAAAATTAGGGTTCTGGGTCAAATTTAGGGTTTAGGGTCCAAATTAGGGTTTAGGGTTTGAACTAGGTTTTGAGTTTAAAATTGGGTTTTGGGTCAAAAATAGGGTTAGAATAGGTTTTTGGGTTAAAATTAGGGTTCTGTGTCAAAATTAGTGCTTAGGGTTAGAATTTGGGTTAGAATTAGGATTTTGGGTAAAATTAGGGTTTCAGGTCAAAATTAGGGTTCGTGGTCAAATTTAGGGTTTAGGGTCAAAATTAGGGTTTATGGTTTGTAATATGGTTGAGTTTAAAATAGGGTTTTGGGTCAAAAATAGTGTTAGAATTAGGATTTTTGTTCAAAATTAGGGCTGTGTTAAAATTAGGGTTTTGGGTCAAACATAGGGTTTAGGGTTTGAATTAGGTTTGTGTTGAAAAAAGGTTTTTGGGTCAGAAATAGGGTTAGAATTAGGGTTTTGGTTTAAAATTAGGGTTTCTGGTCAAATTTTTGGTTTAGGGTTTGAATTAGGGTTTTGAGTTAAAAATAGGATTTTGGGTCAAAAATAGGGTTAGAATTAGGGTTTTGGGTCAAAATTAAAATTTGGGTTAAAATTTGGGTTGTAGTTTAAAATTAGAGTTTCGGGCCAAAATTAGGTTTTTGGGACAAATTTTGGGTTTAGGGTCAAAATTAGGGTTTAGGGTTTGAATTAGGGATTTGAGTTAAAAATAGGGTTTTTGGTCAAAATAGGGTTAGAATTAGGGTTTGGGGTCAAAATTAGAGTTTTGGATCAAAATTAGAGTTTTGGGTTTGAAATAAGGTTTTGAGTTAAAAATAGGGTTTTGGGTCAAAAATAGGGTTAGATTTAGGGTTTTGGTTTAAAATTAGGGTTTCGGGTCAAAATTAGGGTTCTGGGTCTGATTTAGGGTTTAGGGTTTGAAATAGGGTTTTGTGTTTAAAATAGGGTTTTGGGTCAAAAATAGGGTAAGAATTAGGGTTTTGCATTAAAATTAGGGTTACGGGTCAAATTTAGGGTTTAGGGTCCAAATTAGGGTTTTGAGTTAAAAAAAGGGTTAGAATTAGTGTTTTGGGTCGAAACTTGGGTTTTGGGTCTAAATTTGGGGTGTGGGTCAAAATTAGGGTTTTGGGTTTGAATTAAGGTTTTGAGTTAAAAATAGGGTTTTGGGTCAAAAATATGGTTAGAATTAGGGTTTTTGGTCAAAATTAGGGTTTTGGGTCAAAATTAAGGTTTTTGGTACAAATTAGGGTTTAGGGTTTGAATTAGGGTTTTGTGTTAAAAATAGGTTTTTGGGTCAAAAATAGGGATAGAATTAGGGTTTTGGGTTAATATTAGGGTTCTGGGTCAAAATTAGTGCCTAGGGTTAGAATTCGAGTCAAAATTAGGTTTTTGGGTCAAATTTTGGGTTTATGGTCAAAGTTAGGGGTTAGGGTTTGAATAAGGGTTTTGTGAAAAATTAGGGTTCTGGGTCAAATTCAAGGTTTAGGATCAAAGTTAGGGTTTAGGGTTTGAAGTAGGGTTTTGAGTTTAAAATAGGGTTTTGGGTCAAAATAGGGTTAGAATTTGGGTTTTGGGTCAAAACTTGGGTTTTGGGTCCAAATTTGGGTTTTGGGTCAAATTTAGGGTTTAGGGTTTGAATTAAGGTTTTGAGTTAAAATAGGGTTTTGGGTCAAAAATAAGGTTAGAATTAGGGTTTTGGGATAAAATTAGGGTTTCGAGTTAAAATTAGGTTTTTGGGTAAAATTTTGGGTTTATGGTCAAAGTTAGGGTTTAGGGTTTGAAATAGGGTTTTGAGTTTATAATAGGGTTTTGGGTCAAAAATAGGGTTAGTATTAGGGTTTTGGGTCAAAATTAGGGCTCTGGGTTAAAATTATGGTTTTGGGTCAAAATTAGGGTTTTGTTTCAAATTAGGGTTTTGGGTTTGAATTAGGGTTTTGAGTTAAAGATATGTTTTTGGGGCCAAAATAGGGTTAGAATTAGGGTTTTGGGTTAAAATTAGAGTTGTGTCAAAATTAGGGCTTAGGGTTAGAATTTGGGTTAGAATTAGGATTTTGAGAAAAATTAGGGTTTCGGGTCAAAATTAGTGTTCGGGGTCAAATTTAGGGTTTAAGGTCAAAATTAGGGTTTAGGGTTTGTAATATGGTTTTGAGTTTAAAATAGGGTTTTGGGTCAAAAATAGTGTTAGAATTAGGGTTTTTGGTCAAAATTAGGGCTTTGTGTTAAAATTAGGGTTTTGGGTCAAACATAGGGTTTAGGGTTTGAATTAGGTTTTGAGTTAATAATAGGGCTAGAATTAGGGTTTTGGGTTAAAATTAGGGTTTCTGGTCAAATTTTTGGTTTAGGGTCAAAATTAGGGTTTAGGGTTTGAATTAGGGTTTTGAGTTAAAAATAGGATTTTGGGTCAAAAATAGGGTTAGAATTAGGGTTTTGGGTCAAAATTAAAATTTGGGTTAAAATTTGGGGTGTGGTTGAATATTAGTGTTTCGGGTCAAAATTAGGTTTTTGGGACAAATTTTGGGTTTAGGGTCAAAATTAGGGTTTAGGGTTTGAATTAGGGATTTGAGTTAAAAATAGGGTTTTTGGTCAAAATAAGGTTAGAATTAGGGTTTGGGGTCAAAATTAGAGTTTTGGGTCAAAATTAGAGTTTAGGGTTTGGATTAAGGTTTTGAGTTAAAAATAGGGTTTTGGGTCAAAAATAGGGTTAGAATTAGGGGTTTGGTTTAAAATTAGGGTTTCGGGTCAAAATTAGGGTTCTGGGGTCAGATTTTGGGTTTAGGGTTTGAAATAGGGTTTTGAGTTTAAAATAGGGTTTTGGGTCAAAAATAGGGTAAGAATTAGGGTTTTGCATTAAAATTAGGGTTACGGGTCAAAATTAGGTTTTTGGGTCAAATTTTGGGTTTATGGTCAAAATTAGGGTTTAGGGTTTGAATTATGGTTTTGTGTTAAAAATAGGGTTAGAATTAGTGTTTTGGGTCTAAATTTGGGTTTTGGGTCAAAATTAGGGTTTAGGGTTTGAATTAAGGTTTTGAGTTAAAAATAGGGTTTTGGGGCAAAAATATGGTTAGAATTAGGGTTTTTGGGTTAATATTAGGGTCTTGGGTCAAAATTAGGGTTTTTGGTACAAATTAGGGTTTAGGGTTTGAATTAGAGTTTTGAATTAAAAATAGGTTTTTGGGTCAAAAATAGGGTTTGAATTAGGGTTTTGGGTTAATATTAGGGTTCTGGGTCAAAATTAGGGCTTAGGGTTAGAATTCGAGTCAAAATTAGGTTTTTGGGTCAAATTTTGGGTTTATGGTCAAAGTTAGGGGTTAGGGATTGAAATAGGGTTTTGAGTTTAAAATAGGGTTTTGGGTCAAAAATAGGGTTAGAATTAGTGTTTTGGGTCAAAATTAGGGCTTTGGGTTAAAATTAGGGTTTTGGTTTAAAACTAGGGTTTCGGGTCAAAATTAGGGTTCTGGGTCAAAATTAGGGTTTTGGGTTTGAATTAGGGTTAGAATATGGCTTTTGGGTAAAATTAGGGTTTTGGGTCCAAATTAAGGTTCTGGGTCAAATTTAGGGTTATGGGTCCAAATTAGGGTTTAGGGTTTGAATTAGGTTTTGTGTTTAAAATAGGGTTTTGGGTCAAAAATAGTGTTAAAATTAGGGTTTGGGGTAGAATTTAGGGTTTGGGTCAAAATTAGAGTTCTTTGTCAAAATTAGGGTTTAGGGTTTGAATTAGGGTAAGAATTAGGCTTTTGGGTAAATTAGTGTTTTGGTCAAAATTAGGGTTCTGGGTCAAATTTAGGGTTTAGGGTCCAAATTAGGGTTTATGGTTTGAATTAGGTTTTGAGTTTAAAATAGGGTTTTGGGTCAAAAATAGGGTTAGAATTAGGGTTTTGGGTTAAAATTAGGGTTATGGAAAAATTAGGGTTCTCGGTCAAATTTAAGGTTTAGGATCAAATTTAGGGTTTAGGGTTTGAATAGGGTTTTGTGTTTAAAATAGGGTTTTGGGTCAAAATTAGGGCTTTGGGTTACAATTAGAGTTTTGGGTTAAAATTAGTGTTTAGGATCAAAATTAGGGTTTTGAGTTTAAAATAGGGTTTTGGGTCAAAATAGCGTTAAAATTAGGGTTTTGGGTTAAAATTTAGGATTTGGTCAAAATTAGGGTTCGGGTTTGAATTAGGTTTTGAGTTTAAAATAGGGTCAGAATTAGGGTTTTGGGAAAAAATAGGGGTCTGGGTCAAATTTAAGGTTTAGGGTTTTGGAAAAAATTAGGGTTTAGGGTTTTGATTTAAAATAGGGTTTTGGGTTAAAATAGGGTTAGAACTTGGGTTTTGGGTCCAAATTTGGGTTTTGGGTCAAAATTAGGGTTTAGGGTTTGAATTAAGGTTTTCAGTTAAAAATAGGGTTTTGGGTCAAAAATAGGGTTAGAATTAGGGTGTTGGTTTAAAATTAGGGTTTCCGGTCAAAATTAGGGTTCGGGGTCAGATTTAGGGTTTAGGGTTTGAAATAGGGTTTTGAGTTTAAAATAGGGTTATGTCAAAATAGGGTAAGAATTAGGGTTTTGCATTGAAATTAGGGTTACGGGTCAAAATTAGGTTTTGGGGTCAAATTTTGGGTTTAGGGTCAAAATTCGGGTTTACGGTTTAAATTAGGGTTTCGAGTTAAAAATAGGGTTAGAATTAGGGTTTTGGGTCAAAACTTGGGTTTTGAGTCAAATTAGGGTTTCTGGTGAAAATTTGGGTTTAGGGTTTGAAATAGGGTTAGAATTAGGGTTTTAGGTCAAAATTAGGGATTTGAGTTAAAATTAGGGTTTTGGGTCAAACATAGGGTTTAGGGTTTGAATTAAGGTTTTGAGTTAAAAATAGGGTTTTGGGTCAAAAATATGGTTAGAATTACGGTTTTGGGTTAAAATTAGGGTTTCGAGTCAAAATAAGGTTTTTGGCTCAAATTTTGGGTTTATGGTCAAAGTTAGGGTTTAGGGTTTGAAATTAGGGTTTTGGGTCAAAATTAGGGCTTTGGGTTAAAATTATGGTTTTGGGTTAAAATTTAGGGTTTCGGGTCAAAATTAGGGTTCTGGGTCAAAATTAGGGTTTAGGGTTTGAATTACGGTTAGAATTATGCTTTTGGGTAAAATTAGGGTTTCGGGTCAAAATTAGGATTATGGGTCAAATTTAGGGTTTAGGGTCCAAATTAGGGTTTAGGGTTTGAATTAGGTTTTGAGTTTAAAATAGGGTTTTGGGTCAAAAATAGTTTTAAAATTAGGGTTTTGGGTTAAAATTTAGGGTTTCGGGTCAAAATTAGGGTTCTGGGTCAAAAATAGTGTTTAGGGTTTGAATTAGGGTTAGAATTAGGCTTTAGGGTAAAATTAGGATTTCGGGTCAAAATTAGGGTTTTGGGTCAAATTTAAGGTTTAGGGTCCAAATTAGGGTTTAGGGTTTGAATTAGGGTTTTGAGTTTAAAATAGGGTTTTGGGTCAAAATAGGGTTAGAATTAGGGTTTTGGGTCAAAATTAGGGCATTGGGTTACAGTTAGGGTTTTGGGTTAAAATTAGTGTTTAGGATCAAAATTAGGGTTTAGGGTTACTGCCTCTAAGCTTGGGATTTCAGTCGCCGCAGGAGCAACGTCTGGAGGGGAAGGATGTCTCACAGGAAGTTCAAACACCCCAGGCACGGTTCCCTTGGATTTCTCCCTAGGAAGCGTGTTGCTCGTCACAGAGGAAAAGTGAAGGCATTCCCAAAGGATGACCCATCCAAGCCACCAAAGCTTACTGCCTTCTTGGGTTACAAGGCTGGTATGACTCACATTATCAGAGAGGTCGAGAAGCCAGGATCAAAGCTTCACAAGAAGGAGACTTGTGAGCCTGTTACAATTATTGAGACCCCTCCAGTGGTTGTTGTTGGGGTTGTTGGTTACGTGAAAACTCCCCGTGGTCTTAGAACATTGAACACTGTGTGGGCTCAGCATTTGAGTGAGGAGGGAAGCGTAGGTTCTATAAGAACTGGTGCAAGTCCAAGAAGAAGGCTTTCACAAAGTACTCAAGCAGTATGAATCTGAAGAAGGGAAGAAAAACATTGAGGCACAGCTCGAGAAAATAAAGAAGTATGCAACTGTTGTCCGTGTTTTGGTTCACACTCAGATCAGAAAAATGAAGGGATTGAAGCAGAAGAAAGCCCATATCATGGAGGTTCAGGTCAATGGTGGGACTATTGCACAGAAGGTGGACTTTGCATACTGATTTCTTTGAGAAACATGTTCCTATTGATCTTGTGTTCCCAGAAGGATGAGATGATTGACATCATTGGTGTGACAAAAGGTAAGGGTTATGAAGGTGTTGTTAATCGTTGGGGTGTTACCCGCCTTCCCGCAAGACTCACGAGGGTTTGAGGAAGGTTGCTTGTATTGGTGCCCGGCATCCTGCGAGAGTTTCTTTCACTGTTGCTAGGGATGGTGAGAATGGATACCACCACCGAACCGAGTTAAACAAGAAGATTTAGAGACTTGGCAAAAGTGGGCAAGAGTCTCACGAGGTCAAGTATCGAGTTTGATAGGACTGAGAAAGACATTACCCCAATGGGTGGCTTCCCACACTATGGTATTGTGAAGGATGATTATATCATGATCAAGGGTTGCTGTTTTGGTCCTAAGAAAAGGGTTATCACATTGCGCCAATCCCTGCTTAAGCAGACTTCTCGTCTTGCACTGGAGGAGATCAAACTCAAGTTGATCGACACCTCTTCAAAGTTTGGACATGGCCGCTTCCAGACAACACAAGAGAAGCACAAGTTCTTTGGACGCCTCAAAGCATAATTATGCTAATTGGATGGAACTTCTAGCAGAGTACTATTCAACTTATATTTGGCTACCATCTCTTTAAAACTTTGTAGTGTCTTATTTTGACATTGTAACTCATGGATCTTTGGTTAGTTGAGTTTTTATATGTTGGTCGAACTTCTACTTTCAAGGGAGATTGAGTTGTACTCAAAAGTACTTCAAGTTTAAAAAAAAAGGTTTAGGGTTTGAATTAGGGTTTTGACTTTAAAATAGGTTTTTGGGTCAAAAATAGCGTTAAAATTAGGGTTTTGGGTTAAAATTTAGGGTTTCGGGTCAAAATTAGGGTTCTGGGTCAAAATTAGGGTTTAGGGTTTTAATTACGGTTAGAATTATGCTTTTGGGTAAAATTAGGGTTTCGGGTCAAAATTAGGGTTCTGGGTCAAATTTAGGGTTTAGGGTCCAAATAAGGGTTTAGGGCTTGAATTAGGTTTTGAGTTTAAAAATAGGGCTTTGGGTCAAAAATAGGGTTAGAATTAGGGTTTTGGGTTAAAATTAGGGTTATGGGTCAAATTTAAGGTTTAGGATCAAAATTAGGGTTTAGGGTTTTGAGTTTAAAATAGGGTTTTTGATCAAAATAGGGTTAGAATTATGGTTTTGGGTCAAAATTAGGGCTTTGGGTTACAATTAGGGTTTAGGGTTAAAATTAGGGTTTAGGGTTTGAATTAGGGTTTTGAGTTTAAAATAGGGTTTTGGGTCAAAATAGGGTTAGAGTTAGGGTTTTGGGTCAAAACTTGGGTTTTGGGTCAAAACTTGGGTTTTGGGTCCAAATTTGGGTTTTGGGTCAAAATTAGGGTTTAGGGTTTGAATTAAGGTTTTGAGTTAAAAATAGGGTTTTGGGTCAAAAATAAGGTTAGAATTAGGGTTTTGGGTTAAAATTAGGGTTTCGAGTCAAAATTAGGTTTTTGGGGCAAATTTTGGGTTTATGGTCAAAGTTAGGGTTTGAAATAGGGTTTTGAGTTTAAAATATGGTTTTGGGTCAAAAATAGGGTTAGTATGAGGGTTTTGGGTCAAAATTAGGGCTCTGGGTTAAAATTAAGGTTTTGGGTCAAAATTAGGGTTTTTGGTTCAAATTAGGGTTTAGGGTTTGAATCAGAGTTTTGAGTTAAAGATATGTTTTTGGGGCAAAAATAGGGTTACAATTAGGGTTTTGGGTTACAATTAGGGTTTTGTGTCCAAATTAGGGCTTAGTATTAGAATTTGAGATAGAATTAGGGTTTTGGGTAAAATTAGGTAATCAGGTCAAAATTAGGGTTCTGGATCAAAATTAGGATTTAGGGTTTGAATTAGGGTTAGAATTAGGCTGTTGGGTAAAATTAGGGTTTCGGGTCAAAATTAGGGTTCTGGGTCAAATTTAGGGTTTAGGGTTTGAATTAGATTTTGAGTTTAAAATAGGGTTTTGGGTTAAAAATAGGGTTAGAATTTTGGTTTTGGGTTAAAATTAGGGTTTTGGGAAAAATTAGGGTTCTGGGTCAATTTTAAGGTTTAGGATCAAAGTTAGGGTTTAGGGTTTGAATTAGGGTTTTGAGTTTGAATTAGGGTTTTGGGTCAAAATAAGGTTAGAATTAGAGTTTTGGGTCAAAACTTGGGTTTTGGGTCCAAATTTGGGTTTTGGGTCAAATTTAGGGTTTAGGGGTTGAATTAAGGTTTTGAGTTAAAATAGGGTTTTGGGTCAAAAATAAGGTTAGAATTAGGGTTTTGGGATAAAATTAGGGTTTCGAGTTATAATTAGGTTTTTGGGTCATATTTTGGGTTTAAGGTCAAAGTTATGGTTTAGGGTTTGAAATAGGGATTTGAGTTTAAAATAGGGTTTTGGTTCAAAAATAGGGTTAGTATTAGGGTTTTGGGTCAAAATTAGGGCTCTGGGTTAAAATTATGGTTTTGGGTCAAAATTAGGGTTTTTGGTAGAAATTAGGGTTTTGGGTTTGAATTAGGGTTTTGAGTTAAAGATATGTTTTTGGGGCCAAAATAGGGTTAGAATTAGGGTTTTGGGATAAAATTAGGGGTCTGTGTCAAAATTAGAGCTTAGGGTTAGAATTTGGGTTAGAATTAGGATTTTGGGTAAAATTAGGGTTTCGGGTCAAAATTAGGGTTCGGGGTCAAGTTTAGGGTTTAAGGTCAAAATTAGGGTTTAGGGTTTGTAATATGGTTTTGAGGTTAGAATTAGGGTTTGGGGTCAAAATTAGAGTTTTGGGTCAAAATTAGAGTTTAGGGTTTGAATTAAGGTTTTAAGTTAAAAATAGGGTTTTGGGTCAAAAATAGGGTTAGAATTAGGGTTTTGGTTTAAAATTAGGGTTTCGGGTCAAAATTAGGGTTCTGGGTCAGATTTAGGGTTTAGGGTTTGAAATAGGGTTTTGGGTCAAAAATAGGGTAAGAATTAGGGTTTTGCATTAAAATTAGGATTACGGGTCAGAATTAGGTTTTTGGGTCAAATTTTGGGTTAGGGTCAAAATTAGGTTTTTGGGTCAAATGTTGGGTTTTGAGTTAAAAATAGGGTTAGAATTAGTGTTTAGGGTTAAGGTTTAGGATGAAAATTAGGGTTTAGGGTTTGAATTAGGGTTTTGTGTTTAAAATAGTGTTTTGGGTCAAAATTAGGGCTTTGGGTTACAATTAGGGTTGTGTTAAAATTAGTGTTTAGGATCAAAATTAGGGTTTAGGGTTTGAATTAGGGTTTTTGGGTTTAAAATAGGGGTTTGGGTCAAAAATAGCGTTAAAATCAAGGTTTTGGGTTAAAATTTAGGGTTTTGGGTCAAAATTAGGTTTCTGGGTCAAAATTTGGGTTTAGGGTTAGGGTTAGAATTAGGCTTTTGTGTAAAATTAGGGTTTCGGGTCAAAAATAGGGTTCTGGGTCAAATTTAGGGTTTAGGGTCCAAATTAGGGTTTAGGGTTTGAATTAGGTTTTGAGTTTAAAATAGGGTTAGAATTAGGGTTTTGGGTTAAAATTAGGGTTTTGGGAAAAAAATAGGGTTAGGGTCAAATTTAAGGTTTAGGATCAAAATTAGGGTTTAGGGTTTTGAGTTAAAAATAGGGTTTTGGGTCAAAATAGGGTTAGAACTTGGGTTTTGGGTCCAAATTTGGGTTTTGGGTCAAAATTAGGGTTTAGGGTTTGAATTAAGGTTTTGAGTTAAAAATAGGGTTAGAAGTAGGGTTTTGGTTTAAAATTAGGGTTTAGGGTCAAAATTAGGGTTCGAGGTCAGATTTCGGGTTTACGGTTTGAAATAGGGTTTTGAGTTTGAAATAGGGTAAGAATTAGGGTTTTGCATTAAAATTAGGGTTACTGGTCAAAATAAGGTTTTTCGGTCAAATTTTGGGTTTAGGGTCAAAATTAGGGTTTACGGTTTGAATTAGGGTTTTGAGTTAAAAATAGGGTTAGAAATAGGGTTTTGGGTCAAAATTAGGGTTTTGGGTCAAAATTAGGGTTTTGGGTTTGAATTAGGGTTTTGAGTCAAATTAGGGTTTCGGGTCAAAATTAGGGTTTAGGGTTTGAAATAGGGTTAGAATTAGGGTTTTATGTCAAAATTAAGGCTTTAGGTTAAAATTAGGGTTTTGGGTCAAACATAGGGTTTAGGGTTTGAATTAAGGTTTTGAGTTAAAAATAGGGTTTTGGGTCAAAAATAAGGTTAGAATTACGGTTTTGGGTTAAAATTAGGGGTTCGAGTCAAAATAAGGTTTTTGGCTCCAATTTTGGGTTTATGGTCAAAGTTAGGGTTTAGGGTTTGAAATAGGGTTTTGAGTTTATAATAGGGTTTTGAGATTAAATTAGGGTTTTGGGTCAAAATTAGGGCTTTGGGTTAAAATTATGGTTTTGGTTTAAAATTACGGTTTCGAATCAAAATTAGGGTTCTCAGTCAAAATTAGGGTTTGAATTAGGGTTTTGAGTTTAAAGTAATGTTTTGGGTTTATGGTCAAAGTTAGGGTTTAGGGTTTGAAATAGGGTTGAGTTTAAAATAGGGTTTTGGGTCAAAATAGAGTTAGAATTAGTGTTTTGGGTCAAAATTAGGGCTTTGGGTTAAAATTATGGTTTTGGGTCAAAATTTTGGTTTAGGGTTTGAATTAGGGTTTTGAGTTAAAAATAGGGTTAGAATTAGTGTTTTGGGTCGAAACTTGGGGTTTGGGTCTAAATTTGGGTTTTGGGTCAAAATTAGGGTTTAGGGTTTGAATTAAGGTTTTGAGTTAAAAATAGGGTTTTGGGTAAAAAATAAGGTTAGAATTAGGGTTTTTGGTCAAAATTAGGGTTTTGGGTCAAAATTAGGGTTTTTGGTACAAATTAGGGTTTAGGGTTTGAATTAGGGTTTTGAGTTAAAAATAGGTTTTTAGGTAAAAAAAATAGGGTTAGAATTAGGGTTTTGGGTTAATATTAGGGTTCTGGGTCATAATTAGGGCTTAGCGTTAGAATTCGAGTGAAAATTAGGTTTTTAGGTGAAATTTTGGGTTTATGGTCAAAGTTAGGGGTTACGGTTTGAAATAGGGTTTTGAGTTTAAAATAGGGTTTTGGGTCACAAATAGGGTTAGAATTAGTGTTTTGGGTAAAAATTAGGGCTTTGGGTTAAAATTAGGGTTTTGGTTTAAAATTAGGGTTTCGGGTCAAAATTAGGGTTCTGGGACAAAATTAGTGTTTAGGGTTTGACTTAGGGTTAGAATATGGCTATTGGGTAAAATTAGGGTTTTGGGTCAAAATTAGGGTTCTGGGTCAAATTTAGGGTTATGGGTCCAAATTAGGGTTTAGGGTTTGAATTAGGTTTTGAGTTTAAAATAGGGTTTGGGGTCAAAAATAGTGTTCAAATTAGGGTTTTGGGTTAAAATTTAGGGTTTCGGGTCAAATTTAGGGTTAGGGTGCTAATGTAGGGTTGAGGGTTGGACTTAGGGTTAGCGTTAGGCTTTTGGGTACCATTAGGGTTTTGGGTCAATATTAGGGTTCTGGCTCAAATTTAGGGTTTTGGGTCCAAATTAGGGTTTAGGGTTTGAAATAGGTTTTGAGTTTAAAATAGGATTTTGGGTCAAAAATAGGGTTAGAATTAGGGTTTTGGGTTAAAATTAGGGTTATGGAAAAAATTAGGGTTCTGGGTCAAATTTAAGGTTTAGGATCAAAATTAGGGTTTAGGGTTTGAATTAGGGTTTTGTGTTTAAAATAGTGTTTTGTGTCAAAATTAGGGCTTTGGGTTACAATTAGGGTTTTGTGTTAAAATTAGTGTTTAGGATCAAAATTAGGGTTTAGTGTTTGATTTAGGGTTTTGAGTTTAAAATAGGGTTTTGGGTCAAAAATGGCGTTAAAATTAGGGTTTTGGGTTAAAACTTATGATTTAGTGACAAAATTAGGGTTCTGGGTCAAAATTAGGGTTAGAATTAGGCTTTTGGGTAAAATTAGGGTTTCGGGGTCAAAATTAGGGTTATGGGTCAAATTTAGGGTTTAGGGTCCAAATTAGGGTTTAGGGTTTGAATTAGGTTTTGAGTTTAAAATAGGGTTAGAATTAGGGTTTTGGGTTAAAATTAGGGTTTTGGGAAAAAATTGGGTTCTGGGTCAAATTTAAGGTTGAGGATCAAAATTAGGGTTTAGGGTTTTGAGTTTAAAATAGGGTTTTGGGTCAAAATAGGGTTAGAACTTGGGTTTTCGGTCAAAATTAGGGTTTAGGGTTTGAATTAAGGTTTTGAGTTAAAAATAGGGTTTTGGGTCAAAAATAGGGTTAGAATTAGGGTTTTGGTTTAAAATCAGGGTTTCGGGTCAAAATTAGTGTTCTGGGTCAGATTTAGGGTTTTGGGTTTGAAATAGGGTTTTGAGTTCAAAATAGGGTTTTGGGTCAAAATAGGGTAAGAATTAGGGTTTTGCATTAAAATTAGGGTTACGGGTCAAAATTAGGTTTTTGGGTCAAATTTTGGGTTTAGGGTCAAAATTAGGGTTTACGGTTTGAATTAGGGTTTTGAGTTAAAAATAGGGTTAGAATTAGGGTTTGGGGTCAAAACTTGGGTTTTGGGTCCAAATTTGGGTTTTGGGTCAAAATTAGGGTTTAGGGTTTGAATTAAGGTTTTGAGTTAAAAATAGGGTTTTGGGAAAAAAATATGGTTAGAATTGGGTTTTTGGTCAAAATTAGGGTTTTGGGTCAAAATTAGGGTTTCGGTACAAATTAGGGTTTAGGGTTTGAATTAGGGTTTTGAGTCACATTAGGGTTTCGGGTCAAAATTAGGGTATAGGGTTTGAAATAGGGTTAGAATTATGGTTTTAGGTCAAAATTAGGGCTTTGGGTTAAAATTAGGGCTTTGGGTTAAAATTTGTGTTTCAAGTCAAAATTAGGTTTTTGGCTCAAATTTTGGGTTTATGGTCCAAGTTAGGGTTTAGGGTTTGAAATAGGGTTGAGTTTAAAATAGGGTTTTGGGTCAAAAAAGGGTTAGAATTTGCGTTTTGGGTCAAAATTAGGGCTTTGGGTTAAAATTATGGCTTTGGTTTAAAATTAGGGTTTCGGGTCAAAATTAGGGTTCTGGGTCAAATTATGGTTTAGGGTTTGATTAGGGTTAGAATTAGGCTTTTGGGTTAAATTAGGGTTTTAGGTCAAAATTAGGGTTCTGGGTCAAATTTAGGGTTTAGGGTCCAAATTAGGGTTTAGGGTTTGAATTAGGGTTTTGAGTTTAAAATAGATTTTTGGGCCAAAAATATCGTTAAAATTAGGTTTTGGGTTAAAATTTAGGGTTTCGGGTCAAAATTAGGGTTCTGGGTCAAAATTAGGGTTTAGGGTTTGAATTAGGCTTTTAGGTAAAATTAGGGTTTCGGGTCAAAATTAGGGTTCTGGGTCAAATTTTAGGGTTCAGGGTCCAAATTAGTGTTTAGGTTTTGAATTAGGTTTTGAGTTTAAAATAGGGCTTTGGGTCAAAAATAGGGTGAGAATTAGGGTTTTGGGTTAAAATTAGGGTTATGGGAAAAATTAGGGTTCTGGGTCAAATTTAATGTTTAGGATCAAAATTAGGGTTTAGGGTTTGAATTAGGGTTTTGAGTTAAAAGTAGTGTTTTGGATCAAAATAGGGATAGAATTAGGGTTTTGGGTCAAAATTAGGGCTTTGGATTACAATTAGGGTTTTGGGTTAAAATTAGTGTTTTGGATCAAAATTAGGGTTTAGGGTTTGAATTAGGGTTTTGAGTTTAAAATAGGTTTTTAGGTCAAAAATAGCGTTAAAATTAGGGTTTGGGTTAAAATTTAGGGTTCTGGGTCAAAATTAGGGTTTAGGGTTTGAATTAGGGTTAGAATTAGGCTTTTGGGTAAAATTAGGGTTTCGGGTCAAAATTAGGGTTCTGGGTCAAATTTGGGGTTTTGGGTCCAAATTAGGGTTTAGGGTTTGAATTAGGTTTTGAGTTTAAAATAGGGTTTTGGGTCAAAAATAGCGTTAGAATTAGGGTTTTGGGTTAAAATTAGGGTTTTGGGAAAAAATAGGGTTCTGGGTCAAATTTAAGGTTTAGGATCAAAATTAGGGTTTTGAGTTTAAAATAGGGTTAGTATGAGGTTTTTGGGTCAAAATTAGGACTCTGGTTTAAAATTAGGGTTTCGGGTCAAAATTAGGGTTCTTGGTCAAATTTAGAGTTTAGGGTTTGAATTAGATTTTGAGTATAAAATAGGGTTTTGGGTCAAAAATAGGGTTATAATTTTGGTTTTGGGTTTAAATTAGGGTTCTGGGGCAAATTTAGGGTTCAGGGTTTGAATTAATGTTTTGAGTCAAAATAGGGTTTTGGGTCAAAAATAAGGTTAGAATTAGGGTTTTGGGATAAATTAGGGTTTCGTGTTAAAATTAGGTTTTCGGGTCAAATTTTGGGTTTATGGTCAAAGTTAGGGTTTAGGGTTTGAAATAGGGTTTTGAGTTTAAAATTGGGTTTTGGGTCAAAAATAGGGTTAGTATTAGGGTTTGGGTCAAAATTAGGGCTCTAGGTTAAAATTATGGTTTTGGGTCAAAATTATGGCTTAAGGTTAGAATTTGGGTTAGAATTAGGATTTTGGGTAAATTTAGGGTTTTGGTCAAAATTAAGGTTGGGGTCAAATTTAGGGTTTATGGTCAAAATTAGGGTTTAGGGTTTGTAATATGGTTTTGAGTTTAAAATAGGGTTTTGGGTCAAAAATAGTGTTAGAATTAGGGTTTTTGTTCAAAATTAGGGCTTTGTGTTAAAATTAGGGTTTTGGGTCAAACATAGGGTTTAGGGTTTGAATTAGGTTTTTGAGTTAAAAAAAGGTTTTTGGGTTAGAAGTAGACTTAGAATTTGGGTTTTGGTTTAAAATTAGGGTTTTCGGTCAAAAATAGGGTTTGAATTAGGGTTTTGAGTTAAAAATAGGATTTTGGGTCAAAAATAGTGTTAGAATTAGGGTTTTGGGTCAAAATTAAAATTTGGGTTAAAATTTGGGTTTTGGTTTTAAATTAGGGTTTCGTGTCAAAATTAGGTTTTTGGGACAAATTTTGGGTTTAGGCTTAAAATTAGGGTTTAGGGTTAGAATTAGGGATTTGAGTTAAAAATAGGGTTTTTGGTCAAAATAGGGTTAGAATTAGGGTTTGGGGTCAAAATTAGAGTGTAGGGTTTGAATTAAGGTTTTGAGTTAAAAATAGGGTTTTGGATCAAAAATAGGGTAAGATTTAGGGTTTTGGTTTAAAATTAGGGTTTTGGGTCAAAATTAGGGTTCTGGGTCAGATTTAGGGTTTAGGGTTTGAAATAGGGTTTTGAGTTTAAAATAGGGTTTTGGGTCAAAATAGGGTAAGAATTAGGGTTTTGCATTAAAATTAGGGTTACGGGTCAAAATTAGGTTTTGCGGTCAAATTTGGGGTTTAGGGTCAAATTTGGGGTTTAGGGTCAAAATTAGGGTTTAGGGTTTGAATTAGGGTTTTGAGTTAAAAAAAGGGTTAGAATTAGTGTTTTGGGTCGAAACTTGGGTTTTGGGTCTAAATTTGGGTTTTGGGTCAAAATTAGGGTCTAGGGTTTGAATTAAGGTTTTGAGCTAAAAATAGGGTTTTGGGTCAAAAATATGGTTAGAATTAGGGTTTTTGGTCAAAATTAGGGTTTTGGGTCAAAATTAAGGTTTTTGGTACAAAAATAGGGTTAGAATTAGGGTTTTGGGTTAACATTAGGGTTCTGGGTCAAAATTAGTGCTTAGGGTTTGAATTCGTGTCTAAATTAGGTTTTGGGTCAAATTTTGGGTTTATGGTCAAAGTTAGGGGTTAGGGTTTGAAATAGGGTTTTGAGCTTAAAATAGGGTTTTGGGTCAAAAATAGGGTTATAATTAGTGTTTTGGGTCAAAATTAGGGCTTTGGGTTAAAATTAGGGTTTTGGTTTAAAATTCGGGTTTCGGGTCAAAATTAGGGTTGGGTCAAAATTAGGGTTTAGGGTTTGAATTAGGGTTAGAAAATGGCTTTTGGTTAAAATTAGGGTTTTGGGTCAAAATTAGGGTTTGGGTCAAATTTAGGGTTATGGGTCCAAATTAGGGTTTAGGGTTTGAATTAGCTTTGAGTTTAAAATAGGGTTTTGGGTCAAAAATAGTGTTAAAATTAGGGTTTTGGGTTAAAATATAGGTTTTCTGGTCAAAATTAGGGTTTTGGGTCAAAATTAGGGTTTAGGGTTTAGGGTTAGAATTAGGCTTTTGGGTAAAATTTGGGTTTCATGTCAAAATTAGGGTTAGGTCAAATTTAGGGTTTAGGGTCCAAATTAGGGTTTAGGGTTTGAACTTGGTTTTGAGTTTAAAATAGGGTTTTGGGTCAAAAATAGTGTTAGAATTAGGGTTGTGTTAAAATTAGGGTTATGGAAAAAATTAGGGTTCTGGGTCAAATTTAAGGTGTAGGATCAAAATTAGGGTTTAGGGTTTGAATTAGGGATTTGTGTTTAAAATAGGGTTTTGGGTCAAAATTAGGGCTTTGGGTTACAATTAGGGTTTTGGGTTAAAATTAGTGTTTTGGATCAAAATTAGGGTTTAGGGTTTGAATTAGGGTTTTGAGTTTAAAATAGGGTTTTGGGTCAAAAATATCGTTAATATTAGGGTTTTGGGTTAAAGTTTTAGGGTTCTGGGTCAAAATTAGGGTTTAGGGTTAGAATTAGGGTTAGAATTAGGCTTTTGGGTAAAAATAGGGTTTTGGGTCAAAATAGGGTTAGAACTTGGGTTTTGGGTCAAAATTTGGGTTTTGGGTCAAAATTAGGGTATAGGGTTTGAAAAAAGGTTTTGAGTTAAAAATAGGGTTTTGGGTCAAAAATAAGGTTAGAATTAGGGTTTTGGGTTAAAATTAGTGTTTCGTGTCAAAATTAGGTTTTTGGTTCATATTTTGGGTTTATGGTCAAAGTTAGGGTTTAGGGTTTGAAATAGGGTTTTGAGTTTAAAATAGTGTTTTTGGTATAAAATAGGGTTAGTATTAGTGTTCTGGGTTAAAATTAGGGTTCTAGGTCAAAATTAGGGTTTAGGGTTTGAATTAGGGTTAGAATTAGGCTTTTGGGTAAAATTAGGGTTTCGGGTCAAAATTTGGGTTATGGGTCAAATTTAAGGTTTAGGATCAAAATTAGGGTTTAGGGTTTGAATTAGGGTTTTGAGTTTAAAATAGGGTTTTGGGTCAAAATAGGGTTAGAATTTGGGTTTAGGGTCAAAAGTTGGGTTTAGGGTCAAAATTTGGGTTTTGGGTCAAACTTAGGGTTTAGGGTTTGAGTTAAGGTTTCCAGTTAAAATTGGGTTTTGGGTCAAAAATAAGGTTAGAATTAGGGTTTTTGGGTTAAAGTTTGTGGTTAGAGTTAAAATTAGTTTTTTGGGTCAAATTTTGGGTTTATGGTCAAAGTTAGGGTTTAGGGTTTGTAATAGGGTTTTGAGTTTAAAATAGGGGTTTGGGTCAAAAATAGGGTTGGTATTAGGGTTTTGGGTCAAAATTAGTGCTCTGGGTTAAAATTTATGTATTGGGTAAAAATTAGGGTTTTTGATACAAATTAGGGTTTAGGGTTTGAATAAGGGTTTTGAGTTAAAGATATGTTTTTGGGGGGGGAAATAGGGTTAGAATTAGGGTTTTGGGTTAAAATTAGGGTTATGTGTCAAAATTAGGGCTTAGGGTTAGAATTTGGGTTAGAATTAGGATTTTTTACAAAATTAGGGTTTCGGGTCAAAATTAGGGTTCGGGGTCAAATTTAGGGTTTAGGGTCCAAATTAGGGTTTAGGGTATGTAATATGGTTTTGACTTTAAAATAGGGTTTTGGGTCAAAAATATTGTTAGAATTAGTGTTTTTGGTCAAAATTAGGGCTTTGTGTTAAAATTAGGGTTTTGGGTCAAACATAGGGTTTAGGGTTTGAATTAGGTTTTTGAGTTAAAAAAAGGTTTTTGGGTCAGAAATAGGGTTAGAATTAGGGTTTTGGGTTAAAATTAGGGTCAAAATTAGGGTTTAGGGTTTGAAATAAGGTTTTGAGTTAAAATTAGGGTTTTGTTTTAAAATTAGGGCTTCGGGTCAAAATTAGGGTCTGGGTCAGATTTAGGGTTTGGGGTTTGAAATAGGGTTTTGAGTTTAAAATAGGGTTTTGGGTCAAAAATAGGGTATGAATTATGGTTTTGCATTAAAATTAGTGTTACAGGTCAAAATTAGGTTTTTGGGTCAAATTTTGGGTTTAGGGTCAAAATTGGGGTTTACGGTTTGAATTAGGGTCTTGAGTTAAAAATAGGGTTAGAATTAGGGATTTGGGTCAAAACTTGGGTTTTGGGTCAAAACATGGGTTTTGGGTCCAAATTTGGGTTTAGGGTTTGAATTCGGGTTTTGAGTTAAAAATAGTTTTTTGGGTAAAAAATATGGTTAGAATTAGGGTTTTGGTCAAAATTAGGGTTTGGGTTAAAAATTTAGTTTTTTTGTAAAATTTAGTGTTTAGGGTTTGAATTAGGGTTTTGAGTCAATTTAGGGTTTCGGGTCAAAATTGGGGTTTAGGGTTTGAAATAGGGTTAGAATTAGGGTTTTAGGTCAAAATTAGGGCTTTGGTTTAAAATTAGGGTTTTGGGTCAAACATAGGGTTTAGGGTTTGAATTAAGGTTTTGAGTTAAAAAAGAGGGTTTTGGGTCAAAATTAAGGTTAGAATTACGGTTCTGGATTAAAATTTGGGTTTCCAGTCAAAATTTGGTTTTTGGCTCAAATTTTGGGTTTATGGTCAAAGTTAGGGTTTAGGGTTTGAAATAGGGTTTTGAGTTTAAAATAAGGTTTTGGGTCAAAATTAGGGCTTTGGGTTAAAATTAGGGTTTTGGTTGAAAATTAGGGTTTTGGATCAAAATTAGGGTTCTTGGTCAAAATTAGGGTTTATAGTTTGAATTAGCGTTAGAATTAGGCTTTTCGGTAAAATTAGGGTTTCGGGTCAAAATTACGGTTCTGGGTCAAATTTAGGGTTTAGGGTCCAAATTAGGGTTTAGGGTTTGAATTAGGTTTTGAGTTTAAAATAGGGTTTTGGGTCAAAAATAGGGTTAGAATTAGGGTTTTGGGTTAAAATTAGGGTTATGGGAAAAATTAGGGTTCTGGGTCAAATTTAAGGTTTAGGATCAAAATTAGGGTTTAGGGTTTTAATTAGGGTTTTGAGTTTAAAATAGGGTTTTGGGTCAAAAATAGCGTTAAAATTAGGGTTTTGGGTTAAAATTAAGGGTTTCGGGTCAAAATTAGGGTTCTGGGTCAAACATAGGGTTTAGGGTTTGAATTAGGGTTAGAATGAGGCTTTTGGGTAAAATTTGGGTTTCGGGTCAAAATAAGGGTTCTGGGTCAAATTTAGGGATTAGGGTCCAAATTAAGGTTTAGGGTTTGAATTAGGGTTTTGAGTTAAAGATATGTTTTTGGGGCAAAAATAGGGTTAGAATTGGGGTTTTGGGTTAAAATTAGGGTTGTGTCCAAATTAGGGTTTAGGGTTAGAATTGGGGTTTCATGTCAAAATTAGGGTTCTGGGTCAAAATTAGGGTTTAGGGTTTGAATTATGTTTTGAGTTTAAAATAGGGTTAGAATTAGGGTTTTGGGAAAAAATAGGGTTCTGGGTCAAA
Organism: Sophora flavescens; assembly: GCA_030762895.1. Classification (NCBI taxonomy): domain Eukaryota; kingdom Viridiplantae; phylum Streptophyta; class Magnoliopsida; order Fabales; family Fabaceae; genus Sophora; species Sophora flavescens. The sequence continues at coordinate 13,254,273 of JAUPTC010000010.1, read as the reverse complement.
TTTAAGGTTTAGGATCAAAATTAGGTTAGAATTTTGGTTTTGGGTTAAAATTAGGGTTTTTGGAAAAATTAGGGTTCTGGGTCAGGTTTAAGGTTTAGGATCAAAGTTAGGGTTTAGGGTTTGAATTAGGGTTTTGAGTTTAAAATAGGGTTTTGGGTCAAAATAGGGTTAGAATTAGGGTTTTGGGTCAAAACTTGGGTTTTGGGTCCAAATTTGGGTTTTGGGTCAAAATTAGGGTTTAGGGTTTGAATTAAGGTTTTGAGTTAAAAATAGGGCTTTGGGTCAAAAATAAGGTTAGAATTAGGGTTTTTGGATAAAATTAGGGTTTCGAGTTAAAATTAGGTTTGGGGTCAAATTTTTCGTTTATGGTCAAAGTTAGGGTTTTGGGTTTGAAATAGGGTTTTGAGTTTAAAATAGGGGTTTAGGTCAAAAATAAGGTTAGTATTAGGGTTTTGGGTCAAAATTAGGGCTCTAGGTTAAAATTATGGTTTTGGGTCAAAATTAGGGTTTTGGTACAAATTAGGGTTTAGGGTTTCAATTAGGGTTTTGAGTTAAAGATATGTTTTGGGGCCAAAATAGGGTTAGAATTAGGGTTTTTGGTTAAAATTAGGGTTACGTGTCAAAATTAGGGTTTTGGTTTTAAAATTTAGGGTTTTGGGTTAAAATTTAGGGTTTGGGTCAAAATTAGGGTTCGGGTCACTATTAGGTTTAGAATTAGGGTTTTGGGTAAAATTAGAGTTTGGTCAAAATTAGGGTTTTGGGTCAAATTTAGGGTTTAGGGTCCAAATTAGGGTTTAGGGTTTGAACTAGGTTTTGAGTTTAAAATAGGGTTTTGGGTCAAAAATAGGGTTAGAATAGGTTTTTGGGTTAAAATTAGGGCTTAGGGTTAGAATTTGGGTTAGAATTAGGATTTAGGGTAAAATTAGGGTTTCAGGTCAAAATTTGGGTTCGTGGTCAAATTTAGGGTTTAGGGTCAAAATTAGGGTTTATGGTTTGTAATATGGTTGAGTTTAAAATAGGGTTTTGGGTCAAAAATAGTGTTAGAATTAGGATTTTTGTTCAAAATTAGTGCTGTGTTAAAATTAGGTTTTTGGGTCAAACATAGGGTTTAGGGTTTGAATTAGGTTTGTGTTAAAAAAAGGTTTTTGGGTCAGAAATAGGGTTAGAATTAGGGTTTTGGTTTAAAATTAGGGTTTCTGGTCAAATTTTTGGTTTAGGGTTTGAATTAGGTTTTTGAGTTAAAAATAGGATTTTGGGTCAAAAATAGGGTTAGAATTAGGGTTTTTGGTCAAAATTAAAATTTGGGTTAAAATTTGGGTTGTAGTTTAAAATTAGAGTTTCGGGCCAAAATTAGGTTTTTGGGACAAATTTTGGGTTTAGGGTCAAAATTAGGGTTTAGGGTTTGAATTAGGGATTTGAGTTAAAAATAGGGTTTTTGGTCAAAATAGGGTTAGAATTAGGGTTTGGGGTCAAAATTAGAGTTTTGGATCAAAATTAGAGTTTTGGGTTTGAAATAAGGTTTTGAGTTAAAAATAGGGTTTTGGGTCAAAAATAGGGTTAGATTTAGGGTTTTGGTTTAAAATTAGGGTTTGGTCAAAATTAGGGTTGGGTCCGATTTAGGGTTGAGGGTTTGAAATAGGGTTTTGTGTTTAAAATAGGGTTTTGGGTCAAAAATAGGGTAAGAATTAGGGTTTTGCATTAAAATTAGGGTTACGGGTCAAATTTAGGGTTTAGGGTCCAAATTAGGGTTTTGAGTTAAAAAAAGGGTTAGAATTAGTGTTTTGGGTCGAAACTTGGGTATTGGGTCTAAATTTGGGGTGTGGGTCAAAATTAGGGTTTTGGGTTTGAATTAAGGTTTTGAGTTAAAAATAGGGTTTTGGGTCAAAAATATGGTTAGAATTAGGGTTTTTGGTCAAAATTAGGGTTTTGGGTCAAAATTAGGGTTTTTGGTACAAATTAGGGTTTAGGGTTTGAATTAGGGTTTTGTGTTAAAAATAGGGTTTTGGGTCAAAAATAGGATAGAATTAGGGTTTTGGGTTAATATTAGGGTTTGGGTCAAAATTAGTGCCTAGGGTTAGAATTGAGTCAAAATTAGGTTTTTGGGTCAAATTTAGGTTTATGGTCAAAGTTAGGGGTTAGGGTTTGAATAAGGGTTTTGTGAAAAATTAGGGTTCTGGGTCAAATTCAAGGTTTAGGATCAAAGTTAGGGTTTAGGGTTTGAAGTAGGGTTTTGAGTTTAAAATAGGGTTTTGGGTCAAAATAGGGTTAGAATTTGGGTTTTGGGTCAAAACTTGGGTTTTGGGTCCAAATTTGGGTTTTGGGTCAAATTTAGGGTTTAGGGTTTGAATTAAGGTTTTGAGTTAAAATAGGGTTTTGGGTCAAAAATAAGGTTAGAATTAGGGTTTTGGGATAAAATTAGGGTTTCGAGTTAAAATTAGGTTTTTGGGTAAAATTTTGGGTTTATGGTCAAAGTTAGGGTTTAGGGTTTGAAATAGGGTTTTGAGTTTATAATAGGGTTTTGGGTCAAAAATAGGGTTAGTATTAGGGTTTTGGGTCAAAATTAGGGCTCCGGGTTAAAATTATGGTTTTGGGTCAAAATTAGGGTTTTGTTTCAAATTAGGGTTTTGGGTTTGAATTAGGGTTTTGAGTTAAAGATATGTTTTGGGGCCAAAATAGGGTTAGAATTAGGGTTTTGAGTTAAAATTAGAGTTGTGTCAAAATTAGGGCTTAGGGTTAGAATTTTTAGGGTTAGAATTAGGATTTTGAGAAAAATTAGGGTTTGGTCAAAATTAGTGTTCGGGGTCAAATTTAGGGTTTAAGGTCAAAATTAGGGTTTAGGGTTTGTAATATGGTTTTGAGTTAAAAATAGGGTTTTGGGTCAAAAATAGTGTTAGAGTTAGGGTTTTTGGTCAAAATTAGGGCTTTGTGTTAAAATTAGGGTTTTGGGTCAAACATAGGGTTTAGGGTTTGAATTAGGTTTTTGAGTTAAAAAAGGTTTTGGGTCAGACATAGGGCTAGAATTAGCGTTTTGGTTTAAAATTAGGGTTTCTGGTCAAATTTTTGGTTTAGGGTCAAAATTAGGGTTTAGGGTTTGAATTAGGGTTTTGAGTTAAAAATAGGATTTTGGGTCAAAAATAGGGTTAGAATTAGGGTTTTGGGTCAAAATTAAAATTTGGGTTAAAATTTGGGGTGTGGTTGAATATTAGTGTTTCGGGTCAAAATTAGGTTTTTGGGACAAATTTTGGGTTTAGGGTCAAAATTAGGGTTTAGGGTTTGAATTAGGGATTTGAGTTAAAAATAGGGTTTTTGGTCAAAATAAGGTTAGAATTAGGGTTTGGGGCCAAAATTAGAGTTTTGGGTCAAAATTAGAGTTTAGGGTTTGGATTAAGGTTTTGAGTTAAAAATAGGGTTTTGGGTCAAAAATAGGGTTAGAATTAGGGGTTTGGTTTAAAATTAGGGTTTCGGTCAAAATTAGGGTTCTGGGTCGATTTTGGGTTTAGGGTTTGAACTAGGGTTTTGAGTTTAAAATAGGGTTTTGGGTCAAAAATAGGGTAAGAATTAGGGTTTTGCATTAAAATTAGGGTTACGGGTCAAAATTAGGTTTTTGGGTCAAATTTTGGGTTTATGGTCAAAATTAGGGTTTAGGGTTTGAATTATGGTTTTGTGTTAAAAATAGGGTTAGAATTAGTGTTTTGGGTCTAAATTTGGGTTTTGGGTCAAAATTAGGGTTTAGGGTTTGAATTAAGGTTTTGAGTTAAAAATAGGGTTTTGGGGCAAAAATATGGTTAGAATTAGGGTTTTTGGGTTAATATTAGGGTCTTGGGTCAAAATTAGGGTTTTTGGTACAAATTAGGGTTTAGGGTTTGAATTAGAGTTTTGAATTAAAAATAGGTTTTTGGGTCAAAAATAGGGTTTGAATTAGGGTTTTGGGTTAATATTAGGGTTCTGGGTCAAAATTAGGGCTTAGGGTTAGAATTCGAGTCAAAATTAGGTTTTTGGGTCAAATTTTGGGTTTATGGTCAAAGTTAGGGGTTAGGGATTGAAATAGGGTTTTGAGTTTAAAATAGGGTTTTGGGTCAAAAATAGGGTTAGAATTAGTGTTTTGGGTCAAAATTTAGGCTTTTGGGTAAAATTAGGGGTTTTGTTTTAACACTAGGGTTTCGGGTCAAAATTAGGGTTCTGGGTCAAAATTAGGGTTTTGGGTTTGAATTAGGGTTAGAATATGGCTTTTGGGTAAAATTAGGGTTTTGGGTCCAAATTAAGGTTCTGGGTCAAATTTAGGGTTATGGGTCAAAATTAGGGTTTAGGGTTTGAATTAGATTTTGTGTTTAAAATAGGGTTTTGGGTCAAAAATAGTGTTAAAATTAGGGTTTGGGGTAGAATTTAGGGTTT
>JAUPTC010000010.1:13135023-13249381 GCA_030762895.1 Sophora flavescens | reverse complement strand
TAGGGCTTGAATTAGGTTTTGAGTTTAAAAATAGGGCTTTGGGTCAAAAATAGGGTTAGAATTAGGGTTTTGGGTTAAAATTAGGGTTATGGGTCAAATTTAAGGTTTAGGATCAAAATTAGGGTTTAGGGTTTTGAGTTTAAAATAGGGTTTTCGATCAAAATAGGGTTAGAATTAGGGTTTTTTGTCAAAATTAGGGATTTGGGTTACAATTAGGGTTTTGGGTTAAAATTAGGGTTTAGGGTTTGAATTTGGGTTTTGAGTTTAAAATATGGTTTGGGTCAAAATAGGGTTAGAGTTAGGGTTTTGGGTCAAAACTTGGGTTTTGGGTCCAAATTTGGGTTTTTGGTCAAAATTAGGGTTTAGGGTTTGAATTAAGGTTTTGCGTTAAAAATAGGGTTTTGGGTCAAAAATAAGGTTATAATTAGGGTTTTGGGTTAAAATCAGGGTTTCGAGTCAAAATTAGGCTTTGGGGTCAAATTTTGGGTTTAAGGTCAAAGTTAGGGTTTGAAATAGGGTTTTGAGTTTAAAATATGGTTTTGGTTCAAAAATAGGGTTAGTATGAGGGTTTTGGGTCAAAATTAGGGCTCTGGGTTAAATTTAAGGTTTTGGGTCAAAATTAGGGTTTTGGTTCAAATTAGGGTTTAGGGTTTGAATCTAGTTTTGAGTTAAAGATATGTTTTTGGGGCAAAAATAGGGTTACAATTAGGGTTTTGGGTTACAATTAGGGTTTTGTGTCCAAATTAGGGCTTAGTATTAGAATTTGAGATAGAATTAGGGTTTTGGGTAAAATTAGGTAATCAGGTCAAAATTAGGGTTCTGGATCAAAATTAGGATTTAGGGTTTGAATTAGGGTTAGAATTAGGCTGTTGGGTAAAATTAGGGTTTCGGGTCAAAATTAGGGTTCTGGGTCAAATTTAGGGTTTAGGGTTTGAATTAGATTTTGAGTTTAAAATAGGGTTTTGGGTTAAAAATAGGGTTAGAATTTTGGTTTTGGGTTAAAATTAGGGTTTTGGGAAAAATTAGGGTTCTGGGTCAATTTTAAGGTTTAGGATCAAAGTTAGGGTTTAGGGTTTGAATTAGGGTTTTGAGTTAAAAATAGGTTTTTAGGTAAAAAATAGGGTTAGAATTAGGGTTTTGGGTTAATATTAGGGTTCTGGGTCATAATTAGGGCTTAGCGTTAGAATTCGAGTGAAAATTAGGTTTTTGGGTCAAATTTTGGGTTTATGGTCAAAGTTAGGGGTTACGGTTTGAAATAGGGTTTTGAGTTTAAAATAGGGTTTTGGGTCACAAATAGGGTTAGAATTAGTGTTTTGGGTAAAAATTAGGGCTTTGGGTTAAAATTAGGGTTTTGGTTTAAAATTAGGGTTTCGGGTCAAAATTAGGGTTCTGGGACAAAATTAGTGTTTAGGGTTTGACTTAGGGTTAGAATATGGCTATTGGGTAAAATTAGGGTTTTGGGTCAAAATTAGGGTTCTGGGTCAAATTTAGGGTTATGGGTCCAAATTAGGGTTTAGGGCTTGAATTAGGTTTTGAGTTTAAAATAGGGTCTGGGGTCAAAAATAGTGTTCAAATTAGGGTTTTGGGTTAAAATTAAGGGTTTCGGGTCAAATTTAGGGTTCTGGGTCAAAATTAGGGTTTAGGGTTTGAATTAGGGTTAGCATTAGGCTTTTGGGTAACATTAGGGTTTCGGGTCAAAATTAGGGTTCTGGCTCAAATTTAGGGTTTGGGGTCCAAATTAGGGTTTAGGGTTTGAAATAGGTTTTGAGTTTAAAATAGGATTTTGGGTCAAAAATAGGGTTAGAATTAGGGTTTTGGGTTAAAATTAGGGTTATGGAAAAAATTAGGGTTCTGGGTCAAATTTAAGGTTTAGGATCAAAATTAGGGTTTAGGGTTTGAATTAGGGTTTTGTGTTTAAAATAGCGTTTTGTGTCAAAATTAGGGCTTTGGGTTACAATTAGGGTTTTGTGTTAAAATTAGTGTTTAGGATCAAAATTAGGGTTTAGTGTTTGATTTAGGGTTTTGAGTTTAAAATAGGGTTTTGGGTCAAAATGGCGTTAAATTTATTTTTTTGGGTTAAAATTTAGGGTTTCGGGTCAAAATTAGGGTTTAGGGTTTAAATTTGGGTTAGAATTAGGCTTTTGGGTAAAATTAGGGTTTGGGGTCAAAATTAGGGTTCTGGGTCAAATTTAGGGTTTAGGGTCAAAATTAGGGTTTATGGATTGAATAAGGTTTTGTGTTTAAAATAGGGTTAGAATTAGGTTTTTGTGTTAAAATTAGGGTTTTGGTAAAAAATTGGGTTCTGGGTCAAATTTAAGGTTGAGGATCAAAATTAGGGTTTAGGGTTTTGAGTTTAAAATAGGGTTTTGGGTCAAAATAGGGTTAGAACTTGGGTTTTCGGTCAAAATTAGGGTTTAGGGTTTGAATTAAGGTTTTGAGTTAAAAATAGGGTTTTGGGTCAAAAATAGGGTTAGAATTAGGGTTTTGGTTTAAAATCAGGGTTTCGGGTCAAAATTAGTGTGTTCGGGTCGATTTAGGGTTTTGGGTTTGAAATAGGGTTTTGAGTTCAAAATAGGGTAAGAATTAGGGTTTTGCATTAAAATTAGGGTTACGGGTCAAAATTAGGTTTTTGGGTCAAATTTTGGGTTTAGGGTCAAAATTAGGGTTTACGGTTTGAATTAGGGTTTTGAGTTAAAAATAGGGTTAGAATTAGGGTTTGGGGTCAAAACTTGGGTTTTGGGTCCAAATTTGGGTTTTGGGTCAAAATTAGGGTTTAGGGTTTGAATTAAGGTTTTGAGTTAAAAATAGGGTTTTGGGAAAAAAATATGGTTAGAATTGGGTTTTTGGTCAAAATTAGGGTTTTGGGTCAAAATTAGGGTTTCGGTACAAATTAGGGTTTAGGGTTTGAATTAGGGTTTTGAGTCAAATTAGGGTTTCGGGTCAAAATTAGGGTATAGGGTTTGAAATAGGGTTAGAATTATGGTTTTAGGTCAAAATTAGGGCTTTGGGTTAAAATTAGGGCTTTGGGTTAAAATTTGGGTTTCGAGTCAAAATAAGGTTTTTGGCTCAAATTTTGGGTTTATGGTCCAAGTTAGGGTTTAGGGTTTGAAATAGGGTTGAGTTTAAAATAGGGTTTTGGGTCAAAAAAAGGGTTAGAATTTGCATTTTGGGTCAAAATTAGGGCTTTGGGTTAAAATTATGGCTTTGGTTTAAAATTAGGGTTTCGGGTCAAAATTAGGGTTCTGGGTCAAATTATGGTTTAGGGTTTGATTAGGGTTAGAATTAGGCTTTTGGGTAAAATTAGGGTTTCGGGTCAAAATTAGGGTTCTGGGTCAAATTTAGGGTTTAGGGTCCAAATTAGGGTTTAGGGTTTGAATTAGGGTTTTGAGTTTAAAATAGATTTTTGGGCCAAAAATAGCGTTAAAATTAGGTTTTGGGTTAAAATTTAGGGTTTCGGGTCAAAATTAGGGTTCTGGGTCAAAATTAGGGTTTAGGGTTTGAATTAGGCTTTTAGGTAAAATTAGGGTTTCGGGTCAAAATTAGGGTTCTGGGTCAAATTTTAGGGTTCAGGGTCCAAATTAGTGTTTAGGTTTTGAATTAGGTTTTGAGTTTAAAATAGGGCTTTGGGTCAAAAATAGGGTGAGAATTAGGGTTTTGGGTTAAAATTAGGGTTATGGGAAAAATTAGGGTTCTGGGTCAAATTTAATGTTTGGGATCAAAATTAGGGTTTAGGGTTTGAATTAGGGTTTTGAGTTAAAAGTAGTGTTTTGGATCAAAATAGGGATAGAATTAGGGTTTTGGGTTAAAATTAGTGTTTTGGATCAAAATTAGGGTTTAGGGTTTGAATTAGGGTTTTGAGTTTAAAATAGGTTTTTAGGTCAAAAATAGCGTTAAAATTAGGGTTTGGGTTAAAATTTAGGGTTCTGGGTCAAAATTACGGTTTAGGGTTTGAATTAGGGTTAGAATTAGGCTTTTGGGTAAAATTAGGTTTTGGTCAAAATTAGGGTTCTGGGTCAAATTTGGGGTTTTGGGTCCAAATTAGGGTTTAGGGTTTGAATTAGGTTTTGAGTTTAAAATAGGGTTTTGGGTCAAAAATAGCGTTAGAATTAGGGTTTTGGGTTAAAATTAGGGTTTTGGGAAAAAATAGGGTTCTGGGTCAAATTTAAGGTTTAGGATCAAAATTAGGGTTTTGAGTTTAAAATAGGGTTAGTATGAGGTTTTTGGGTCAAAATTAGGACTCTGGTTTAAAATTAAGGTTTTGGGTCAAAATTAGGGTTTTTGGTTCAAATTATGGTTTAGGGTTTGAATTAGGGTTTTGAGTTAAAGATATGTTTTTGGGGCAAAAATAGGGTTAGAATTAGGGTTTTGGGTTACAATTAGGGTTCTGTGTCCAAATTAGGGCTTAGGGTTAGAATTTAGGATATAGTTAGGATTTTGGGTAAAATTAGGGTTTCTTGTCAAAATTATGGGTCTGGGTCAAAATTAGGATTTAGGGTTTGAATTAGGGTTAGAATTAGGCTGTTGGGTAAAATTAGGGTTTCGGGTCAAAATTAGGGTTCTTGGTCAAATTTAGAGTTTTGGGTTTGAATTAGATTTTGAGTATAAAATAGGGTTTTGGGTCAAAAATAGGGTCATAATTTTGGTTTTGGGTTTAAATTAGGGTTCTGGGCCAAATTTAGGGTTCAGGGTTTGAATTAAGGTTTTGAGTCAAAATAGGGTTTTGGGTCAAAAATAAGGTTAGAATTAGGGTTTTGGGATAAAATTAGGGTTTCGTGTTAAAATTAGGTTTTCGGGTCAAATTTTGGGTTTATGGTCAAAGTTAGGGTTTAGGGTTTGAAATAGGGTTTTGAGTTTAAAATAGGGTTTTGGGTCAAAAATAGGGTTAGTATTAGGGTTTTGGGTCAAAATTAGGGCTCTAGGTTAAAATTATGGTTTTGGGTCAAAATTAGGGCTTAAGGTTAGAATTTGGGTTAGAATTAGGATTTTGGGTAAAATTAGGGTTTCGGGTCAAAATTAAGGTTCGGGGTCAAATTTAGGGTTTAGGGTCAAAATTAGGGTTTAGGGTTTGTAATATGGTTTTGAGTTTAAAATAGGGTTTTGGGTCAAAAATAGTGTTAGAATTAGGGTTTTTGTTCAAAATTAGGGCTTTGTGTTAAAATTAGGGTTTTGGGTCAAACATAGGGTTTAGGGTTTGAATTAGGTTTTTGAGTTAAAAAAAGGTTTTTGGGTTAGAAATAGACTTAGAATTTGGGTTTTGGTTTAAAATTAGGGTTTCTGGTCAAATTTTTGGTTTAGGGTTTGAATTAGGGTTTTGAGTTAAAAATAGGATTTTGGGTCAAAAATAGTGTTAGAATTAGGGTTTTGGGTCAAAATTAAAATTTGGGTTAAAATTTGGGTTTTGGTTTTAAATTAGGGTTTCGTGTCAAAATTAGGTTTTTGGGACAAATTTTGGGTTTAGGCTTAAAATTAGGGTTTAGGGTTTGAATTAGGGATTTGAGTTAAAAATAGGGTTTTTGGTCAAAATAGGGTTAGAATTAGGGTTTGGGGTCAAAATTAGAGTGTAGGGTTTGAATTAAGGTTTTGAGTTAAAAATAGGGTTTTGGATCAAAAATAGGGTAAGATTTAGGGTTTTGGTTTAAAATTAGGGTTTTGGGTCAAAATTAGGGTTCTGGGTCAGATTTAGGGTTTAGGGTTTGAAATAGGGTTTTGAGTTTAAAATAGGGTTTTGGGTCAAAATAGGGTAAGAATTAGGGTTTTGCATTAAAATTAGGGTTACGGGTCAAAATTAGGTTTTTGGGTCAAATTTGGGGTTTAGGGTCAAATTTGGGGTTTAGGGTCAAAATTAGGGTTTAGGGTTTGAATTAGGGTTTTGAGTTAAAAAAAGGGTTAGAATTAGTGTTTTGGGTCGAAACTTGGGTTTTGGGTCTAAATTTGGGTTTTGGGTCAAAATTAGGGTCTAGGGTTTGAATTAAGGTTTTGAGCTAAAAATAGGGTTTTGGGTCAAAAATATGGTTAGAATTAGGGTTTTTGGTCAAAATTAGGGTTTTGGGTCAAAATTAAGGTTTTTGGTACAAAAATAGGGTTAGAATTAGGGTTTTGGGTTAACATTAGGTTTGGGTCAAAATTAGTGCTTAGGGTTAGAATTCGAGTCTAAATTAGGTTTTTGGGTCAAATTTTGGGTTTATGGTCAAAGTTAGGGGTTAGGGTTTGAAATAGGGTTTTGAGTTTAAAATAGGGTTTTGGGTCAAAAATAGGGTTAGAATTAGTGTTTTGGGTCAAAATTAGGGCTTTGGGTTAAAATTAGGGTTTTGGTTTAAAATTCGGGTTTCGGGTCCAAATTAGGGTTCTGGGTCAAAATTAGGGTTTAGGGTTTGAATTAGGGTTAGAAAATGGCTTTTGGTTAAAATTAGGGTTTTGGGTCAAAATTAGGGTTCTGGGTCAAATTTAGGGTTATGGGTCCAAATTAGGGTTTAGGGTTTGAATTAGCTTGAGTTTAAAATAGGGTTTTGGGTCAAAAATAGTGTTAAAATTAGGGTTTTGGGTTAAAATTTAGGGTTCTGGGTCAAAATTAGGGTTCTGGGTCAAAATTAGGGTTTAGGGTTTGAATTAGGGTTAGAATTAGGCTTTTGGGTAAAATTTGGGTTTCGTGTCAAAATTAGGGTTCTGGGTCAAATTTAGGGTTTAGGGTCCAAATTAGGGTTTAGGGTTTGAACTTGGTTTTGAGTTTAAAATAGGGTTTTGGGTCAAAAATAGTGTTAGAATTAGGGTTGTGTTAAAATTAGGGTTATGGAAAAAATTAGGGTTCTGGGTCAAATTTAAGGTGTAGGATCAAAATTAGGGTTTAGGGTTTGAATTAGGGATTTGTGTTTAAAATAGGGTTTTGGGTCAAAATTAGGGCTTTGGGTTACAATTAGGGTTTTGGGTTAAAATTAGTGTTTTGGATCAAAATTAGGGTTTAGGGTTTGAATTAGGGTTTTGAGTTTAAAATAGGGTTTTGGGTCAAAAATATCGTTAATATTAGGGTTTTGGGTTAAAGTTTTAGGGTTCTGGGTCAAAATTAGGGTTTAGGGTTAGAATTAGGGTTAGAATTAGGCTTTTGGGTAAAAATAGGGTTTTGGGTCAAAATAGGGTTAGAACTTGGGTTTTGGGTCCAAATTTGGGTTTTGGGTCAAAATTAGGGTATAGGGTTTGAAATAAGGTTTTGAGTTAAAAATAGGGTTTTGGGTAAAAAATAAGGTTAGAATTAGGGTTTTTGCTCAAAATTAGGGTTTTGGAAAAAAATTAGGGTTTTTGGTACAAATTAGGGTTTAGGGTTTGAATTAGGGTTTTGAGTTAAAAATAGGTTTTTAGGTAAAAAATAGGGTTAGAATTAGGGTTTTGGGTTAATATTAGGGTTCTGGGTCATAATTAGGGCTTAGCGTTAGAATTCGAGTGAAAATTAGGTTTTTGGGTCAAATTTTGGGTTTATGGTCAAAGTTAGGGGTTACGGTTTGAAATAGGGTTTTGAGTTTAAAATAGGGTTTTGGGTCACAAATAGGGTTAGAATTAGTGTTTTGGGTAAAAATTAGGGCTTTGGGTTAAAATTAGGGTTTTGGTTTAAAATTAGGGTTTCGGGTCAAAATTAGGGTTCTGGGACAAAATTAGTGTTTAGGGTTTGACTTAGGGTTAGAATATGGCTATTGGGTAAAATTAGGGTTTTGGGTCAAAATTAGGGTTCTGGGTCAAATTTAGGGTTATGGGTCCAAATTAGGGTTTAGGGTTTGAATTAGGTTTTGAGTTTAAAATAGGGTTTGGGGTCAAAAATAGTGTTCAAATTAGGGTTTTGGGTTAAAATTAAGGGTTTCGGGTCAAATTTAGGGTTCTGGGTCAAAATTAGGGTTTAGGGTTTGAATTAGGGTTAGCATTAGGCTTTTGGGTAACATTAGGGTTTCGGGTCAAAATTAGGGTTCTGGCTCAAATTTAGGGTTTAGGGTCCAAATTAGGGTTTAGGGTTTGAAATAGGTTTTGAGTTTAAAATAGGATTTTGGGTCAAAAATAGGGTTAGAATTAGGGTTTTGGGTTAAAATTAGGGTTATGGAAAAAATTAGGGTTCTGGGTCAAATTTAAGGTTTAGGATCAAAATTAGGGTTTAGGGTTTGAATTAGGGTTTTGTGTTTAAAATAGTGTTTTGTGTCAAAATTAGGGCTTTGGGTTACAATTAGGGTTTTGTGTTAAAATTAGTGTTTAGGATCAAAATTAGGGTTTAGTGTTTGATTTAGGGTTTTGAGTTTAAAATAGGGTTTTGGGTCAAAATGGCGTTAAAATTAGGGTTTTGGGTTAAAACTTAGGGTTTCGGGTCAAAATTAGGGTTCTGGGTCAAAATTAGGGTTAGAATTAGGCTTTTGGGTAAAATTAGGGTTTCGGGGTCAAAATTAGGGTTATGGGTCAAATTTAGGGTTTAGGGTCCAAATTAGGGTTTAGGGTTTGAATTAGGTTGAGTTTAAAATAGGGTTAGAATTAGGTTTTTGGGTTAAAATTAGGGTTTTGGGAAAAAATTGGGTTCTGGGTCAAATTTAAGGTTGAGGATCAAAATTAGGGTTTAGGGTTTTGAGTTTAAAATAGGGTTTTGGGTCAAAATAGGGTTAGAACTTGGGTTTTCGGTCAAAATTAGGGTTTAGGGTTTGAATTAAGGTTTTGAGTTAAAAATAGGGTTTTGGGTCAAAAATAGGGTTAGAATTAGGGTTTTGGTTTAAAATCAGGGTTTCGGGTCAAAATTAGTGTTCTGGGTCAGATTTAGGGTTTTGGGTTTGAAATAGGGTTTTGAGTTCAAAATAGGGTAAGAATTAGGGTTTTGCATTAAAATTAGGGTTACGGGTCAAAATTAGGTTTTTGGGTCAAATTTTGGGTTTAGGGTCAAAATTAGGGTTTACGGTTTGAATTAGGGTTTTGAGTTAAAAATAGGGTTAGAATTAGGGTTTGGGGTCAAAACTTGGGTTTTGGGTCCAAATTTGGGTTTTGGGTCAAAATTAGGGTTTAGGGTTTGAATTAAGGTTTTGAGTTAAAAATAGGGTTTTGGGAAAAAATATGGTTAGAATTGGGTTTTGGTCAAAATTAGGGTTTTGGGTCAAAATTAGGGTTTCGGTACAAATTAGGGTTTAGGGTTTGAATTAGGGTTTTGAGTCAAATTAGGGTTTCGGGTCAAAATTAGGGTATAGGGTTTGAAATAGGGTTAGAATTATGGTTTTAGGTCAAAATTAGGGCTTTGGGTTAAAATTAGGGCTTTGGGTTAAAATTTGGGTTTGAGTCAAAATTAGGTTTTTGGCTCAAATTTTGGGTTTATGGTCCAAGTTAGGGTTTAGGGTTTGAAATAGGGTTGAGTTTAAAATAGGGTTTTGGGTCAAAAAAAGGGTTAGAATTTGCGTTTTGGGTCAAAATTAGGGCTTTGGGTTAAAATTATGGCTTTGGTTTAAAATTAGGGTTTCGGGTCAAAATTAGGGTTCTGGGTCAAATTATGGTTTAGGGTTTGATTAGGGTTAGAATTAGGCTTTTGGGTAAAATTAGGGTTTCGGGTCAAAATTAGGGTTCTGGGTCAAATTTAGGGTTTAGGGTCCAAATTAGGGTTTAGGGTTTGAATTAGGGTTTTGAGTTTAAAATAGATTTTTGGGCCAAAAATAGCGTTAAAATTAGGTTTTGGGTTAAAATTTAGGGTTTCGGGTCAAAATTAGGGTTCTGGGTCAAAATTAGGGTTTAGGGTTTGAATTAGGCTTTTAGGTAAAATTAGGGTTTCGGGTCAAAATTAGGGTTCTGGGTCAAATTTTAGGGTTCAGGGTCCAAATTAGTGTTTAGGTTTTGAATTAGGTTTTGAGTTTAAAATAGGGCTTTGGGTCAAAAATAGGGTGAGAATTAGGGTTTTGGGTTAAAATTAGGGTTATGGGAAAAATTAGGGTTCTGGGTCAAATTTAATGTTTGGGATCAAAATTAGGGTTTAGGGTTTGAATTAGGGTTTTGAGTTAAAAGTAGTGTTTTGGATCAAAATAGGGATAGAATTAGGGTTTTGGGTTAAAATTAGTGTTTTGGATCAAAATTAGGGTTTAGGGGTTTGAATTAGGGTTTTGAGTTTAAAATAGGTTTTTAGGTCAAAAATAGCGTTAAAATTAGGGTTTGGGTTAAAATTTAGGGTCCGGATCAAAATTACGGTTTAGGGTTTGATTTAGGGTTAGAATTAGGCTTTTGGGTAAAATTAGGGTTTTGGTCAAAATTAGGGTTTGGGTCAAATTTGGGGTTTTGGGTCAAAATTAGGGTTTAGGTTTTGAATTAGGTTTTGAGTTTAAAATAGGGTTTTGGGTCAAAAATAGCGTTAGAATTAGGGTTTTGGGTTAAAATTAGGGTTGTGGTTAAAAATATGGTAGAGGTACAAAGATATGGTTTATGAGAAAAATTTGGGTTTTGAGTTTAATAGAGGGTTAGTCTGAGGTTTTTGGGTCAAAATTAGGACTCTGGTTTAAAATTAAGGTTTTGGGTCAAAATTAGGGTTTTTGGTTCAAATTATGGTTTAGGGTTTGAATTAGGGTTTTGAGTTAAAGATATGTTTTTGGGGCAAAAATAGGGTTAGAATTAGGGTTTTGGGTTACAATTAGGGTTCTGTTTCCAAATTAGGGCTTAGGGTTAGAATTTAGGATATAATTAGGATTTTGGGTAAAATTAGGGTTTCATGTCAAAATTATGGGTCTGGGTCAAAATTAGGATTTAGGGTTTGAATTAGGGTTAGAATTAGGCAGTTGGGTAAAATTAGGGTTTCGGGTCAAAATTAGGGTTCTTGGTCAAATTTAGAGTTTAGGGTTTGAATTAGATTTTGAGTATAAAATAGGGTTTTGGGTCAAAAATAGGGTTATACTTTTGGTTGTGGGTTTAATTTAGGGTTAGGTCAAATTTAGGTCTGGGGTTTGAATTAAGGTTTTGAGTCAAAATAGGGATTTGGTTCAAAAATAAGGTTAGAATTAGGGTTTTGGGATAAAATTAGGGTTTCGTGTTAAAATTAGGTTTTCTGGTCAAATTTTGGGTTTATGGTCAAAGTTAGGGTTTAGGGTTTGAAATAGGGTTTTGAGTTTAAAATAGGGTTTTGGGTCAAAAATAGGGTTAGTATTAGGGTTTTGGGTCAAAATTAGGGCTCTAGGTTAAAATTATGGTTTTGGGTCAAAATTAGGGCTTAAGGTTAGAATTTGGGTTAGAATTAGGATTTTGGGTAAAATTAGGGTTTCGGGTCAAAATTAAGGTTCGGGGTCAAATTTAGGGTTTAGGGTCAAAATTAGGGTTTAGGGTTTGTAATATGGTTTTGAGTTTAAAATAGGGTTTTGGGTCAAAAATAGTGTTAGAATTAGGGTTTTTGTTCAAAATTAGGGCTTTGTGTTAAAATTAGGGTTTTGGGTCAAACATAGGGTTTAGGGTTTGAATTAGGTTTTGGTGTTACTAAATGGTTTTTGGGTTAGAATTAGACTTTGAATTTGGGTTTGGGTTTAAATTTAGGGTTTCTGGTCAAATTTTTGGTTTAGGGTTTGAATTAGGGTTTTGAGTTAAAAATAGGATTTTGGGTCAAAAATAGTGTTAGAATTAGGGTTTTGGGTCAAAATTAAAATTTGGGTTAAAATTTGGGTTTTGGTTTTAAATTAGGGTTTCGTGTCAAAATTAGGTTTTGGGACAAATTTTGGGTTTAGGCTTAAAATTAGGGTTTAGGGTTTGAATTAGGGATTTGAGTTAAAAATAGGGTTTTTGGTCAAAATAGGGTTAGAATTAGGGTTTGGGGTCAAAATTAGAGTGTAGGGTTTGAATTAAGGTTTTGAGTTAAAAATAGGGTTTTGGATCAAAAATAGGGTAAGATTTAGGGTTTTGGTTTAAAATTAGGGTTTTGGGTCAAAATTAGGGTTTCGGGTCGATTTAGGGTTTAGGGTTTGAAATAGGGTTTTGAGTTTAAAATAGGGTTTGGGTCAAAATAGGGTAAGAATTAGGGTTTTGCATTAAAATTAGGGTTACGGGTCAAAATTAGGTTTTGGGTCAAATTTGGTGTTTGGGGTCAAATTTGGGGTTTAGGGTCAAAATTAGGGTTTAGGGTTTGAATTAGGGTTTTGAGTTAAAAAAAGGGTTAGAATTAGTGTTTTGGGTCGAAACTTGGGTTTTGGGTCTAAATTTGGGTTTTGGGTCAAAATTAGGGTCTAGGGTTTGAATTAAGGTTTTGAGCTAAAAATAGGGTTTTGGGTCAAAAATATGGTTAGAATTAGGGTTTTTGGTCAAAATTAGGGTTTTGGGTCAAAATTAAGGTTTTTGGTACAAAAATATGGTTAGAATTAGGGTTTTGGGTTAACATTAGGGTTCTGGGTCAAAATTAGTGCTTAGGGTTAGAATTCGAGTCTAAATTAGGTTTTTGGGTCAAATTTTGGGTTTATGGTCAAAGTTAGGGGTTAGGGTTTGAAATAGGGTTTTGAGTTTAAAATAGGGTTTTGGGTCAAAAATAGGGTTAGAATTAGTGTTTTGGGTCAAAATTAGGGCTTTGGGTTAAAATTAGGGTTTTGGTTTAAAATTCGGGTTTCGGGTCAAAATTAGGGTTCTGGGTCAAAATTAGGGTTTAGGGTTTGAATTAGGGTTAGAAAATGGCTTTTGGTTAAAATTAGGGTTTTGGGTCAAAATTAGGGTTCTGGGTCAAATTTAGGGTTATGGGTCCAAATTAGGGTTTAGGGTTTGAATTAGCTTGAGTTTAAAATAGGGTTTTGGGTCAAAAATAGTGTTAAAATTAGGGTTTTGGGTTAAAATTTAGGGTTTCGGGTCAAAATTAGGGTTCTGGGTCAAAATTAGGGTTTAGGGTTTGAATTAGGGTTAGAATTAGGCTTTTGGGTAAAATTTGGGTTTCGTGTCAAAATTAGGGTTCTGGGTCAAATTTAGGGTTTAGGGTCCAAATTAGGGTTTAGGGTTTGAACTTGGTTTTGAGTTTAAAATAGGGTTTTGGGTCAAAAATAGTGTTAGAATTAGGGTTGTGTTAAAATTAGGGTTATGGAAAAAATTAGGGTTCTGGGTCAAATTTAAGGTGTAGGATCAAAATTAGGGTTTAGGGTTTGAATTAGGGATTTGTGTTTAAAATAGGGTTTTGGGTCAAAATTAGGGCTTTGGGTTACAATTAGGGTTTTGGGTTAAAATTAGTGTTTTGGATCAAAATTAGGGTTTAGGGTTTGAATTAGGGTTTTGAGTTTAAAATAGGGTTTTGGGTCAAAAATATCGTTAATATTAGGGTTTTGGGTCAAAGTTTTAGGGTTCTGGGTCAAAATTAGGGTTTAGGGTTAGAATTAGGGTTAGAATTAGGCTTTTGGGTAAAAATAGGGTTTTGGGTCAAAATAGGGTTAGAACTTGGGTTTTGGGTCCAAATTTGGGTTTTGGGTCAAAATTAGGGTATAGGGTTTGAAATAAGGTTTTGAGTTAAAAATAGGGTTTTGGGTCAAAAATAAGGTTAGAATTAGGGTTTTGGGTTAAAATTAGTGTTTCGTGTCAAAATTAGGTTTTTGGTTCATATTTTGGGTTTATGGTCAAAGTTAGGGTTTAGGGTTTCAAATAGGGTTTTGAGTTTAAAATAGGGTTTTTGGTATAAAATAGGGTTAGTATCAGTGTTCTGGGTCAAAATTAGGGTTCTGGGTCAAAATTAGGGTTTAGGGTTTGAATTAGGGTTAGAATTAGGCTTTTGGGTAAAATTAGGGTTTCGGGTCAAAATTTGGGTTCTGGGTCAAATTTAAGGTTTAGGATCAAAATTAGGGTTTAGGGTTTGAATTAGGGTTTTGAGTTTAAAATAGGGTTTTGGGTCAAAATAGGGTTAGAATTTGGGTTTAGGGTCAAAAGTTGGGTTTAGGGTCAAAATTTGGGTTTTGGGTCAAAATTAGGGTTTAGGGTTTGAGTTAAGGTTTCCAGTTAAAATTGGGTTTTGGGTCAAAAATAAGGTTAGAATTAGGGTTTTTGGGTTAAAGTTTGGGTTTCGAGTTAAAATTAGGTTTTTGGGTCAAATTTTGGGTTTATGGTCAAAGTTAGGGTTTAGGGTTTGTAATAGGGTTTTGAGTTTAAAATAGGGGTTTGGGTCAAAAATAGGGTTGGTATTAGGGTTTTGGGTCAAAATTAGTGCTCTGGGTTAAAATTTATGTATTGGGTAAAAATTAGTGTTTTTGATACAAATTAGGGTTTAGGGTTTGAATAAGGGTTTTGAGTTAAAGATATGTTTTTGGGGGGGGGAAATAGGGTTAGAATTAGGGTTTTGGGTTAAAATTAGGGTTATGTGTCAAAATTAGGGCTTAGGGTTAGAATTTGGGTTAGAATTAGGATTTTTTACAAAATTAGGGTTTCGGGTCAAAATTAGGGTTCGGGGTCAAATTTAGGGTTTAGGGTCCAAATTAGGGTTTAGGGTATGTAATATGGTTTTGACTTTAAAATAGGGTTTTGGGTCAAAAATATTGTTAGAATTAGTGTTTTTGGTCAAAATTAGGGCTTTGTGTTAAAATTAGGGTTTTGGGTCAAACATAGGGTTTAGGGTTTGAATTAGGTTTTTGAGTTAAAAAAAGGTTTTTGGGTCAGAAATAGGGTTAGAATTAGGGTTTTGGGTTAAAATTAGGGTCAAAATTAGGGTTTAGGGTTTGAAATAAGGTTTTGAGTTAAAATTAGGGTTTTGTTTTAAAATTAGGGCTTCGGGTCAAAATTAGGGTCTGGGTCAGATTTAGGGTTTAGGGTTTGAAATAGGGTTTTGAGTTTAAAATAGGGTTTTGGGTCAAAAATAGGGTATGAATTATGGTTTTGCATTAAAATTAGTGTTACAGGTCAAAATTAGGTTTTTGGGTCAAATTTTGGGTTTAGGGTCAAAATTGGGGTTTACGGTTTGAATTAGGGTCTTGAGTTAAAAATAGGGTTAGAATTAGGGATTTGGGTCAAAACTTGGGTTTTGGGTCAAAACATGGGTTTTGGGTCCAAATTTGGGTTTAGGGTTTGAATTCGGGTTTTGAGTTAAAAATAGTTTTTTGGGTAAAAAATATGGTTAGAATTAGGGTTTTTGGTCAAAATTAGGGTTTGGGGTCAAAATTAAGGTTTTTGGTACAAATTAGTGTTTAGGGTTTGAATTAGGGTTTTGAGTCAATTTAGGGTTTCGGGTCAAAATTGGGGTTTAGGGTTTGAAATAGGGTTAGAATTAGGGTTTTAGGTCAAAATTAGGGCTTTGGTTTAAAATTAGGGTTTTGGGTCAAACATAGGGTTTAGGGTTTGAATTAAGGTTTTGAGTTAAAAAGAGGGTTTTGGGTCAAAATTAAGGTTAGAATTACGGTTCTGGATTAAAATTTGGGTTTCCAGTCAAAATTTGGTTTTTGGCTCAAATTTTGGGTTTATGGTCAAAGTTAGGGTTTAGGGTTTGAAATAGGGTTTTGAGTTTAAAATAAGGTTTTGGGTCAAAATTAGGGCTTTGGGTTAAAATTAGGGTTTTGGTTGAAAATTAGGGTTTCGGATCAAAATTAGGGTTCTTGGTCAAAATTAGGGTTTATAGTTTGAATTAGCGTTAGAATTAGGCTTTTCGGTAAAATTAGGGTTTCGGGTCAAAATTACGGTTCTGGGTCAAATTTAGGGTTTAGGGTCCAAATTAGGGTTTAGGGTTTGAATTAGGTTTTGAGTTTAAAATAGGGTTTTGTGTCAAAAATAGGGTTAGAATTAGGGTTTTGGGTTAAAATTAGGGTTATGGGAAAAATTAGGGTTCTGGGTCAAATTTAAGGTTTAGGATCAAAATTAGGGTTTAGGGTTTGAATTAGGGTTTTGAGTTTAAAATAGGGTTTTGGGTCAAAAATAGCGTTACAATTAGGGTTTTGGGTTAAAATTAAGGGTTTCGGGTCAAAATTAGGGTTCTAGGTCAAACATAGGGTTTAGGGTTTGAATTAGGGTTAGAATGAGGCTTTTGGGTAAAATTTGGGTTTCGGGTCAAAATAAGGGTTCTGGGTCAAATTTAGGGATTAGGGTCCAAATTAAGGTTTAGGGTTTGAATTAGGGTTTTGAGTTAAAGATATGTTTTTGGGGCAAAAATAGGGTTAGAATTGGGGTTTTGGGTTAAAATTAGGGTTGTGTCCAAATTAGGGTTTAGGGTTAGAATTGGGGTTTCATGTCAAAATTAGGGTTCTGGGTCAAAATTAGGGTTTAGGGTTTGAATTATGTTTTGAGTTTAAAATAGGGTTAGAATTAGGGTTTTGGGAAAAAATAGGGTTATGGGTCAAATTTAAGGTTTAGGATCAAAATTAGGTTAGAATTTTGGTTTTGGGTTAAAATTAGGGTTTTTGGAAAAATTAGGGTTCTGGGTCAGGTTTAAGGTTTAGGATCAAAGTTAGGGTTTAGGGTTTGAATTAGGGTTTTGAGTTTAAAATAGGGTTTTGGGTCAAAATAGGGTTAGAATTAGGGTTTTGGGTCAAAACTTGGGTTTTGGGTCCAAATTTGGGTTTTGGGTCAAAATTAGGGTTTAGGGTTTGAATTAAGGTTTTGAGTTAAAAATAGGGCTTTGGGTCAAAAATAAGGTTAGAATTAGGGTTTTTGGATAAAATTAGGGTTTCGAGTTAAAATTAGGTTTGGGGTCAAATTTTTCGTTTATGGTCAAAGTTAGGGTTTAGGGTTTGAAATAGGGTTTTGAGTTTAAAATAGGGGTTTAGGTCAAAAATAAGGTTAGTATTAGGGTTTTGGGTCAAAATTAGGGCTCTAGGTTAAAATTATGGTTTTGGGTCAAAATTAGGGTTTTGGTACAAATTAGGGTTTAGGGTTTGAATTAGGGTTTTGAGTTAAAGATATGTTTTGGGGCCAAAATAGGGTTACAATTAGGGTTTTTGGTTAAAATTAGGGTTCTGTGTCAAAATTAGGGTTTTGGTTTAAAATTTAGGGTTTTGGGTTAAAATTTAGGGTTTCGGGTCAAAATTAGGGTTCTGGGTCACTATTAGGTTTAGAATTTGGCTTTTGGGTAAAATTAGAGTTTTGGGTCAAAATTAGGGTTCTGGGTCAAATTTAGGGTTTAGGGTCCAAATTAGGGTTTAGGGTTTGAACTAGGTTTTGAGTTTAAAATAGGGTTTTGGGTCAAAAATAGGGTTAGAATAGGTTTTTGGGTTAAAATTAGGGTTCTGTGTCAAAATTAGGGCTTAGGGTTAGAATTTGGGTTAGAATTAGGATTTTGGGTAAAATTAGGGTTTCAGGTCAAAATTAGGGTTCGTGGTCAAATTTAGGGTTTAGGGTCAAAATTAGGGTTTATGGTTTGTAATATGGTTGAGTTTAAAATAGGGTTTTGGGTCAAAAATAGTGTTAGAATTAGGATTTTTGTTCAAAATTAGGGCTGTGTTAAAATTAGGGTTTTGGGTCAAACATAGGGTTTAGGGTTTGAATTAGGTTTGTGTTAAAAAAAGGTTTTTGGGTCAGAAATAGGGTTAGAATTAGGGTTTTGGTTTAAAATTAGGGTTTCTGGTCAAATTTTTGGTTTAGGGTTTGAATTAGGGTTTTGAGTTAAAAATAGGATTTTGGGTCAAAAATAGGGTTAGAATTAGGGTTTTGGGTCAAAATTAAAATTTGGGTTAAAATTTGGGTTGTAGTTTAAAATTAGAGTTTCGGGCCAAAATTAGGTTTTTGGGACAAATTTTGGGTTTAGGGTCAAAATTAGGGTTTAGGGTTTGAATTAGGGATTTGAGTTAAAAATAGGGTTTTTGGTCAAAATAGGGTTAGAATTAGGGTTTGGGGTCAAAATTAGAGTTTTGGATCAAAATTAGAGTTTTGGGTTTGAAATAAGGTTTTGAGTTAAAAATAGGGTTTTGGGTCAAAAATAGGGTTAGATTTAGGGTTTTGGTTTAAAATTAGGGTTTCGGGTCAAAATTAGGGTTCTGGGTCTGATTTAGGGTTGAGGGTTTGAAATAGGGTTTTGTGTTTAAAATAGGGTTTTGGGTCAAAAATAGGGTAAGAATTAGGGTTTTGCATTAAAATTAGGGTTACGGGTCAAATTTAGGGTTTAGGGTCCAAATTAGGGTTTTGAGTTAAAAAAAGGGTTAGAATTAGTGTTTTGGGTCGAAACTTGGGTTTTGGGTCTAAATTTGGGGTGTGGGTCAAAATTAGGGTTTTGGGTTTGAATTAAGGTTTTGAGTTAAAAATAGGGTTTTGGGTCAAAAATATGGTTAGAATTAGGGTTTTTGGTCAAAATTAGGGTTTTGGGTCAAAATTAGGGTTTTTGGTACAAATTAGGGTTTAGGGTTTGAATTAGGGTTTTGAGTTAAAAATAGGTTTTTGGGTCAAAAATAGGGATAGAATTAGGGTTTTGGGTTAATATTAGGGTTCTGGGTCAAAATTAGTGCCTAGGGTTAGAATTCGAGTCAAAATTAGGTTTTTGGGTCAAATTTTGGGTTTATGGTCAAAGTTAGGGGTTAGGGTTTGAATAAGGGTTTTGTGAAAAATTAGGGTTCTGGGTCAAATTCAAGGTTTAGGATCAAAGTTAGGGTTTAGGGTTTGAAGTAGGGTTTTGAGTTTAAAATAGGGTTTTGGGTCAAAATAGGGTTAGAATTTGGGTTTTGGGTCAAAACTTGGGTTTTGGGTCCAAATTTGGGTTTTGGGTCAAATTTAGGGTTTAGGGTTTGAATTAAGGTTTTGAGTTAAAAATAGGGTTTTGGGTCAAAAATAAGGTTAGAATTAGGGTTTTGGGATAAAATTAGGGTTTCGAGTTAAAATTAGGTTTTTGGGTAAAATTTTGGGTTTATGGTCAAAGTTAGGGTTTAGGGTTTGAAATAGGGTTTTGAGTTTATAATAGGGTTTTGGGTCAAAAATAGGGTTAGTATTAGGGTTTTGGGTCAAAATTAGGGCTCTGGGTTAAAATTATGGTTTTGGGTCAAAATTAGGGTTTTGTTTCAAATTAGGGTTTTGGGTTTGAATTAGGGTTTTGAGTTAAAGATATGTTTTTGGGGCCAAAATAGGGTTAGAATTAGGGTTTTGGGTTAAAATTAGAGTTGTGTCAAAATTAGGGCTTAGGGTTAGAATTTGGGTTAGAATTAGGATTTTGAGAAAAATTAGGGTTTCGGGTCAAAATTAGTGTTCGGGGTCAAATTTAGGGTTTAAGGTCAAAATTAGGGTTTAGGGTTTGTAATATGGTTTTGAGTTTAAAATAGGGTTTTGGGTCAAAAATAGTGTTAGAATTAGGGTTTTTGGTCAAAATTAGGGCTTTGTGTTAAAATTAGGGTTTTGGGTCAAACATAGGGTTTAGGGTTTGAATTAGGTTTTTGAGTTAAAAAAAGGTTTTTGGGTCAGAAATAGGGCTAGAATTAGGGTTTTGGGTTAAAATTAGGGTTTCTGGTCAAATTTTTGGTTTAGGGTCAAAATTAGGGTTTAGGGTTTGAATTAGGGTTTTGAGTTAAAAATAGGATTTTGGGTCAAAAATAGGGTTAGAATTAGGGTTTTGGGTCAAAATTAAAATTTGGGTTAAAATTTGGGGTGTGGTTGAAAATTAGTGTTTCGGGTCAAAATTAGGTTTTTGGGACAAATTTTGGGTTTAGGGTCAAAATTAGGGTTTAGGGTTTGAATTAGGGATTTGAGTCAAAAATAGGGTTTTTGGTCAAAATAAGGTTAGAATTAGGGTTTGGGGTCAAAATTAGAGTTTTGGGTCAAAATTAGAGTTTAGGGTTTGGATTAAGGTTTTGAGTTAAAAATAGGGTTTTGGGTCAAAAATAGGGTTAGAATTAGGGGTTTGGTTTAAAATTAGGGTTTCGGGTCAAAATTAGGGTTCTGGGGTCAGATTTTGGGTTTAGGGTTTGAAATAGGGTTTTGAGTTTAAAATAGGGTTTTGGGTCAAAAATAGGGTAAGAATTAGGGTTTTGCATTAAAATTAGGGTTACGGGTCAAAATTAGGTTTTTGGGTCAAATTTTGGGTTTATGGTCAAAATTAGGGTTTAGGGTTTGAATTATGGTTTTGTGTTAAAAATAGGGTTAGAAAGGGGGTGGGGTGGGGGGGGGGGGGGCGGGAGGGGGGGGGAGGGGGGGGGGGGAGTGGGTCAAAATTAGGGCTTAGGGTTAGAATTCGAGTCAAAATTAGGTTTTTGGGTCAAATTTTGGGTTTATGGTCAAAGTTAGGGGTTAGGGATTGAAATAGGGTTTTGAGTTTAAAATAGGGTTTTGGGTCAAAAATAGGGTTAGAATTAGTGTTTTGGGTCAAAATTAGGGCTTTGGGTTAAAATTAGGGTTTTGGTTTAAAACTAGGGTTTCGGGTCAAAATTAGGGTTCTGGGTCAAAATTAGGGTTTTGGGTTTGAATTAGGGTTAGAATATGGCTTTTGGGTAAAATTAGGGTTTTGGGTCCAAATTAGGGTTCTGGGTCAAATTTAGGGTTATGGGTCCAAATTAGGGTTTAGGGTTTGAATTAGGTTTTGTGTTTAAAATAGGGTTTTGGGTCAAAAATAGTGTTAAAATTAGGGTTTGGGGTAGAATTTAGGGTTTCGGGTCAAAATTAGAGTTCTTTGTCAAAATTAGGGTTTAGGGTTTGAATTAGGGTAAGAATTAGGCTTTTGGGTAAATTAGTGTTTCGGGTCAAAATTAGGGTTCTGGGTCAAATTTAGGGTTTAGGGTCCAAATTAGGGTTTATGGTTTGAATTAGGTTTTGAGTTTAAAATAGGGTTTTGGGTCAAAAATAGGGTTAGAATTAGGGTTTTGGGTTAAAATTAGGGTTATGGAAAAATTAGGGTTCTCGGTCAAATTTAAGGTTTAGGATCAAATTTAGGGTTTAGGGTTTGAATAGGGTTTTGTGTTTAAAATAGGGTTTTGGGTCAAAATTAGGGCTTTGGGTTACAATTAGAGTTTTGGGTTAAAATTAGTGTTTAGGATCAAAATTAGGGTTTTGAGTTTAAAATAGGGTTTTGGGTCAAAATAGCGTTAAAATTAGGGTTTTGGGTTAAAATTTAGGATTTCGGGTCAAAATTAGGGTTCTGGGTTTGAATTAGGTTTTGAGTTTAAAATAGGGTCAGAATTAGGGTTTTGGGAAAAAATAGGGGTCTGGGTCAAATTTAAGGTTTAGGGTTTTGGAAAAAATTAGGGTTTAGGGTTTTGATTTAAAATAGGGTTTTGGGTTAAAATAGGGTTAGAACTTGGGTTTTGGGTCCAAATTTGGGTTTTGGGTCAAAATTAGGGTTTAGGGTTTGAATTAAGGTTTTCAGTTAAAAATAGGGTTTTGGGTCAAAAATAGGGTTAGAATTAGGGTGTTGGTTTAAAATTAGGGTTTCCGGTCAAAATTAGGGTTCGGGGTCAGATTTAGGGTTTAGGGTTTGAAATAGGGTTTTGAGTTTAAAATAGGGTTATGTCAAAATCGGGTAAGAATTAGGGTTTTGCATTAAAATTAGGGTTACGGGTCAAAATTAGGTTTTGGGGTCAAATTTTGGGTTTAGGGTCAAAATTCGGGTTTACGGTTTAAATTAGGGTTTCGAGTTAAAAATAGGGTTAGAATTAGGGTTTTGGGTCAAAACTTGGGTTTTGAGTCAAATTAGGGTTTCTGGTGAAAATTTGGGTTTAGGGTTTGAAATAGGGTTAGAATTAGGGTTTTAGGTCAAAATTAGGGATTTGGGTTAAAATTAGGGTTTTGGGTCAAACATAGGGTTTAGGGTTTGAATTAAGGTTTTGAGTTAAAAATAGGGTTTTGGGTCAAAAATATGGTTAGAATTACGGTTTTGGGTTAAAATTAGGGTTTCGAGTCAAAATAAGGTTTTTGGCTCAAATTTTGGGTTTATGGTCAAAGTTAGGGTTTAGGGTTTGAAATTAGGGTTTTGGGTCAAAATTAGGGCTTTGGGTTAAAATTATGGTTTTGGGTTAAAATTTAGGGTTTCGGGTCAAAATTAGGGTTCTGGGTCAAAATTAGGGTTTAGGGTTTGAATTACGGTTAGAATTATGCTTTTGGGTAAAATTAGGGTTTCGGGTCAAAATTAGGATTATGGGTCAAATTTAGGGTTTAGGGTCCAAATTAGGGTTTAGGGTTTGAATTAGGTTTTGAGTTTAAAATAGGGTTTTGGGTCAAAAATAGTTTTAAAATTAGGGTTTTGGGTTAAAATTTAGGGTTTCGGGTCAAAATTAGGGTTCTGGGTCAAAAATAGTGTTTAGGGTTTGAATTAGGGTTAGAATTAGGCTTTAGGGTAAAATTAGGATTTCGGGTCAAAATTAGGGTTTTGGGTCAAATTTAAGGTTTAGGGTCCAAATTAGGGTTTAGGGTTTGAATTAGGGTTTTGAGTTTAAAATAGGGTTTTGGGTCAAAATAGGGTTAGAATTAGGGTTTTGGGTCAAAATTAGGGCATTGGGTTACAGTTAGGGTTTTGGGTTAAAATTAGTGTTTAGGATCAAAATTAGGGTTTAGGGTTACTGCCTCTAAGCTTGGGATTTCAGTCGCCGCAGGAGCAACGTCAGGAGGGGAAGGATGTCTCACAGGAAGTTCAAACACCCCAGGCACGGTTCCCTTGGATTTCTCCCTAGGAAGCGTGTTGCTCGTCCTGAGAGGAAAAGTGAAGGCATTCCCAAAGGATGACCCATCCAAGCCACCAAAGCTTACTGCCTTCTTGGGTTACAAGGCTGGTATGACTCACATTATCAGAGAGGTCGAGAAGCCAGGATCAAAGCTTCACAAGAAGGAGACTTGTGAGCCTGTTACAATTATTGAGACCCCTCCAGTGGTTGTTGTTGGGGTTGTTGGTTACGTGAAAACTCCCCGTGGTCTTAGAATATTGAACACTGTGTGGGCTCAGCATTTGAGTGAGGAGGGAAGCGTAGGTTCTATAAGAACTGGTGCAAGTCCAAGAAGAAGGCTTTCACAAAGTACTCAAAGCAGTATGAATCTGAAGAAGGGAAGAAAAACATTGAGGCACAGCTCGAGAAAATAAAGAAGTATGCAACTGTTTTCCGTGTTTTGGTTCACACTCGAATCGAAAAAATGAAGGGATTGAAGCGAGAAGAAAGCCCATATCATGGAGGTTCAGGTCAATGGTGGGACTATTGCACGAAGGTGGACTTTGCATACGATTTCTTTGAGAAACATGTTCCTATTGATCTTTGTGTTCCGAAGGATGAGATGATTGACATCATTGGTGTGACAAAAGGTAAGGGTTATGAAGGTGTTGTTACTCGTTGGGGTGTTACCCGCCTTCCCGCAAGACTCACAGGGGTTTGAGGAAGGTTGCTTGTATTGGTGCCTGGCATCCTGCCAGAGTTTCTTTCACTGTTGCTAGGGATGGTCAGAATGGATACCACCACCGAACTGAGTTAAACAAGAAGATTTACAGACTTGGCAAAGCTGGGCAAGAGTCTCACGAGGCTGTTACTGAGTTTGATAGGACTGAGAAAGACATTACCCCAATGGGTGGCTTCCCACACTATGGTATTGTGAAGGATGATTATATCATGATCAAGGGTTGCTGTTTTGGTCCTAAGAAAAGGGTTATCACATTGCGCCAATCCCGCTGCTGAGACTTCTCGTCTTGCACTGGAGGAGATCAAACTCAAGTTGATCGACACCTCTTCAAAGTTTGGACATGGCCGCTTCCAGACAACACAAGAGAAGCACAAGTTCTTTGGACGCCTCAAAGCATAATTATGCTAATTGGATGGAACTTCTAGCAGAGTACTATTCAACTTATATTTGGCTACCATCTCTTTAAAACATTGTAGTGTCTTATCTTGACATTGTAACTCATGGATCTTTGGTTAGTTGAGTTTTTATATGTTGGTCGAACTTCTACTTTCAAGGGAGATTGAGTTGTACTCAAAAGTACTTCAAGTTTAAAAAAAAAGGTTTAGGGTTTGAATTAGGGTTTTGACTTTAAAATAGGTTTTTGGGTCAAAAATAGCGTTAAAATTAGGGTTTTGGGTTAAAATTTAGGGTTTCGGGTCAAAATTAGGGTTCTGGGTCAAAATTAGGGTTTAGGGTTTTAATTACGGTTAGAATTATGCTTTTGGGTAAAATTAGGGTTTCGGGTCAAAATTAGGGTTCTGGGTCAAATTTAGGGTTTAGGGTCCAAAAAAGGGTTTAGGGCTTGAATTAGGTTTTGAGTTTAAAAATAGGGCTTTGGGTCAAAAATAGGGTTAGAATTAGGGTTTTGGGTTAAAATTAGGGTTATGGGTCAAATTTAAGGTTTAGGATCAAAATTAGGGTTTAGGGTTTTGAGTTTAAAATAGGGTTTTCGAACAAAATAGGGTTAGAATTATGGTTTTGGGTCAAAATTAGGGCTTTGGGTTACAATTAGGGTTTAGGGTTAAAATTAGGGTTTAGGGTTTGAATTAGGGTTTTGAGTTTAAAATAGGGTTAGAGTTAGGGTTTTGGGTCAAAACTTGGGTTTTGGGTCAAAACTTGGGTTTTGGGTCCAAATTTGGGTTTTGGGTCAAAATTAGGGTTTAGGGTTTGAATTAAGGTTTTGAGTTAAAAATAGGGTTTTGGGTCAAAAATAAGGTTAGAATTAGGGTTTTGGGTTAATATTAGGGTTTCGAGTCAAAATTAGGTTTTTGGGGCAAATTTTGGGTTTATGGTCAAAGTTAGGGTTTGAAATAGGGTTTTGAGTTTAAAATATGGTTTTGGGTCAAAAATAGGGTTAGTATGAGGGTTTTGGGTCAAAATTAGGGCTCTGGGTAAAAATTAAGGTTTTGGGTCAAAATTAGGGTTTTTGGTTCAAATTAGGGTTTAGGGTTTGAATCAGAGTTTTGAGTTAAAGATATGTTTTTGGGGCAAAAATAGGGTTACAATTAGGGTTTTGGGTTACAATTAGGGTTCTGTGTCCAAATTAGGGCTTAGTATTAGAATTTGAGATAGAATTAGGGTTTTGGGTAAAATTAGGTAATCTGGTCAAAATTAGGGTTCTGGATCAAAATTAGGATTTAGGGTTTGAATTAGGGTTTGAATTAGGTCATTGGGTAAAATTAGGGTTTCGCTTCAAAATTAGGGATCTGGGTCAAATTCAGGGTTTATGGTTTGAATTAGATTTTGAGTTTAAAATAGGGTTTTGGGTTAAAAATAGTGTTAGAATTAAGGTATTGGGTTAAAATTATGTTTTTGTGAAAAATAAGGGTTCGGGTCAATTTTAAGGTTTAGGATCAAAGTTAGGGTTTAGGGTTTGAATTAGGGTTTTGAGTTTAAAATAGGGTTTTGGGTCAAAATAAGGTTAGAATTAGAGTTTTGGGTCAAAACTTGGGTTTTGGGTCCAAATTTGGGTTTTGGGTCAAATTTAGGGTTTAGGGGTTGAATTAAGGTTTTGAGTTAAAATAGGGTTTTGGGTCAAAAATAAGGTTAGAATTAGGGTTTTGGGATAAAATTAGGGTTTCGAGTTATAATTAGGTTTTTGGGTCATATTTTGGGTTTAAGGTCAAAGTTATGGTTTAGGGTTTGAAATAGGGATTTGAGTTTAAAATAGGGTTTTGGTTCAAAAATAGGGTTAGTATTAGGGTTTTGGGTCAAAATTAGGGCTCTGGGTTAAAATTATGGTTTTGGGTCAAAATTAGGGTTTTTGGTAGAAATTAGGGTTTTGGGTTTGAATTAGGGTTTTGAGTTAAAGATATGTTTTTGGGGCCAAAATAGGGTTAGAATTAGGGTTTTGGGATAAAATTAGGGGTCTGTGTCAAAATTAGAGCTTAGGGTTAGAATTTGGGTTAGAATTAGGATTTTGGGTAAAATTAGGGTTTCGGGTCAAAATTAGGGTTCGGGGTCAAGTTTAGGGTTTAAGGTCAAAATTAGGGTTTAGGGTTTGTAATATGGTTTTGAGGTTAGAATTAGGGTTTGGGGTCAAAATTAGAGTTTTGGGTCAAAATTAGAGTTTAGGGTTTGAATTAAGGTTTTAAGTTAAAAATAGGGTTTTGGGTCAAAAATAGGGTTAGAATTAGGGTTTTGGTTTAAAATTAGGGTTTCGGGTCAAAATTAGGGTTCTGGGTCAGATTTAGGGTTTAGGGTTTGAAATAGGGTTTTGGGTCAAAAATAGGGTAAGAATTAGGGTTTTGCATTAAAATTAGGATTACGGGTCAAAATTAGGTTTTTGGGTCAAATTTTGGGTTAGGGTCAAAATTAGGTTTTTGGGTCAAATGTTGGGTTTTGAGTTAAAAATAGGGTTAGAATTAGTGTTTAGGGTTAAGGTTTAGGATGAAAATTAGGGTTTAGGGTTTGAATTAGGGTTTTGTGTTTAAAATAGTGTTTTGGGTCAAAATTAGGGCTTTGGGTTACAATTAGGGTTGTGTTAAAATTAGTGTTTAGGATCAAAATTAGGGTTTAGGGTTTGAATTAGGGTTTTTGGGTTTAAAATAGGGGTTTGGGTCAAAAATAGCGTTAAAATCAAGGTTTTGGGTTAAAATTTAGGGTTTTGGGTCAAAATTAGGTTTCTGGGTCAAAATTTGGGTTTAGGGTTAGAATTAGGCTTTTGTGTAAAATTAGGGTTTCGGGTCAAAAATAGGGTTCTGGGTCAAATTTAGGGTTTAGGGTCCAAATTAGGGTTTAGGGTTTGAATTAGGTTTTGAGTTTAAAATAGGGTTAGAATTAGGGTTTTGGGTTAAAATTAGGGTTTTGGGAAAAAAATAGGGTTCTGGGTCAAATTTAAGGTTTAGGATCAAAATTAGGGTTTAGGGTTTTGAGTTAAAAATAGGGTTTTGGGTCAAAATAGGGTTAGAACTTGGGTTTTGGGTCCAAATTTGGGTTTTGGGTCAAAATTAGGGTTTAGGGTTTGAATTAAGGTTTTGAGTTAAAAATAGGGTTAGAAGTAGGGTTTTGGTTTAAAATTAGGGTTTCGGGTCAAAATTAGGGTTCGAGGTCAGATTTCGGGTTTACGGTTTGAAATAGGGTTTTGAGTTTGAAATAGGGTAAGAATTAGGGTTTTGCATTAAAATTAGGGTTACTGGTCAAAATAAGGTTTTTCGGTCAAATTTTGGGTTTAGGGTCAAAATTAGGGTTTACGGTTTGAATTAGGGTTTTGAGTTAAAAATAGGGTTAGAAATAGGGTTTTGGGTCAAAATTAGGGTTTTGGGTCAAAATTAGGGTTTTGGGTTTGAATTACGGTTTTGAGTCAAATTAGGGTTTCGGGTCAAAATTAGGGTTTAGGGTTTGAAATAGGGTTAGAATTAGGGTTTTATGTCAAAATTAAGGCTTTAGGTTAAAATTAGGGTTTTGGGTCAAACATAGGGTTTAGGGTTTGAATTAAGGTTTTGAGTTAAAAATAGGGTTTTGGGTCAAAAATAAGGTTAGAATTACGGTTTTGGGTTAAAATTAGGGGTTCGAGTCAAAATAAGGTTTTTGGCTCCAATTTTGGGTTTATGGTCAAAGTTAGGGTTTAGGGTTTGAAATAGGGTTTTGAGTTTATAATAGGGTTTTGAGATTAAATTAGGGTTTTGGGTCAAAATTAGGGCTTTGGGTTAAAATTATGGTTTTGGTTTAAAATTACGGTTTCGAATCAAAATTAGGGTTCTCAGTCAAAATTAGGGTTTGAATTAGGGTTTTGAGTTTAAAGTAATGTTTTGGGTTTATGGTCAAAGTTAGGGTTTAGGGTTTGAAATAGGGTTGAGTTTAAAATAGGGTTTTGGGTCAAAATAGAGTTAGAATTAGTGTTTTGGGTCAAAATTAGGGCTTTGGGTTAAAATTATGGTTTTGGGTCAAAATTTTGGTTTAGGGTTTGAATTAGGGTTTTGAGTTAAAAATAGGGTTAGAATTAGTGTTTTGGGTGAAACTTGGGGTTTGGGTCTAAATTTGGGTTTTGGGTCCAAATTAGGGTTTAGGGTTTGAATAATGTTTTGAGTTAAAAATAGGGTTTTGGGTAAAAATAAGCTTAGAATTAGGGTTTTTGGTCAAAATTAGGGTTTTGGGTCAAAATTAGGGTTTTGGTAAAAATTAGGGTTTAGGGTTTGAATTAGGGTTTTGAGTTAAAAATAGGTTTGTAGGTAAAAAAATAGGGTTAGAATGAGGGTTTTGGGTTAATATTAGGGTTCGGGTCATAATTAGGGCTTAGCGTTAGAATTGAGTGAAAATTAGGTTTTAGGTGAAATTTTGGGTTTATGGTCAAAGTTAGGGGTTACGTTTGAAATAGGGGTTTGAGTTTAATATTTGGTTTTGGGTCAAAAATAGGGTTAGAATTAGTGTTTTGGGTAAAAATTTCGGTTTTGGGTTAATATTAGGGTTTTGGGTCAAAATTAGGGTTTGGTCAAAATTAGGGTTGGGACAAAATTAGTGTTTAGGGTTTGACTTAGGGTTAGAATATGGCTATTGGGTAAAATTAGGGTTTTGGGTCAAAATTAGGGTTCTGGGTCAAATTTAGGGTTATGGGTCCAAATTAGGGTTTAGGGTTTGAATTAGGTTTTGAGTTTAAAATAGGGTTTGGGGTCAATAATAGTGTTCAATTTAGGGTTGTGGGTTAAAATTTAGGGTTTGGTCAAATTTAGGGTTTGGGTCAAAATTAGGGTTTAGGGTTTGAATTAGGGTTAGCATTAGGCTTTTGGGTAACATTAGGGTTTTGGTCAAAATTAGGGTTTGGCTCAAATTTAGGGTTTAGGGTCCAAATTAGGGTTTAGGGTTTGAAATAGGTTTTGAGTTTAAAATAGGATTTTGGGTCAAAAATAGGGTTAGAATTAGGGTTTTGGGTTAAAATTAGGGTTATGGAAAAAATTAGGGTTCTGGGTCAAATTTAAGGTTTAGGATCAAAATTAGGGTTTAGGGTTTGAATTAGGGTTTTGTGTTTAAAATAGTGTTTTGTGTCAAAATTAGGGCTTTGGGTTACAATTAGGGTTTTGTGTTAAAATTAGTGTTTAGGATCAAAATTAGGGTTTAGTGTTTGATTTAGGGTTTTGAGTTTAAAATAGGGTTTTGGGTCAAAAATGGCGTTAAAATTAGGGTTTTGGGTTAAAACTTAGGGTTTCGGGTCAAAATTAGGGTTCTGGGTCAAAATTAGGGTTAGAATTAGGCTTTTGGGTAAAATTAGGGTTTCGGGGTCAAAATTAGGGTTATGGGTCAAATTTAGGGTTTAGGGTCCAAATTAGGGTTTAGGGTTTGAATTAGGTTTTGAGTTTAAAATAGGGTTAGAATTAGGGTTTTGGGTTAAAATTAGGGTTTTGGGAAAAAATTGGGTTCTGGGTCAAATTTAAGGTTGAGGATCAAAATTAGGGTTTAGGGTTTTGAGTTTAAAATAGGGTTTTGGGTCAAAATAGGGTTAGAACTTGGGTTTTCGGTCAAAATTAGGGTTTAGGGTTTGAATTAAGGTTTTGAGTTAAAAATAGGGTTTTGGGTCAAAAATAGGGTTAGAATTAGGGTTTTGGTTTAAAATCAGGGTTTCGGGTCAAAATTAGTGTTCTGGGTCAGATTTAGGGTTTTGGGTTTGAAATAGGGTTTTGAGTTCAAAATAGGGTTTTGGGTCAAAATAGGGTAAGAATTAGGGTTTTGCATTAAAATTAGGGTTACGGGTCAAAATTAGGTTTTTGGGTCAAATTTTGGGTTTAGGGTCAAAATTAGGGTTTACGGTTTGAATTAGGGTTTTGAGTTAAAAATAGGGTTAGAATTAGGGTTTGGGGTCAAAACTTGGGTTTTGGGTCCAAATTTGGGTTTTGGGTCAAAATTAGGGTTTAGGGTTTGAATTAAGGTTTTGAGTTAAAAATAGGGTTTTGGGAAAAAAATATGGTTAGAATTGGGTTTTTGGTCAAAATTAGGGTTTTGGGTCAAAATTAGGGTTTCGGTACAAATTAGGGTTTAGGGTTTGAATTAGGGTTTTGAGTCAAATTAGGGTTTCGGGTCAAAATTCGGGTATAGGGTTTGAAATAGGGTTAGAATTATGGTTTTAGGTCAAAATTAGGGCTTTGGGTTAAAATTAGGGCTTTGGGTTAAAATTTGTGTTTCGAGTCAAAATTAGGTTTTTGGCTCAAATTTTGGGTTTATGGTCCAAGTTAGGGTTTAGGGTTTGAAATAGGGTTGAGTTTAAAATAGGGTTTTGGGTCAAAAAAGGGTTAGAATTTGCGTTTTGGGTCAAAATTAGGGCTTTGGGTTAAAATTATGGCTTTGGGTTAAAATTATGGCTTTGGTTTAAAATTAGGGTTTCGGGTCAAAATTAGGGTTCTGGGTCAAATTATGGTTTAGGGTCCAAATTAGGGTTTAGGGTTTGAATTAGGGTTTTGAGTTTAAAATAGATTTTTGGGCCAAAAATATCGTTAAAATTAGGTTTTGGGTTAAAATTTAGGGTTTCGAGTCAAAATTAGGGTTCTGGGTCAAAATTAGGGTTTAGGGTTTGAATTAGGCTTTTAGGTAAAATTAGGGTTTCGGGTCAAAATTAGGGTTCTGGGTCAAATTTTAGGGTTCAGGGTCCAAATTAGTGTTTAGGTTTTGAATTAGGTTTTGAGTTTAAAATAGGGCTTTGGGTCAAAAATAGGGTGAGAATTAGGGTTTTGGGTTAAAATTAGGGTTATGGGAAAAATTAGGGTTCTGGGTCAAATTTAATGTTTAGGATCAAAATTAGGGTTTAGGGTTTGAATTAGGGTTTTGAGTTAAAAGTAGGGTTTTGGATCAAAATAGGGATAGAATTAGGGTTTTGGGTCAAAATTAGGGCTTTGGATTACAATTAGGGTTTTGGGTTAAAATTAGTGTTTTGGATCAAAATTAGGGTTTAGGGTTTGAATTAGGGTTTTGAGTTTAAAATAGGTTTTTAGGTCAAAAATAGCGTTAAAATTAGGGTTTGGGTTAAAATTTAGGGTTCTGGGTCAAAATTAGGGTTTAGCGTTTGAATTAGGGTTAGAATTAGGCTTTTGGGTAAAATTAGGGTTTCGGGTCAAAATTAGGGTTCTGGGTCAAATTTGGGGTTTTGGGTCCAAATTAGGGTTTAGGGTTTGAATTAGGTTTTGAGTTTAAAATAGGGTTTTGGGTCAAAAATAGCGTTAGAATTATGGTTTTGGGTTAAAATTAGGGTTTTGGGAAAAAATAGGGTTCTGGGTCAAATTTAAGGTTTAGGATCAAAATTAGGGTTTTGAGTTTAAAATAGGGTTAGTATGAGGTTTTTGGGTCAAAATTAGGACTCTGGTTTAAAATTAAGGTTTTCGGTCAAAATTAGGGTTTTTGGTTCAAAATATGGTTTAGGGTTTGAATTAGGGTTTTGAGTTAAAGATATGTTTTTGGGGCAAAAATAGGGTTAGAATTAGGGTTTTGGGTTACAATTAGGGTTCTGTGTCCAAATTAGGGCTTAGGGTTAGAATTTAGGATATAATTAGGATTTTGGGTAAAATTAGGGTTTCATGTCAAAATTATGGGTCTGTGTCAAAATTAGGATTTAGGGTTTGAATTAGGGTTAGAATTATTTGGGTAAAATTAGGGTCAAAATTAGGGTTCTTGGTCAAATTTAGAGTTTAGGGTTTGAATTAGATTTTGAGTATAAAATAGGGTTTTGGGTCAAAAATAGGGTTATAATTTTGGATTTGGGTTTAAATAAGGGTTCTGGGTCAAAATTAGCGTTTGGGGTTTGAATTAAGGTTTTGAGTCAAAATAGGGTTTTGGGTCAAAAATAAGGTTAGAATTAGGGTTTTGGGATAAAATTAGGGTTTCGTGTTAAAATTAGGTTTTCGGGTCAAATTTTGGGTTTATGGTCAAAGTTAGGGTTTAGGGTTTGAAATAGGGTTTTGAGTTTAAAATTGGGTTTTGGGTCAAAAATAGGGTTAGTATTAGGGTTTGGGTCAAAATTAGGGCTCTAGGTTAAAATTATGGTTTTGGGTCAAAATTAGGGCTTAAGGTTAGAATTTGGGTTAGAATTAGGATTTTGGGTAAAATTAGGGTTTCGGGTCAAAATTAAGGTTCGGGGTCAAATTTAGGGTTTAGGGTCAAAATTAGGGTTTAGGGTTTGTAATATGGTTTTGAGTTTAAAATAGGGTTTTGGGTCAAAAATAGTGTTAGAATTAGGGTTTTTGTTCAAAATTTGGGCTTTGTGTTAAAATTAGGGTTTTGGGTCAAACATAGGGTTTAGGGTTTGAATTAGGTTTTTGAGTTAAAAAAAGGTTTTGGGTTAGAAATAGACTTAGAATTTGGGTTTTGGTTTAAAATTAGGGTTTGGTCAAATTTTTGGTTTAGGGTTTGAATTAGGGTTTTGAGTTAAAAATAGGATTTTGGGTCAAAAATAGTGTTAGAATTAGGGTTTTGGGTCAAAATTAAAATTTGGGTTAAAATTTGGGTTTTGGTTTTAAATTAGGGTTTCGTGTCAAAATTAGGTTTTTGGGACAAATTTTGGGTTTAGGCTTAAAATTAGGGTTTAGGGTTTGAATTAGGGATTTGAGTTAAAAATAGGGTTTTTGGTCAAAATAGGGTTAGAATTAGGGTTTGGGGTCAAAATTAGAGTGTAGGGTTTGAATTAAGGTTTTGAGTTAAAAATAGGGTTTTGGATCAAAAATAGGGTAAGATTTAGGGTTTTGGTTTAAAATTAGGGTTTTGGGTCAAAATTAGGGTTCTGGGTCAGATTTAGGGTTTAGGGTTTCAAATAGGGTTTTGAGTTTAAAATAGGGTTTTGGGTCAAAATAGGGTAAGAATTAGGGTTTTGCATTAAAATTAGGGTTACGGGTCAAAATTAGGTTTTTGGGTCAAATTTGGGGTTTAGGGTCAAATTTGGGGTTTAGGGTCAAAATTAGGGTTTAGGGTTTGAATTAGGGTTTTGAGTTAAAAAAAGGGTTAG
This sequence comes from Sophora flavescens, assembly GCA_030762895.1. Lineage (NCBI taxonomy): Eukaryota > Viridiplantae > Streptophyta > Magnoliopsida > Fabales > Fabaceae > Sophora > Sophora flavescens. The sequence goes on along the minus strand of JAUPTC010000010.1, from coordinate 13,216,740 downwards.
AATTAGTGTTTTGGGTCGAAACTTGGGTTTTGGGTCTAAATTTGGGTTTTGGGTCAAAATTAGGGTCTAGGGTTTGAATTAAGGTTTTGAGCTAAAAATAGGGTTTTGGGTCAAAAATATGGTTAGAATTAGGGTTTTTGGTCAAAATTAGGGTTTTGGGTCAAAATTAAGGTTTTTGGTACAAAAATAGGGTTAGAATTAGGGTTTTGGGTTAACATTAGGGTTCTGGGTCAAAATTAGTGCTTAGGGTTAGAATTCGAGTCTAAATTAGGTTTTTGGGTCAAATTTTGGGTTTATGGTCAAAGTTAGGGGTTAGGGTTTGAAATAGGGTTTTGAGTTTAAAATAGGGTTTTGGGTCAAAAATAGGGTTAGAATTAGTGTTTTGGGTCAAAATTAGGGCTTTGGGTTAAAATTAGGGTTTTGGTTTAAAATTCGGGTTTCGGGTCAAAATTAGGGTTCTGGGTCAAAATTAGGGTGTAGGGTTTGAATTAGGGTTAGAAAATGGCTTTTGGTTAAAATTAGGGTTTTGGGTCAAAATTAGGGTTCTGGGTCAAATTTAGGGTTATGGGTCCAAATTAGGGTTTAGGGTTTGAATTAGCTTGAGTTTAAAATAGGGTTTTGGGTCAAAAATAGTGTTAAAATTAGGGTTTTGGGTTAAAATTTAGGGTTTCGGGTCAAAATTAGGGTTCTGGGTCAAAATTAGGGTTTAGGGTTAGAATTAGGCTTTTGGGTAAAATTTGGGTTTCGTGTCAAAATTAGGGTTCTGGGTCAAATTTAGGGTTTAGGGTCCAAATTAGGGTTTAGGGTTTGAACTTGGTTTTGAGTTTAAAATTGGGTTTTGGGTCAAAAATAGTGTTAGAATTAGGGTTGTGTTAAAATTAGGGTTATGGAAAAAATTAGGGTTCTGGGTCAAATTTAAGGTGTAGGATCAAAATTAGGGTTTAGGGTTTGAATTAGGGATTTGTGTTTAAAATAGGGTTTTGGGTCAAAATTAGGGCTTTGGGTTACAATTAGGGCTTTGGGTTACAATTAGTGTTTTGGATCAAAATTAGGGTTTAGGGTTTGAATTAGGGTTTTGAGTTTAAAATAGGGTTTTGGGTCAAAAATATCGTTAATATTAGGGTTTTGGGCTAAAGTTTTAGGGTTCTGGGTCAAAATTAGGGTTTAGGGTTAGAATTAGGGTTAGAATTAGGCTTTTGGGTAAAAATAGGGTTTTGGGTCAAAATAGGGTTAGAACTTGGGTTTTGGGTCCAAATTTGGGATTTGGGTCAAAATTAGGGTATAGGGTTTGAAATAAGGTTTTGAGTTAAAAATAGGGTTTTGGGTCAAAAATAAGGTTAGAATTAGGGTTTTGGGTTAAAATTAGTGTTTCGTGTCAAAATTAGGTTTTTGGTTCATATTTTGGGTTTATGGTCAAAGTTAGGGTTTAGGGTTTGAAATAGGGTTTTGAGTTTAAAATAGGGTTTTTGGTATAAAATAGGGTTAGTATTAGTGTTCTGGGTCAAAATTAGGGTTCTGGGTCAAAATTAGGGTTTAGGGTTTGAATTAGGGTTAGAATTAGGCTTTTGGGTAAAATTAGGGTTTCGGGTCAAAATTTGGGTTATGGGTCAAATTTAAGGTTTAGGATCAAAATTAGGGTTTAGGGTTTGAATTTGGGTTTTGAGTTTAAAATAGGGTTTTGGGTCAAAATAGGGTTAGAATTTGGGTTTAGGGTCAAAAGTTGGGTTTAGGGTCAAAATTTGGGTTTTGGGTCAAAATTAGGGTTTAGGGTTTGAGTTAAGGTTTTGGTCAAATAAGTTAGAATTAGGGTTTTGGGTTAAAGTTTGGGTTTCAAAAATAAGGTTTAGAATTAGGGTTTTGGGTTTAAAGGTTTGGGTTTGAGTTAAAATTAGGGTTTTGGGTCAAATTTTGGGTTTATGGGTCAAAATAGGGTTTAGGGTTTAGGGTTTGAATAGGGTTTGTAATAGGGTTTTGAGTTTAAAATAGGGTTTTGGGTCAAAAATAGGGTTGGTATTAGGGTTTCGGGTCAAAATTAGGGTTCGGGGTCAAATTTAGGGTTTAGGGTCCAAATTAGGGTTTAGGGTATGTAATATGGTTTTGACTTTAAAATAGGGTTTTGGGTCAAAAATATTGTTAGAATTAGTGTTTTTGGTCAAAATTAGGGCTTTGTGTTAAAATTAGGGTTTTGGGTCAAACATAGGGTTTAGGGTTTGAATTAGGTTTTTGAGTTAAAAAAAGGTTTTTGGGTCAGAATTAGGGTTGGAATTAGGGTTTTGGGTTAAAATTAGGGTCAAAATTAGGGTTTAGGGTTTGAAATAAGGTTTTGAGTTAAAATTAGGGTTTTGTTTTAAAATTAGGGCTTCGGGTCAAAATTAGGGTCTGGGTCAGATTTAGGGTTTGGGGTTTGAAATAGGGTTTTGAGTTTAAAATAGGGTTTTGGGTCAAAAATAGGGTATGAATTATGGTTTTGCATTAAAATTAGTGTTACAGGTCAAAATTAGGTTTTTGGGTCAAATTTTGGGTTTAGGGTCAAAATTGGGGTTTACGGTTTGAATTAGGGTCTTGAGTTAAAAATAGGGTTAGAATTAGGGATTTGGGTCAAAACTTGGGTTTTGGGTCAAAACATGGGTTTTGGGTCCAAATTTGGGTTTAGGGTTTGAATTCGGGTTTTGAGTTAAAAATAGTTTTTTGGGTAAAAAATATGGTTAGAATTAGGGTTTTTGGTCAAAATTAGGGTTTGGGGTCAAAATTAAGGTTTTTGGTACAAATTAGTGTTTAGGGTTTGAATTAGGGTTTTGAGTCAATTTAGGGTTTCGGGTCAAAATTGGGGTTTAGGGTTTGAAATAGGGTTAGAATTAGGGTTTTAGGTCAAAATTAGGGCTTTGGTTTAAAATTAGGGTTTTGGGTCAAACATAGGGTTTAGGGTTTGAATTAAGGTTTTGAGTTAAAAAGAGGGTTTTGGGTCAAAATTAAGGTTAGAATTACGGTTCTGGATTAAAATTTGGGTTTCCAGTCAAAATTTGGTTTTTGGCTCAAATTTTGGGTTTATGGTCAAAGTTAGGGTTTAGGGTTTGAAATAGGGTTTTGAGTTTAAAATAAGGTTTTGGGTCAAAATTAGGGCTTTGGGTTAAAATTAGGGTTTTGGTTGAAAATTAGGGTTTTGGATCAAAATTAGGGTTCTTGGTCAAAATTAGGGTTTATAGTTTGAATTAGCGTTAGAATTAGGCTTTTCGGTAAAATTAGGGTTTCGGGTCAAAATTACGGTTCTGGGTCAAATTTAGGGTTTAGGGTCCAAATTAGGGTTTAGGGTTTGAATTAGGTTTTGAGTTTAAAATAGGGTTTTGGGTCAGAAATAGGGTTAGAATTAGGGTTTTGGGTTAAAATTAGGGTTTTGGGAAAAATTAGGGTTCTGGGTCAAATTTAAGGTTTAGGATCAAAATTAGGGTTTAGGGTTTTAATTAGGGTTTGGAGTTTAAAATAGGGTTTTGGGTCAAAAATAGCGTTAAAATTAGGGTTTTGGGTTAAAATTAAGGGTTTCGGGTCAAAATTAGGGTTCTGGGTCAAACATAGGGTTTAGGGTTTGAATTAGGGTTAGAATGAGGCTTTTGGGTAAAATTTGGGTTTCGGGTCAAAATAAGGGTTAAGGTCAAATTTAGGGATTAGGGTCCAAATTAAGGTTTAGGGTTTGAATTAGGGTTTTGAGTTAAAGATATGTTTTTGGGGCAAAAATAGGGTTAGAATTGGGGTTTTGGGTTAAAATTAGGGTTGTGTCCAAATTAAGGTTTAGGGTTAGAATTGGGGTTTCATGTCAAAATTAGGGTTCTGGGTCAAAATTAGGGTTTAGGGTTTGAATTATGTTTTGAGTTTAAAATAGGGTTAGAATTAGGGTTTTGGGAAAAAATAGGGTTCTGGGTCAAATTTAAGGTTTAGGATCAAAATTAGGTTAGAATTTTGGTTTTGGGTTAAAATTAGGGTTTTTGGAAAAATTAGGGTTCTGGGTCAGGTTTAAGGTTTAGGATCAAAGTTAGGGTTTAGGGTTTGAATTAGGGTTTTGAGTTTAAAATAGGGTTTTGGGTCAAAATAGGGTTAGAATTAGGGTTTTGGGTCAAAACTTGGGTTTTGGGTCCAAATTTGGGTTTTGGGTCAAAATTAGGGTTTAGGGTTTGAATTAAGGTTTTGAGTTAAAAATAGGGCTTTGGGTCAAAAATAAGGTTAGAATTAGGGTTTTTGGATAAAATTAGGGTTTCGAGTTAAAATTAGGTTTGGGGTCAAATTTTTCGTTTATGGTCAAAGTTAGGGTTTTGGGTTTGAAATAGGGTTTTGAGTTTAAAATAGGGGTTTAGGTCAAAATTAGGGCTCTAGGTTAAAATTATGGTTTTGGGTCAAAATTAGGGTTTTGGTACAAATTAGGGTTTAGGGTTTGAATTAGGGTTTTGAGTTAAAGATATGTTTTGGGGCCAAAATAGGGTTAGAATTAGGGTTTTTGGTTAAAATTAGGGTTCTGTGTCAAAATTAGGGTTTTGGTTTAAAATTTAGGGTTTTGGGTTAAAATTTAGGGTTTCGGGTCAAAATTAGGGTTCTGGGTCACTATTAGGTTTAGAATTAGGCTTTTGGGTAAAATTAGAGTTTCGGGTCAAAATTAGGGTTCTGAGTCAAATTTAGGGTTTAGGGTCCAAATTAGGGTTTAGGGTTTGAACTAGGTTTTGAGTTTAAAATTGGGTTTTGGGTCAAAAATAGGGTTAGAATAGGTTTTTGGGTTAAAATTAGGGTTCTGTGTCAAAATTAGTGCTTAGGGTTAGAATTTGGGTTAGAATTAGGATTTTGGGTAAAATTAGGGTTTCAGGTCAAAATTAGGGTTCGTGGTCAAATTTAGGGTTTAGGGTCAAAATTAGGGTTTATGGTTTGTAATATGGTTGAGTTTAAAATAGGGTTTTGGGTCAAAAATAGTGTTAGAATTAGGATTTTTGTCCAAAATTAGGGCTGTGTTAAAATTAGGGTTTTGGGTCAAACATAGGGTTTAGGGTTTGAATTAGGTTTGTGTTGAAAAAAGGTTTTTGGGTCAGAAATAGGGTTAGAATTAGGGTTTTGGTTTAAAATTAGGGTTTCTGGTCAAATTTTTGGTTTAGGGTTTGAATTAGGGTTTTGAGTTAAAAATAGGATTTTGGGTCAAAAATAGGGTTAGAATTAGGGTTTTGGGTCAAAATTAAAATTTGGGTTAAAATTTGGGTTGTAGTTTAAAATTAGAGTTTCGGGCCAAAATTAGGTTTTTGGGACAAATTTTGGGTTTAGGGTCAAAATTAGGGTTTAGGGTTTGAATTAGGGATTTGAGTTAAAAATAGGGTTTTTGGTCAAAATAGGGTTAGAATTAGGGTTTGGGGTCAAAATTAGAGTTTTGGATCAAAATTAGAGTTTTGGGTTTGAAATAAGGTTTTGAGTTAAAAATAGGGTTTTGGGTCAAAAATAGGGTTAGATTTAGGGTTTTGGTTTAAAATTAGGGTTTCGGGTCAAAATTAGGGTTCTGGGTCTGATTTAGGGTTGAGGGTTTGAAATAGGGTTTTGTGTTTAAAATAGGGTTTTGGGTCAAAAATAGGGTAAGAATTAGGGTTTTGCATTAAAATTAGGGTTACGGGTCAAATTTAGGGTTTAGGGTCCAAATTAGGGTTTTGAGTTAAAAAAAGGGTTAGAATTAGTGTTTTGGGTCGAAACTTGGGTTTTGGGTCTAAATTTGGGGTGTGGGTCAAAATTAGGGTTTTGGGTTTGAATTAAGGTTTTGAGTTAAAAATAGGGTTTTGGGTCAAAAATATGGTTAGAATTAGGGTTTTTGGTCAAAATTAGGGTTTTGGGTCAAAATTAGGGTTTTTGGTACAAATTAGGGTTTAGGGTTTGAATTAGGGTTTTGTGTTAAAAATAGGTTTTTGGGTAAAAAATAGGGATAGAATTAGGGTTTTGGGTTAATATTAGGGTTCTGGGTCAAAATTAGTGCCTAGGGTTAGAATTCGAGTCAAAATTAGGTTTTTGGGTCAAATTTTGGGTTTATGGTCAAAGTTAGGGGTTAGGGTTTGAATAAGGGTTTTGTGAAAAATTAGGGTTCTGGGTCAAATTCAAGGTTTAGGATCAAAGTTAGGGTTTAGGGTTTGAAGTAGGGTTTTGAGTTTAAAATAGGGTTTTGGGTCAAAATAGGGTTAGAATTTGGGTTTTGGGTCAAAACTTGGGTTTTGGGTCCAAATTTGGGTTTTGGGTCAAATTTAGGGTTTAGGGTTTGAATTAAGGTTTTGAGTTAAAATAGGGTTTTGGGTCAAAAATAAGGTTAGAATTAGGGTTTTGGGATAAAATTAGGGTTTCGAGTTAAAATTAGGTTTTTGGGTAAAATTTTGGGTTTATGGTCAAAGTTAGGGTTTAGGGTTTGAAATAGGGTTTTCAGTTTATAATAGGGTTTTGGGTCAAAAATAGGGTTAGTATTAGGGTTTTGGGTCAAAATTAGGGCTCTGGGTTAAAATTATGGTTTTGGGTCAAAATTAGGGTTTTGTTTCAAATTAGGGTTTTGGGTTTGAATTAGGGTTTTGAGTTAAAGATATGTTTTTGGGGCCAAAATAGGGTTAGAATTAGGGTTTTGGGTTAAAATTAGAGTTGTGTCAAAATTAGGGCTTAGGGTTAGAATTTGGGTTAGAATTAGGATTTTGAGAAAAATTAGGGTTTCGGTCAAAATTAGTGTTGGGGTCAAATTTAGGGTTTAAGGTCAAAATTAGGGTTTAGTGTTTGATATATGGTTTATTTTAAAATAGGGTTTTGGGTCAAAAATAGTGTTAGAATTAGGTTTTTGGTCAAAATTAGGGCTTTGTGTTAAAATTAGGGTTTTGGGTCAAACATAGGGTTTAGGGTTTGAATTAGGTTTTGAGTAAAAAGGTTTTGGGTCGAAATAGGGCTAGAATTAGGGTTTTGGGTTAAAATTAGGGTTTCTGGTCAAATTTTTGGTTTAGGGTCAAAATTAGGGTTTAGGGTTTGAATTAGGGTTTTGAGTTAAAAATAGGATTTTGGGTCAAAAATAGGGTTAGAATTAGGGTTTTGGGTCAAAATTAAAATTTGGGTTAAAATTTGGGGTGTGGTTGAAAATTAGTGTTTCGGGTCAAAATTAGGTTTTTGGGACAAATTTTGGGTTTAGGGTCAAAATTAGGGTTTAGGGTTTGAATTAGGGATTTGAGTTAAAAATAGGGTTTTTGGTCAAAATAAGGTTAGAATTAGGGTTTGGGGTCAAAATTAGAGTTTTGGGTCAAAATTAGAGTTTAGGGTTTGGATTAAGGTTTTGTGTTAAAAATAGGGTTTTGGGTCAAAAATAGGGTTAGAATTAGGGGTTTGGTTTAAAATTAGGGTTTCGGGTCAAAATTAGGGTTCTGGGGTCAGATTTTGGGTTTAGGGTTTGAAATAGGGTTTTGAGTTTAAAATAGGGTTTTGGGTCAAAAATAGGGTAAGAATTAGGGTTTTGCATTAAAATTAGGGTTACGGGTCAAAATTAGGTTTTTGGGTCAAATTTTGGGTTTATGGTCAAAATTAGGGTTTGAATTATGGTTTTGTGTTAAAAATAGGGTTAGAATTAGTGTTTTGGGTCTAAATTTGGGTTTTGGGTCAAAATTAGGGTTTAGGGTTTGAATTAAGGTTTTGAGTTAAAAATAGGGTTTTGGGGCAAAAATATGGTTAGAATTAGGGTTTTTGGGTTAATATTAGGGTCTTGGGTCAAAATTAGGGTTTTGTGTACAAATTAGGGTTTAGGGTTTGAATTAGAGTTTTGAATTAAAAATAGGTTTTTGGGTCAAAAATAGGGTTTGAATTAGGGTTTTGGGTTAATATTAGGGTTCTTGGTCAAAATTAGGGCTTAGGGTTAGAATTCGAGTCAAAATTAGGTTTTTGGGTCAAATTTTGGGTTTATGGTCAAAGTTAGGGGTTAGGGATTGAAATAGGGTTTTGAGTTTAAAATAGGGTTTTGGGTCAAAAATAGGGTTAGAATTAGTGTTTTGGGTCAAAATTAGGGCTTTGGGTTAAAATTAGGGTTTTGGTTTAAAACTAGGGTTTCGGGTCAAAATTAGGGTTCTGGGTCAAAATTAGGGTTTTGGGTTTGAATTAGGGTTAGAATATGGCTTTTGGGTAAAATTAGGGTTTTGGGTCCAAATTAAGGTTCTGGGTCAAATTTAGGGTTATGGGTCCAAATTAGGGTTTAGGGTTTGAATTAGGTTTTGTGTTTAAAATAGGGTTTTGGGTCAAAAATAGTGTTAAAATTAGGGTTTGGGGTAGAATTTAGGGTTTCGGGTCAAAATTAGAGTTCTTTGTCAAAATTAGGGTTTAGGGTTTGAATTAGGGTAAGAATTAGGCTTTTGGGTAAATTAGTGTTTCGGGTCAAAATTAGGGTTCTGGGTCAAATTTAGGGTTTAGGGTCCAAATTAGGGTTTATGGTTTGAATTAGGTTTTGAGTTTAAAATAGGGTTTTGGGTCAAAAATAGGGTTAGAATTAGGGTTTTGGGTTAAAATTAGGGTTATGGAAAAATTAGGGTTCTCGGTCAAATTTAAGGTTTAGGATCAAATTTAGGGTTTAGGGTTTGAATAGGGTTTTGTGTTTAAAATAGGGTTTTGGGTCAAAATTAGGGCTTTGGGTTACAATTAGAGTTTTGGGTTAAAATTAGTGTTTAGGATCAAAATTAGGGTTTTGAGTTTAAAATAGGGTTTTGGGTCAAAATAGCGTTAAAATTAGGGTTTTGGGTTAAAATTTAGGATTTCGGGTCAAAATTAGGGTTCTGGGTTTGAATTAGGTTTTGAGTTTAAAATAGGGTCAGAATTAGGGTTTTGGGAAAAAATAGGGGTCTGGGTCAAATTTAAGGTTTAGGGTTTTGGAAAAAATTAGGGTTTAGGGTTTTGATTTAAAATAGGGTTTTGGGTTAAAATAGGGTTAGAACTTGGGTTTTGGGTCCAAATTTGGGTTTTGGGTCAAAATTAGGGTTTAGGGTTTGAATTAAGGTTTTCAGTTAAAAATAGGGTTTTGGGTCAAAAATAGGGTTAGAATTAGGGTGTTGGTTTAAAATTAGGGTTTCCGGTCAAAATTAGGGTTCGGGGTCAGATTTAGGGTTTAGGGTTTGAAATAGGGTTTTGAGTTTAAAATAGGGTTATGTCAAAATAGGGTAAGAATTAGGGTTTTGCATTAAAATTAGGGTTACGGGTCAAAATTAGGTTTTGGGGTCAAATTTTGGGTTTAGGGTCAAAATTCGGGTTTACGGTTTAAATTAGGGTTTCGAGTTAAAAATAGGGTTAGAATTAGGGTTTTGGGTCAAAACTTGGGTTTTGAGTCAAATTAGGGTTTTTGGTGAAAATTTGGGTTTAGGGTTTGAAATAGGGTTAGAATTAGGGTTTTAGGTCAAAATTAGGGATTTGAGTTAAAATTAGGGTTTTGGGTCAAACATAGGGTTTAGGGTTTGAATTAAGGTTTTGAGTTAAAAATAGGGTTTTGGGTCAAAAATATGGTTAGAATTACGGTTTTGGGTTAAAATTAGGGTTTCGAGTCAAAATAAGGTTTTTGGCTCAAATTTTGGGTTTATGGTCAAAGTTAGGGTTTAGGGTTTGAAATTAGGGTTTTGGGTCAAAATTAGGGCTTTGGGTTAAAATTATGGTTTTGGGTAAAATTAGGGTTTCGGGTCAAAATTAGGGTTCTGGGTCAAAATTAGGGTTTAGGGTTTGAATTAGGGTTTAGGGTTTGAATTAGGTTTTGAGTTTAAAATAGGGTTTTGGGTCAAAAATAGTTTTAAAATTAGGGTTTTGGGTTAAAATTTAGGGTTTCGGGTCAAAATTAGGGTTCTGGGTCAAAAATAGTGTTTAGGGTTTGAATTAGGGTTAGAATTAGGCTTTAGGGTAAAATTAGGATTTCGGGTCAAAATTAGGGTTTTGGGTCAAATTTAAGGTTTAGGGTCCAAATTAGGGTTTAGGGTTTGAATTAGGGTTTTGAGTTTAAAATAGGGTTTTGGGTCAAAATAGGGTTAGAATTAGGGTTTTGGGTCAAAATTAGGGCATTGGGTTACAGTTAGGGTTTTGGGTTAAAATTAGTGTTTAGGATCAAAATTAGGGTTTAGGGTTACTGCCTCTAAGCTTGGGATTTCAGTCGCCGCAGGAGCAACGTCTGGAGGGGAAGGATGTCTCACAGGAAGTTCAAACACCCCAGGCACGGTTCCCTTGGATTTCTCCCTAGGAAGCGTGCTGCTCGTCACAGAGGAAAAGTGAAGGCATTCCCAAAGGATGACCCATCCAAGCCACCAAAGCTTACTGCCTTCTTGGGTTACAAGGCTGGTATGACTCACATTATCAGAGAGGTCGAGAAGCCAGGATCAAAGCTTCACAAGAAGGAGACTTGTGAGCCTGTTACAATTATTGAGACCCCTCCAGTGGTTGTTGTTGGGGTTGTTGGTTACGTGAAAACTCCCCGTGGTCTTAGAATATTGAACACTGTGTGGGCTCAGCATTTGAGTGAGGAGGGAAGCGTAGGTTCTATAAGAACTGGTGCAAGTCCAAGAAGAAGGCTTTCACAAAGTACTCAAAGCAGTATGAATCTGAAGAAGGGAAGAAAAACATTGAGGCACAGCTCGAGAAAATAAAGAAGTATGCAACTGTTGTCCGTGTTTTGGTTCACACTCAAATCAGAAAAATGAAGGGATTGAAGCAGAAGAAAGCCCATATCATGGAGGTTCAGGTCAATGGTGGGACTATTGCACAGAAGGTGGACTTTGCATACAGTTTCTTTGAGAAACAGGTTCCTATTGATGCTGTGTTCCAGAAGGATGAGATGATTGACATCATTGGTGTGACAAAAGGTAAGGGTTATGAAGGTGTTGTTACTCGTTGGGGTGTTACCCGCCTTCCCCGCAAGACTCACAGGGGTTTGAGGAAGGTTGCTTGTATTGGTGCCTGGCATCCTGCCAGAGTTTCTTTCCTTGTTGCTAGGGATGGTCGAATGGATACCACCACCGAACCGAGTTAAACAAGAAGATTTAGAGACTTGGCAAAGCCGGGCAAGAGTCTCACGAGGTCATTATCGAGTTTGATAGGACCGAGAAAGACATTACCCCAATGGGTGGCTTCCCACACTATGGTATTGTGAAGGATGATTATATCATGATCAAGGGTTCGTTGTTTTGGTCCTAAGAAAAGGGTTATCACATTGCGCCAATCCCTGCTTAAGCAGACTTCTCGTCTTGCACTGGAGGAGATCAAACTCAAGTTGATCGACACCTCTTCAAAGTTTGGACATGGCCGCTTCCAGACAACACAAGAGAAGCACAAGTTCTTTGGACGCCTCAAAGCATAATTATGCTAATTGGATGGAACTTCTAGCAGAGTACTATTCAACTTATATTTGGCTACCATCTCTTTAAAACTTTGTAGTGTCTTATTTTGACATTGTAACTCATGGATCTTTTGTTAGTTGAGTTTTTATATGTTGGTCGAACTTCTACTTCCAAGGGAGATTGAGTTGTACTCAAAAGTACTTCAAGTTTAAAAAAAAAGGTTTAGGGTTTGAATTAGGGTTTTGACTTTAAAATAGGTTTTTGGGTCAAAAATAGCGTTAAAATTAGGGTTTTGGGTTAAAATTTAGGGTTTTGGTCAAAATTAGGGTTCTGGGTCAAAATTAGGGTTTAGGGTTTTAATTACGGTTAGAATTATGCTTTTGGGTAAAATTAGGGTTTCGGGTCAAAATTAGGGTTCTGGGTCAAATTTAGGGTTTAGGGTCCAAATAAGGGTTTAGGGCTTGAATTAGGTTTTGAGTTTAAAAATAGGGCTTTGGGTCAAAAATAGGGTTAGAATTAGGGTTTTGGGTTAAAATTAGGGTTATGGGTCAAATTTAAGGTTTAGGATCAAAATTAGGGTTTAGGGTTTTGAGTTTAAAATAGGGTTTTCGATCAAAATAGGGTTAGAATTATGGTTTTGGGTCAAAATTAGGGCTTTGGGTTACAATTAGGGTTTTGGGTTAAAATTAGGGTTTAGGGTTTGAATTAGGGTTTTGAGTTTAAAATAGGGTTTTGGGTCAAAATAGGGTTAGAGTTAGGGTTTTGGGTCAAAACTTGGGTTTTGGGTCCAAATTTGGGTTTTGGGTCAAAATTAGGGTTTAGGGTTTGAATTAAGGTTTTGAGTTAAAAATAGGGTTTTGGGTCAAAAATAAGGTTAGAATTAGGGTTTTGGGTTAAAATTAGGGTTTCGAGTCAAAATTAGGTTTTTGGGGCAAATTTTGGGTTTATGGTCAAAGTTAGGGTTTGAAATAGGGTTTTGAGTTTAAAATATGGTTTTGGGTCAAAAATAGGGTTAGTATGAGGGTTTTGGGTCAAAATTAGGGCTCTGGGTTAAAATTAAGGTTTTGGGTCAAAATTAGGGTTTTTGGTTCAAATTAGGGTTTAGGGTTTGAATCAGAGTTTTGAGTTAAAGATATGTTTTTGGGGCAAAAATAGGGTTACAATTAGGGTTTTGGGTTACAATTAGGGTTTTGTGTCCAAATTAGGGCTTAGTATTAGAATTTGAGATAGAATTAGGGTTTTGGGTAAAATTAGGTAATCTGGTCAAAATTAGGGTTCTGGATCAAAATTAGGATTTAGGGTTTGAATTAGGGTTTGAATTAGGCTGTTGGGTAAAATTAGGGTTTCGGGTCAAAATTAGGGTTCTGGGTCAAATTTAGGGTTTAGGGTTTGAATTAGATTTTGAGTTTAAAATAGGGTTTTGGGTTAAAAATAGGGTTAGAATTTTGGTTTTGGGTTAAAATTAGGGTTTTGGGAAAAATTAGGGTTCTGGGTCAATTTTAAGGTTTAGGATCAAAGTTAGGGTTTAGGGTTTGAATTAGGGTTTTGAGTTTAAAATAGGGTTTTGGGTCAAAATAAGATTAGAATTAGAGTTTTGGGTCAAAACTTGGGTTTTGGGTCCAAATTTGGGTTTTGGGTCAAATTTAGGGTTTAGGGGTTGAATTAAGGTTTTGAGTTAAAATAGGGTTTTGGGTCAAAAATAAGGCTAGAATTACGGTTTTGGGATAAAATTAGGGTTTCGAGTTATAATTAGGTTTTTGGGTCATATTTTGGGTTTAAGGTCAAAGTTATGGTTTAGGATTTGAAATAGGGATTTGAGTTTAAAATAGGGTTTTGGTTCAAAAATAGGGTTAGTATTAGGGTTTTGGGTCAAAATTAGGGCTCTGGGTTAAAATTATGGTTTTGGGTCAAAATTAGGGTTTTTGGTAGAAATTAGGGTTTTGGGTTTGAATTAGGGTTTTGAGTTAAAGATATGTTTTTGGGGCCAAAATAGGGTTAGAATTAGGGTTTTGGGATAAAATTAGGGGTCTGTGTCAAAATTAGAGCTTAGGGTTAGAATTTGGGTTAGAATTAGGATTTTGGGTAAAATTAGGGTTTCGGGTCAAAATTAGGGTTCGGGGTCAAGTTTAGGGTTTAAGGTCAAAATTAGGGTTTAGGGTTTGTAATATGGTTTTGAGGTTAGAATTAGGGTTTGGGGTCAAAATTAGAGTTTTGGGTCAAAATTAGAGTTTAGGGTTTGAATTAAGGTTTTAAGTTAAAAATAGGGTTTTGGGTCAAAAATAGGGTTAGAATTAGGGTTTTGGTTTAAAATTAGGGTTTCGGGTCAAAATTAGGGTTCTGGGTCAGATTTAGGGTTTAGGGTTTGAAATAGGGTTTTGGGTCAAAAATAGGGTAAGAATTAGGGTTTTGCATTAAAATTAGGATTACGGGTCAAAATTAGGTTTTTGGGTCAAATTTTGGGTTAGGGTCAAAATTAGGTTTTTGGGTCAAATGTTGGGTTTTGAGTTTAAAATAGGGTTAGAATTAGTGTTTAGGGTTAAGGTTTAGGATGAAAATTAGGGTTTAGGGTTTGAATTAGCGTTTTGTGTTTAAAATAGTGTTTTGGGTCAAAATTAGGGCTTTGGGTAACAATTAGGGTTGTGTTAAAATTAGTGTTTAGGATCAAAATTAGGGTTTAGGGTTTGAATTAGGGTTTTTGGGTTTAAAATAGGGGTTTGGGTCAAAAATAGCGTTAAAATTAAGGTTTTGGGTTAAAATTTAGGGTTTCGGGTCAAAATTAGGTTTCTGGGTCAAAATTTGGGTTTAGGGTTAGAATTAGGGTTAGAATTAGGCTTTTGTGTAAAATTAGGGTTTCGGGTGAAAAATAGGGTTCTGGGTCAAATTTAGGGTTTAGGGTCCAAATTAGGGTTTAGGGTTTGAATTAGGTTTTGAGTTTAAAATAGGGTTAGAATTAGGGTTTTGGGTTAAAATTAGGGTTTTGGGAAAAAAATAGGGTTCTGGGTCAAATTTAAGGTTTAGGATCAAAATTAGGGTTTAGGGTTTTGAGTTAAAAATAGGGTTTTGGGTCAAAATAGGGTTAGAACTTGGGTTTTGGGTCAAAATTAGGGTTTAGGGTTTGAATTAAGGTTTTGAGTTAAAAATAGGGTTAGAAGTAGGGTTTTGGTTTAAAATTAGGGTTTCGGGTCAAAATTAGGGTTCGAGGTCAGATTTCGGGTTTACGGTTTGAAATAGGGTTTTGAGTTTGAAATAGGGTAAGAATTAGGGTTTTGCATTAAAATTAGGGTTACTGGTCAAAATAAGGTTTTTCGGTCAAATTTTGGGTTTAGGGTCAAAATTAGGGTTTACGGTTTGAATTAGGGTTTTGAGTTAAAAATAGGGTTAGAAATAGGGTTTTGGGTCAAAATTAGGGTTTTGGGTCAAAATTAGGGTTTTGGGTTTGAATTAGGGTTTTGAGTCAAATTAGGGTTTCGGGTCAAAATTAGGGTTTAGGGTTTGAAATAGGGTTAGAATTAGGGTTTTAGGTCAAAATTAAGGCTTTAGGTTAAAATTAGGGTTTTGGGTCAAACATAGGGTTTAGGGTTTGAATTAAGGTTTTGAGTTAAAAATAGGGTTTTGGGTCAAAAATAAGGTTAGAATTACGGTTTTAGGTTAAAATTAGGGGTTCGAGTCAAAATAAGGTTTTTGGCTCCAATTTTGGGTTTATGGTCAAAGTTAGGGTTTAGGGTTTAAAATAGGGTTTTGAGTTTATAATAGGGTTTTGAGATTAAATTAGGGTTTTGGGTCAAAATTAGGGCTTTGGGTTAAAATTATGGTTTTGGTTTAAAATTACGGTTTCGAATCAAAATTAGGGTTCTCAGTCAAAATTAGGGTTTGAATTAGGGTTTTGAGTTTAAAGTAATGTTTTGGGTTTATGGTCAAAGTTAGGGTTTAGGGTTTGAAATAGGGTTGAGTTTAAAATAGGGTTTTGGGTCAAAATAGAGTTAGAATTAGTGTTTTGGGTCAAAATTAGGGCTTTGGGTTAAAATTATGGTTTTGGGTCAAAATTTTGGTTTAGGGTTTGAATTAGGGTTTTGAGTTAAAAATAGGGTTAGAATTAGTGTTTTGGGTCGAAACTTGGGGTTTGGGTCTAAATTTGGGTTTTGGGTCAAAATTAGGGTTTAGGGTTTGAATTAAGGTTTTGAGTTAAAAATAGGGTTTTGGGTAAAAAATAAGGTTAGAATTAGGGTTTTGGTCAAAATTAGGGTTCTGGGTCAAAATTAGGGTTTTGGTACAAATTAGGGTTTTGGGTTTGAATTAGGGTTTTGAGTTAAAAATAGGTTTTTAGGTAAAAATAGGGTTAGAATTAGGGTTTTGGGTTAATATTAGGGTTCTGGGTCATAATTAGGGCTTAGCGTTAGATTTGAGTGAAAATTAGGTTTTTGGGTCAAATTTTGGGTTTATGGTCAAAGTTAGGGGTTACGGTTTGAAATAGGGTTTTGAGTTTAAAATAGGGTTTTGGGTCACAAATAGGGTTAGAATTAGTGTTTTGGGTAAAAATTAGGGCTTTGGGTTAAAATTAGGGTTTTGGTTTAAAATTAGGGTTTCGGGTCAAAATTAGGGTTCTGGGACAAAATTAGTGTTTAGGGTTTGACTTAGGGTTAGAATATGGCTATTGGGTAAAATTAGGGTTTTGGGTCAAAATTAGGGTTCTGGGTCAAATTTAGGGTTATGGGTCCAAATTAGGGTTTAGGGCTTGAATTAGGTTTTGAGTTTAAAATAGGGTTTGGGGTCAAAAATAGTGTTCAAATTAGGGTTTTGGGTTCAAATTTAGGGTTTCG
Organism: Sophora flavescens; assembly: GCA_030762895.1. NCBI lineage: Eukaryota > Viridiplantae > Streptophyta > Magnoliopsida > Fabales > Fabaceae > Sophora > Sophora flavescens. Next base: position 13,200,611 of record JAUPTC010000010.1, on the reverse strand, counting down.
GGTCAAATTTAGGGTTCTGGGTCAAAATTAGGGTTTAGGGTTTGAATTAGGGTTAGCATTAGGCTTTTGGGTAACATTATGGATTAGTGTCAAAATTAGGGTTCTGGCTCAAATTTAGGGTTTAGGGTCCAAATTAGGGTTTAGGGTTTGAAATAGGTTTTGAGTTTAAAATAGGATTTTGGGTCAAAAATAGGGTTAGAATTAGGGTTTTGGGTTAAAATTAGGGTTATGGAAAAAATTAGGGTTCTGGGTCAAATTTAAGCTTTAGGATCAAAATTAGGGTTTAGGGTTTGAATTAGGGTTTTGTGTTTAAAATAGTGTTTTGTGTCAAAATTAGGGCTTTGGGTTACAATTAGGGTTTTGTGTTAAAATTAGTGTTTAGGATCAAAATTAGGGTTTAGTGTTTGATTTAGGGTTTTGAGTTTAAAATAGGGTTTTGGGTCAAAAATGGCGTTAAAATTAGGGTTTTGGGTTAAAACTTAGGGTTTGGTCAAAATTAGGGTTTTGGGTCAAAATTAGGGTTAGAATTAGGCTTTTGGGTAAAATTAGGGTTTCGGGGTCAAAATTAGGGTTATGGGTCAAATTTAGGGTTTAGGGTCCAAATTAGGGTTTAGGGTTTGAATTAGGTTTTGAGTTTAAAATAGGGTTAGAATTAGGGTTTTGGGTTAAAATTAGGGTTTTGGGAAAAAATTGGGTTCTGGGTCAAATTTAAGGTTGAGGATCAAAATTAGGGTTTAGGGTTTTGAGTTTAAAATAGGGTTTTGGGTCAAAATTGGGTTAGAACTTGGGTTTTCGGTCAAAATTAGGGTTTAGGGTTTGAATTAAGGTTTTGAGTTAAAAATAGGGTTTTGGGTCAAAAATAGGGTTAGAATTAGGGTTTTGCTTTAAAATCAGGGTTTCGGGTCAAAATTAGTGTTCTGGGTCAGATTTAGGGTTTTGGGTTTGAAATAGGGTTTTGAGTTCAAAATAGGGTTTTGGGTCAAAATAGGGTAAGAATTAGGGTTTTGCATTAAAATTAGGGTTACGGGTCAAAATTAGGTTTTTGGGTCAAATTTTGGGTTTAGGGTCAAAATTAGGGTTTACGGTTTGAATTAGGGTTTTGAGTTAAAAATAGGGTTAGAATTAGGGTTTGGGGTCAAAACTTGGGTTTTGGGTCCAAATTTGGGTTTTGGGTCCAAATTTGGGTTTTGGGTTTGAATTAAGGTTTTGAGTTAAAAATAGGGTTTTGGGAAAAAAATATGGTTAGAATTGGGTTTTTGGTCAAAATTAGGGTTTTGGGTCAAAATTAGGGTTTCGGTACAAATTAGGGTTTAGGGTTTGAATTAGGGTTTTGAGTCAAATTAGGGTTTCGGGTCAAAATTAGGGTATAGGGTTTGAAATAGGGTTAGAATTATGGTTTTAGGTCAAAATTAGGGCTTTGGGTTAAAATTAGGGCTTTGGGTTAAAATTTGGGTTTCGAGTCAAAATTAGGTTTTTGGCTCAAATTTTGGGTTTATGGTCCAAGTTAGGGTTTAGGGTTTGAAATAGGGTTGAGTTTAAAATAGGGTTTTGGGTCAAAAAAAGGGTTAGAATTTGCGTTTTGGGTCAAAATTCGGGCTTTGGGTTAAAATTATGGCTTTGGTTTAAAATTAGGGTTTCGGGTCAAAATTAGGGTTCTGGGTCAAATTATGGTTTAGGGTTTGATTAGGGTTAGAATTAGGCTTTTGGGTAAAATTAGGGTTTCGGGTCAAAATTAGGGTTCTGGGTCAAATTTAGGGTTTAGGGTCCAAATTAGGGTTTAGGGTTTGAATTAGGGTTTTGAGTTTAAAATAGATTTTTGGGCCAAAAATAGCGTTAAAATTAGGTTTTGGGTTAAAATTTAGGGTTTCGGGTCAAAATTAGGGTTCTGGGTCAAAATTAGGGTTTAGGGTTTGAATTAGGCTTTTAGGTAAAATTAGGGTTTCGGGTCAAAATTAGGGTTCTGGGTCAAATTTTAGGGTTCAGGGTCCAAATTAGTGTTTAGGTTTTGAATTAGGTTTTGAGTTTAAAATAGGGCTTTGGGTCAAAAATAGGGTGAGAATTAGGGTTTTGGGTTAAAATTAGGGTTATGGGAAAAATTAGGGTTCTGGGTCAAATTTAATGTTTAGGATCAAAATTAGGGTTTAGGGTTTGAATTAGGGTTTTGAGTTAAAAGTAGTGTTTTGGATCAAAATAGGGATAGAATTAGGGTTTTGGGTCAAAATTAGGGCTTTTGATTACAATTAGGGTTTTGGGTTAAAATTAGTGTTTTGGATCAAAATTAGGGTTTAGGGTTTGAATTAGGGTTTTGAGTTTAAAATAGGTTTTTAGGTGAAAAATAGCGTTAAAATTAGGGTTTGGGTTAAAATTTAGGGTTCTGGGTCAAAATTAGGGTTTAGGGTTTGAATTAGGGTTAGAATTAGGCTTTTGGGTAAAATTAGGGTTTCGGGTCAAAATTAGGGTTCTGGGTCAAATTTGGGGTTTTGGGTCCAAATTAGGGTTTAGGGTTTGAATTAGGTTTTGAGTTTAAAATAGGGTTTTGGGTCAAAAATAGCGTTAGAATTAGGGTTTTGGGTTAAAATTAGGGTTTTGGGAAAAAATAGGGTTCTGGGTCAAATTTAAGGTTTAGGATCAAAATTAGGGTTTTGAGTTTAAAATAGGGTTAGTATGAGGTTTTTGGGTCAAAATTAGGACTCTGGTTTAAAATTAAGGTTTTGGGTCAAAATTAGGGTTTTTGGTTCAAATTATGGTTTAGGGTTTGAATTAGGGTTTTGAGTTAAAGATATGTTTTTGGGGCAAAAATAGGGTTAGAATTAGGGTTTTGGGTTACAATTAGGGTTCTGTGTCCAAATTAGGGCTTAGGGTTTGAATTTAGGATATAATTAGGATTTTGGGTAAAATTAGGGTTTCATGTCAAAATTATGGGTCTGGGTCAAAATTAGGATTTAGGGTTTGAATTAGGGTTAGAATTAGGCTGTTGGGTAAAATTAGGGTTTCGGGTCAAAATTAGGGTTAGAATTAGGGTTTTGGGATAAAATTAGGGTTTCGTGTTAAAATTAGGTTTTCGGGTCAAATTTTGGGTTTATGGTCAAAGTTAGGGTTTAGGGTTTGAAATAGGGTTTTGAGTTTAAAATAGGGTTTTGGGTCAAAAATAGGGTTAGTATTAGGGTTTTGGGTCAAAATTAGGGCTCTAGGTTAAAATTATGGTTTTGGGTCAAAATTAGGGCTTAAGGTTAGAATTTGGGTTTTGGGTAAAATTAGGGTTTCGGGTCAAAATTAAGGTTCGGGGTCAAATTTAGGGTTTAGGGTCAAAATTAGGGTTTAGGGTTTGTAATATGGTTTTGAGTTTAAAATAGGGTTTTGGGTCAAAAATAGTGTTAGAATTAGGGTTTTTGTTCAAAATTAGGGCTTTGTGTTAAAATTAGGGTTTTGGGTCAAACATAGGGTTTAGGGTTTGAATTAGGTATTTGTGTTAAAAAAAGGTTTTTGGGTTAGAAATAGACTTAGAATTTGGGTTTTGGTTTAAAATTAGGGTTTCTGGTCAAATTTTTGGTTTAGGGTTTGAATTAGGGTTTTGAGTTAAAAATAGGATTTTGGGTCAAAAATAGTGTTAGAATTAGGGTTTTGGGTCAAAATTAAAATTTGGGTTAAAATTTGGGTTTTGGTTTTAAATTAGGGTTTCGTGTCAAAATTAGGTTTTTGGGACAAATTTTGGGTTTAGGCTTAAAATTAGGGTTTAGGGTTTGAATTAGGGATTTGAGTTAAAAATAGGGTTTTTGGTCAAAATAGGGTTAGAATTAGGGTTTGGGGTCAAAATTAGAGTGTAGGGTTTGAATTAAGGTTTTGAGTTAAAAATAGGGTAAGAATTAGGGTTTTGCATTAAAATTAGGGTTACGGGTCAAATTTAGGGTTTAGGGTCCAAATTAGGGTTTTGAGTTAAAAAAAGGGTTAGAATTAGTGTTTTGGGTCGAAACTTGGGTTTTGGGTCTAAATTTGGGGTGTGGGTCAAAATTAGGGTTTTGGGTTTGAATTAAGGTTTTGAGTTAAAAATAGGGTTTTGGGTCAAAAATATGGTTAGAATTAGGGTTTTTGGTCAAAATTAGGGTTTTGGGTCAAAATTAGGGTTTTTGGTACAAATTAGGGTTTAGGGTTTGAATTAGGGTTTTGTGTTAAAAATAGGTTTTTGGGTAAAAAATAGGGATAGAATTAGGGTTTTGGGTTAATATTAGGGTTCTGGGTCAAAATTAGTGCCTAGGGTTAGAATTCGAGTCAAAATTAGGTTTTTGGGTCAAATTTTGGGTTTATGGTCAAAGTTAGGGGTTAGGGTTTGAATAAGGGTTTTGTGAAAAATTAGGGTTCTGGGTCAAATTCAAGGTTTAGGATCAAAGTTAGGGTTTAGGGTTTGAAGTAGGGTTTTGAGTTTAAAATAGGGTTTTGGGTCAAAATAGGGTTAGAATTTGGGTTTTGGGTCAAAACTTGGGTTTTGGGTCCAAATTTGGGTTTTGGGTCAAATTTAGGGTTTAGGGTTTGAATTAAGGTTTTGAGTTAAAATAGGGTTTTGGGTCAAAAATAAGGTTAGAATTAGGGTTTTGGGATAAAATTAGGGTTTCGAGTTAAAATTAGGTTTTTGGGTAAAATTTTGGGTTTATGGTCAAAGTTAGGGTTTAGGGTTTGAAATAGGGTTTTGAGTTTATAATAGGGTTTTGGGTCAAAAATAGGGTTAGTATTAGGGTTTTGGGTCAAAATTAGGGCTCTGGGTTAAAATTATGGTTTTGGGTCAAAATTAGGGTTTTGTTTCAAATTAGGGTTTTGGGTTTGAATTAGGGTTTTGAGTTAAAGATATGTTTTTGGGGCCAAAATAGGGTTAGAATTAGGGTTTTGGGTTAAAATTAGAGTTGTGTCAAAATTAGGGCTTAGGGTTAGAATTTGGGTTAGAATTAGGATTTTGAGAAAAATTAGGGTTTCGGGTCAAAATTAGTGTTCGGGGTCAAATTTAGGGTTTAAGGTCAAAATTAGGGTTTAGGGTTTGTAATATGGTTTTGAGTTTAAAATAGGGTTTTGGGTCAAAAATAGTGTTAGAATTAGGGTTTTTGGTCAAAATTAGGGCTTTGTGTTAAAATTAGGGTTTTGGTCAAACATAGGGTTTAGGGTTTGAATTAGGTTTTTGAGTTAAAAAAAGGTTTTTGGGTCAGAAATAGGGCTAGAATTAGGGTTTTGGGTTAAAATTAGGGTTTCTGGTCAAATTTTTGGTTTAGGGTCAAAATTAGCGTTTAGGGTTTGAATTAGGGTTTTGAGTTAAAAATAGGATTTTGGGTCAAAAATAGGGTTAGAATTAGGGTTTTGGGTCAAAATTAAAATTTGGGTTAAAATTTGGGGTGTGGTTGAAAATTAGTGTTTCGGGTCAAAATTAGGTTTTTGGGACAAATTTTGGGTTTAGGGTCAAAATTAGGGTTTAGGATTTGAATTAGGGATTTGAGTTAAAAATAGGGTTTTTGGTCAAAATAAGGTTAGAATTAGGGTTTGGGGTCAAAATTAGAGTTTTGGGTCAAAATTAGAGTTTAGGGTTTGGATTAAGGTTTTGAGTTAAAAATAGGGTTTTGGGTCAAAAATAGGGTTAGAATTAGGGGTTTGGTTTAAAATTAGGGTTTCGGGTCAAAATTAGGGTTCTGGGGTCAGATTTTGGGTTTAGGGTTTGAAATAGGGTTTTGAGTTTAAAATAGGGTTTTGGGTCAAAAATAGGGTAAGAATTAGGGTTTTGCATTAAAATTAGGGTTACGGGTCAAAATTAGGTTTTTGGGTCAAATTTTGGGTTTATGGTCAAAATTAGGGTTTGAATTATGGTTTTGTGTTAAAAATAGGGTTAGAATTAGTGTTTTGGGTCTAAATTTGGGTTTTGGGTCAAAATTAGGGTTTAGGGTTTGAATTAAGGTTTTGAGTTAAAAATAGGGTTTTGGGGCAAAAATATGGTTAGAATTAGGGTTTTTGGGTTAATATTAGGGTCTTGGGTCAAAATTAGGGTTTTTGGTACAAATTAGGGTTTAGGGTTTGAATTAGAGTTTTGAATTAAAAATAGGTTTTTGGGTCAAAAATAGGGTTTGAATTAGGGTTTTGGGTTAATATTAGGGTTCTTGGTCAAAATTAGGGCTTAGGGTTAGAATTCGAGTCAAAATTAGGTTTTTGGGTCAAATTTTGGGTTTATGGTCAAAGTTAGGGGTTAGGGATTGAAATAGGGTTTTGAGTTTAAAATAGGGTTTTGGGTCAAAAATAGGGTTAGAATTAGTGTTTTGGGTCAAAATTAGGGCTTTGGGTTAAAATTAGGGTTTTGGTTTAAAACTAGGGTTTCGGGTCAAAATTAGGGTTCTGGGTCAAAATTAGGGTTTTGGGTTTGAATTAGGGTTAGAATATGGCTTTTGGGTAAAATTAGGGTTTTGGGTCCAAATTAAGGTTCTGGGTCAAATTTAGGGTTATGGGTCCAAATTAGGGTTTAGGGTTTGAATTAGGTTTTGTGTTTAAAATAGGGTTTTGGGTCAAAAATAGTGTTAAAATTAGGGTTTGGGGTAGAATTTAGGGTTTTGGTCAAAATTAGAGTTCTTTGTCAAAATTAGGGTTTAGGGTTTGAATTAGGGTAAGAATTAGGCTTTTGGGTAAATTAGTGTTTCGGTCAAAATTAGGGTTGGGTCAAAATTAGGGTTTAGGGTCCAAATTAGGGTTTATGGTTTGAATTAGGTTTTGAGTTTAAAATAGGGTTTTGGGTCAAAAATAGGGTTAGAATTAGGGTTTTGGGTTAAAATTAGGGTTATGGAAAAATTAGGGTTCTCGGTCAAATTTAAGGTTTAGGATCAAATTTAGGGTTTAGGGTTTGAATAGGGTTTTGTGTTTAAAATAGGGTTTTGGGTCAAAATTAGGGCTTTGGGTTACAATTAGAGTTTTGGGTTAAAATTAGTGTTTAGGATCAAAATTAGGGTTTTGAGTTTAAAATAGGGTTTTGGGTCAAAATAGCGTTAAAATTAGGGTTTTGGGTTAAAATTTAGGATTTCGGTCAAAATTAGGGTTTGGGTTTGAATTAGGTTTTGAGTTTAAAATAGGGTCCGAATTAGGGTTTTGGGAAAAAATAGGGGTCTGGGTCAAATTTAAGGTTTAGGGTTTTGGAAAAAATTAGGGTTTAGGGTTTTGATTTAAAATAGGGTTTTGGGTTAAAATAGGGTTAGAACTTGGGTTTTGGGTCCAAATTTGGGTTTTGGGTCAAAATTAGGGTTTAGGGTTTGAATTAAGGTTTTCAGTTAAAAATAGGGTTTTGGGTCAAAAATAGGGTTAGAATTAGGGTGTTGGTTTAAAATTAGGGTTTCCGGTCAAAATTAGGGTTCGGGGTCAGATTTAGGGTTTAGGGTTTGAAATAGGGTTTTGAGTTTAAAATAGGGTTATGTCAAAATAGGGTAAGAATTAGGGTTTTGCATTAAAATTAGGGTTACGGGTCAAAATTAGGTTTTGGGGTCAAATTTTGGGTTTAGGGTCAAAATTCGGGTTTACGGTTTAAATTAGGGTTTCGAGTTAAAAATAGGGTTAGAATTAGGGTTTTGGGTCAAAACTTGGGTTTTGAGTCAAATTAGGGTTTTTGGTGAAAATTTGGGTTTAGGGTTTGAAATAGGGTTAGAATTAGGGTTTTAGGTCAAAATTAGGGATTTGAGTTAAAATTAGGGTTTTGGGTCAAACATAGGGTTTAGGGTTTGAATTAAGGTTTTGAGTTAAAAATAGGGTTTTGGGTCAAAAATATGGTTAGAATTACGGTTTTGGGTTAAAATTAGGGTTTCGAGTCAAAATAAGGTTTTTGGCTCAAATTTTGGGTTTATGGTCAAAGTTAGGGTTTAGGGTTTGAAATTAGGGTTTTGGGTCAAAATTAGGGCTTTGGGTTAAAATTATGGTTTTGGGTAAAATTAGGGTTTCTGGTCAAAATTAGGGTTGGGTCAAAATTAGGGTTTAGGGTTTGAATTAGGGTTTAGGGTTTGAATTAGGTTTTGAGTTTAAAATAGGGTTTTGGGTCAAAAATAGTTTTAAAATTAGGGTTTTGGGTTAAAATTTAGGGTTTCGGGTCAAAATTAGGGTTCTGGGTCAAAAATAGTGTTTAGGGTTTGAATTAGGGTTAGAATTAGGCTTTAGGGTAAAATTAGGATTTCGGGTCAAAATTAGGGTTTTGGGTCAAATTTAAGGTTTAGGGTCCAAATTAGGGTTTAGGGTTTGAATTAGGGTTTTGAGTTTAAAATAGGGTTTTGGGTCAAAATAGGGTTAGAAATAGGGTTTTGGGTCAAAATTAGGGCATTGGGTTACAGTTAGGGTTTTGGGTTAAAATTAGTGTTTAGGATCAAAATTAGGGTTTAGGGTTACTGCCTCTAAGCTTGGGATTTCAGTCGCCGCAGGAGCAACGTCTGGAGGGGAAGGATGTCTCACAGGAAGTTCAAACACCCCAGGCACGGTTCCCTTGGATTTCTCCCTAGGAAGCGTGCTGCTCGTCACAGAGGAAAAGTGAAGGCATTCCCAAAGGATGACCCATCCAAGCCACCAAAGCTTACTGCCTTCTTGGGTTACAAGGCTGGTATGACTCACATTATCAGAGAGGTCGAGAAGCCAGGATCAAAGCTTCACAAGAAGGAGACTTGTGAGCCTGTTACAATTATTGAGACCCCTCCAGTGGTTGTTGTTGGGGTTGTTGGTTACGTGAAAACTCCCCGTGGTCTTAGAATATTGAACACTGTGTGGGCTCAGCATTTGAGTGAGGAGTGAAGCGTAGGTTCTATAAGAACTGGTGCAAGTCCAAGAAGAAGGCTTTCACAAAGTACTCAAAGCAGTATGAATCTGAAGAAGGGAAGAAAAACATTGAGGCACAGCTCGAGAAAATAAAGAAGTATGCAACTGTTGTCCGTGTTTTGGTTCACACTCAAATCAGAAAAATGAAGGGATTGAAGCAGAAGAAAGCCCATATCATGGAGGTTCAGGTCAATGGTGGGACTATTGCACAGAAGGTGGACTTTGCATACGATTTCTTTGAGAAACAGTTCCTATTGATCTTTGTGTTCCAGAAGGATGAGATGATTGACATCATTGGTGTGACAAAAGGTAAGGGTTATGAAGGTGTTGTTACTCGTTGGGGTGTTACCCGCCTTCCCCGCAAGACTCACAGGGGTTTGAGGAAGGTTGCTTGTATTGGTGCCTGGCATCCCGCCGAGTTTCTTTCCTCTTGTTGCTAGGGATGGTCAGAATGGATACCACCACCGAACTGAGTTAAACAAGAAGATTTACAGACTTGGCAAAGCTGGGCAAGAGTCTCACGAGGCTGTTACTGAGTTTGATAGGACTGAGAAAGACATTACCCCAATGGGTGGCTTCCCACACTATGGTATTGTGAAGGATGATTATATCATGATCAAGGGTTGCTGTTTTGGTCCTAAGAAAAGGGTTATCACATTGCGCCAATCCTCCTTGCATGCACTTCTCGTCTTGCACTGGAGGAGATCAAACTCAAGTTGATCGACACCTCTTCAAAGTTTGGACATGGCCGCTTCCAGACAACACAAGAGAAGCACAAGTTCTTTGGACGCCTCAAAGCATAATTATGCTAATTGGATGGAACTTCTAGCAGAGTACTATTCAACTTATATTTGGCTACCATCTCTTTAAAACTTTGTAGTGTCTTATTTTGACATTGTAACTCATGGATCTTTTGTTAGTTGAGTTTTTATATGTTGGTCGAACTTCTACTTTCAAGGGAGATTGAGTTGTACTCAAAAGTACTTCAAGTTTAAAAAAAAAGGTTTAGGGTTTGAATTAGGGTTTTGACTTTAAAATAGGTTTTTGGGTCAAAAATAGCGTTAAAATTAGGGTTTTGGGTTAAAATTTAGGGTTTCGGGTCAAAATTAGGGTTCTGGGTCAAAATTAGGGTTTAGGGTTTTAATTACGGTTAGAATTATGCTTTTGGGTAAAATTAGGGTTTCGGGTTAAAATTAGGGTTCTGGGTCAAATTTAGGGTTTAGGGTCCAAATAAGGGTTTAGGGCTTGAATTAGGTTTTGAGTTTAAAAATAGGGCTTTGGGTCAAAAATAGGGTTAGAATTAGGGTTTTGGGTTAAAATTAGGGTTATGGGTCAAATTTAAGGTTTAGGATCAAAATTAGGGTTTAGGGTTTTGAGTTTAAAATAGGGTTTTCGATCAAAATAGGGTTAGAATTATGGTTTTGGGTCAAAATTAGGGCTTTGGGTTACAATTAGGGTTTTGGGTTAAAATTAGGGTTTAGGGTTTGAATTAGGGTTTTGAGTTTAAAATAGGGTTTTGGGTCAAAATAGGGTTAGAGTTAGGGTTTTGGGTCAAAACTTGGGTTTTGGGTCCAAATTTGGGTTTTGGGTCAAAATTAGGGTTTAGGGTTTGAATTAAGGTTTTGAGTTAAAAATAGGGTTTTGGGTCAAAAATAAGGTTAGAATTAGGGTTTTGGGTTAAAATTAGGGTTTCGAGTCAAAATTAGGTTTTTGGGGCAAATTTTGGGTTTATGGTCAAAGTTAGGGTTTGAAATAGGGTTTTGAGTTTAAAATATGGTTTTGGGTCAAAAATAGGGTTAGTATGAGGGTTTTGGGTCAAAATTAGGGCTCTGGGTTAAAATTAAGGTTTTGGGTCAAAATTAGGGTTTTGGTTCAAATTAGGGTTTAGGGTTTGAATCAGAGTTTTGAGTTAAAGATATGTTTTTGGGGCAAAAATAGGGTTACAATTAGGGTTTTGGGTTACAATTAGGGTTTTGTGTCCAAATTAGGGCTTAGTATTAGAATTTGAGATAGAATTAGGGTTTTGGGTAAAATTAGGTAATCAGGTCAAAATTAGGGTTCTGGATCAAAATTAGGATTTAGGGTTTGAATTAGGGTTAGAATTAGGCTGTTGGGTAAAATTAGGGTTTCGGGTCAAAATTAGGGTTCTGGGTCAAATTTAGGGTTTAGGGTTTGAATTAGATTTTGAGTTTAAAATAGGGTTTTGGGTTAAAAATAGGGTTAGAATTTTGGTTTTGGGTTAAAATTAGGGTTTTGGGAAAAATTAGGGTTCTGGGTCAATTTTAAGGTTTAGGATCAAAGTTAGGGTTTAGGGTTTGAATTAGGGTTTTGAGTTTAAAATAGGGTTTTGGGTCAAAATAAGATTAGAATTAGAGTTTTGGGTCAAAACTTGGGTTTTGGGTCCAAATTTGGGTTTTGGGTCAAATTTAGGGTTTAGGGGTTGAATTAAGGTTTTGAGTTAAAATAGGGTTTTGGGTCAAAAATAAGGCTAGAATTACGGTTTTGGGATAAAATTAGGGTTTCGAGTTATAATTAGGTTTTTGGGTCATATTTTGGGTTTAAGGTCAAAGTTATGGTTTAGGGTTTGAAATAGGGATTTGAGTTTAAAATAGGGTTTTGGTTCAAAAATAGGGTTAGTATTAGGGTTTTGGGTCAAAATTAGGGCTCTGGGTTAAAATTATGGTTTTGGGTCAAAATTAGGGTTTTTGGTAGAAATTAGGGTTTTGGGTTTGAATTAGGGTTTTGAGTTAAAGATATGTTTTGGGGCCAAAATAGGGTTAGAATTAGGGTTTTGGGATAAAATTAGGGTCCTGTGTCAAAATTAGAGCTTAGGGTTAGAATTTGGGTTAGAATTAGGATTTTGGGTAAAATTAGGGTTTCGGGTCAAAATTAGGGTTCGGGGTCAAGTTTAGGGTTTAAGGTCAAAATTAGGGTTTAGGGTTTGTAATATGGTTTTGAGGTTAGAATTAGGGTTTGGGGTCAAAATTAGAGTTTTGGGTCAAAATTAGAGTTTAGGGTTTGAATTAAGGTTTTAAGTTAAAAATAGGGTTTTGGGTCAAAAATAGGGTTAGAATTAGGGTTTTGGTTTAAAATTAGGGTTTCGGGTCAAAATTAGGGCTCTGGGTCAGATTTAGGGTTTAGGGTTTGAAATAGGGTTTTGGGTCAAAAATAGGGTAAGAATTAGGGTTTTGCATTAAAATTAGGATTACGGGTCAAAATTAGGTTTTTGGGTCAAATTTTGGGTTAGGGTCAAAATTAGGTTTTTGGGTCAAATGTTGGGTTTTGAGTTTAAAATAGGGTTAGAATTAGTGTTTAGGGTTAAGGTTTAGGATGAAAATTAGGGTTTAGGGTTTGAATTAGGGTTTTGTGTTTAAAATAGTGTTTTGGGTCAAAATTAGGGCTTTGGGTAACAATTAGGGTTGTGTTAAAATTAGTGTTTAGGATCAAAATTAGGGTTTAGGGTTTGAATTAGGGTTTTTGGGTTTAAAATAGGGGTTTGGGTCAAAAATAGCGTTAAAATTAAGGTTTTGGGTTAAAATTTAGGGTTTCGGGTCAAAATTAGGTTTCTGGGTCAAAATTTGGGTTTAGGGTTAGAATTAGGGTTAGAATTAGGCTTTTGTGTAAAATTAGGGTTTCGGGTGAAAAATAGGGTTCTGGGTCAAATTTAGGGTTTAGGGTCCAAATTAGGGTTTAGGGTTTGAATTAGGTTTTGAGTTTAAAATAGGGTTAGAATTAGGGTTTTGGGTTAAAATTAGGGTTTTGGGAAAAAAATAGGGTTCTGGGTCAAATTTAAGGTTTAGGATCAAAATTAGGGTTTAGGGTTTTGAGTTAAAAATAGGGTTTTGGGTCAAAATAGGGTTAGAACTTGGGTTTTGGGTCCAAATTTGGGTTTTGGGTCAAAATTAGGGTTTAGGGTTTGAATTAAGGTTTTGAGTTAAAAATAGGGTTAGAAGTAGGGTTTTGGTTTAAAATTAGGGTTTCGGGTCAAAATTAGGGTTCGAGGTCGGATTTCGGGTTTACGGTTTGAAATAGGGTTTTGAGTTTGAAATAGGGTAAGAATTAGGGTTTTGCATTAAAATTAGGGTTACTGGTCAAAATAAGGTTTTTCGGTCAAATTTTGGGTTTAGGGTCAAAATTAGGGTTTACGGTTTGAATTAGGGTTTTGAGTTAAAAATAGGGTTAGAAATAGGGTTTTGGGTCAAAATTAGGGTTTTGGGTCAAAATTAGGGTTTTGGGTTTGAATTAGGGTTTTGAGTCAAATTAGGGTTTCGGGTCAAAATTAGGGTTTAGGGTTTGAAATAGGGTTAGAATTAGGGTTTTAGGTCAAAATTAAGGCTTTAGGTTAAAATTAGGGTTTTGGGTCAAACATAGGGTTTAGGGTTTGAATTAAGGTTTTGAGTTAAAAATAGGGTTTTGGGTCAAAAATAAGGTTAGAATTACGGTTTTAGGTTAAAATTAGGGGTTCGAGTCAAAATAAGGTTTTTGGCTCCAATTTTGGGTTTATGGTCAAAGTTAGGGTTTAGGGTTTGAAATAGGGTTTTGAGTTTATAATAGGGTTTTGAGATTAAATTAGGGTTTTGGGTCAAAATTAGGGCTTTGGGTTAAAATTATGGTTTTGGTTTAAAATTACGGTTTCGAATCAAAATTAGGGTTCTCAGTCAAAATTAGGGTTTGAATTAGGGTTTTGAGTTTAAAGTAATGTTTTGGGTTTATGGTCAAAGTTAGGGTTTAGGGTTTGAAATAGGGTTGAGTTTAAAATAGGGTTTTGGGTCAAAATAGAGTTAGAATTAGTGTTTTGGGTCAAAATTAGGGCTTTGGGTTAAAATTATGGTTTTGGGTCAAAATTTTGGTTTAGGGTTTGAATTAGGGTTTTGAGTTAAAAATAGGGTTAGAATTAGTGTTTTGGGTCGAAACTTGGGGTTTGGGTCTAAATTTGGGTTTTGGGTCAAAATTAGTGTTTAGGGTTTGAATTAAGGTTTTGAGTTAAAAATAGGGTTTTGGGTAAAAAATAAGGTTAGAATTAGGGTTTTTGGTCAAAATTAGGGTTTTGGGTCAAAATTAGGGTTTTTGGTACAAATTAGGGTTTTGGGTTTGAATTAGGGTTTTGAGTTAAAAATAGGTTTTTAGGTAAAAAATAGGGTTAGAATTAGGGTTTTGGGTTAATATTAGGGTTCTGGGTCATAATTAGGGCTTAGCGTTAGATTTCGAGTGAAAATTAGGTTTTTGGGTCAAATTTTGGGTTTATGGTCAAAGTTAGGGGTTACGGTTTGAAATAGGGTTTTGAGTTTAAAATAGGGTTTTGGGTCACAAATAGGGTTAGAATTAGTGTTTTGGGTAAAAATTAGGGCTTTGGGTTAAAATTAGGGTTTTGGTTTAAAATTAGGGTTTCGGGTCAAAATTAGGGTTCTGGGACAAAATTAGTGTTTAGGGTTTGACTTAGGGTTAGAATATGGCTATTGGGTAAAATTAGGGTTTTGGGTCAAAATTAGGGTTCTGGGTCAAATTTAGGGTTATGGGTCCAAATTAGGGTTTAGGGCTTGAATTAGGTTTTGAGTTTAAAATAGGGTTTGGGGTCAAAAATAGTGTTCAAATTAGGGTTTTGGGTTAAAATTTAGGGTTTCGGGTCAAATTTAGGGTTCTGGGTCAAAATTAGGGTTTAGGGTTTGAATTAGGGTTAGCATTAGGCTTTTGGGTAACATTAGGGTTTCGGGTCAAAATTAGGGTTCTGGCTCAAATTTAGGGTTTAGGGTCCAAATTAGGGTTTAGGGTTTGAAATAGGTTTTGAGTTTAAAATAGGATTTTGGGTCAAAAATAGGGTTAGAATTAGGGTTTTGGGTTAAAATTAGGGTTATGGAAAAAATTAGGGTTCTGGGTCAAATTTAAGCTTTAGGATCAAAATTAGGGTTTAGGGTTTGAATTAGGGTTTTGTGTTTAAAATAGTGTTTTGTGTCAAAATTAGGGCTTTGGGTTACAATTAGGGTTTTGTGTTAAAATTAGTGTTTAGGATCAAAATTAGGGTTTAGTGTTTGATTTAGGGTTTTGAGTTTAAAATAGGGTTTTGGGTCAAAAATGGCGTTAAAATTAGGGTTTTGGGTTAAAACTTAGGGTTTCGGGTCAAAATTAGGGTTTTGGGTCAAAATTAGGGTTAGAATTAGGCTTTTGGGTAAAATTAGGGTTTCGGGGTCAAAATTAGGGTTATGGGTCAAATTTAGGGTTTAGGGTCCAAATTAGGGTTTAGGGTTTGAATTAGGTTTTGAGTTTAAAATAGGGTTAGAATTAGGGTTTTGGGTTAAAATTAGGGTTTTGGGAAAAAATTGGGTTCTGGGTCAAATTTAAGGTTGAGGATCAAAATTAGGGTTTAGGGTTTTGAGTTTAAAATAGGGTTTTGGGTCAAAATTGGGTTAGAACTTGGGTTTTCGGTCAAAATTAGGGTTTAGGGTTTGAATTAAGGTTTTGAGTTAAAAATAGGGTTTTGGGTCAAAAATAGGGTTAGAATTAGGGTTTTGCTTTAAAATCAGGGTTTCGGTTCAAAATTAGTGTTCTGGGTCAGATTTAGGGTTTTGGGTTTGAAATAGGGTTTTGAGTTCAAAATAGGGTTTTGGGTCAAAATAGGGTAAGAATTAGGGTTTTGCATTAAAATTAGGGTTACGGGTCAAAATTAGGTTTTTGGGTCAAATTTTGGGTTTAGGGTCAAAATTAGGGTTTACGGTTTGAATTAGGGTTTTGAGTTAAAAATAGGGTTAGAATTAGGGTTTGGGGTCAAAACTTGGGTTTTGGGTCCAAATTTGGGTTTTGGGTCCAAATTTAGGGTTTAGGGTTTGAATTAAGGTTTTGAGTTAAAAATAGGGTTTTGGGAAAAAAATATGGTTAGAATTGGGTTTTTGGTCAAAATTAGGGTTTTGGGTCAAAATTAGGGTTTCGGTACAAATTAGGGTTTAGGGTTTGAATTAGGGTTTTGAGTCAAATTAGGGTTTCGGGTCAAAATTAGGGTATAGGGTTTGAAATAGGGTTAGAATTATGGTTTTAGGTCAAAATTAGGGCTTTGGGTTAAAATTAGGGCTTTGGGTTAAAATTTGTGTTTCGAGTCAAAATTAGGTTTTTGGCTCAAATTTTGGGTTTATGGTCCAAGTTAGGGTTTAGGGTTTGAAATAGGGTTGAGTTTAAAATAGGGTTTTGGGTCAAAAAAGGGTTAGAATTTGCGTTTTGGGTCAAAATTAGGGCTTTGGGTTAAAATTATGGCTTTGGTTTAAAATTAGGGTTTCGGGTCAAAATTAGGGTTCTGGGTCAAATTATGGTTTAGGGTTTGATTAGGGTTAGAATTAGGCTTTTGGGTAAAATTAGGGTTTCGGGTCAAAATTAGGGTTCTGGGTCAAATTTAGGGTTTAGGGTCCAAATTAGGGTTTAGGGTTTGAATTAGGGTTTTGAGTTTAAAATAGATTTTTGGGCCAAAAATAGCGTTAAAATTAGGTTTTGGGTTAAAATTTAGGGTTTCGGGTCAAAATTAGGGTTCTGGGTCAAAATTAGGGTTTAGGGTTTGAATTAGGCTTTTAGGTAAAATTAGGGTTTCGGGTCAAAATTAGGGTTCTGGGTCAAATTTTAGGGTTCAGGGTCCAAATTAGTGTTTAGGTTTTGAATTAGGTTTTGAGTTTAAAATAGGGCTTTGGGTCAAAAATAGGGTGAGAATTAGGGTTTTGGGTTAAAATTAGGGTTATGGGAAAAATTAGGGTTCTGGGTCAAATTTAATGTTTAGGATCAAAATTAGGGTTTAGGGTTTGAATTAGGGTTTTGAGTTAAAAGTAGTGTTTTGGATCAAAATAGGGATAGAATTAGGGTTTTGGGTCAAAATTAGGGCTTTTGATTACAATTAGGGTTTTGGGTTAAAATTAGTGTTTTGGATCAAAATTAGGGTTTAGGGTTTGAATTAGGGTTTTGAGTTTAAAATAGGTTTTTAGGTGAAAAATAGCGTTAAAATTAGGGTTTGGGTTAAAATTAGGGTTATGTGTCCAAATTAGGGCTTCGGGTTAGAATTTGGGATAGAATTAGGCTTTTGGGTAAAATTAGGGTTTCGGGTCAAAATTAGGGTTCTGGGTCAAATTTGGGGTTTTGGGTCCAAATTAGGGTTTAGGGTTTGAATTAGGTTTTGAGTTTAAAATAGGGTTTTGGGTCAAAAATAGCGTTAGAATTAGGGTTTTGGGTTAAAATTAGGGTTTTGGGAAAAAATAGGGTTCTGGGTCAAATTTAAGGTTTAGGATCAAAATTAGGGTTTTGAGTTTAAAATAGGGTTAGTATGAGGTTTTTGGGTCAAAATTAGGACTCTGGTTTAAAATTAAGGTTTTGGGTCAAAATTAGGGTTTTTGGTTCAAATTATGGTTTAGGGTTTGAATTAGGGTTTTGAGTTAAAGATATGTTTTTGGGGCAAAAATAGGGTTAGAATTAGGGTTTTGGGTTACAATTAGGGTTATGTGTCCAAATTAGGGCTTAGGGTTTGAATTTAGGATATAATTAGGATTTTGGGTAAAATTAGGGTTTCATGTCAAAATTATGGGTCTGGGTCAAAATTAGGATTTAGGGTTTGAATTAGGGTTAGAATTAGGTGGGAAAATTAGTTGGGTAAAATTAGGGTTTTGGTCAAAATTAGGGTTAGAATTAGGGTTTTGGGATAAAATTAGGGTTTCGTGTTTAACTTATGGTTTTGGGTCAAATTTTGGGTTTATGGTCAGTTAGGGTTTAGGGTTTGAAATAGGGTTTTGAGTTTAAAATAGGGTTTTGGGTCAAAAATAGGGTTAGTATTAGGGTTTTGGGTCAAAATTAGGGCTCTAGGTTAAAATTATGGTTTTGGGTCAAAATTAGGGCTTAAGGTTAGAATTTGGGTTTTGGGTAAAATTAGGTTGGTAAAATTAGGGTTTCGGGTCAAAATTAAGGTTCGGGGTCAAATTTAGGGTTTAGGGTCAAAATTAGGGTTTAGGGTTTGTAATATGGTTTTGAGTTTAAAATAGGGTTTTGGGTCAAAAATAGTGTTAGAATTAGGGTTTTTGTTCAAAATTAGGGCTTTGTGTTAAAATTAGGGTTTTGGGTCAAACATAGGGTTTAGGGTTTGAATTAGGTATTTGTGTTAAAAAAAGGTTTTTGGGTTAGAAATAGACTTAGAATTTGGGTTTTGGTTTAAAATTAGGGTTTCTGGTCAAATTTTTGGTTTAGGGTTTGAATTAGGGTTTTGAGTTAAAAATAGGATTTTGGGTCAAAAATAGTGTTAGAATTAGGGTTTTGGGTCAAAATTAAAATTTGGGTTAAAATTTGGGTTTTGGTTTTAAATTAGGGTTTCGTGTCAAAATTAGGTTTTTGGGACAAATTTTGGGTTTAGGCTTAAAATTAGGGTTTAGGGTTTGAATTAGGGATTTGAGTTAAAAATAGGGTTTTTGGTCAAAATAGGGTTAGAATTAGGGTTTGGGGTCAAAATTAGAGTGTAGGGTTTGAATTAAGGTTTTGAGTTAAAAATAGGGTTTTGGATCAAAAATAGGGTAAGATTTAGGGTTTTGGTTTAAAATTAGGGTTTTGGGTCAAAATTAGGGTTCTGGGTCAGATTTAGGGTTTAGGGTTTGAAATAGGGTTTTGAGTTTAAAATAGGGTTTTGGGTCAAAATAGGGTAAGAATTAGGGTTTTGCATTAAAATTAGGGTTACGGGTCAAAATTAGGTTTTTGGGTCAAATTTGGGGTTTAGGGTCAAATTTGGGGTTTAGGGTCAAAATTAGGGTTTAGGGTTTGAATTAGGGTTTTGAGTTAAAAAAAGGGTTAGAATTAGTGTTTTGGGTCGAAACTTGGGTTTTGGGTCTAAATTTGGGTTTTGGGTCAAAATTAGGGTCTAGGGTTTGAATTAAGGTTTTGAGCTAAAAATAGGGTTTTGGGTCAAAAATATGGTTAGAATTAGGGTTTTTGGTCAAAATTAGGGTTTTGGGTCAAAATTAAGGTTTTTGGTACAAAAATAGGGTTAGAATTAGGGTTTTGGGTTAACATTAGGGTTCTGGGTCAAAATTAGTGCTTAGGGTTAGAATTCGAGTCTAAATTAGGTTTTTGGGTCAAATTTTGGGTTTATGGTCAAAGTTGGGGGTTAGGGTTTGAAATAGGGTTTTGAGTTTAAAATAGGGGTTTGGGTCAAAAATAGGGTTAGAATTATTGTTTTGGGTCAAAATTAGGGCTTTGGGTTAAAATTAGGGTTTTGGTTTAAAATTCGGGTTTCGGGTCAAAATTAGGGTTCTGGGTCAAAATTAGGGTTTAGGGTTTGAATTAGGGTTAGAAAATGGCTTTTGGTTAAAATTAGGGTTTTGGGTCAAAATTAGGGTTCTGGGTCAAATTTAGGGTTATGGGTCCAAATTAGGGTTTAGGGTTTGAATTAGCTTTTGAGTTTAAAATAGGGTTTTGGGTCAAAAATAGTGTTAAAATTAGGGTTTTGGGTTAAAATTTAGGGTTTCGGGTCAAAATTAGGGTTCTGGGTCAAAATTAGGGTTTAGGGTTTGAATTAGGGTTAGTATTAGGCTTTTGGGTAAAATTTGGGTTTCATGTCAAAATTAGGGTTCTGGGTCAAATTTAGGGTTTAGGGTCCAAATTAGGGTATAGGGTTTGAACTTGGTTTTGAGTTTAAAATAGGGTTTTGGGTCAAAAATAGTGTTAGAATTAGGGCTGTGTTAAAATTAGGGTTATGGAAAAAATTAGGGTTCTGGGTCAAATTTAAGGTGTAGGATCAAAATTAGGGTTTAGGGTTTGAATTAGGGATTTGTGTTTAAAATAGGGTTTTGGGTCAAAATTAGGGCTTTGGGTTACAATTAGGGTTTTGGGTTAAAATTAGTGTTTTGGATCAAAATTAGGGTTTAGGGTTTGAATTAGGGTTTTGAGTTTAAAATAGGGTTTTGGGTCAAAAATATCGTTAATATTAGGGTTTTGGGTTAAAGTTTTAGGGTTCTGGGTCAAAATTAGGGTTTAGGGTTAGAATTAGGGTTAGAATTAGGCTTTTGGGTAAAAATAAGGTTTTGGGTCAAAATAGGGTTAGAACTTGGGTTTTGGGTCCAAATTTGGGTTTTGGGTCAAAATTAGGGTATAGGGTTTGAAATAAGGTTTTCAGTTAAAAATAGGGTTTTGGGTCAAAAATAAGGTTAGAATTAGGGTTTTGGGTTAAAATTAGTGTTTCGTGTCAAAATTAGGTTTTTGGTTCATATTTTGGGTTTATGGTCAAAGTTAGGGTTTAGGGTTTGAAATAGGGTTTTGAGTTTAAAATAGGGTTTTTGGTATAAAATAGGGTTAGTATTAGTGTTCTGGGTCAAAATTAGGGTTCTGGGTCAAAAGTAGGGTTTAGGGTTTGAATTAGGGTTAGTATTAGGCTTTTGGGTAAAATTAGGGTTTCGGGTCAAAATTTGGGTTCTGGGTCAAATTTAAGGTTTAGGATCAAAATTAGGGTTTAGGGTTTGAATTAGGGTTTTGAGTTTAAAATAGGGTTTTGGGTCAAAATAGGGTTAGAATTTGGGTTTAGGGTCAAAAGTTGGGTTTAGGGTCAAAATTTGGGTTTTGGGTCAAAATTAGGGTTTAGGGTTTGAGTTAAGGTTTCCAGTTAAAATTGGGTTTTGGGTCAAAAATAAGGTTAGAATTAGGGTTTTTGGGTTAAAGTTTGGGTTTCGAGTTAAAATTAGGTTTTTGGGTCAAATTTTGGGTTTATGGTCAAAGTTAGGGTTTAGGGTTTGTAATAGGGTTTTGAGTTTAAAATAGGGGTTTGGGTCAAAAATAGGGTTGGTATTAGGGTTTTGGGTCAAAATTAGTGCTCTGGGTTAAAATTTATGTATTGGGTAAAAATTAGGGTTTTTGATACAAATTAGGGTTTAGGGTTTGAATAAGGGTTTTGAGTTAAAGATATGTTTTTGGGGGGGAAATAGGGTTAGAATTAGGGTTTTGGGTTAAAATTAGGGTTATGTGTCAAAATTAGGGCTTAGGGTTAGAATTTGGGTTAGAATTAGGATTTTTTACAAAATTAGGGTTTCGGGTCAAAATTAGGGTTCGGGGTCAAATTTAGGGTTTAGGGTCCAAATTAGGGTTTAGGGTATGTAATATGGTTTTGACTTTAAAATAGGGTTTTGGGTCAAAAATAGTGTTAGAATTAGTGTTTTTGGTCAAAATTAGGGCTTTGTGTTAAAATTAGGGTTTTGGGTCAAACATAGGGTTTAGGGTTTGAATTAGGTTTTTGAGTTAAAAAAAGGTTTTTGGGTCAGAAATGGGGTTAGAATTAGGGTTTTGGGTTAAAATTAGGGTCTGGGTCAGATTTAGGGTTTAGGGTTTGAAATAGGGTTTTGAGTTTAAAATAGGGTTTTGGGTCAAAAATAGGGTATGAATTATGGTTTTGCATTAAAATTAGTGTTACAGGTCAAAATTAGGTTTTTGGGTCAAATTTTGGGTTTAGGATCAAAATTGGGGTTTACGGTTTGAATTAGGGTCTTGAGTTAAAAATAGGGTTAGAATTAGGGATTTGGGTCAAAACTTGGGTTTTGGGTCAAAACATGGGTTTTGGGTCCAAATTTGGGTTTAGGGTTTGAATTCGGGTTTTGAGTTAAAAATAGTTTTTTGGGTAAAAAATATGGTTAGAATTAGGGTTTTTGGTCAAAATTAGGGTTTGGGGTCAAAATTAAGGTTTTTGGTACAAATTAGTGTTTAGGGTTTGAATTAGGGTTTTGAGTCAATTTAGGGTTTCGGGTCAAAATTGGGGTTTTGGGTTTGAAATAGGGTTAGAATTAGGGTTTTAGGTCAAAATTAGGGCTTTGGTTTAAAATTAGGGTTTTGGGTCAAACATAGGGTTTAGGGTTTGAATTAAGGTTTTGAGTTAAAAAGAGGGTTTTGGGTCAAAATTAAGGTTAGAATTACGGTTCTGGATTAACATTTGGGTTTCCAGTCAAAATTTGGTTTTTGGCTCAAATTTTGGGTTTATGGTCAAAGTTAGGGTTTAGGGTTTGAAATAGGGTTTTGAGTTTAAAATAAGGTTTTGGGTCAAAATTAGGGCTTTGGGTTAAAATTAGGGTTTTGGTTGAAAATTAGGGTTTCGGATCAAAATTAGGGTTCTTGGTCAAAATTAGGGTTTATAGTTTGAATTAGCGTTAGAATTAGGCTTTTCGGTAAAATTAGGGTTTCGGGTCAAAATTACGGTTCTGGGTCAAATTTAGGGTTTAGGGTCCAAATTAGGGTTTAGGGTTTGAATTGGGTTTTGAGTTTAAAATAGGGTTTTGGGTCAAAAATAGGGTTAGAATTAGGGTTTTGGGTTAAAATTAGGGTTATGGGGAAAATTAGGGTTCTGGGTCAAATTTAAGGTTTAGGATCAAAATTAGGGTTTAGGGTTTGAATTAGGGTTTTGAGTTTAAAATAGGGTTTTGGGTCAAAAATAGCGTTAAAATTAGGGTTTTGGGTTAAAATTAAGGGTTTCGGGTCAAAATTAGGGTTCTGGGTCAAACATAGGGTTTAGGGTTTGAATTAGGGTTAGAATGAGGCTTTTGGGTAAAATTTGGGTTTTGGGTCAAAATAAGGGTTCTGGGTCAAATTTAGGGATTAGGGTCCAAATTAAGGTTTAGGGTTTGAATTAGGGTTTTGAGTTAAAGATATGTTTTTGGGGCAAAAATAGGGTTAGAATTGGGGTTTTGGGTTAAAATTAGGGTTGTGTCCAAATTAGGGTTTAGGGTTAGAATTGGGGTTTCATGTCAAAATTAGGGTTCTGGGTCAAAATTAGGGTTTAGGGTTTGAATTATGTTTTGAGTTTAAAATAGGGTTAGAATTAGGGTTTTGGGAAAAAATAGGGTTCTGGGTCAAATTTAAGGTTTAGGATCAAAATTAGGTTAGAATTTTGGTTTTGGGTTAAAATTAGGGTTTTTGGAAAAATTAGGGTTCTGGGTCAGGTTTAAGGTTTAGGATCAAAGTTAGGGTTTAGGGTTTGAATTAGGGTTTTGAGTTTAAAATAGGGTTTTGGGTCAAAATAGGGTTAGAATTAGGGTTTTGGGTCAAAATTAGGGCATTGGGTTACAATTAGGGTTTTGGGTTAAAATTAGTGTTTAGGATCAAAATTAGGGTTTAGGGTTTGAATTAGGGTTTTGAGTTTAAAATAGGTTTTAGGGTCAAAAATAGCGTTAAAATTAGGGTTTTGGGTTAAAATTTAGGGTTTCGGGTCAAAATTAGGGTTCTGGGTCAAAATTCGGGTTTAGGGTTAGAATTAGGCTTTTGGGTAAAATTAGGGTTTGGGGTCAAAATTAGGGTTCTGGGTCAAATTTATTGTTTAGGGTCCAAATTAGGGTTTAGGGTTTGAATTAGGTTTTGAGTTTAAAATAGGGCTTTGGGTCAACAATAGGGTTAGAATTAGGGTTTTGGGTTAAAATTAGGGTTATGGGGAAAATTAGGGTTCTGGGTTAAATTTAAGGTTTAGAATCAAAATTTGGGTTTAGGGTTTGAATTAGGGTTTTGAGTTTAAAATAGGGTGTGGGATCAAAATAGGGTTAGAATTAGGGTTTTGGGTCAAAATTAGGGCTTTGGGTTACAAATAGGGTTTTGGGTTAAAATTAGTGTTTAGGATTAAAATTAGGGTTTAGGGTTTGAATTAGGGTTTTGAGTTTAAAATAGGGTTTTGGGTCAAAAATAGCGTTAAAATTAGGGTTTTGGGTTAAAATTTAGGGTTTCGGGTCAAAATTAGGGTTTAGGGTTTGAATTAGGGTTAGAATTAGGCTTTTGGGTAAAATTAGGGTTTCGGGTCAAAATTCGGGTTCTGGGTCAAATTTAGGGTTTATGGTCCAAATTAGGGTTTAGGGTTTGAATTAGGTTTTGAGATTAAAATAGGGTTTTGGGTCAAAAATAGGGTTAGAATAAGGGTTTTGTGTTAAAATTAGTGTTTTGGGAAAAAATAGGGTTTTGGGTCAAATTTAAGGTTTAGGATCAAAATTAGGGTTGAGTTTAAAATAGGGTTTTGGGTCAAAATAGGGTTAGAATTAGGGTTTTGGGTCAAAACTTGGGTTTTGGGTCCAAATTTGGGTTTTGGGTCAAAATTAGGGTTTAGGGTTTGAATTAAGGTTTTGAGTTAAAAATAGGATTTTGGGTCAAAAAAAAGGTTTTGGGTTTATTGTCAAAGTTAGGGTTTGAAATAGGGTTTTGAGTTTGAAATAGGGTTTTGGGACAAAAATAGGGTTAGTATGAGGGTTTTGGGTCGAAATTATGGCTCTGGGTTAAAATTAAGGTTTTGGGTCAAAATTAGGTTTTTTGGTTCAAATTAGGGTTTCTGGTTTGAATTAGGGTTGAGTTAAAGATATGTTTTGGGGGCAAAAATAGGGTTAGAATTAGGGTTTTGGGTTACAATTAGGGTTGTTTCCAAATTAGGGCTTAGGGTTAGAATTTGGGATAGAATTAGGATTTTGGGTAAAATTAGGGTTTCAGGTTAAAATTAGGGTTCTGGGTCAAAATTAGGATTTAGCGTTTGAATTAGGGTTAGAATTAGGTTGTTGGGTAAAATTAGGGTTTCGGGTCAAAATTAGGGTTCTGGGTCAAATTTAGGGTTTTGGGTTTGAATTAGATTTTGAGTTTAAATTAGGGTTTTGGGTCAAAAATAGGGTTAGAATTTTGGTTTTGGGATAAATATGGGTTTTGTGAAAAATTAGGGTTCTGGGGTCAAATTTAAGGTTTAGGATCAAAGTTAGGGTTTAGGGTTTGAATTAGGGTTATGAGTTTAAAATAGGGTTTTGGGTCAAAATAGGGTTAGAATTAGGGTTTTGGGTCAAAACTTGGGTTTTGGGTCCAAATTTGGGTTTTGGGTCAAATTTAGGGTTTAGGGTTTGAATTAAGGTTTTGAATTAAAATAGGGTTTTGGGTCAAAAATATGGTTAGAATTAGGGTTTTGGGATAAAATTAGGGTTTCGAGTTAAAATTAGGTTTTTGGGTCAAATTTTGGGTTTATGGTCAAAGTTAGGGTTTAGGGTTTGAAATAGGGTTTTGAGTTTATAATAGGGTTTTGGGTCAAAAATAGGGTTAGTATTAGGGTTTTGGGTCAAAATTAGGGCTCTGGGTTAAAATTATGGTTTTGGGTCAAAATTAGGGTTTTGGTACAAATTAGGGTTTTTTGTTTGAATTAGGGTTTAGAGTTAAAGATATGTTTTTGGGGCCAAAATAGGGTTAGAATTAGGGTTTTGGGTTAAAATTAGGGTTAGAATTTAGGTTAGAATTAGGATTTTGGGTAAAATTAGGGTTTCGGATCAAAATTAGTGTTCGGGGTTAAATTTAGGGTTTAAGGTCAAAATTAGGGTTTAGGGTTTGTAATATGGTTTTGAGTTTAAAATAGGATTTTGGGTCAAAAATAGTGTTAGAATTAGGGTTTTTGGTCAAAATTAGGGCTTTGTGTTAAAATTAGGTTTTGGGGTCAAACATAGGGTTTAGGGTTTGAATTAGGTTTTGGCTTAAAAAAAGGTTTTTGGGTCAGAAATAGGGTTAGAATTAGGGTTTTGGGTTAAAATTAGGGTTTCTGGTCAAATTTTTGGTTTAGGGTCAAAATTAGGGTTTAGGGTTTGAATTAGGGTTTTGAGTTAAAAATAGGGCTTTGGGTCAAAAATATGGTTAGAATTAGGGTTTTGGGTTAAAATTAAAATTTGGGTTAAAATTTGGGGTGTGGTTTAAAATTAGTGTTTAGGATCAAAATTAGGTTTTTGGGACAAATTTTGGGTTTAGGGTCAAAATTAGGGTTTAGGGTTTGAATTAGGGATTTGAGTTAAAAATAGGGTTTTTGGTCAAAATAAGGTTAGAATTAGGGTTTGGGATCAAAATTAAAGTTTTGGGTCAAAATTAGAGTTTAGGGTTTGAATTAAGGTTTTGAGTTAAAAATAGGGTTATGGGTCAAAAATAGGGTTAGAATTAGGGTTTTGGTTTAAAATTAGGGTTTCATGTCAAAATTAGGGTTCTGGGTCAGATTTTGGGTTTAGGGTTTGAAATAGGGTTTTGAGTTTAAAATAGGGTTTTGGGTCAAAAATAGGGTAAGAATTAGGGTTTTGGGTCGAAACTTGGGTTTTGGGTCTAAATTTGGGTTTTGGGTCAAAATTAGGGTTTAGGGTTTGAATTAAGGTTTTGAGTTAAAAATAGGGTTTTGGGGCAAAAATATGTTTAGAATTAGGGTTTTTGGTCAAAATTAGGGTCTTGGGTCAAAATTAGGGTTTTTGGTACAAATTAGGGTTTAGGGTTTGAATAAGGGTTTTGAATTAAAAATAGGTTTTTGGGTCAAAAATAGGGTTAGAATTAGGCTTTTGGGTTAATATTAGGGTTCTGGGTCAAAATTAGGGCTTAGGGTTGGAATTCGAGTCAAAATTAGGTTTTTGGGTCAAATTTTGGGTTTATGGTCAAAGTTAGGGGTTAGGGTTTGAAATAGGGTTTTGAGTTTAAAATAGGGTTTTGGTTCAAAAATAGGGTTAGAATTGGTGTTTTGGGTCAAAATTAGGGCTTTGGGTTAAAATTAGGGTTTTGGTTTAAAATTAGGGTTTCGGGTCAAAATTAGGGTTCTGGGTCAAAATTAGGGTTGTGGGTTTGAATTAGGGTAAGAATATGGCTTTTGGGTAAAATTAGGGTTTTGGGTCCAAATTAGGGTTCTGGGTCAAGTTTAGGGTTATGGGTCCAAATTAGGGTTTAAGGTTTGAATTAGGTTTTGAGTTTAAAATAGGGATTTTGTCAAAATTAGTGTTAAAATTAGGGTTTGGGTTAAAATTTAGGGTTTCGGGACAAAATTAGGGTTCTTTGTCAAAATTAGGGTTTAGGGTTTGAATTAGGGTTAGAATTAGGCTTTTGGGTAAAGTTAGGGTTTCGGGTCAAAATTAGGGTTATGGGTCAAAATTTAGGGTTTAGGGTCCAAATTAGTGTTTAGGGTTTGAATTAGGTTTTGAGTTTAAAAATAGGGCTTTGGGTCCAAAATAGGGTTAGAATTAGGGTTTTGGGTTAAAATTAGGGTTTTGGGAAAAAATAGGGTTCTGGGTCAAATATAAGGTTTAGGATCAAAATTAGGGTTTTGAGTTTAAAATAGGGTTTTGGGTCAAAATAGGGTTAGAATTAGGGTTTCGGGTCAAAATTAGGGTTCTGGGTCAAATTTAGGGTTCATGGTCCAAATTAGGGTTTAGGGTTTGAATTAGGTTTTGCGTTTAAAATAGGGCTTTGGCTCAAAAATAGGGTGAGAATTAGGGTTTTGGGTTAAAATTAGGGTTATGTGAAAAATTAGGGTTCTGGGTCAAATTTAAGGTTTAGGATCAAAATTAGGGTTTAGGGTTTGAATTAGGGTTTTGAGTTTAAAATAGGGTGTCAAAATTAGGGTTTAGGGTTTGAATTAGATTTTGAGTTTAAAATAGGGTTTTGGGTCAAAAATAGGGTTAGAATTTTGGTTTTGGGTTAAAATTAGGGTTTTGGGAAAAATTAGGGTTCTGGGTCAAATTTAAGGTTTAGGATCAAAGTTAGGGTTTCGGGTTTGAATTAGGGTTTTGAGTTTAAAATAGGGTTTTGGGTCAAAATAGGGTTAGAATTAGAGTTTTGGGTCAAAACTTGGGTTTTGGGTCCAAATTTTGGTTTTGGGTCAAATTTTGGTTTAGGGTTTGAATTAAGGTTTTGAGTTAAAATAGGGTTTTGGGTCAAAAATAAGGTTAGAATTACGGTTTTGGGATAAAATTAGGGTTTCAAGTTATAATTAGGTTTTTGGGTCAAATTTTGGGTTTAAGGTCAAAGTTAGGGTTTAGGGTTTGAAATAGGGTTTTGAGTTTAAAATAGGGTTTTGGGTCAAAAATAGGGTATTATTAGGTTTTGGTCAATTAGGGTTAAAATTATGGTTTTGGGTCAAAATTAGGGTTTTGGTACAAATTAGGGTTTTGGGTTTGAATTAGGGTTTTGAGTTAAAGATATGTTTTTCAAAATAGGTTAGAATTATGGTTTTGGGTTAAAATTAGGGTTTTGTGTCAAAATTAGGCTTAGGTTAGAATTTGGGTTAAATTAGGGTTTTGGGTAAAATTAGGGTTTTGGTCAAAATTAGGGTTTGTAATATGGTTTTGAGTTTAAAATAGGGTTTTGGGTAAAAATAGTGTTAGAATTAGGGTTTTGGTCAAAATTAGGGCTATGTGTTAAAATTAGGGTTTTGGGTCAAACATAGGGTTTAGGGTTTGAATTAGGTTTTGAGTTAAAATAGGTTTTGGGTCGAAATAGGGGTTAGAATTAGGGTTTTGGTTTAAAATTGGGTTTTGGTTAAATTTTTGGTTTAGGGTTTGAATTAGGGTTTTGAGTTAAAAATAGGATTTTGGGTCAAAAATAGGTTAGAATTAGGGTTTTGGGTCAAAATTAAAATTTGGGTTAAAATTTGGGGTGTGATTTAAAATTAGGGTTTCGTGTCAAAATTATGTTTTGGGACAAATTTTGGGTTTAGGGTCAAAATTAGGGTTTAGGGTTTGAATTAGGTATTTGATTTAAAAATAGGGTTTTGGACAAATAAGGTTAGAATTAAGGTTTGGGGTCAAAAAGAGTTTTGGGTCAAAATTAGAGTTTATGTTTGAATTAAGGTTTTAAGTTAAAAATAGGGTTTTGGGTCAAAAATAGGGTTAGAATTAGGGTTTTGGTTTAAAATTTGGGTTTGGTCAAAATTAGGGTTCAGGTCGGTTTAGGGTTTAGGGTTTGAAATAGGGTTTTGAGTTTAAAATAGGGTTTTGGGTCAAAAATAGGGTTAGAATTAGGGTTTTGGGTTAATATTAGGGTTATGGGTCAAAATTAGGGATTAGGTTTTTAATTGAGTCAAAATTAGGTTTTGGGTCAAATTTTGGGTTTATGGTCAAAGTTAGGGGTTAGGGTTTGAAATAGGGTTTTGAGTTTAAAATATGGTTTTGGTTCACAAATAGGGTTAGAATTAGTGTTTTGGGTCAAAATTAGGGATATGGGTTAAAATTAGGGTTTTGGTTTAAAATTAGGGTTTAGGGTCATAATTAGGATTCTGGGACAAAATTAGGGTTTAGGGTTTGAATTAGGGTTAGAATATGGCTTTTGGGTAAAATTAGGGTTTTGGGTCAAAATTAGGGTTCTGGGTCAAATTTAGGGTTATGGGTCCAAATTAGGGTTTAGGGTTTGAATTAGATTTTGAGTTTAAAATAGGGTTTTGGGTCAAAAATAGTGTTAAAATTAGGGTTTTGGGTTAAAACTTAGGGTTTCGGGTCAAATTTAGGGTTCTGGGTCAAAATTAGGGTTTATGGTTTGAATTAGGGTTAGAAATAGGCTTTTGGGTAACATTAGGGTTTTGGGTCAAAATTAGGGTTCTGGGTCAAATTTAGGGTTTAGGGTTCAAATTAGGGTTTAGGGTTTAAATTAGGGTTTTGAGTTTAAAATAGGGTTTTGGGTCAAAATAGGGTTAGAATTAGGGTTTTGGGTCAAAATTAGGGCATTGGGATACAATTAGGGTTTCGGGTTAAAATTAGTGTTTAGAATCAAAATTAGGGTTTAGGGTTTGAATTAGGGTTTGAGTTTAAAATAGGTTTTACTGTCAAAAATAGCGCTAAAATTCAGGTTTTGGGTTAAAATTTAGGGTTTCGGGTTAAAATTAGGATTCTGGGTCAAAATTAGGGTTTAGGGTTTGAATTAGGGTTAGAATTAGGCTTTTGGGTAAAGTTAGGGTTTCGGGTCAAAATTAGGGTTCTGGGTCAAATTTTGGGTTTAGGGTCCAAATTAATGTTTAGGGTTTGAATTAGGTTTTGAGTTTAAAAATAGGGCTTTGGGTCAAAAATAGGGTTAGAATTAGGGTTTTGGGTTAAAATTAGGGTTTTGGGAAAAAATAGGGTTCTGGGTCAAATTTAAGGTTTAGGATCAAAATTAGGGTTTTGAGTTTAAAATAGGGTTTTGGGTCAAAATAGGGTTAGAATTAGGGTTTCGGGTCAAAATTAGGGTTCTGGGTCAAAGGTTTTGGTCCAAATTAGGGTTTTGGGTCAAATATAGGGTTTAGGGTTTGAATTAAGGTTTTGGGTTAAAAATGGGGTTTTGGGTCAAAAATAAGGTTAGAATTACGATTTTGGGTTAAAATTTGGGTTTCGAGTCAAAATAAGGTTTTT
Source organism: Sophora flavescens (assembly GCA_030762895.1). Lineage (NCBI taxonomy): Eukaryota > Viridiplantae > Streptophyta > Magnoliopsida > Fabales > Fabaceae > Sophora > Sophora flavescens. The sequence continues at coordinate 13,170,726 of JAUPTC010000010.1, read as the reverse complement.
GGCTCAAATTTTCGGTTTATGGTCAAAGTTAGGGTTTAGGGTTTGAAATAGGGTTTTGAGATTAAATTAGGGTTTTGGGTCAAAATTAGGGCTTTGTATTAAAATTTTGGTTTTGGTTTAAAATTAGGGTTCCGAATCAAAATTAGGGTTCTGGGTCAAAATTAGGGTTTAGGGTTTGAATTAGGGTTAGAATTTGGCTTTTGGGTAAAATTAGGGGTTCGGGTCAAAATTAAGGTTCTGGGTTAAATTTAGGGTTTAGGGTCCAAATTAGGGTTTAGCGTTTGAATTAGGTTTTGAATTTAAAATAGGGTTTTGGGTAAAAAATATTTATTAAATTAGGGTTTTGGTTTAAAATTTAGGGTTTGGTCAAAATTAGGGTTTGGGTCAAAATTAGTGTTTAGGGTTTGAATTAGGGTTAGAATTAGGCTTTTGGGTAAAATTAGGATTTCGGGTCAAAATTAGGGTTCTGGGTCAAATTTAGGGTTTAGGGTCCAAATTAGGGTTTAGGGTTTGAATTAGGGTTTTGAGTTTAAAATAGGGTTTTGGGTCAAAATAGGGTTAGAATTAGGGTTTTGGGTCAAAAATAGGGCATTGGGTTACAATTAGGGTTTTGGGTTAAAATTAGTGTTTAGGATCAAAATTAGGGTTTAGGGTTTGAATTAGGGTTTGAGTTTAAAATAGGTTTTACGGTCAAAAATAGCGCTAAAATTCAGGTTTTGGGTTAAAATTTAGGGTTTCGGGTTAAAATTAGGATTCTGGGTCAAAATTAGGGTTTAGGGTTTGAATTAGGGTTAGAATTAGGCTTTTGGGTAAAGTTAGGGTTTCGGGTCAAAATTAGGGTTATGGGTCAAATTTAGGGTTTAGGGTCCAAATTAGTGTTTAGGTTTTGAATTAGGTTTTGAGTTTAAAAATAGGGCTTTGGGTCAAAAATAGGGTTAGAATTAGGGTTTTGGGTTAAAATTAGGGTTTTGGGAAAAAATAGGGTTCTGGGTCAAATTTAAGGTTTAGGATCAAAATTAGGGTTTTGAGTTTAAAATAGGGTTTTGGGTCAAAATAGGGTTAGAATTAGGGTTTCGGGTCAAATTTAGGGTTCTGGGTCAAATTTAGGGTTCAGGGTCCAAATTAGGGTTTAGGGTTTGAATTAGGTTTTGCGTTTAAAATAGGGCTTTGGCTCAAAAATAGGGTGAGAATTAGGGTTTTGGGTTAAAATTAGGGTTATGTGAAAAATTAGGGTTCTGGGTCAAATTTAAGGTTTAGGATCAAAATTAGGGTTTAGGGTTTGAAATAGGGTTTTGAGTTTAAAATAGGGTGTCAAAATTAGGGTTTATGGTTTGAATTAGATTTTGAGTTTAAAATAGGGTTTTGGGTCAAAAATAGGGTTAGAATTTTGGTTTTGGGTTAAAATTAGGGTTTTGGGAAAAATTAGGGTTCTGGGTCAAATTTAAGGTTTAGGATCAAAGTTAGGGTTTAGGGTTTGAATTAGGGTTTTGAGTTTAAAATAGAGTTTTGGGTCAAAATAGGGTTAGAATTAGAGTTTTGGGTCAAATTTGGGTTTAGGGTTTGAATTAAGGTTTTGAGTTAAAATTGGGTTTTGGGTCAAAAATAAGGTTTGAATTAGGGTTTTGGGATAAAATTAGGGTTTCAAGTTATAATTAGGTTTTTGGGTCAAATTTTGGGTTTAAGGTCAAAGTTAGGGTTTAGGGTTTGAAATAGGGTTTTGAGTTTAAAATAGGGTTTTGGGTCAAAAATAGGGATAGTATTAGGGTTTTGGGTCAAAATTAGGGCTCTGGGTTAAAATTATGGTTTTGGGTCAAAATTAGGGTTTTTGGTACAAATTAGGGTTTTGGGTTTGAATTAGGGTTTTGAGTTAAAGATATGTTTTTGGGCCAAAATAGGGTTAGAATTATGGTTTTGGGTTAAAATTAGGGTTCTGTGTCAAAATTAGGGCTTAGGGTTAGAATTTGGGTTAGAATTAGGGTTTTGGGTAAAATTAGGGTTTCGGGTCAAAATTAGGGTTTGTAATATGGTTTTGAGTTTAAAATAGGGTTTTGGGTAAAAAATAGTGTTAGAATTAGGATTTTTGGTCAAAATTAGGGCTATGTGTTAAAATTAGGGTTTTGGGTCAAACATAGGGTTTAGGGTTTGAATTAGGTTTTTGAGTTAAAAAAAGGTTTTTGGGTCTGAAATAGGGGTTAGAATTAGGGTTTTGGTTTAAAATTAGGGTTTCTGGTCAAATTTTTGGTTTAGGGTTTGAATTAGGGTTTTGAGTTAAAAATAGGATTTTGGGTCAAAAATAGGGTTAGAATTAGGGTTTTGGGTCAAAAATAGGGTTAGAATTAGGGTTTCGTGTCAAAATTATGTTTTTGGGACAAATTTTGGGCTTTTGGGTAGAATTAGGGTTTCGGGTAAAAATTAGGGTTCTGGGTCAAATTTGGGGTTTAGGGTCCAAATTAGGGTTTAGGGTTTGAATTAGGTTTTGAGTTTAAAATGGGGTTCTGGGTCAAAAATAGCTTTAGAATTAGGGTTTTGGGAAAAAATAGGGTTCTGGGTCAAATTTAAGGTTGAATTAGGGTTGAGTTTAAAATAGGGTTTTGGGTCAAAAATTGGGTTAGAATTTTGGTTTTGGGTTAAAATTAGGGCTCTGGGTTAAAATTAAGGTTTTGGGTCAAAATTAGGGTTTAGGGTTTGAAATAGGGTTTTGAGTTAAAGATATGTTTTTGGGGCAAAAATAAGGTTAGAATTAGGGTTTTGGGTTACAATTAGGGTTCTGTGTCCAAATTAGGGCTTAGGGTTAGAATTTGGGATAGAATTAGGATTTTGGGTAAAATTAGGGTTTAGGGTTTGAATTAAGGTTTTGAGCTAAAAATAGGGTTTTGGGTCAAAAATATGGTTTGAATTAGGGTTTTTGGTCAAAATTAGGGTTTTGGGTCAAAATTAGGGTTTTGGTACAAATTGGGGTTTAGGGTTTGAATTAGGGTTTTGAGTTAAAAATAGTTTTTCGGTCAAAAATAGGGTTAGAATTATGGTTTTGGGTTAATATTAGGGTTTTGGGTCAAAATTATTGCTTAGGGTTAAAATTCGAGTCAAAATTAGGTTTTTGGGTCAAATTTTGGGTTTATGGTCAAAGTTAGGGGTTAGGGTTTGAAATAGGGTTTGAGTTTAAAATAGGGTTTTGGGTCAAAAATAGGGTTAGAATTAGTGTTTTGGGTCAAAATTAGGGATTTGGGTTAAAATTAGGGTTTTGGTTTAAAATTAGGGTTTCAGGTCAAAATTAGGGTTCTCGGTCAAAATTAGGGTTTAGGGTTTGAACTTGGGTTATAAAATGGGTTTTGGTAAAAATTAGGGTTTTGGGTCAAAATTAGGGTTTTGGGTCAAATTTAGGGTTATGGGTCCAAATTAGGGTTTAGGGTTTGAATTAGGTTTTGAGTTTAAAATAGGGTTTTGGGTCAAAAATAGTGTTAAAATTAGGGTTTTGGGTTAAAATTTAGGGTTTCGGGTCAAAATTATGGTTCTGGGTCAAAATTAGGGTTTAGGGTTTGAATTAGGGTTAGAAATAGGCTTTTGGGTAAAATTAGGGTTTCGTGTCAAAATTAGGGATCTGGGTCAAATTTAGGGTTTATGGTCCAAATTAGGGTTTAGGGTTTGAACTAGGTTATGAGTTTAAAATAGGGTTTTGGGTCAAAAATAGGGTTAGAATTAGGGTTTTGGGTTTGAATTAGGGTTATGGGTCAAATTTAAGGTGTAGGATCAAAATTTGGGTTTAGGGTTTGAATTAGGGCTTTGGGTTACAATTAGGGTTTTGGGTTAAAATTAGTGTTTTGGATCAAAATTAGGGTTTAAGGTTTGAATTAGGGTTTTGAGATTAAAATAGGGTTTTGGGTCAAAAATAGCGTTAAAATTAGGGTTTTGGGTTAAAGTTTAGGGTTTCGGGTCAAACTTAGGGTTCTGGGTCAAAATTATAGTTTAGGGTTTGAATTAGGCTTTTGGGTAAAATTAGGGTTTCGGGTCAAAATTAGGGTTCTAGGTCAAATTTAGGGTTGAGGGTCCAAATTAGGGTTTAGGGTTTGAATTAAGTTTTGTGTTTTAAATAGGGTTAGAATTAGGGTTTTGGGTTAAAATTAGGGTTTTGGGAAAAAAATAGGGTTCTGGGTCAAATTTAAGGTTTAGGATCAAAATTAGGGTTTAGGGTTTTGAGTTTAATATAGGGTTTGGGTCAAAATAGGGTTAGAACTTGGGTTTTGGGTCCAAATTTGGGTTTTGGGTCAAAATTAGGGTTTAGGGTTTGAGTTAAGGTTTTCAGTTAAAATAGAGTTTTGGGTCAAAAATAAGGTTAGAATTAGGGTTTTTAGGTTAAAGTTTGGGTTTCGAGTTAAAATTAGGTTTTTGGGTCAAATTTTGGGTATACGGTCAAAGTTAGGGTTTAGGGTTTGAAATAGGGTTTTGAGTTTAAAATAGGGTTTGGGTCAAAAATAGGGTTAGTATTAGGGTTTTGGGTCAAAATTAGTGCTCTGGGTTAAAATTTAGGTATTGGGTCAAACTTAGGGTTTTTGGTACAAATTAGGGTTTAGGGTTTGAATTAGGGTTTTGAGTTAAAGATATGTTTTTGGGGCAAAAATAGGGTTAAAATTAGGGTTTAGGGTTAAAATTAGGATTTTGGACAAAATTTGGGTTTAGGGTTTGTAATATGGTTTTGAGTTTAAAATAGGGTTTTGGGTCAAAAATAGTGTTAGAATTAGTGTTTTTGGTCAAAATTAGGGCTTTGTGTTAAAATTAGGGTTTTGGGTCAAACATAGGGTTTAGGGTTTGAATTAGGTTTTTGAGTTAAAAAAAGGTTTTTGGGTCAGAAATAGGGTTAGAATTAGGGTTTTGGGTTAAAATTAGGGTTTGAGGTCAAATTTTGGGTTTAGGGTGAAAATTAGGGTTTAGGGTTTGAAATAAGGTTTTGAGTTAAAAATAGGGTTTTGGGTCAAAAATAGGGTTAGAATTAGGGTTTTGGTGTAAAATTGGGGCTTCGGGTCAAAATTAGGGTTCTGGGTCAGATTTAGGGTTTAGGGTTTGAAATAGGGTTTTGAGTTTAAAATAGGGTTTTGGGTCAAAAATAGGGTAAGAATTAGGGTTTTGCATTAAAATTAGGGTTACGGGTCAAAAATAGGTTTTTGGGTCAAATTTTGGGTTTAGGGTCAAAATTTGGGTTTACGGTTTGAATTAGGGTTTTGAGTTAAAAATAGGGTTAGAATTAGGGTTTTGAGTCCAAATTTGGGTTTTGGGTCAAAATTAGGGTTTAGGGTTTGAATTAAGGTTTTGAGTTAAAAATAGGGTTTTGGGTAAAAAATATGGTTAGAATTAGGGTTTTTGGTCAAAATTAGGGTTTTTGGTACAAATTAGGGTTTAGGGTTTGAATTAGGGTTAAGTCAAATTAGGGTTCGGGTCAAAATAAGGGTTTAGGGTTTGAAATAGGGATAGAATTAGTGTTTTAGGTCAAAATTAGTGCTTTGGTTTAAAATTAGGGTTTTGTGTCAAACATAGGGTTTTAGGGTTTGAATTAAGGTTTTGAGTTAAAAATAGGGTTTTGGTTCAAAAATAAGGTTAGAATTAGGGTTTCGAGTCAAAATTAGGTTTTTGGCTCAAATTTTCGGTTTATGGTCAAAGTTAGGGTTTAGGGTTTGAAATAGGGTTTTCAGTTAAAAATAGGGTTTTGGGTCAAAAATAGGGTTAGAATTAGGGTTTTGGGTCAAAATTAGGGCTTTGGGTTAAAATTAGGGTTTTTGTTTAAAATTAGGGTTTCGGGTCAAAATTAGAGTTCTGGGTCAAAATTAGGGTTTATAGTTTGAATTAGGGTTAGAATTAGGCTTTTCGGTAAAATTAGGGTTTCGGGTCAAAATTACGGTTATGGGTCAAATTTAGGGTTAGGGTCCAAATTAGGGTTTAGGGTTTGAATTAGGTTTTGAGTCTAAAATAGGGTTTTGGGTCAAAAATAGGGTTAGAATTAGTGTTTTGGATTAAAATCAGGGTTATGGGAAAAATTAAGGTTCTGGGTCAAATTTAAGGTTTAGGATCAAAATTAGGGTTTAGGGTTTGAATTAGGGTTTTGAGGTTAAAATAGGGTTTTCGGTCAAAAATAGCGTTAAAATTAGGGTTTTGGGTTAAAATTTAGGGCTTCGGGTTAAATTTAGGGTTCTGGGTCAAATTTAGGGTTTTGGGTTTGAATTAGGGTTAGAATTAGGCTTTTGGGTAAATTTGGGTTTCGGGTCAAAATAAGGGTTCTTGGTCAAATTTAGGGTTTAGGGTTTGAAATAGGGTTTTGAGTTAAAGATATGTTTTTGGGGCAAAAATAGGGTTAGAATTCGGGTTTTGGGTTAAAATTAGGGTTGTGTCCAAATTAGGGCTTATGGTTAGAATTTGGGATAGAATTAGGATTTTGGGTAAAATTAGGGTTTCAGGTAAAAATTAGGGTTCTGGGTCAAAATTAGGGTTTAGGGTTTGAATTAGGTTTTGAGTTTAAAATAGGGTTAGAACTAGGGTTTTGGGTTAAAATTAGGGTTTTGGGAAAAAATAGGGTTCTGGGTCAAATTTAAGGTTTAGGATCAAAATTAGGGTTTTAGTTTAAAATAGGGTTTTGGGTCAAAAATTGGGTTAGAATTTTGGTTTTGGGTTAAAATTAGGGTTTTGGGAAAAATTAGGGTTTAGGATAAAAGTTAGGGTTTTGGGTCAAAATAGGGTTAGAATTAGTGTTTTGGGTCAAAATTTGGGTTTTGGGTCAAAATTTGGGTTTAGGGTTTGAATTAAGGTTTTGAGTTAAAAATAGGGTTTTGGGTCAAATTTTGGGTTTATGGTCAAAGTTAGGGTTTGAAATAGGGTTTTGAGTTTAAAATAAGGTTTTGGGTCAACAATTGGGTTAGTATGAAGGTTTTGGGTCAAAATTTGGGTTTATGGTCAAAGTTAGGGTTTAGGGTTTGAAATAGGGTTTTGAGTTTAAAATAGGGTTTTGGGTCAAAAATAGGGTTAGTATTAGGGTTTTGGGTCAAAATTAGGGCTCTAGGTTAAAATTATGGTTTTGGGTCAAAATTAGGGTTTTTGGTACAAATTAGGGTTTAGGGTTTGAATTAGGGTTGAGTTAAAGATATGTTTTTGGGGTAAAAATAGGGTTAGAATTAGGGTTTTGGGTTAAAATTAGGGTTGTGTCAAAATTAAGGCTTAGGGTTATAATTTGGGTTAGAATTAGGATTTGGGGTAAAATTAGGGTTTCGGGTCAAAATTAGGGTTCGGGGTCAAAATTAGGGTATAGGGTTTGTAATATGGTTTTGAGTTTAAAATAGAGTTTTGGGTCAAAAATAGTGTTAGATAGGGTCAAAAATAGTGTTAGATAGGGTCAAAAATAGTGTTAGATTAGGGTTTTTGTTCAAAATTAGGGCTTTGTGTTAAAATTAGGGTTTTGGGTCAAACATAGGGTTTAGGGTTTGAATTAGGTTTTTGAGTTAAAAAAAGGTTTTTGGGTCAGAATTAGGGTTAGAATTAGGGTTTTGGTTTAAAATTAGGGTTTCTGGTCAAATTTTTGGTTTAGGGTTTGAATTAATGTTTTGAGTTAAAATAGGGTTTTAGGTCAAAACTAGTGTTAGATTTAGGGTTTTGGTTTAAAATTAGGGTTTCGGGTCAAAATTAGGGTTCTGGGTCAGATTTAGGGTTTAGGGTTTGAAATTGGGTTTTGAGTTTAAAATAAGGTTTTGGGTCAAAAATAGGGTAAGAATTAGGGTTTTGCATTAAAATTAGGGTTACGGGTCAAAATTAGGTTTTTGGGTCAAATTTTGGGTTTAGGGTCAAAATTAGGGTTTCGGGTTTGAATTAGGGTTTTGAGTCAAAAATAGGGTTAGAATTAGTGTTTTCGGTCAAAATTAGGGCTTTGGGTTAAAATTAGGGTTTTGGTTTAAAATTAGGGTTACGGGTCAAAATTAGGGTTTAGGGTTTCAATTAGGGTTAGAATATCGCGTTTTGTTAAAATTAGGGTTTTGGGTCAAAATTAGGGTTCTGGGTCAAATTTAGGGTTATGGCTCCAAATTAGGGTTTAGGGGTTGAATTAGGTTTTGAGTTTAAAATAGGGTTTAGGGTTTTTGGGTTAAAGTTTGGGTTTCGAGTTAAAATTAGGTTTTTGGGTCAAATTTTGGGTTTATGGTCAAAGTTAGGGGTTAGGGTTTTGGGTCAAAATTAGGGCTCTGGGTTAAAATTAAGGTTTTGGGTCAAAATAAGGGTTTTTGGTACAAATTAGGGTTTAGGGTTTGAATTAGGGTTGTGTCAAAATTAGGGCTTAGGGTTAGAATTAGGATTTTAGGTAAAATTAGGGTTTCAGGTCAAAATTAGGGTTCTGGGTCAAAATTAGGGTTTAGGGTTTGAATTAGGGTTAGAATTAGGCTTTGGGGTAAAATTAGGGTTTCGGGTCAAAATTTGGGTTCTGGGTCAAATTTAGGGTTTAGGGTTTGAAATAGATTTTGAGTTTAAGATAAGGTTTTTGCTCAAAAATAGGGTTAGAATTAGGGTTTTGGGTTAAAATTAGGGTTTTGGGAAAAATTAGGGTTCTGGGTCAAATTTAAGGTTTAGGATCAAAATTAGGGTTTAGGGTTTGAATTAGGGTTTTGGGTCAAAAGTTGGGTTTTGGGTCCAAATTTGGGTTTTGGGTCAAAATTAGGGTTTAGGGTTTGAGTTAAGGTTTTCAGTTAAAATAGGGTTTTGGGTCAAAAATAAGGTTAGAATTAGTTTTTTTGGGTTTCGAGTTAAAAATAGGTTTTTGGGTCAAATTTTGGGTTTATGGTCAAAGTTAGGGTTTAGGGTTTGAAATAGGGTTTTGAGTTTAAAATAGGGTTTTGGGTCAAAAATAGGGTTAGTATTAGGGTTTTGCGTCAAAATTAGTGCTCTGGGTTAAAATTTAGGTATTGGGTCAAAATTTGGGTTTTTGGTACAAATTAGGGTTTAGGGTTTAGGGTTTGATTAGGGTTTTTAGCTAAAGATATGTTTTTGGGTCCAAAATAGGGTTAGAATTAGGGTTTTGGGTTAAAATTAGGGTTGTGTCAAAATTAGGGCTTAGGGTTAGAATTTGGGTTAGAATTAGGATTTTGGGTAAAATTAGGGTTTCGGGTCAAAATTAGGGTTCGGGGTCAAATTTAGGGTTTAGGGTCAAAATTAGGGTTTAGGGTTTGTAATATGGTTTTGAGTTTAAAATAGGGTTAGAATTAGGGTTTTTGTTAAAAATTAGGGCTTTGTGTTAAAATTAGGGTTTTGGGTCAAACATAGGGTTTAGGGTTTGAATTAGGTTTTTGAGTTAAAAAAAGGTTTTTGGGTCAGAAATAGGGTTAGAATTAGGGTTTTGGTTTAAAATTAGGGTTTCTGGTCAAATTTTTGGTTTAGGGTTTGTATTAGGGTTTTGAGTTAAAAATAGGATTTTTTGTCAAAAATAGGGTTAGAATTAGGGTTTTGGGTCAAAATTAAAATTGGTTAAAATTTGGGTTTCGGGTCAAAATTTGATTTTTGGGACAAATTTTGGGTTTTGGGTCAAAATTAGGGTTTAAATTAGGGATTTGAGTTAAAAATAGGGTTTTTGGTCAAAATAGGGTTAGAATTTGGGTTTGGGGTCAAAATTAGAGTTTTGGATCAAAATTAGAGTTTAGGGTTTGAATTAAGGTTTTGAGTTAAAAATAGGGTTTTAGGTCAAAAATAGTGTTTGATTTAGGGTTTTGGTTTAAAATTAGGGTTTCGGGTCAAAATTAGGGTTCTGGCTCAGATTTAGGGTTTAGGGTTGAAATAGGGTTTTGAGTTTAAAATAGGGTTTTGGGTCAAAAATAGGGTAAGAATTAGGGTTTCCCATTAAAATTAGGGTTACGGGTCTAAATTAGGGTTTTGGGTCAAATTTTGGGTTTAGGGTCAAAATTAGGGTTTAGGGTTTGAATTAGGGTTTTGAGTTAATAAAAAGGGTTAGAATTAGTGTTTTGGGTCGAAACTTGGGTTTTAGGTCTAAATTTAGGTTTGGGGACAAAATTAGGGTTTAGGGTTTGAATTAAGGTTTTGAGTTATAAATAGGGTTTTAGGTCAAAAATATGGTTAGAATTAGGGTTTTTGGTCAAAATTAGGGTTTGGGGTCAAAATTAGGGTTTTGGCACAAATTAGGGTTTAGGGTTTGAATTAGGGTTTTCAGTTAAAAATAGGTTTTGGGTCAAAAATAGGGTTAGAATTAGGGTTTTGGGTTAATATTAGGGTTCTGGGACAAAATTAGTGCTTAGGGTTAGAATTCGAGTCAAAATTAGATTTTTGGGTCAAATTTTGGGTTTATGGTCAAAGTTAGGGGTTAGGGTTTGAAATAGGGTTTTGTGTTTAAAATTAGGTTTTGGGTCAAAAATAGGGTTAGAATTAGTGTTTCGGGTCAAAATCAGGGCTTTCGGTTAAAATTACGGTTTTGGTTTAAAATTAGGGTTTCGGGTTAAAATTTGGGTTCTGGGTCAAAATTTGGGTTTAGGGTTTGAATTAGGGTTACAATATGGCTTTTGGTTAAAATTAGGGTTTTGGGTCAAAATTAGGGTTCTGGGTCAAATTTAGGGTTATGGCTCCAAATTAGGGTTTAGGGTTTGAATTAGGTTTTGAGTTTAAAATAGGGTTTTGGGTCAAAAATTGTGTTAAAATTAGGGTTTTGGGTTAAAATTTAGGGTTTCGGGTCAAAATTAGGGTTCTGGGTCAATATTAGGGTTTAGGGTTTGAATTAGGCATTTGGGTAAAATTAGGGTTTCGGGTCAAAATTAGGGTTCTGGGTCAAATTTAGGGTTTAGGGTCCAAATAGGGGTTTAGGGTTTGAACTAGATTTTGAGTTTAAAATAGGGTTTTGGGTCAAAAATAGGGTTAGAATTAGGGTATTGGGTTAAAATTAGGGTTATGGAAAAAATTAGGGTTCTGGGTCAAATTGAAGGTTTAGGATCAAAATTAGGGTTTAGGGTTTGAATTAGGGATTTGTGTTTAAAATAGGGTTTTGGGTTACAATTAGGGTTTTGGGTTAAAATTAGTGTTTTGGATCAAAATTAGGGTTTAGGGTTTGAATTAGGGTTTTAAGTTTAAAATAGGGTTTTGTGTCTAAAATAGCGTTAAAATTAGGGTTTTGGGTTAAAAATTTGGGTTTCGGGTCAAAATTAGGGTTTTGGGTCAAAATTAGGGTTTAGGGTTTGAATTTGGGTTAGAATTAGGCTTTTGCGTAAAATTAGGGTTTCGGGTCAAAATTAGGGTTCTGGGGTGAAATTTAGGGTTTAGGGTCCAAATTAGGGTTTAGGGTTTGAATTAAGTTTTGAGTTTAAAATAGGGTTAGAATTAGGGTCGTGGGTTAAAATTAGGGTTTTGGGAAAAAAAAATAGGGTTCGGGGTCAAATTTAAGGTTTAGGATCAAAATTAGGGTTTAGGGTTTAAATTAGGGTTTTGAGTTTAAAATAGGGTTTTGGGTCAAAATAGGGTTAGAATTAGGGTTTTGGGTCAAAAGTTGGGTTTTGTGTCCAAATTTGGGTTTTGGGTCAAAATTAGTGTTTAGCGTTTGAGTTAAGGTTTTCAGTTAAAATATGGTTTTGGGTCAAAAAAAGGTTAGATTTAGGGTTTTTGGGTTAAAGTTTGGGTTTCGAGTTAAAATTAGGTTTTTGGGTCAAATTTTGGGTTTATGGTCAAAGTTAGGGGTTAGGGTTTTGCGTCAAAATTAGGGCTCTGGGTTAAAATTAAGGTTTTGGGTCAAAATAAGGGTTTTTGGTACAAATTAGGGTTTAGGGTTTGAATTAGGGTTGTGTCAAAATTAGGGCTTAGGGTTAGAATTAGGATTTTAGGTAAAATTAGGGTTTCAGGTCAAAATTAGGGTTCTGGGTCAAAATTAGGCCTTAGGGTTTGAATTAGGGTTAGAATTAGGCTTTGGGGTAAAATTAGGGTTTCGGGTCAAAATTTGGGTTCTGGGTCAAATTTAGGGTTTAGGGTTTGAAATAGATTTTGAGTTTAAGATAGGGTTTTTGCTCAAAAATAGGGTTAGAATTAGGGTTTTGGGTTAAAATTAGGGTTTTGGGAAAAATTAGGGTTCTGGGTCAAATTTAAGGTTTAGGATCAAAATTAGGGTTTAGGGTTTGAATTAGGGTTTTGGGTCAAAAGTTGGGTTTTGGGTCCAAATTTGGGTTTTGGGTCAAAATTAGGGTTTAGGGTTTGAGTTAAGGTTTTCAGTTAAAATAGGGTTTTGGGTCAAAAATAAGGTTAGAATTAGTTTTTTTGGGTTTCGAGTTAAAAATAGGTTTTTGGGTCAAATTTTGGGTTTATGGTCAAAGTTAGGGTTTAGGGTTTGAAATAGGGTTTTGAGTTTAAAATAGGGTTTTGGGTCAAAAATAGGGTTAGTATTAGGGTTTTGCGTCAAAATTAGTGCTCTGGGTTAAAATTTAGGTATTGGGTCAAAATTTGGGTTTTTGGTACAAATTAGGGTTTAGGGTTTGATTAGGGTTTTTAGCTAAAGATATGTTTTTGGGTCCAAAATAGGGTTAGAATTAGGGTTTTGGGTTAAAATTAGGGTTGTGTCAAAATTAGGGCTTAGGGTTAGAATTTGGGTTAGAATTAGGATTTTGGGTAAAATTAGGGTTTCGGGTCAAAATTAGGGTTCGGGGTCAAATTTAGGGTTTAGGGTCAAAATTAGGGTTTAGGGTTTGTAATATGGTTTTGAGTTTAAAATAGGGTTAGAATTAGGGTTTTTGTTAAAAATTAGGGCTTTGTGTTAAAATTAGGGTTTTGGGTCAAACATAGGGTTTAGGGTTTGAATTAGGTTTTTGAGTTAAAAAAAGGTTTTTGGGTCAGAAATAGGGTTAGAATTAGGGTTTTGGTTTAAAATTAGGGTTTCTGGTCAAATTTTTGGTTTAGGGTTTGTATTAGGGTTTTGAGTTAAAAATAGGATTTTTTGTCAAAAATAGGGTTAGAATTAGGGTTTTGGGTCAAAATTAAAATTGGTTAAAATTTGGGTTGTGGTTTAAAATTTGGGTTTCGGGTCAAAATTTGATTTTTGGGACAAATTTTGGGTTTTGGGTCAAAATTAGGGTTTAAATTAGGGATTTGAGTTAAAAATAGGGTTTTTGGTCAAAATAGGGTTAGAATTTGGGTTTGGGGTCAAAATTAGAGTTTTGGATCAAAATTAGAGTTTAGGGTTTGAATTAAGGTTTTGAGTTAAAAATAGGGTTTTAGGTCAAAAATAGTGTTTGATTTAGGGTTTTGGTTTAAAATTAGGGTTTCGGGTCAAAATTAGGGTTCTGGCTCAGATTTAGGGTTTAGGGTTGAAATAGGGTTTTGAGTTTAAAATAGGGTTTTGGGTCAAAAATAGGGTAAGAATTAGGGTTTCCCATTAAAATTAGGGTTACGGGTCTAAATTAGGGTTTTGGGTCAAATTTTGGGTTTAGGGTCAAAATTAGGGTTTAGGGTTTGAATTAGGGTTTTGAGTTAATAAAAAGGGTTAGAATTAGTGTTTTGGGTCGAAACTTGGGTTTTAGGTCTAAATTTAGGTTTGGGGACAAAATTAGGGTTTAGGGTTTGAATTAAGGTTTTGAGTTATAAATAGGGTTTTAGGTCAAAAATATGGTTAGAATTAGGGTTTTTGGTCAAAATTAGGGTTTGGGGTCAAAATTAGGGTTTTTGGCACAAATTAGGGTTTAGGGTTTGAATTAGGGTTTTCAGTTAAAAATAGGTTTTGGGTCAAAAATAGGGTTAGAATTAGGGTTTTGGGTTAATATTAGGGTTCTGGGACAAAATTAGTGCTTAGGGTTAGAATTCGAGTCAAAATTAGATTTTTGGGTCAAATTTTGGGTTTATGGTCAAAGTTAGGGGTTAGGGTTTGAAATAGGGTTTTGTGTTTAGAATTAGGTTTTGGGTCAAAAATAGGGTTAGAATTAGTGTTTCGGGTCAAAATCAGGGCTTTCGGTTAAAATTACGGTTTTGGTTTAAAATTAGGGTTTCGGGTTAAAATTTGGGTTCTGGGTCAAAATTTGGGTTTAGGGTTTGAATTAGGGTTACAATATGGCTTTTGGTTAAAATTAGGGTTTTGGGTCAAAATTAGGGTTCTGGGTCAAATTTAGGGTTATGGCTCCAAATTAGGGTTTAGGGTTTGAATTAGGTTTTGAGTTTAAAATAGGGTTTTGGGTCAAAAATTGTGTTAAAATTAGGGTTTTGGGTTAAAATTTAGGGTTTCGGGTCAAAATTAGGGTTCTGGGTCAATATTAGGGTTTAGGGTTTGAATTAGGCATTTGGGTAAAATTAGGGTTTCGGGTCAAAATTAGGGTTCTGGGTCAAATTTAGGGTTTAGGGTCCAAATAGGGGTTTAGGGTTTGAACTAGGTTTTGAGTTTAAATTAGGGTATTGGGTTAAAATTAGGGCTATGGAAAAAATTAGGGTTCTGGGTCAAATTTAAGGTTTAGGATCAAAATTAGGGTTTAGGGTTTGAATTAGGGATTTGTGTTTAAAATAGGGTTTTGGGTTACAATTAGGGTTTTGGGTTAAAATTAGTGTTTTGGATCAAAATTAGGGTTTAGGGTTTGAATTAGGGTTTGAGTTTAAAATAGTGTTTTGGGTCAAAAATAGCGTTAAATTAGGGTTTGGGCTAAAATTTAGGGTTTCGGGTCAAAATTAGGGTTCTAGGTCAAAATTAGGGTTTAGGGTTTGAATTAGGGTTAGAATTAGGCTTTTGTGTAAAATTAGGGTTTCGGGTCAAAATTAGGGTTCTGGGTCAAATTTAGGGTTTAGGGTCCAAATTAGGGTTTAGGGTTTGAATTAGGTTGAGTTTAAAATAGGGTTAGAATTAGGGTTGTTGGTTAAAATTAGGGTTTTGGGAAAAAATAGGGTTCTAAGACAAATTTAAGGTTTAGGATCAAAATTAGGGCTTAGGGTTTTGAGTTTAAAATAGGGTTTTGGGTGAAAATAGGGTTAGAACTTGGGTTTTGGGTCCAAATTTGGGTTTTGGGTCAAAATTAGGGTTTAGGGTTTGAAATAAGGTTTTGAGTTAAAAATAGGGTTTTGGGTCAAAAATAAGGTTAGAATTAGGGTTTTGGGTTAAAATTAGGGTTTCGGGTCAAAATTAGGTTTTTGGGTCAAATTTTGGGTTTATGGTCAAAGTTAGGGTTTAGGGTTTGAAATAGGGTTTTGAGTTTAAAATAGGGTTTTGGGTAAAAAAAATAGGGTTAGTATTAGGGTTTTGGGTCAAAATTTGGGCTCTAGGTTAAAATTAAGGTTTTGGGTCAAAATTAGGGTTTTTGGTACAAATTAGGGTTTTTGGTTTGAATTAGGGTTCTGTGTCAAAATTAGGGCTTAGGGTTAGAATTAGGATTTTGGGTAAAGTTAGGGTTTCAGGTCAAAATTAGGGTTCTGGGTCAAAATTAGGGTTTAGGGTTTGAATTAGGGTTAGAATTAGGCTTTTGGGTAAAATTAGGGTTTCGGGTCAAAATTTGGGTTCTGGGTCAAGTTTAGGGTTTAGGGTTTGAATTAGATTTTGAGTTTAAAATAGGGGTTTTGCTCAAAAATAGGGTTAGAATTAGGGTTTTGGGTTAAAATTAGGGTTTTGGGAAAAATTAGGGTTCTGGGTCAAATTTAAGGTTTAGGACCAAAATTAGGGTTTAGGGTTTGAATTAGGGTTTTGGGTCAAAAGTTGGGTTTTGGGTCCAAATTTGGGTTTGGAGTCATTATTAGGGTTTAGGGTTTGAGATAAGGTTTTCAGTTAAAATAGGGTTTTGGGTCAAAAATAAGGTTAGAATTAGGGTTTTTGGGTTAAAGTTTGGGTTTCGAGTTAAAAATAGGTTTTTGGGTCAAATTTTGGGTTTATGTCAAAGTTAGGGTTTAGGGTTTGAAATAGGGTTTTGAGTTTAAAATAGCGTTTTGGGTCAAAAATTGGGTTAGTATTAAGGTTTTGGGTCAAAATTAGTGCTCTGGGTTAAAATTTAGGTATTGGGTCAAAATTAGGGTTTTTGGTACAAATTAGGGTTTAGGGTTTGAATTAGGGTTTTGAGTTAAAGATATGTTTTTGGGGTAAAAATAGGGTTAGAATTAGGGTTTTGGGTAAAAATTAGGCTTCTGTGTCAAAATTAGGGCTTAGGGTTAGAATTTGGGTTAGAATTAGGATTTTGGGTAAAATTAGGGTTTCGGGTCAAAATTAGGGTTCGGGGTCAAATTTTGGGTTTATGGTCCAAATTAGGGTTTAGGGTTTGTAATATGGTTGAGTTTAAAATAGGGTTTTGGGTCAAAGATAATGTTAGAATTAGTGTTTTTGGTCAAAATTAGGGCTTTGTGTTAAAATTAGGGTTTTGGGTCAAACATAGGGTTTAGGGTTGAATTACTTTTTTGAGTTAAAAAAAGGTTTTTGGGTCAGAAATAGGGTTACAATTAGGGTTTTGGGTTAACATTAGGGTTTATGGTCAAATTTTGGGTTTAGGGTCAAAATTAGGGTTTAGGGTTTGAATTAAGGTTTTGAGTTAAAAATAGGGTTTTGGGTCAAAAATAGGGTTAGAATTAGGGTTTTGGTTTAAAATTAGGGCTTCGGGTCAAAATTAGGGTTCTGGGTCAGATTTAGGGTTTAGGGTTTGAAATAGGGTTTTGAGTTTAAAAAAGGGTTTTGGATCAAAAATAGGGTAAGAATTAGGTTTTCGCATTAAAATTAGGGTTACGGGTCAAAATTAGGTTTTTGGGTCAAATTTTGGGTTTAGGTTCAAAATTAGTGTTTACGGTTTGAATTAGGGTTTTGAGTTAAAAATAGGGTTAGAATTAGGGTTTAGGGTTTAGGGTTTAGGGTTTAGGGTTTTAGGGTTTGAATTAAGGTTGAGTTAAAAATAGGGTTTTAGGTAAAAAAATATGGTTAGAATTAGGGTTTTTGGTCAAAATTAGGGTTTTGGGTCAAAATTAAGGTTTTTGGTACAAATTAGGGTTTAGGGTTTGAATTAGGGTTTTGAGTCAAATTAGGGTTTCGGTTCAAAATTAGGTTTTTGGCTCAAATTTTGGGTTTATGGGTAAAGTTAGGGTTTTGGGTCAAAAATTAGGTTAGAATTAGGGTTTTGGGTCAAAATTAGGGCTTTGGGTTAAAATTAGGGTTTTGGTTTAAAATTAGGGTTAGAATTAGGGTTCTGGGTCAAAATTAGGGTTTATAGTTTGAATTAGGGTTAGAATTAGGCTTTTGGGTAAAATTAGGGGTTCGGATCAAAATTAGGGCTCTGGGTCAAATTTAGGGTTTAGGGTCCAAATTAGGGTTTAGAGTTTGAATTGGGTTTTGAGTTTAAAATAGGGTTTTGTGTCAAAAATAGGGTTAGAATTAGGGTTTTGGGGTTAAAATTTAGGGTTTCGCGTCACTATTAGGGTTCTGGGTCAAAATTAGGGTTTTGGGTTTGAATTAGGGGTAGAATTAGGCTTTTTGGTAAAGTTAGGGTTTCGGGTCAAAATTAGGGTTTTGGGTCAAATTTAAGGTTTAGTGTTTGAATTAGCTTTTGAGTTTAAAATAGGGTTTTGGGTCAAAAATAGGGTTAGAATTAGGGTTTTGGGTTAAAATTAGGGTTATGGGAAAAATTAGGGTTTAGGGTTTGGTTTAGGGTTTGAATTAAGGTTTTGAGTTAAAAATAGGGTTTTGGGTCAAAAATAGGGTTAGAATTAGGGTTTTGGTTTAAAATTAGGGTTTAGTTTTTTTTTAGGTTTGGTTAAAATTAGGTTAGGGTCGATTTAGGGTTTAGGGTTTGAAATAGGGTTTTGAGTTTAAAATAGGGTTTTGGATCAAAAATAGGGTAAGAATTAGGTTTTCGCATTAAAATTAGGGTTACGGGTCAAAATTAGGTTTTTGGGTCAAATTTTGGGTTTAGGTTCAAAATTAGTGTTTACGGTTTGAATTAGGGTTTTGAGTTAAAAATAGGGTTAGAATTAGGGTTTAGGGTTTTAGGGTTTGAATTAAGGTTGAGTTAAAAATAGGGTTTTAGGTAAAAAAATATGGTTAGAATTAGGGTTTTTGGTCAAAATTAGGGTTTTGGGTCAAAATTAAGGTTTTTGGTACAAATTAGGGTTTAGGGTTTGAATTAAGGTTTTGAGTCAAATTAGGGTTTCGGTTCAAAATTAGGTTTTTGGCTCAAATTTTGGGTTTATGATTAAAATTAGGTTTTGGGTCAAAATTAGTTAAATTAGGGTTTTGGGTCAAAATTAGGGCTTTGGGTTAAAATTAGGGTTTTGGTTTAAAATTAGGGTTAGAATTAGGGTTCTGGGTCAAAATTAGGGTTTATAGTTTGAATTAGGGTTAGAATTAGGCTTTTGGGTAAAATTAGGGGTTCGGATCAAAATTAGGGCTCTGGGTCAAATTTAGGGTTTAGGGTCCAAATTAGGGTTTAGAGTTTGAATTGGGTTTTGAGTTTAAAATAGGGTTTTGTGTCAAAAATAGGGTTAGAATTAGGGTTTTGGGGTTAAAATTTAGGGTTTCGCGTCACAATTAGGGTTCTGGGTCAAAATTAGGGTTTTGGGTTTGAATTAGGGGTAGATTAGGCTTTTTGGTAAAGTTAGGGTTTCGGGTCAAAATTAGGGTTTTGGGTCAAATTTAAGGTTTAGTGTTTGAATTAGCTTTTGAGTTTAAAATAGGGTTTTGGGTCAAAAATAGGGTTAGAATTAGGGTTTTGGGTTAAAATTAGGGTTATGGGAAAAATTAGGGTTCTGGGTCAAATCTAAGGTTTAGGATCAAAATTAGGGTTTAGGGTTTGAATTAGGGTTTTGAGTTTAAAATAGGGTTTTGGGTCAAAATAGGGTTAGAATTAGGGTTTGGGGTCAAAATTAGGGCTTCGGGTTACAATTAGGGTTTTGGGTTAAAATTAGTGTTCAGGATCAAAATTAGGGATTAGGGTTTGAATTAGGGTTTTGAGTTTAAAATAGGGTTTTGGGTCAAAAATAGCGTTAAAATTAGGGTTTTGGGTTAAAATGAAGGGTTTCGGGTCAAAATTCTGGTTCTGGGTGAAAATTAGGGTTTAGGGTTTGAATTAGTGTTAGAATTAGGCTTTTGGGTAAAATTAAGGTTTCGGGTCAAAATTAGGGTTCTGGGTCAAAATTTGGGTTTAGGTCCCAAATTAGGGTTTAGGGTTTGAATTAGGTTTTGAGTTTAAAATAGGGTTAGAATTAGGGTTTTGGGTTAAAATTAAGGTTTTGGGAAAAAATAGGGTTTTCAGTTTAAAATAGGGTTGTGTGTCAAAATAAGGTTAGAATTAGGGTTTTGGGTCAAAATTAGGTCTCGGGGTTAAAATTAAGGTTTTGGGTCAAAATTAGGGTTTTTGGTACAAATTAGGGTTTAGGGTTTGAATTAGGGTTTTGAGTTAAAGATATGTTTTTGGGGCAAAATTAGGGTTAGAATTAGGGTTTTGGGTTAAAATTAGGGTTCTGTGTCCATATTAGGGCTTAGGGTTAGAATTTGGGATAGAATTAGGATTTTGGGTAAAATTAGGGTTCTGGGTCAAAATTAGGGTTTAGGGTTTGAATTAGGTTTTGAGTTTAAAATAGGGTTAGAATTAGCGTTAAGGGTTAAAATTAGGGTTTTGGGAAAATTATGGTTCTGGGTCAAATTTATGGTTTAGGATCAAAGTTAGGGTTTAGGGTTTGAATTAGGGTTTTGAGTTTAAAATAGGGTTTTGGGTCAAAATAGGGTTAGAATTAGGGTTTTGGGTCAAAACTTGGGTTTTGGGTCAAAATTTGGGTTTTGGGTCAAAATTTGGGTTTAGGGTTTTAATTAAGGTTTTGAGTTAAAAATAGGGTTTTGGGTAAAAAATATGGTTAGAATTAGGGTTTTTGGTCAAAATTAGGGTTTTGGGTCAAAATTAAGGTTTTTGGTACAAATTAGGGTTTAGGTTTTGAATTAGGGTTTTGAGTCAAATTAGGGTTTCGGGTCAAAATTATGGTTTCGGGTTTGAAATAGGGTTAGAATTAGGGTTTTAGGTCAAAATTAGGGCTTTGGGTTAAAATTAGGGTTTTGGGTCAAACATATGGTTTAGGGTTTGAATTAAGGTTTTGGGAAAAAATAGGGTTTTGGGTCAAAAATAAGGTTAGAATTATGGTTCTGGGTTAAAATTAGGGTTTCAAGTCAAAATTAGGTTTTTAGCTAAAAATTTGGGTTTATGGTCAAAGTTAGGGTTTAGGGTTTGAAATAGGGTTTTGAGTTTAAAATAGGGTTTTGGGTCAAAAATAGGGTTACAATTAGGGTTTTGGGTCAAAATTAGGGCTTTGGGTTAAAATTAGGGTTTTGGTTTAAAATTAGGGTTTCAGGTCAAAATTAGGGTTCTGGGTCAAAATTAGCGTTTATAGTTTGAATTAGGGTTAGAATTAGGCTTGTCGGTAAAATTAGGGTTTCGGGTCAAAATTAGGGTTCTGGGTCAAATTTAGGGTTTAGGGTCCAAATTAGGGTTTAGGGTTTGAATTAGGTTTTGAGTTTAAAATGGGGTTTTGGGTCAAAAATAGGGTTAGAATTAGGGTTTTGGGTTAAAATTAGGGTTATGGGAAAAATTAGGGTTGGGGTCAAATTTAAGGTTTAGGATCAAAATTAGGGTTTAGGGTTTGAATTAGGGTTTTGAGTTTAAAATAGGGTTTTGGGTCAAAATAGGGTTAGAATTAGGGCTTTGGGTTACAATTAGGGTTTTGGGTTAAAATTATTGTTTAGGATCAAAATTTGGGTTTAGGGTTTGAATAAGGGTTTTGAGTTTAAAAAAGGGTTTTGTGTCAAAAATAGCGTTAAAATTAGGGTTTTGGGTTAATATTTAGGGTTTTGGGTCAAAAATAGGGTTAGAATTAGTGTTTTGTGTCAAAATTAGGGCTTAGAATTAGTGTTAGGGTTTTGGTTTTAAATTAGGGTTTCGGGTCAAAATTAGGGTTCTGGGTCAAATTAGGGTTTAGGGTTTGAATTATGGTTAGAATATGGTTTTTGGATAAAATTAGGGTTTTGGGTCAAAATTAGGGTCCTGGGTCAAATTTAGAGTTATGGGTCCAAATTAGGGTTTAGGGTTTGAATTAGGTTTTGAGTTTAAAATAGGGTTTTGGGTCAAAAATTGTGTTAAAATTATGGTTTTGGGTTAAAGTTTAGGGTTTCGGGTCAAAATTAAGGTTCTGGGTTAAAATTAGGGTTAGAATTCGGCTTTTGGGTAAAATTAGGGTTTCGGGTCAAAATTAGGGTTCTGTGTCAAAATTAGGGTTTAGGGTCCAAATTAGGGTTTAGGGTTTGTAATATGGTTTTGTGTTTAAAATAGGGTTTTGGGTCAAAAATAGGGTTAGAATAGGGTTTTGGGTTAAAATTAGGGTTGTGTCAAAATTTGGGCTTAGGGTTAGAATTTGGGTTAGAATTAGGATTTTGCGTAAAATTAGGGTTTCAGGTCAAAATTAGGGTTCGGGGTCAAATTTAGGGTTTAGGGTCAAAATTATGGTTTAGGGTTTGTAATATGGTTTTGTGTTTAAAATAGGGTTTTGGGTCAAAATAGTGGTAGAATTAGGGTTTTTGTTCAAAATTAGGGCTTTGTGTTAAAATTAGGGTTTTGGGTCAAACATAGGGTTTAGGATTTGAATTAGGTTTTTGAGTTAAAAAAAGGTTTTTGGGTCAGAAATAGGGTTAGAATTAGGGTTTTGGTTTAAAATTAGGGTTTCCGGTCAAATTTTTGGTTTAGGGTTTGAATTAGGGTTTTGAGTTAAAAATAGGATTTTGGGTCAAAAATAGGGTTAGAATTAGGGTTTTGGGTCAAAATTAAAATTTGGGTTAAAATTTGGGTTGTAGTTTAAAATTAGGGTTTCGGGCCAAAATTAGGTTTTTGGGACAAATTTTGGGTTTAGGGTCAAAATTAGGGTTTTGGGTTTGAATTTGGGATTTGAGTTAAATATAGGGTTTTTGGTCAAAATAGGGTTAGAATTAGGGTTTGGGGTCAGAGTTTTGGATCAAAATTAGAGTTTAGGGTTTGAATTAAGGTTTTGAGTTTAAAATAGGGTTTTGGGTCAAAAATAGGGTTAGATTTAGGGTTTTGGTTTAAAATTAGGATTTCGGGTCAAAATTAGGGTTCTGGGTCTGATTTAGGGTTTAGGGTTTGAAATAGGGTTTTGAGTTTAAAATAGGGTTTTGGGTCAGAATTAGGGTTTTACATTAAAATTAGGGTTACTAGTCAAAATTAGGTTTTTGGGTCAAATTTTGGGTTTAGGTTGAAAATTAGGGTTTAGGGTTTGAATTAGGGTTTTGAGTTAAAAAAAAGGGTTAGAATTTGTGTTTTGGGTCGAAACTTGGGTTTTGGGTCTAAATTTAGGTTTTTGGGTCAAAATTATGGTTTTGGGTTTGAATTAAGGTTTTGAGTTAAAAATAGGGTTTTGGGTCAAAAATATCGTTAGAATTAGGGTTTTTGGTCAAAATTAGGGTTTTGGGTCAAAATTAGGGTTTTTGGTACAAATTAGGGTTTAGGGTTTGAATTAGGGTTTTGAGTTAAAAATAGGTTTTTGGGTCAAAAATAGGGTTAGAATTAGGGTTTTGGGTTAATATTAGGGTTCTGGGTCAAAATTAGTGCTTAGAGTTAGAATTCGAGTCAAAATTAGGTTTTTGGGTCAAATTTTGGGTTTATGGTCAAAGTTAGGGGTTAGGGTTTGAAATAGGGTTTTGAGTTTAAAAAAGGTTTTGGGTCAAAAATAGGGTTAGAATTAGTGTTTTGGGTCAAAATTAGGGCTTTGGGTTAAAATTAGGGTTTTGGTTTTAAATTAGGGTTTCGGGTCAAAATTAGGGTTCTGGGTCAAAATTAGGGTTTAGGGTTTGAATTATGGTTAGAATATGGCTTTTGGTTAAAATTAGGGTTTTGGGTCAAAATTAGGGTTCTGGGTCAAATTTAGGGTTATGGGTCCAAATTAAGGTTTATGGTTTTAATTAGGTTTTGAGTTTAAAATAGGGTTTTGGGTCCAAAATTGGGTTAAAATTAGGGTTTTAGGTTAAAAATTTAGGGTTTCGGGTCAAAATTTGGGTTCTGGGTCAAAATTAGGGTTAGAATTAGGCTTTTGGGTAAAATTAGGGTTTTGGGTCAAAATTAGGGTTCTGGGTCAAATTTAGGGTTTAGGGTCCAAATTAGGGTTTAGGGTTTGAACTACGTTTTGAGTTTAAAATAGGATTTTGAGTCAAAAATAGGGTTAGAATAGGGTTTTGGGTTAAAATTTGGGTTATGGAAAAAATTAGGGTTCTGGGTCAAATTTAAGGTTTAGGATCAAAATTAGGGTTTAGGGTTTGAATTAGGGATTTGTGTTTAAAATAGGGTTTTGGGTCAAAATTAGGGCTTTGGGTTACAATTTGGGTTTTGGGTTAAAATTAGTGTTTTGGATCAAAATTAGGGTTTAGGGTTTGAATTAGGGTTTTGAGTTTAAAATAGGGGTTTGGGTCAAAAATAGCGTTAAAATTAGGGTTTTAGGTTAAAATTTAGGGTTTCGGGTCAAAATTAGGGTTCGGGTCAAAATTAGGGTTTAGAGTTTGAATTAGGGTTAGAATCAGGCTTTTGGGTAAAATTAGGGTTTCAGGACAAAATTAGGGTTCTGGGTCAAATTTAGGGTTTAGGGTCCAAATTAGGGTTTAGGGTTTGAATTAGGTTTTGAGTTTAAAATAGGGTTAGAATTAGGGTTTGGGGTTAAAATTAGGGTTTTGGGAAAAAATAGGGTTCTGGGTCAAATTTAAGGTTTAGGATCAAAATTAGGGTTTAGGGTTTTGAGTTTAAAATAGGGTTTTGGGACAAAATAGGTTTAGAACTTGGGTTTTGGGTCCAAATTTGGGTTTTGGGTCAAAATTAGGGTTTAGGGTTTGAAATAAGGTTTTGAGTCAAAAATAAGGTTAGAATTAGGGTTTTCGGTTAAAATTAGGGTTTCGAGTCAAAATTAGGTTTTTGGGTCAAATTTTGGGTTTATGGTCAAAGTTAGGGTTTAGGGTTTGAAATAGGGTTTTGAGTATAAAATAGGGTTTTGGGTAAAAAATAGGGTTAGTATTAGGGTTTTGGGTCAAAATTAGGGCTCTGGGTTAAAATTAAGGTTTTGGGTCAAAATTAGGGTTTTTGGTATAAATTAGGGTTTAGGGTTTGTATTAGGGTTCTGTGTCAAAATTAGGGCTTAGGGTTAGAATTAGGATTTTGGGTAAAATTAGGGTTTCGGGTCAAAATTAGGGTTCTGGTTAAAAATTAGGGTTTAGGGTTTGAATTAGGGTTAGAATTAGGCTTTTAGGTAAAATTAGGGTTTCGGGTCAAAATTTGGGATATGGGTCAAATTTAGGGTTTAGGGTTTGAATTAGATTTTGAGTTTAAAATAGGGTTTTTGGCCAAAAATAGGGTTAGAATTAGGGTTTTGGGAAAAATTAGGGTTCTGGGTCAAATTTAAGGTTTAGGATCAAAATTAGGGTTTAGGGTTTGAATTAGGGTTTTGAGTTTAATATAGGGTTTTGGGTCAAAATAGGGTTAGAATTAGTGTTTTGGGTCAAAAGTTCGGTTTTGGGTCCAAATTTGGGTTTTGGGTGAAAATTAGGGTTTAGGGTTTGAGTTAAGGTTTTCAGTTAAAATAGGGTTTTGGGTCAAAAATAAGGTTATAATTAGGGTTTTTGGGTTAAAGTTTGGGTTTCGAGTTAAAATTAGGTTTTTGGGTCAAATTTTGAGTTTATGGTCAAAGTTAGGGTTTAGGGTTTGAAATTGGGTTTTGAGTTTAAAATAGGGTTTTTGGTCAAAAATAGGGTTAGTATTAGGGTTTTGGGTCAAAATTAGTGCTCCGGGTTAAAATTTAGGTATTGGGTCAAAATTAGGGTTTTTGGTACAAATTAGGGTTTAGGGTTTGAATTAGGGTTTTGAGTTAAAGATATGTTTTTGGGGCAAAAATAGGGTTAGAATTGGGGTTTTTGGTTAAAATTAGGGTTTCAAGTCAAATTTTGGGTTTAGGGTCAAAATTAGGGTTTCGGGTTTGAATTAAGGTTGAGTTAAAAATAGGATTTTGGGTCAAAAATAGGGTTAGAATTAGGGTTTTGGTTTAAAATTAGGGCTTCGGGTCAAAATTAGGGTTCTGGGTCAGAGTTAGGGTTTACGGTTTGAAATAGGGGTTTGTGTTTAAAATAGGGTTTTGGGTCAAAAATAGGGTAAGAATTAGGGTTTTGCATTAAAATTAGGGTTACGGGTCAAAATTAGGTTTTTGGGTCAAATTTTGGGTTTAGGGTCAAAATTAGGGTTTGCGGTTTGAATTAATATTTTGAGTTAAAAATAGGGTTAGAATTAGGGTTTTGGGTCAAAACTTGGGTTTTGGGTCCAAATTAGGGTTTTGGGTCAAAATTAGGGTTTAGGGTTTGAATTAAGGTTTTGAGTTAAAAATATGGTTTTGGGTAAAAAAATATGGTTAGAATTAGGGTTTTTGGTCAAAATTAGGGTTTTGGGTCAAAATTAAGGTTTTTGGTACAAATTAGGGGTTAGGGTATGAATTAGGGTTTTGAGTCAAATTAGGGTTTCGGGTCAAAATTAGGGTTTAGGGTTTGAAATAGGGTTAGAATTAGGGTTTTAGGTCAAAATTAGGGCTTTGGATTAAAATTAGGTTTTGGGTCAAACATAGGGTTTAGGGTTTGAATAAAGGTTTTGAGATAAAAATAGGGTTTTGGGTCAAAAATAAGGTTAGAATTACGGTTTTGGGTTAAAATTAGGGTTTCAAGTCAAAATTAGGTTTTTGGTTCAAATTTTGGGTTTATGGTCAAAGTTAGGGTTTAGGGTTTGAAATAGGGTTGAGTTGAAAATAGGGTTTTGGGTCAAAAATAGGGTTAGAATTAGGGTTTTTGGTCAAAATTAGGGCTTTGGGTTAAAATTAGGGTTTTGGTCTATAATTAGGGTTTAGGGTCCAAATTAGGGTTTTGGGTTTGTATTAGGTTTTGAGTTTAAAATAGAGTTTTGGGTCAGCAATATTGTTAAAATTAGGGTTTTGGGTTAAAATTTAGGGTTTCGGGTCAAAATTAGGGTTCTGGGTCATAATTAGGGTTTAGGGTTTGAATTAGGGTTAGAATTAGGCTTTTCTGTAAAATTAGGGTTTCGGGTCAAAATTAGGGTTCTGGGTCAAATTTAGGGTTTAAGGTCCAAATTAGGGTTTAGGGTTTGAATTAGATTGAGTTTAAAATAGGGTTTTGGGTCAAAAATAGGGTTAGAATTAGGGTTTTGGGTTAAAATTAGGGTTATGGGAAAAATTAGGGTTGTGGGTCAAATCTAAGGTTTAGGATCAAAATTAGGGTTTAGGGTTTGAATTAGGGTTTTGAGTTTAAAATAGGGTTTTGGGTCAAAATAGGGTTAGAATTAGGGTTTGGGGTCAAAATTAGGGCATCGGGTTACAATTAGGGTTTTGGGTTAAAATTAGTGTTCAGGATCAAAATTAGGGATTAGGGTTTGAATTAGGGTTTTGAGTTTAAATTAGGGTTTTGGGTCAAAATAGCATTAAAATTAGGGTTTTCGAATAAAATTTAGGGTTTTGGGTCAAAATTAGGGTTCTAGGTCAAAATTAGGGTTTAGGGTTTAGGGTTTGAATTAGGGTTAGAATTAGGCTTTCGGGTAAAATTAGGGTTCTGGGTCAAATTTAGGGTTTAGGGTCGAAATTAGGGTTTAGGGTTTGAATTAGGTTTTGAGTTTAAAATAGGGTAAGAATTAGGGTTTTGGGTTAAAATTAGGGTTTTGGGACAAAATAGGGTTCTGGGTCAAATTTAAGGTTTAGGATCAAAATTAGGTGTTGAGTTTAAAATAGGGTTGTGGGTCAAAATAGGGTTAGAATCAGGGTTTTGGGTCAAAATTAGGGCTCTGGTTTAAAATTAAGGTTTTGGGTCAAAATTAGGGTTTTTGGTACAAATTAGGGTTTAGGGTTTGAATTAGGGTTTTGAGTTAAAGATATGTTTTTGGGGCAAAATAGGGTTAGAATTAGGGTTTTGGGTTAAAATTAGGGTTGTGTCCCAATTAGGGCTTAGGGTTAGATTTTGGAATAGAATTAGGATTTTGGATAAAATTAGGGTTTTAGTTCAAAATTAGGGTTCTGGGTCAAAATTAGGGTTTAGGATTTGAATTAGGTTTTGAGTTTAAAATAGGGTTAGAATTAGGGTTTTGGGTTAAATTTAGGGTTTTGGGAAAAAATAGGGTTCTGGGTCAAATTTAAGGTTTAGGATCAAAATTAGGGTTTTGAGTTTAAAATAGGGTTTTGGGTCAAAAATTGGGTTAGAATTTTGGTTTTGGGTTAAAATTAGGGTTTTGGGAAAAATTTGGGTTCTGGGTCAAATTTAAGGTTTAGGATCAAAGTTAGGGTTTAGGGTTTGAATTAGGGTTTTGAGTTTAAAATAGGGTTTTGGGTCAAAATAGGGTTAGAATTAGGGGTTTGGGTCAAAACTTGGGTTTTGGGTCCAAATTTGGGGTTTGGGTCAAAATTAGAGTTTAGGGTTTGAATTATGGTTTTGAGTTAAAAATAGGGTTTTGGGTCAAAAATAAGGTTAGAATTAGGGTTTTGGGTTAAAATTAGGATTTCAAGTCAAAATTTGGTTTTTGGGTCAAATTTTGGGTGTATGGTCAAAGTTAGGGTTTTGGGTTTGAAATAGGGTTTTGAGTTAAAGATATGTTTTTGGGTCAAAATAGTGTTACAATTATGGTTTTGGGTTAAAATTAGGGCTGTGTCTAAATTAGGGCTTAGGGTTAGAATTAGGATTTTAGGTAAAATTAGGGTTTCGGGTCAAAATTAGGATTCCGGGTCAAATTTAGGGTTTAGGGTCGAAATTAGGGTTTAGGGTTTGTAATATGGTTTTGAGTTTAAAATAGGGTTTTGGGTCAAAACTAGAGTTAGAATTAGGGTTTTTGGTCAAAATTAGGGCTTTGTGTTAAAATTAGGGTTTTGGGTCAAACATAGGGTTTAGGGTTTGAATTAGGTTTTTTTGAATTAAAAAAAGGTTTTTGGGTCAGAAATAGGGTTAGAATTAGGGTTTTGGTTTAAAATTAGGGGTTCTGGTCAAATTTCTGTTTTAGGGTCAAAATTAGGGTTTAGGGTTTGAATTAGGGTTTTTAGTTAAAAATAGGATTTTGGGTCAAAAATAGGATTAGAAATAGGGTTTTGGGTCAAAATTAAAATTTGGGTTAACATTTGGGTTGTGGTTCAAAATTAGGGTTTCGGGTCAAAATTAGGTTTTTGGGTCAAATTTTGGGTTTAGGTTCAAAATTAGGGTTTAGGGTTTGAATTAGGGATTTGAGTTAAAAATAGGGTTTTGGGTCAAAATAGGGTTAGAATTAAGGTTTGGGGTCAAAATTAGAGTTTTGGGTCAAAATTAGAGTTTAGGGTTTTGAGTTTAAAATAGGGTTTTGTGTAACACCCCGATTTTCGCTGCTTCGTAATATCGGTAATAAATATATGAATATATATTTTTATCCGAGACTTAGAAAATGATTTTGGATAAACCAATGTCATTTCCTTGTTATACTTATTTTCATAAGGTTACGGGGAAGTTTTTGGTTGAAAACTCAGACGGAAGCCGGTTTTAACTCGTGAACGAGATGAAAAATGTTTTTATCGTATTTACTACGATAATGGAATTTTTGATAATTTTGGTAAAAAAATTAAAATATTATATTTGTTGCGGGCGTATACGTCGAGATTGTCTCTAGGAAAAGCTTGCGCCAGATGAATCGAGGAGTCGGCAACGTAGCTGAGATGATGGATTTGACCGACTTGACGAGCATTTATGACGAGCTTATCCGAGTCATAATGGCCATAATGGCACATTTATGGCAAAAGGAATTTTTGCTATGAAATGACCATTTTACCCTTGTCTTTTTATGACAATTACAAGCCATGCCATTGGAAAATTTGACCAAATGTTACCCAAAACCCACGGCTCCAACATTGTCTTCTTCATTTAAGGCATTTTTCTTCCATTTCCATGTTTTTCTTCTTGAAAACCTAAGCTTTTTGCCTTAAGAACTCCAAAGTGTTCATAATTCGTCAGATTTTGCCTAGCAATTCTGACCATTTTCTATTCTGAATCTCGGAAAACTTTGAACATGAAAGTTGTTCATCTTTCTCTCTTCGTTCCAGCGACATAAAGATCATCCAAAACGGACAAGTATGTTGAGAGATATACCCAAATTACTAAAACTGTTCTAAACCCTCATCATCTTCATCTTCTTCTCTAAGTTTCTCAAGAACACCATGAGAAATTTGTGAAGAACATCATCTAAATCTTGCTTTCCTTGAATCATAAAGAGGTAACAACTTCTTCTCTTGTCATTTAAATCATTTCTCTTCACAACTTTTGTAGATCTATGGCTTAAATCAATATGTTCTTCATTTACTTAAAGTTCATGGAACTAGATTCAAAAATTCATAACTAATTCAAGAAAAATCCTTTTGACATGAAACCAATTGCTATGATCTTATAATCATCTCTATTTTCATCATCTAGAAGCATAAGATCATGAGAAATTTCTTTCCCTAATTTCTGGACTTGGCCGAACCTAAGTCAATGTTGTGTTCATAGGTTTTGTTTCATTTTCATGTCTTGATTCATGATTCAATCCTTTTGTATCTTGATAGTTCTTGTATGTAAGTATATAGAAGATCAAAAATCAAACTCTAACCTATTTGTTTCTTCAAAAACCGAAACCCTAGGTATGAGCACTTGATGGTTTTGTGATTCAAAAGTTGTTTGTAATCCTTGAATCCAACTCTAAACTTTGTATGTTGATTAAATCCAAGAGTTGAAGAAATTTTAAAATTTCTAGCCTATGAATCTTGAGAAAACCGAACCCTAGTTCTTAGAACTAGATGAGTTTTAGTTCATGTTCTTGGTTCATAATCATGGTTTAAGTGTTTAATCATGCTTAAGTAACTTATGGATCATTAATCCCTAAGTTAACCAAATTTTAATTTTCCTAACCTAGAAAATTGGTTGAAACCGAACCCTAACCTCCATGAGCCAAGTGTATTGTTGTTTGATTTGATTTATTTTGGTTGCAATTCGTTTGAAGGAAACAACCGAGTTAAGCGATTTACGCCGACAGAGAAATCGGATCGGGATCGGGGATTAACAGAACTGTAGTTAAATCTTCAAGAGGTAAGGGGGGTATGCTGAGGAGTGTAAGATAATCTCATGCTTATTTGTGGAGTCATTTATTAATTTTCTGTATGAAATATTTTATTATATTATACTGTTTACTATAAATTGTTAGATTGATGTGATGTTTATCTGAGTAATTGAATTGATGTGATGTGTGGACTTACATGATTATGATTATTTGTTTATATTATAATTGTGATGCATGTCATGAATTGATGTATGTCATGCTATTATGTGATTGGAATTTATCTGCTGTTGAGTGTTGGACTGAGTAACCCGACATTAGTCAGCGTTAAAAATTTTAATTAAGGATAAAAACTTAATAAGCTTGGATAATTAATCAGAGGGATTAATTTGGGAGATTTTGAGAAAAATGAAAAAAAATTATTATTTTAATAATATTTTGTGGAAACTGTGTAAATAAGCCATAGTAAGGGCGAAACCGTGAAATTTTTCACAGGCTCTAATTTTTATATAATAAATTCAATTTTATTATAAAATGTTATTTAAAGTGATTCAGTTCTGAAAATAATGTTTATAGCAGTCAGAACAATTACTTCTGACAGAGAAATGATACAAGTTATTTAATATTATTTATTTAATATTATTATTTATTTAATATTTAATTATTTAAATATTCAAAAAATAATTATTAAATTTTATTATTATTAATTTTTTTTAAAAGTTGACCTTTATTGAGAATTAATTTTTGAAGTGAAACAATTAGAAATAAAGAGATTTATCAATGATTTTCGGATTTTATCAACGTTTTAACAGAAAAAGGATTTCTGTAAAAATATTTTATTCAGTGAAGTTATTCCGTTAAACTTGGATAAGTTTTCGGAGCTGTTGTTTTGTATTTGTTTTTCACTGAGCGAAATGTTTTACAAGCAGATAAATAAGCCTAGAAATCGAGACGTCGGGGTTCTAGTGTTGTATGGACACGTAAGATCAAGGATCTGTGTCATGGGACGGAGTGTCCTATAAAGTTTTGTTTTTGGACTGTGTGTCCTAAATTGATGTGGAAAGTGTGAGTTCCATATTCGTGAGCCTAAAACTGGTGCATCGGTTTAAGGGCCTCGTGATTGAGCATTCGGACTGTGTGTCCTGTGTTGAGATTAAAAGATTTGGACTGTGTGTTCTGTATTTGTTTTAAGTGAAAAGTCTTAATTAAAAAAATTAAGCATGGTCGTTAAGCTTTGTGCTTCGACAAGGAAAGATTATTACGACAAAGAAAACAAAACGAGAATAAAAGTTTTTCTCATGCATTCAATGGCAATTGTGTCATGTAAATGGGCATTGAATCCAGAGTGGATCAATGTATATGGCAGACGTGTCAGGTGATGATGATCATTGAGTTTCGGAGTGGATCAATGTATCTTTTATAGGACTGTGTGTCCAAATTTATAGGACTGTGTGTCCAGATTGAATATGTGTGCAGCTATTCCCTAACGGGAATGGGGGAATAGTGTCATTGCTTTGCATGAGCATCCTAACGGGAATGGGGATGTGCACCAGTGATTTTTCTTGGGCATTGTTTTGTTCGTTTTTACAATGTGCCATGTGCGGAGCCTGATCAGCTTGAAATGAAACAGAAAGTTGTGGGATCTCCGGAGATTAGGTATTAAAATTAGAGATTGAACATAGAAGTGTCATGCATTTTTATAAAATGACGATGACTGCCGGGCATGAAGCCCTGTGAATTAAATCATTCTACTATTTGAATTAATGTTATTATATTGTGAATATTTGGTATATGCTATTTGAGAGTCGTGCATGGGGTTGTCTTATTAAAACTCATATATTGGAAACTCACCCTTACAAATATATCAGGTTTATTTTATACTAAGGTAGTACTTTGGTACACTAATACGGATGAAGCGAAGAATTCACTGAGTTGTTCGAGGACTTCACTACGAGATACTGGAAGAAGTATTCGTTAGTGGGAATATCACGAGGGTGATGATTCAGTACCTACATCAAGTACGTACCAGACTTTGACCGTGGAGAGATCTTTACCGCATATCTAATTTCTTACCAGTTTTCTGGTAGATTAGGAGTTTATATGTTTTGATACTTCCATAGTTCCGGAAGTAGAGGTATCCTCACCGGATATTTCGATAGGTTGGGAGAACTATGGTGGTCTTCCCAACAGTAATTAATAGTACTGACCAGCTATAGGACTTTTGGTGTCTTATAAAGTAGTGGTACTTAGTTAGTCTGGATGTTTGGCTATTGAGAGTCATTCTTTTGAGTTGTAATTCCAGATTACCACTACGGTACAATTACGTCTTTATTTTCGTATGTTATGATTTCGGGAGATGACCTGTTATGTGAAGGTCTAAGTGTAAAATTCTTATGATACCTATTTATACTATGTTAATGGTGATTGGGTTGTATATGGAGTAAAAGAAAACAAAAAAAAAAATTTATCACCAATTTTGAAAGGGATAAGTAACTAGAAAATTATATTTTTCCGAAAGCAACCAGCAACATTATTTTATTGAGTGTATTTCCGAAATAAGTTACGTAAATGTGATACCCTGAAATTGGGGTGTCACATTAGTGGTATCAGAGCTGGTCGAGTCTTTCGGGATACCTTGGGGAATAGGTCTGTTAGGTTTTGTTGTGTGATCTCTGGTTGAACCTTGTTTGAATTGTTTCTTGGTTGAAGCAATGTGTGTTGACACACAAGTAAGTATGTTTCATGGGTTCTGATTGGGTTGAGACCTTGAGAGATCTCATGTTTAGTAAAGGGAACTCATGTTCATGTTGATACATTCGTTTATCCCTTAGGACGGTATCAGACATTTGAATAAGGTACCTGTTATTAAAAAATTTTGGGGAAAATTTTCTGAGAATGTCCCAAGTTTGTGCGGACGGATGGATGTTGAGTTTCTGATTGATCTAGTTTCTAGATTTAGCCAGATCTCAACCGCTTTGTGTAGGATATCGCCAACGAAGTTAGTTGAGTTAGACTTCAAGAAATTTAATTTTCGTCCATTTCTTGATAAGTTAGTCATCATCTTCATCGATGATGTTCTCGTTTACTCTAAGAGTCACGAGGAGCATGAGAAACCATGGATAGTAGATGGTACATTGATTGAATTGCTTCTTAGAAGTAATGTGTTTTAAACACGTAAGTATACGTTTCAGTTTCTGGTTGCCATTTAACTGATTGCGTCTTGTAGGTCAGTTATGGAACCAGAAGGTGGACGTGGACGCGGCTGTGGCAGAGGCCGTAGAGGTGGTCGTGTTAAACGGCCGTGGTAACTTCGAAGAGAACTATGAGGAAGCCGGAGGCATGGACTATGCTGCACAAGCAATGGCAGATGTTGCTGATGCTATTGCACAACAAACTGCTACAATGGTTGCCCAGAATTTACAGGAACAACTTCAAGCGGAACAGGCTGCTGAAGGTAGAGGTCTTACTGCTTTTAAATGCCAGAATCCTCCACAATTTCATGGAGATGTGAATTCTACAAAAGCTGATTTGTGGATTCAGGAGATAGAGAAAATATTTGAGTTGATTTATAGTCCAGAAGGAGTGAAGGTGCCTTATGCTACTTATCTGCTGTTTGGAGATGTTGAGTATTGGTGGAAGGGCATTAAGCAACTGCTGGAAGCAGAAAATCAGGAGATTACTTGGGAGATATTTCGGAACTTGTTTCTAAACAAGTATTTTCCTCAGAGTGCTCGAGCTGAAAAAGAGCAAGAATTTTTGTGTCTGCAGCAGGAGGATATGTCTGTTGGGGAATACGAGGAAAAATTTGAGTCACTTGCCAAGTATTTTCGCTTCTTCCAAAATAACCCGGATGAAGACTGGAAGTGTGAAAGGTTTGAAGGAGGACTACGATTTGAACTCAAGGAGTCGGTACTGCCACTGGAAATCGAGAATTTCCAAGCTTTAGTTGAGAAATGTAGAAGAGTAGAACTGATAAGGAAAGGGAGAGATAATGGAGGGAATGTTGGAGGACCCTCTTGAATCAAGAACCAGTTTCAAAATCAGAATCAGGAGGAGAAGCAAATCCAGAGAAAACCATATTTCCGACCACCAAGAAATGACCAGAACCAACAACTATATTGTCCAGTTATTTCTGCATCAGGTAGTAGAGGCCAAAAGAACCAAAGCCAAGGTCAAGGCAGGAGATGTTTCAAATGTGGAGATCCAAATCACATAGCAAATAACTGCCCTTTTAAAGAAAGGAAATGTTTCGATTATGACCAAATAGGACACTTATCAAAGGATTGTAATGCACCAAGGCGTGGACCAGTTGTCAATAAAACAAGAACCAATAAACCAACGGCTAAGGGGAGAGTTTATACCATGAGTGGTGCCGAAGTTTCAAATTCCGACGATCTCTTTTAAGGTAGTTTTGACATCGTCGATAATCCTTTAACTGAACTTTTGAAAGGGATAAGTAACTAGAAAATTATATTTTTCCGAAAGCAACCAGCAACATTATTTTATTGAGTGTATTTCCGAAATAAGTTACGTAAATGTGATACCCTGAAATTGGGGTGTCACATTAGTGGTATCAGAGCTGGTCGAGTCTTTCGGGATACCTTGGGGAATAGGTCTGTTAGGTTTTGTTGTGTGATCTCTGGTTGAACCTTGTTTGAATTGTTTCTTGGTTGAAACAATGTGTGTTGACACACAAGTAAGTATGTTTCATGGGTTCTGATTGGGTTGAGACCTTGAGAGATCTCATGTTTAGTAAAGGGAACTCATGTTCATGTTGATACATTCGTTTATCCCTTAGGACGGTATCAGTCATTTGAATAAGGTACCTGTTATTAAAAAATTTTGGGGAAAATTTTCTGAGAATGTCCCAAGTTTGTGCGGACGGATGGATGTTGAGTTTCTGATTGATCTAGTTTCTAGATTTAGCCAGATCTCAACCGCTTTGTGTAGGATATCACCAACGAAGTTAGTTGAGTTAGACTTCAAGAAATAGAATTTTCGTCCATTTCTTGATAAGTTAGTCATCATCTTCATCGATGATGTTCTCGTTTACTCTAAGAGTCACGAGGAGCATGAGAAACCATGGATAGTAGATGGTACATTGATTGAATTGCTTCTTAGAAGTAATGTGTTTTAAACACCTAAGTATACGTTTCAGTTTCTGGTTTCCATTTAACTGATTGCGTCTTGTAGGTCAGTTATGGAACCAGAAGGTGGACGTGGACGCGGCTGTGGCAGAGGTCGTAGAGGTGGTCGTGTTAAACGGCCGTGGTAACTTTGAAGAGAATATTAGGGCTTAGGGTTAGAATTAGGGCTTAGGGTTAGAATTCGGGTCAAAATTAGGGCTTAGGGTTAGAATTCGAGTCAAAATTAGGTTTTTGGGTCAAATTTTGGGTTTATGGTCAAAGTTAGGGGTTAGGGTTTGAAATAGGGTTTTGAGTTTAAAATAGGGTTCTGGGTCAAAAATAGGGTTAGAATTAGTGTTTTGGGTCAAAATTAGGGCTTTGGGTTAAAGATAGGGTTTTGGTTTAAAATTAGGGTTTCGGGTCAAAATTAAGGTTCTGGGTCAAAATTAGGGTTTAGGCTTTGAATTAGGGTTAGAATATGGCTTTTGGGTAAATTCGGGTCAAAATTAGGGTTCTGGGTCAAATTTAGGGTTATG
>JAUPTC010000010.1:13108889-13134523 GCA_030762895.1 Sophora flavescens | reverse complement strand
CCTAATTTAATCTCAAAACTCTATATTTCAAACCCTAAACCCTAACTTTGACCATAAACCCAAAAATTGACCCAAAAACCTATTTTTAACTCGAAACCCAAAAAAACTATTTCTAACCTTATTTTTGACCCAAAACCCTATTTTAACTGAAAACCTTAACTCAAACCCTAAACCCTAATAATGACCTAAAACCCAAATTTGGACCCAATACCCAACTTTTGACCCAAAACCCTAATTCAAACCCTAAACCCTAATTTTGATCCTAATCCTTAAATTTGACCCAGAACCCTAATTTTTCCCAAAACCCTAATTTTAACCCAAAACCCTAATTCTAACCCTATTTTTGAACAAAACCCCTATTTTAAACTCAAAATCTAATTCAAACCCTAAACCCTAAACATGACCCAGAACCCAAATTTTGACCCGAAACCCTAATTTTACCCAAAAGCCTAATTCTAACCCTAATTCAAACCTTAAACCCTAATTTTGACCCAGAACCCTAATTTTGACCTGAAACCCTAACTTTACCCAAAATCCTAATTCTAACCCTAAGCCCTAATTTTGACACAGAAACCTAATTCAAACCAAAAACCTAATTTGTACCAAAATCCTAATTATGACCCAAAAACTTAATTTTAACCCAGAGCCCAAATTTTGACCCAAAACCCTAATACTAACCCTATTTTTTTACCCAAAACCCTAATTTAATCTCAAAACTCTATATTTCAAACCCTAAACCCTAACTTTGACCATAAACCCAAAAATTGACCCAAAAACCTATTTTTAACTCGAAACCCAAAAAAACTATTTCTAACCTTATTTTTGACCCAAAACCCTATTTTAACTGAAAACCTTAACTCAAACCCTAAACCCTAATAATGACCTAAAACCCAAATTTGGACCCAATACCCAACTTTTGACCCAAAACCCTAATTCAAACCCTAAACCCTAATTTTGATCCTAAACCTTAAATTTGACCCAGAACCCTAATTTTTCCCAAAACCCTAATTTTAACCCAAAACCCTAATTCTAACCCTATTTTTGAGCAAAACCCCTATTTTAAACTCAAAATCTAATTCAAACCCTAAACCCTAAACATGACCCAGAACCCAAATTTTGACCCGAAACCCTAATTTTACCCAAAAGCCTAATTCTAACCCTAATTCAAACCCTAAACCCTAATTTTGACCCAGAACCCTAATTTTGACCTGAAACCCTAACTTTACCCAAAATCCTAATTCTAACCCTAAGCCCTAATTTTGACACAGAAACCTAATTCAAACCAAAAACCCTAATTTGTACCAAAAACCCTAATTTTGACCCAAAACCTTAATTTTAACCCAGAGCCCAAATTTTGACCCAAAACCCTAATACTAACCCTATTTTTTTACCCAAAACCCTAATTTAATCTCAAAACTCTATATTTCAAACCCTAAACCCTAACTTTGACCATAAACCCAAAATTTGACCCAAAAACCTTATTTTGACTCGAAACCCTAATTTTAACCCAAAACCTTAATTCTAACCTTATTTTTGACCCAAAACCCTATTTTT
This sequence comes from Sophora flavescens, assembly GCA_030762895.1. Lineage (NCBI taxonomy): Eukaryota > Viridiplantae > Streptophyta > Magnoliopsida > Fabales > Fabaceae > Sophora > Sophora flavescens. The sequence goes on along the minus strand of JAUPTC010000010.1, from coordinate 13,132,969 downwards.
AACTCAAAACCTTATTTCAAACCCTAAACCCTAATTTTGACCCAAAACCCAAATTTGGACCCAAAACCCAAGTTCTAACCCTATTTTGACCCAAAACCCTATTTTAAACTCAAAACCCTAAGCCCTAATTTTGATCCTAAACCTTAAATTTGTCCCAGAACCCTATTTTTTCCCAAAACCCTAATTTTAACCAACAACCCTAATTCTAACCCTATTTTAAACTCAAAACCTAATTCAAACCCTAAACCCTAATTTGGACCCTAAACTCTAAATTTGACCCAGAACCCTAATTTTGACCCGAAACCCTAATTTTACACAAAAGCCTAATTCTAACCCTAATTCAAACCCTAAACCCTAATTTTGACCTAGAACCCTAATTTTGACCCGAAACCCTAAATTTTAGCCCAAACCCTAATTTAACGCTATTTTTGACCCAAAACACTATTTTAAACTCAAACCCTAATTCAAACCCTAAACCCTAATTTTGATCCAAAACATTAATTTTAACCCAAAACCCTAATTGTAACCCAAAACCCTATTTTAAACACAAATCCCTAATTCAAACCCTAAACCCTAATTTTGATCCTAAACCTTAAATTTGACCCAGAACCCTAATTTTTTCCATAACCCTAATTTTAACCCAATACCCTATTTCTAACCCTATTTTTGACCCAAAACCCTATTTTAAACTCAAGACCTAGTTCAAACCCTAAACCCCTATTTGGACCCTAAACCCTAAATTTGACCCAGAACCCTAATTTTGACCCGAAACCCTAATTTTACCCAAATGCCTAATTCAAACCCTAATTCAAACCCTAAACCCTAATATTGACCTAGAACCCTAATTTTGACCCGAAACCCTAAATTTTAACCCAAAACCCTAATTTTAACACAATTTTTGACCCAAAACCCTATTTTAAACTCAAAACCTAATTCAAACCCTAAACCCTAATTTGGAGCCATAACCCTAAATTTGACCCAGAACCCTAATTTTGACCCAAAACCCTAATTATAACCAAAAGCCATATTCTAACCCTAATTCAAACCCTAAACCCAAATTTTGACCCAGAACCCTAATTTTGACCCGAAACCCTAATTTTAAACCAAAACCGTAATTTTAACCGAAAGCCCTGATTTTGACCCGAAACACTAATTCTAACCCTATTTTTGACCCAAAACCTAATTTTAAACACAAAACCCTATTTCAAACCCTAACCCCTAACTTTGACCATAAACCCAAAATTTGACCCAAAAACCTAATTTTGACTCGAATTCTAACCCTAAGCACTAATTTTGTCCCAGAACCCTAATATTAACCCAAAACCCTAATTCTAACCCTATTTTTGACCCAAAAACCTATTTTTAACTGAAAACCCTAATTCAAACCCTAAACCCTAATTTGTGCCAAAAACCGTAATTTTGACCCCAAACCCTAATTTTGACCAAAAACCCTAATTCTAACCATTTTTTTGACCTAAAACCCTATTTATAACTCAAAACCTTAATTCAAACCCTAAACCCTAATTTTGACCCAAAACCCAAATTTAGACCCAAAACCCAAGTTTCGACCCAAAACACTAATTCTAACCCTTTTTATTAACTCAAAACCCTAATTCAAACCCTAAACCCTAATTTTGACCCTAAACCCAAAATTTGACCCAAAACACTAATTTAGACCCGTAACCCTAATTTTAATGCAAAACCCTAATTCTTACCCTATTTTTGACCCAAAACCCTAATTCTAACCCTATTTTTACCCCAAAAACACATCTTTAACTCAAAACCCTAATTCAAACCCTAAACCCTAATTTGTACCAAAAACCCTAATTTTGACCCAATACCTAAATTTTAACCAAGAGCACTAATTTTGACCCAAAACCTTAATACTAACCCAATTTTTGACCCAAAACCCGATTTTAAACTCAAAACCCTATTTCAAACCCTAAACCCTAACTTTGACCATAAACCCAAAAATTGACCCAAAAACCTATTTTTAACTCGAAACCCAAACTTTAACCCAAAAACCCTAATTCTAACCTTATTTTTGACCCAAAACCCTATTTTAACTGAAAACCTTAACTCAAACCCTAAACCCTAATAATGACCTAAAACCCAAATTTGGACCCAATACCCAACTTTTGACCCAAAACCCTAATTCAAACCCTAAACCCTAATTTTGATCCTAAACCTTAAATTTGACCCAGAACCCTAATTTTTCCCAAAACCCTAATTTTAACCCAAAACCCTAATTCTAACCCTATTTTTGAGCAAAACCCCTATTTTAAACTCAAAATCTAATTCAAACCCTAAACCCTAAACATGACCCAGAACCCAAATTTTGACCCGAAACCCTAATTTTACCCAAAAGCCTAATTCTAACCCTAATTCAAACCCTAAACCCTAATTTTGACCCAGAACCCTAATTTTGACCTGAAACCCTAACTTTACCCAAAATCCTAATTCTAACCCTAAGCCCTAATTTTGACACAAACCTAATTCAAACCAAAAACCCTAATTTGTACCAAAAACCCTAATTTTGACCCAAAACCTTAATTTTAACCCAGAGCCCAAATTTTGACCCAAAACCCTAATACTAACCCTATTTTTTTACCCAAAACCCTAATTTAATCTCAAAACTCTATATTTCAAACCCTAAACCCTAACTTTGACCATAAACCCAAAATTTGACCCAAAAACCTTATTTTGACTCGAAACCCTAATTTTAACCCAAAACCTTAATTCTAACCTTATTTTTGACCCAAAACCCTATTTTTAACTCAAAACCTTATTTCAAACCCTAAACCCTAATTTTGACCCAAAACCCAAATTTGGACCCAAAACCCAAGTTCTAACCCTATTTTGACCCAAAACCCTATTTTAAACTCAAAACCCTAAGCCCTAATTTTGATCCTAAACCTTAAATTTGTCCCAGAACCCTATTTTTTCCCAAAACCCTAATTTTAACCAACAACCCTAATTCTAACCCTATTTTAAACTCAAAACCTAATTCAAACCCTAAATCCTAATTTGGACCCTAAACCCTAAATTTGACCCAGAACCCTAATTTTGACCCGAAACCCTAATTTTACACAAAAGCCTAATTCTAACCCTAATTCAAACCCTAAACCCTAATTTTGACCTAGAACCCTAATTTTGACCCGAAACCCTAAATTTTAGCCCAAACCCTAATTTAACGCTATTTTTGACCCAAAACACTATTTTAAACTCAAACCCTAATTCAAACCCTAAACCCTAATTTTGATCCAAAACACTAATTTTAACCCAAAACCCTAATTGTAACCCAAAACCCTATTTTAAACACAAATCCCTAATTCAAACCCTAAACCCTAATTTTGATCCTAAACCTTAAATTTGACCCAGAACCCTAATTTTTTCCATAACCCTAATTTTAACCCAATACCCTAATTCTAACCCTATTTTTGACCCAAAACCCTATTTTAAACTCAAAACCTAGTTCAAACCCTAAACCCCTATTTGGACCCTAAACCCTAAATTTGACCCAGAACCCTAATTTTGACCAGAAACCCTAATTTTACCCAAATGCCTAATTCAAACCCTAATTTTGACCCGAAACCCTAAATTTTAACCCAAAACCCTAATTTTAACACAATTTTTGACCCAAAACCCTATTTTAAACTCAAAACCTAATTCAAACCCTAAACCCTAATTTGGAGCCATAACCCTAAATTTGACCCAGAACCCTAATTTTGACCCAAAACCCTAATTTTAACCAAAAGCCATATTCTAACCCTAATTCAAACCCTAAACCCAAATTTTGACCCAGAACCCTAATTTTGACCCGAAACCCTAATTTTAAACCAAAACCGTAATTTTAACCGAAAGCCCTGATTTTGACCCGAAACACTAATTCTAACCCTATTTTTGACCCAAAACCTAATTTTAAACACAAAACCCTATTTCAAACCCTAACCCCTAACTTTGACCATAAACCCAAAATTTGACCCAAAAACCTAATTTTGACTCGAATTCTAACCCTAAGCACTAATTTTGTCCCAGAACCCTAATATTAACCCAAAACCCTAATTCTAACCCTATTTTTGACCCAAAAACCTATTTTTAACTGAAAACCCTAAACCCTAATTTGTGCCAAAAACCGTAATTTTGACCCCAAACCCTAATTTTGACCAAAAACCCTAATTCTAACCATTTTTTTGACCTAAAACCCTATTTATAACTCAAAACCTTAATTCAAACCCTAAACCCTAATTTTGACCCAAAACCCAAATTTAGACCCAAAACCCAAGTTTCGACCCAAAACACTAATTCTAACCCTTTTTATTAACTCAAAACCCTAATTCAAACCCTAAACCCTAATTTTGACCCTAAACCCAAAATTTGACCCAAAACACTAATTTAGACCCGTAACCCTAATTTTAATGCAAAACCCTAATTCTTACCCTATTTTTGACCCAAAACCCTATTTTAAACTCAAAACCCTATTTCAACCCTAAACCCTAAATCTGAGCCAGAACCCTAATTTTGACCCGAAACCCTAATTTTAAACCAAAACCCTAAATCAAACACTATTTTTGACCTAAAACCCTATTTTTAACTCAAAACCTTAATTCAAACCCTAAACTCTAATTTTGATCCAAAACTCTAATTTTGACCCCAAACCCAAATTCTAACCCTATTTTGACCAAAAACCCTATTTTTAACTCAAATCCCTAATTCAAACCCTAAACCCTAATTTTGACCCTAAACCCAAAATTTGTCCCAAAAATCAAATTTTGACCCGAAACCCAAATTTTAAACCACAACCCAAATTTTAACCAATTTTAATTTTGACCCAAAACCCTAATTCTAACCCTATTTTTGACCCAAAATCCTATTTTTAACTAAAAACCCTAATACATACCCTAAACCAAAAATTTGACCAGAAACCCTAATTTTAAACCAAAACCCTAATTCTAACCCTATTTCTGACCCAAAAACCTTTTTTTAACTCAAAACCTAATTCAAACCCTAAACCCTATGTTTGACCCAAAACCCTAATTTTAACACAAAGCCCTAATTTTTAACAAAAACCCTAATTCTAACCCTATTTTAAACTCAAAACCATATTACAAACCCTAAACCCTAATTTTGACCCTAAACCCTAAATTTGACCCCCAACCCTAATTTTGACCCGAAACCCTAATTTTACCCAAAATCCTAATTCTAACCCAAATTCTAACCCTAAGCCCTAATTTTGACACAACCCTAATTTTAACCCAAAACCCTAATTCTAACCCTATTTTGGACCCAAAAACATATCTTTAACTCAAAACCCTAATCAAACCCTAAACCCTAATTTGTACCAAAAACCCAAATTTTGACCCAATACCTAAATTTTAACCCAGAGCACTAATTTTGACGCAAAACCCTAATACTAACCCTATTTTTGACCCAAAACCCTATTTTAAACTCAAAACCCTATTTCAAACCCTAAACCCAAACTTTGAACATAAACCCAAAATTTGACACAAAAACCTATTTTTAACTCGAAAACCAAAAAAACTATTTCTAACCTTATTTTTGACCCAAAACCCTATTTTAACTGAAAACCTTAACTCAAACCCTAAACCCTAATTTTGAACCAAAACCCAAATTTGGACCCAAAACCCAACTTTTGACCCAAAACCCTAATTCAAACCCTAAACCCTAATTTTGATCATAAACCTTAAATTTGACCCAGAACCCTAATTTTTCCCAAAACCCTAATTTTAACCCAAAACCCTAATTCTAACCCTATTTTTGAGCAAAAACCCTATCTTAAACTCAAAATCTATTTCAAACCCTAAACCCTAAATTTGACCCAGAACCCAAATTTTGACCCGAAACCCTAATTTTACCCCAAAGCCTAATTCTAACCCTAATTCAAACCCTAAACCCTAATTTTGACCTAGAACCCTAATTTTGACCTGAAACCCTAATTTTACCCAAAATCCTAATTCTAACCCTAAGCCCTAATTTTGACACAACCCTAATTCAAACCCTAAACCCTAATTTGTACCAAAAACCCTTATTTTGACCCAAAACCTTAATTTTAACCCAGAGCCCTAATTTTGACCCAAAACCCTAAAAACCCTAAACCCTAATTTTGACCATAAACCCAAAATTTGACCCAAAACCTAATTTTTCCAAAACCCAAACTTTAACCCAAAAACCCTAAATCTAACCTTTTTTTGACCCAAAACCATATTTTAACTGAAAACCTTAACTCAAACGCTAAACCCTAATTTTGACCCAAAACCCAAATTTGGACCCAAAACCCAACTTTTGACCCAAAACCCTAATTCTAACCCTATTTTGACCCAAAACCCTATTTTAAACTCAAAACCCTAATTTAAACCCTAAACCCTAATTTTGATCCTAAACCTTAAATTTGACCCAGAACCCTATTTTTTCCCCAAAACACTAATTTTAACCCACAACCCTGATTCTAACCCTATTTTAAACTCAAAACTTAATTCAAACCCTAAACCCTAATTTGGACCCTAAACCCTAAATTTGACCCAGAACCCAAATTTTGACCCGAAACCCTAATTTTACGCAAAAGCCTAATTCTAACCCTAATTCAAACCCTAAACCCTAATTTTGACCCAGAACCCTAATTTTGACCAGAAACCCAAATTTTTAACCCAAAACCCTATTTTAAACTTAAAACCCTAATTCAAACCCTAAACCCTAATTTTGATCCAAAACACTAATTTTAACCCAAAACCCTAATTGTAACCCAAAGCCCTAATTTTGACCCAAAACCCTATTTTAAACACAAATCCCTAATTCAAACCCTAAACCCTAATTTTGATCCTAAACCTTAAATTTGACCCAGAACCCTAATTTTTTCCATAACCCTAATTTTAACCCAATACCCTAATTCTAACCCTATTTTTGACCCAAAACCCTATTTTAAACTCAAAACCTAGTTCGAACCCTAAACCCTAAATTTGACCAAAAACCCTAATTTTGACCCGAAACCATAATTTTGACACGAAACCCTAATTTTACACAAAAGCCTATTTCTAACCCTAATTCAAACCCTAAACCCTAATTTTGACCCAGAACCCTAATTTTGACCCGAAACCCTAAATTTTAACCCAAAACCCTAATTTTAACACTATTTTTGACCCAAAACCCTATTTTAAACTCAAAACCTAATTCAAACCCAAAACCCTAATTTGGACCCATAACCCTAAGTTTGACCCAAAACCCTAATTTTGACCCACAACCCTAATTTTTACCAAAACCCATATTATAACCCAAGTTCAAACCCAAAACCCTAATTTTGACACAGAACCCTAATTTTGACCCTAAACCCTTAATTTAAACCAAAACCCTAATATAAACACAAAACCCTCATCTTGACCCAAAACACTAGTTCTAACCCTAATTTTGACCCAAAACCCTATTTTAAACTCAAAACCATATTTCAAACCCTAAACCCTAACTTTGACCATAAACCCAAAATTTGACCCAAAACCTATTTTTGACTAATAATTTTAACCCTAAACCCTAATTTTGACCCAAACCCTAATATTAACCCAAAACCATAATTCTAACCCTATTTTTGACCAAAACCATATTTTAAAATCAAAACCCTAATTCAAACCCTAAACCCTAATTTGTACCAAAACCCTAATTTTGACCCAGAACCCTAATTTTGACCAAAACCCTAATTCAAACCATATATTTGACCCAAAACCCTATTTTTAGCTCAAAACCCTAATTTTAAACCAAAACCCTAATTTTACCTAAAATCCTAATTCTATCCCAAATTCTAACCCTAAGCCCTAATTTGGACACAAACCCTAATTTTAACCCAAAACCCTAATTCTAACCTTAACTTTGCCCAAAACATATCTTTAACTCAAAACCCTATTTCAAACCCTAAACCCTAATTTTGACCCAAAACCTAATTTTTACCCAGAACCCTAATTTTTACTCTAAACCAAAATTCTAACCCAATTTTTGACTCTAAACCCTATTTTAAACTCAAAACCCTAATTTTAATCCTAAACATTAAATTTGACCATAACCCTATTTTTTCCCAAAACCCTAATTCTAAAGCTATTTTTGACCCAAAACCCCATTTTAAACTCAAACCTAATTCAAACCCTAAACCCTAATTTGGACCCTAAACCCCAAATTTGACCCAACCCTAATTTTGACCAAACCCTAATTCTACCTAAAACTAATTCTAACCCTAATTCAAACCCTAAACCCTAATTTTAACCCAAAACCCTAATTTTAACCCTATTTTTGACCCAAAACCTATTTTAAACTCAAAACCCTAATTCAAACCCTAAACCCTAATTTTGATCCTCAACCCAAAATTTAACCCAAAACCCTAATTTTAACCCCATGAACCCCTAATTTTGACCCAAAACCCTAATTCTAACCCTAATTTGACCCAAAGCCCTATTTTAAACCTCAAAACCCTAATTCAAACCCTAAACCCTAATTTTGATCCTAAACCTTAAATTTGACCCAAACCCTAATTTTTCCCATAACCCAAATTTTAACCCAAAACCCTAATTCTAACCCTATTTTTGACACAAAACCCTATTTTAAACTCAAAACCCAATTCAAACCCTAAACCCAAATTTGGACCCAAAACCCTAAATTTGACCCAGAACCCTAAATTTGACCCGAAACCCTAATTTTACCCAAAAGCCTAATTCTAACCCTAATTCACACCCTAAACCCTAATTTTGACCCAAAACCTAATTTTACCCTAAACCCTAATTTTAAACCAAAACCATAATTTTAACCCAAAGCCCTAATTTTGACCCAAAACCTATTTCTAACCCTATTTGACCCAAAACCCTATTTTAAACTCAAAACCCTATTTCAAACCCTAAACCCTAACTTTGACCATAAACCCAAACAATACTTTAAACTCAAAACCCTAATTCACACCCTAATTTTTGACCGAAACCCTAATTTTGATTCAAAACCTAATTAAAAACCAAAACCCAAATTTTAACCCAAATCCCTAAATTTGACCCAAAACCCTAATTTAATCTCAAAACCCTATATTTCAAACCCTAAACCCTAACTTTGATCATAAACCCAAAATTTGAGCCAAAAACCTTAGTTTGACTCAAACCCTTATTTTTACCCAAAACCCTACTTCTACCCTTATTTTTGACCCAAAATCCTTTTAACTCAAAACCTTAATTCAAACCCTAAATCCAATGTTTGACCCAAAACCCTAATTTTAACCCAAAGCCCTAATTTTGACCCAAAACCCTATTTCAAACCCTAAACCAAACCCTAAACCCTAATTTTGACCGAAACCCTAATTTTGACCCAAAACCCAATTGAAACCCTAAACCCTAATTTGTACCAAAAACCTAATTTTGACCCAAAACCCTAATTTTGACCAAAAACCCTAATTCTAACCATATTTTTTACCCAAAACCCTATTTTTAACTCAAAACCTTAATTCAAACCCTAAACCCTAATTTTGACCCAAAACCCAAATTTGGACCCAAAACCCAAGTTTTGACCCAAAACCCTAATTCTAACCCTATTTTTAACTCAAAACCCTAATTCAAACCGTAAACCCTAATTTTGACCCTAAACCCAAAATTTGACCCAAAAACCTAATTTCCGTAACCCTAATTTTAATGCAAAACCCTAATTCTTACCCTATTTTTGACCCAAAACCCTATTTTAAACTCAAAACCCTATTTCAAACCCCCTAATAACCCGAAATTTGACCTAAACCCTAATTTTGACCATAAACCCTAATTTTGACCCAAAACCCGAATTTTGACCCAAAACCCTATTTTTAACTCAAAACCAAAATTCAAACCCTAAACCATAATTTTTACCCAAAACCAAAATTTGGACCCAAAACCAAGTTCTAACCATATTTTGACCCAACACCCTATTTTTAACTCAAAACCCTAAACCCTAATTTTGATCCTAAACCTTAAATTTGACCCAAACCCTATTTTTTCCCAAAACCCTAATTTTAACCAAAAACCCTAATTCTAACTCTATTTTAAACTCAAACCTAATTCAAACCATAAACCCTAATTTTGACCCGAAACCCTAAATTTGATCCAGAACCCTAATTTTGACCCGAAACACTAATTTTACCCAAAAGCCTAATTCTAACCCTAATTCAAACCCTAAACCCTAATTTTGACCTAGAACCTAATTTTGACCAAACCCTAAATTTTATCCCAAAACCCTAATTTAACGCTATTTTTGACCCAAAACCCTATTTTAAACTCAAACCCTAATTCAAACCCTACACCCTAATTATGATCCAAAACACTAATTTTAACACAATACGCTAATGGTTACCCAAAGCCCTTATTTTTTCACATAAGCCTTTTTTAAACTTAAAACTTAATTCAAACCCTAAACCCTAATTTCCATCCTAAACCTTAAATTTGACCCATAACCCTAATTTTTTCCATAACCCTAATTTTAACCCAAAACCCTAATTCTAACCCTATTTTTGACCCAAAATCCCTATTTTAAACTCAAAACCTATTTCAAACCCTAAACTCTAATTTGGACCCTAAACCCTAAATTTGACCCAGAACCCTAATTTTGACCCAAAACCCTAATGTTACCCAAAAGCCTAATTCTAACCCTAATTCAAACAATAAACCCTATTTTTGTCCCAGAACACTAAATTTGACCAAACCCTAAGTTTTAACCCAAAACCCTAATTTTAACACTATTTTTGACCCAAAACCCTTTTTTAAACTCAAAATGTAATTCAAACCCTAAACCCTAATTTGGACCCATAACCCTAAATTTGACCCAGAACCCTAAATTTGACCCAAAACCCTAATTTTAACCAAAAGCCATAGTCTAACCCTAATTCAAACCCGAACCCCTAATTTTGTCCCGAACCCTAATTATGACCCTAAACCCTAATACTAAACCAAAACCCTAATTTTAACCCAAAGCCCTAATTTGACCCATAACCCTAATTCAAACCCTAACCCCTAACTTTGACCATAAACCCAAAATTTGACCCAAAACCTAATATTGACTCGAATTGAAACCCTAAGCCCTAATTTTGACCCAGAACCCTAATATTAACCCAAAACACTAATTATAACCCTATTTTTGACCCAAAAACCTATTTTTAACTCAAAACCATAATTCAAACCCTAAACCCTAATTTGTACCAATAACCCAAATTTTGACCAAAAACCCTAATTCTAACCATATTTTTGACCCAAAACCCTATTTTAAACTCAAAACCTTAATTCAAACCCTAAACCCTAATTTTGACCCAAAACCCAAATTTAGACCCAAACCCCAAGTTTCGACCCAAAACACTAATTCTAACCCTATTTTTAACTCAAAACCCTAATTCAAACCCTTAACCCTAATTTTGACCCTAAACCCAAAATTTGACCCAAAAACCTAATTTTGACCCGTAACCCTAATTTTAATGCAAAACCTTAATTCTTACCCTATTTTTGACCCAAAACCCTATTTTAAACTCAAAACCCTATTTCAAACCCTAAACCCTAAATCTGACCCAGAACCCTAATTTTGACCAAAACCTAATTTTAAACCAAAACCCTAATTCTACCCTATTTTGGAGCCAAAACCCTATTTTTAACTTAAAACCTTAATTCAAACCCTAATCTCTAATTTTGACCCAAAACTCTATTTTGACCCCAAACCTAATTTAACCTTATTTTGACCAAAAACCCTATTTTTAACTCAAATCCCTAATTCAAACCCTAAACCCTAATTTTGACCCTAAACCCAAAATTTGTCCCAAAACATAATTTTGACTCCAAACCCTAATTTTAAACCACACCCCAAATTTTAATTTTTAACCCTAAACCCTAATTCTATCCCTATTTTTGACCCAAAATCCTATTTTTAACTCAAAACCCCAATTCAAACCCTAAACTAAAAATTTGCCCAGAAACCCTAATTTTAACCCAAAACCCTAATTCTAACCCCTCTTTCAGACCCAAAAACCTTTTTTTAACTCAAAAACCTAATTCAAACCCTAAACCCTATGTTTGACCCGAAACCCTAATTTTAACACAAAGCCCTAATTTTGACCAAAAACAGTAATTCTAACACTATTTTTTACCCAAAACCCTATTTTAAACTCAAAACCATATTAGAAACCCTAAACCCTAATTTTGACCTTAAACCCTAAGCTTGACCTCGAACCCTAATTTTGACCCGAAACCCTAATTTTACCCAAAATCCTAATTCTAAACCCCCTAAGCCCTAATTTTGACACACAACCCTAATTTTAACCCAAAACCCTAATTCTAACCCTATTTTGGCCCCAAAAACATATCTTTAACTCAAAATCCCATAATTCAAACCCTAAACCCTAATTTGTACCAAAAACCCTAATTTTGACCCAAAACCCTAATTTTGACCAAAAACCCTAATTCTAACCATATTTTTGACCCAAAACCCTATTTTAAACTCAAAACCTTAATTCAAACCCTCAACCCTAATTTAGACCCAAAACCCAAATTTAAACCCAAAACCCAAGTTTCAACACAAAACACTAATTCTAACCCTATTTTTAACTCAAAACCCTAATTCAAACCCTTAACCCTAATTTTGACCCTAAACCCAAAATTTGACCCAAAAACCTAATTTTGACCCGTAACCCTAATTTTAATGCAAAACCCTAATTCTTACCATATTTTTGACCCAAAACCCTATTTTAAACTCAAAACCCTATTTCAAACCCTAAACCCTAAATCTGACCCAGAACCCTAATTTTGACCCGAAACCCTAATTTTAAACCAAAACCCTAATTCTAACCCTATTTTTGACCCAAAACCTTATTTTTAACTTAAAACCTTAATTCAAACCCTAAACTCTAATTTTGACCCAAAACTCTATTTTGACCCCAAACCTTAATTCTAACCTTATTTTGACCAAAAACCCTATTTTTAACTCAAATCCCTAATTCAAACCCTAAACCCTAATTTTGACCCTAAACCCAAAATTTGTCCCCAAAACATAATTTTGACTCGAAACCCTAATTTTAAATCACACCCCAAATTTTAACCCAAATTTTAATTTTGACCCAAAACCCTAATTCTAACCCTATTTTTGACCCAAAATCCTATTTTTAACTCAAAACCCTAATTCAAACCCTAAACCAAAAATTTGACCAGAAACCCTAATTTTAAACCAAAACCCTAATTCTAACCCCTATTTCAGACCCAAAAACCTTTTTTTAACTCAAAAACCTAATTCAAACCCTAAACCCTATGTTTGACCCAAAACCCTAATTTTAACACATAGCCCTAATTTTGACCAACAACCCTAATTCTAACACTATTTTTTACCCAAAACCCTATTTTAAACTCAAAACCATATTACAAACCCTAATTTTGACCCGAAACCCTAATTTTACCCAAAACCCTAATTCTAACCCTAAGCCCTAATTTTGACACAGAACCCTAATTTTAACCCAAAACCATAATTCTAACCCTATTTTGGCCCCAAAAACATATCTTTAACTCAAAACCCTAATTCAAACCCAAAACCCTAATTTGTACCAAAAACCCTAATTCTGACCCAAAACCATAATTTTAACCCAGAGCCCTAATTTTGACCCAAAACCCTAATACTAATCCTATTTTTGACCCAAAACCCTATTTTAAACTCAAAACCCTTTTTCAAACCCTAAACCCTAACTTTGACCTTAAACCCAAAATTTGACCCAAAAACCTAATTATAACACGAAACCCTAATTTTATCCCAAAACCCTAATTCTAACCTTATTTTTGACCCAAAACCCTATTTTTAACTCAAAACCTTAATTCAAACCCTAAACCCTAAATTCGACCCAAAACCCAAATTTGGACCCAAAACCCAAGTTTTGACCCAAAACTCTAATTCTAACCCTATTTTGACCCAAAACCCTATTTTAAACTCAAAACCCTAATTCAAACCCTAAACCCTAACTTTGATCCTAAACCTTTAATTTGACCCAGAGCCCTAATTTTTCCCAAAACCCTAATTTTAACCCAAAACCAAAATTCTAACCCTATTTTTGACCCAAAACCCTATTTTAAACTCAAAACCCTAATTCAAACCCTAAACCCTAATTTTGATCCTAAACCTTAAATTTGACCCAAAACCCTAATTTTTCCCATAACCCTAATTTTAACCCAAAACCCTAATTCTCACCCTATTTTTGAGTCAAAACCCTATTTTAAACTCAAAACCCTAATTTTGATCCTAAACCTTAAATTTGACCCAGAACCCTATTTTTTCCCAAAACCCTAATTTTAACCCAAAACCCTAATTCTAACCCTATTTTTGACCCAAAGCCCTATTTTTAAACTCAACCTAATTCAAACCCTAAACACTAATTTGGACCCTAAACCCTAAATTTGACCCAGAACCCTAATTTTGACCCGAAACCCTAACTTTACCCAAAAGCCTAATTCTAGCCCTAATTCAAACCCTAAACCCTAATTTTGACCCAGAACCCTAATTTTGACCCGAAACCCTAAATTTTAACCCAAAACCCGAATTGTAGCGCTATTTTTGACCGTAAAACCTACTTTAAACTCAAACCCTAATTCAAACCCTAAACCCTAATTTTGATCCTAAACACTAATTTTAACCCAAAACCCTAATTGTAACCCAATGCCCTAATTTTGACCCAAAACCCTAATTCTAACCCTATTTTGACCCAAAACCCTATTTTAAACTCAAAACCCTAATTCAAACCCTAAACCCTAATTTGGACCCTAAACCCTAAATTTGACCCAGAACCCTAATTTTGACCCGAAATCCAAATTTTTCCCAAAAGCCTAATTCTAACCCTAATTCAAACCCTAAACACTAATTTTGACCCAGAACCCTAATTTTGACCCGAAACCCTAAATTTTAACCCAAAACCCTAATTTCAGAACTATTTTTTACCCAAAACCCTATTTTAAATTCAAAATCTAATTCAAACGCTAAACCCTAATTTTGACCCCGAACCCCTAATTTTACCCAAAAGCCAAATTCTAACCCTAATTCAAACCCTAAACCCTAATTTTGACACAGAACCCTACTTTTGATTCGAAACCCTAATTTTAAACCAAAACCAAAATTTTAACCCAAAGCCCTAATTTTGACCCAAAACCCTAATTTAATCTCAAAACCCTATTTCAAACCCTAAACCCTAACTTTGACCATAAACCCAAAATTTTAGCCAAAAACCTTATTTTGACTCGAAACCCAAATTTTAACACAAAATCGTAATTCTAACCTTATTTTAATCTCAAAACCTAATTCAAACCCTAAACCCTAATTTGGACCATAAACACTAAATTTGACCCAGAACCCGAATTTTGACCCGAAACCCTAATTTTACCCAAAAGCCTAATTCTAACCCTAATTCAAACCCTAAACCCTAATTTTGATCCATAACCCTAATTTTGACCAAAACCCTAAATTTTAACCCAAAACCCTAATTTTACCGCTATTTTTGACCCAAAACCTATTTTTAAACTCAAAACCCTAATTCAAACCCTAAACACTAATTTTGATCCTAAACACTAATTTTAACCCAAAACCTAATTGTAACCCAAAGCCCTAATTTTGACCCAAAACCCTAATTCTAACCCTATTTTGATCCCACACCCTATTTTAAACTCAAAACCCTAATTCAAACCCTAAACCCAAATTTTGATCCTAAACCTTAAATTTAACCCAGAACCCTAATTTTTCCCATAACCCTAATTTTAACCCAAAACCCTAATTCTAACCCTATTTTTGACCCAAAGCCCTATTTTAAACTCAAAACCTAATTCAAACCCTAAACCCTAATTTGGACCCTAAACCATAAATTTGACCAAGAACCCTAATTTTGACCCCAAACCCTAATTTTACGCAAAAGCCTAATTCTAACCCTAAACCTTAATTTTGACCCAGAACCCTAATTTTGACCCGAAACCCTAAATTTTAACCCAAAACCCTAATTTTAACGCTATTTTTGACCCTAAAACCTACTTTAAACTCAAAACCCTAATTCAAACCCTAAACCCTAATTTTGATCCTAAACACTAATTTTAACCCAAAACCCTAATTGGTACCCAATGCCCTAATTTTGACCCAAAACCCTAATTCTAACCCTATTTTGACCCAAAACCCTATTTTAAACTCAAAACCCTAATTCAAACCCTAAACCCTAACTTTGATCATAAACCTTAAATTTGACCCAGAACCCTAATTTTTCCCATAACCCTAATTTTAACCCAAAACCCTAATTCTAACCTTATTTTTGACCCAAAACCCTATTTTAAACTCCAAACCTAATTCAAACCCTAAACCCTAATTTGGACCCTAAACCCTAAATTTGACCCAGAACCGTAATTTTGACCCGAAACCCTAATTTTACCGAAAAGCCCAATTCTAACGCTAATTCAAACTATAAACCCTAATTTTGACCAAGAACCCTAATTTTGATCCGAAACCCTAATTTTCAACCAAAACCATAATTTTAACCCAAAGCCCTAATTTTGACCCAAAACCTTATTTTAAACTCAAAACCCTATTTCAAACCCTAAACCCTAACTTTGACCATAAACCCAAAATTTGAGCCAAAAACCTAATTTTGACCGAAACCCTAATTTTAATCCAAACCGTAATTCTAACCTTAATTTTGACCCAAAACCCTCTTTTTAACTCAAAACCTTAATTCAAACCCTAAACCCTATGTTTGACCCAAAACCCTAATTTTAAACCAAAGTCCTAATTTTGACCTAAAACCCTAATTCTAACCCTATTTCAAACCCTAAACCCCAATTTTGACCCGAAACCCTAAATTGACTCAAAACCCTAATTCAAACCCTAAACACTAATTTGTACCAAAAACCTTAATTTTGACCCCAAACCCTAATTTTGACCAAAACCCTAATTCTAACCATATTTTTTACCCAAAAACCTATTTTTAACTCAAAACCCAAAATCAAACCCTAAACCCAAATTTGGACCCAAAACCCAAGTTTTGACCCAAAACCCAAGTTTTGACCCAAAACCCTAATTCTAACCCTATTTTTAACTCAAGACCCTAATTCAAATCAAAACCCCAATTTTGACCCTAAACCCAAAACTTGACCCAAAACCTAATTTTGACTCAAAACACTAATTTTAATGCAAAACCCTAATTCATACCCTATTTTTGACCCAAAACCCTATTTTAAACTCAAAACCCTATTTCAAACCCTAAACCCTAAATCACCTGACCTTAAATTTTGACCCAAAGCCCTAATTTTAAACCAAAACCCTAATTTTAACTCAAACCCTTATTTCAAACCCTAAACCCTAATTTTGACCCTAAACCCAAAATTTGACCCGAAACCCTAATTTTAACCCAAAACCCTAATTCTAACCCTATTTCTGACCCAAAAACCTTTTTTTAACTCAAAAACCTAATTCAAACCCTAAACCCTATGTTTGACCCAAAACCCTAATTTTAACAAAAAGCCCTAATTTCGACCAAAAACACTAATTCTAACACTATTTTTGACCCAAAACCCTATTTTAAAGTCAAAACCATATTACATACCCTAAACCCTAATTTGGACCCTAAACCCTAAATTTGACCCCGAAATCCTAATTTTGTCAAAAATCCCAATTTTAACCCAAATTCTAACCCTAAGCCCTAATTTTGACACATAACCCTAATTTTAACCCAAAACCCTAATTCTAACCCAATTTTCCCCCCAAAAACATATCTTTAACTAAAAACCCTAATTCAAACCCTAAACCCTAATTTGTATCAAAAACCCTAATTTTTACACAATACATAAATTTTAACCCAGAGCACTAATTTGGACCCAAAACCCTAATACCAACCCTATTTTTGACCAAAATCCCTATTTTAAACTCAAAACCCTATTACAAACCCTAAACCCTAACTTTGACCATAAACCCAAAATTTGACCCAAAAACCTAATTTTAACTCGAAACCCAAACTTTAACCCAAAAACCCTAATTCTAACCTTATTTTTGACCCAAAACCCAATTTAAACTGGAAACCTTAACTCAAACCCTAAACCCTAATTTTGACCCAAAACCCAAATTTGGACCCAAAACCCAACTTTTGACCCAAAACCCTATTTTAATCTCAAAACCCTAATTCAAACCCTAAACCCTAATTTTGATCCAAAACCTTAAATTTGACCCAGAACCCAAATTTTGACCCGAAACCCTAATTTTACCCAAAAGCCTAATTCTAACCCTAATTCAAACCCTAAACCCTAATTTTGACCCAGAACCCTAATTTTGACCCAGAACACTAATACTAACCGTATTTTATACCAAAAACCCTATTTTAAACTCAAACCCCTATTTCAAACCCTAAACCCTAACTTTGACCATAAACCCAAAATTTGAACCAAAAACCTAATTTTGACACGAAACCCTAATTTTAACCCAAAGCCCTAATTCTAACCTTCTTTTTGACCCAAAACCCTTTTTTTAACTCAAAACCTTATTTCAAACCCTAAACCCTAATTTTGACCCAAAACCCAAATTTGGACCCAAAACCCAAGTTCTAACCCTATTTTGACCCAAAACCCTATTTTTCCCCAAAAGCCTAATTCTAACCCTAATTCAAACCCTAAACCCTAATTTTGACCCAGAACCCTAAAACTTTAACCCAAAACCCTAATCTTAACGCTATTTTTGACCCAAAACCCTATTTTAAACTCAAAACCCTAATTCAAACCCTAAACCCTAATTTTGATCCAAAACACTAATTTTAACCCAAAACCCTAATTGTAACCCAAAGCCCTAATTTTGACCCAAAACCCTATTTTAAACACAAATCCCTAATTCAAACCCTAAACCCTAATTTTGATCCTACACCTTAAATTTGACCCAGAACCCTAATTTTTTCCATAACCCTAATTGTAACACAACCCTAATTCTAACACTATTTTTGACCCAAAATCCTATTTTAAACTCAAAACCAAGTTCAAACCCTAAACCCTAATTTGGACCCTAAACCCTAAATTTGACCCAGAACCCAAATTTTGACACGAAACCCAAATTTTACCCAAAAGCCTAATTCTAACCCTAATTCAAACCCTAAACCCTAATTTTGACCCAGAACCCTAATTTTGAACCGAAACCCTAAATTTTAACCCAAAACCCTAATTTTAACACTATTTTTGACCCAAAACCCTATTTTAAACTCAAAAGCTATTTCAAACCCTAAACCCTAATTTGGACCCATAACCCTAAATTTGACCCAGAACCCTAATTTTGACCCAAAACCCTAATATTAACCAAAAGCCTAATTCTAACCCTAATTCAAACCCTAAACCCTAATTTTGACCCGAAACCCGAATTTTAAACCAAAACCCTAATTTTAACCCAAAGCCCTAATTTTGACCCAAAACACTAATTCTAACCCTATTTTTGACCCAAAACCCTATTTTAAACTCAAAACCCTATTTCAAACCCTAACCCCAAACTTTGACCATAAACCCAAAATTTGACCCAAAAACCTAATTTAGACTCGAATTCTAACCCTAAGCACTAATTTTGACCCAGAACCCTAATGTTAACCCAAAACCCTAATTCTAACCCTATTTTTGTACCAAAAACCCTAATTTTGACCCAAAACCCTAATTTTCACCAAAAACCCTAATTCTAACCATATTTTTGACCCAAAATCCTATTTTTAGCTCAAAACCTTAATTCAAACCCTAGACCCTAATTTTGACCCAAAACCCAAATTTGGACCCAAAACCCAAGTTTCGACCCAAAACACTAATTCTAACCCTTTTTTTAACTCAAAACCCTAATTCAAACCCTAAACCCTAATTTTGACCCTAAACCCCAAATTTGACCCAAAAACCTAATTTTGACCCGTAACCCTAATTTTAATGCAAAACCCTAATTCTTACCCTATTTTTGACCCAAAACCCTATTTTAAACTCAAAACCCTATTTCAAACCCTAAACCCTAAATCTGACCCAGAACCCTAATTTTGACCCAAAACCCTAATTTTAAACCAAAACCCTAAATCTTACCCTATTTTTGATCCAAAACCCTATTTTTAACTCAAAACCTTAATTCAAACCCTGCACTCTAATTTTGACCCCAAACCCTAATTCTAACCCTATTTTGACCAAAAACCCTATTTTTAACTCAAATCCCTAATTCAAACCCTAAACCCTAATTTTGAGCCTAAACCCAAAATTTGTCCCAAAAACCTAATTTTGACCCGAAACCCTAATTTTAAACCAAAACCCAAATTTTAACCCAAATTTTAATTTTGACCCAAAACCCTAATTCTAACACTATTTTTGACCCAAAATCCTATTTTTAACTCAAAACCCTAATTCAAACCCTAAACCAAAAATTTGACCAGAAACCCTAATTTTAAACCAAAACCCAAATTCTAAGTCTATTTCTAACCCAAAAACCTTTTTTTAACTCAAAAACCTAATTCAAACCCTAAACCCTATGTTTGACCCAAAACCCTAATTTTAACACAAAGCCCTAATTTTGAACAAAAACCCTAATTCTAACACTATTTTTGACCCAAAACCCTATTTTAAACTCAAAATCATATTACAAACCCTAAACCCTAATTTTGACCCTAAACCCTAAATTTGACCCCGAACGTTAATTTTGACCCGAAACCCTAATTTTACCCAAAATCCTAATTCTAACCCAAATTCTAACTTTAAGCCCTAATTTTGACACAGAACCCTAATTTTAACCCAAAACCCTAATTCTAACCCTATTTTGGCCCCAAAAACATATCTTTAACTCAAAACCGTAATTCAAATGCTAAACCCTAATTTGTACCAAAAACCCTAATTTTGACCCCAAACCATAATTTTAACCTAGAGCCCTAATTTTGACCCAAAACCCTAATACTAACCCTATTTTTGACCCAAAACCCTATTTTAAACTCAAAACCCTATTTCAAACCCTAAACCCTAACTTTGACCATAAACCCAAAATTTGACCCGAACACCTAATTTTAACTCGAAACCCTAATTTTATCCCAAAACCCTAATTCTAACCTAATTTTTGACCCAAAACCCTATTTTAACTCAACCTTAATTCAAACCCTGAACCCTAAATTTGACCCAGAACCCTAATTTAAACCCAAAACCAAAATTCTAACCCTATTTTTGACCCAAAACCCTATTTTATACTCAAAATCTAATTCAAACCCTAAACTCTAAATTTGACCAAGAACCCTAATTTTGACCCGAAACCCTAATTTTACCCAACAGCCAAATTCTAACCCTAATTCAAACCCTAAATCCTAATTTTGACCCAGACCCATAATTTTGACATGAAACCCTAATTTTACCCAAAATCCTAATTATATCCTAAATTCTAACCCTAAGCCCTAATTTGGACACAGAACCCTAATTGTAACCCAAAACCCTAATTCTAACCCTATTTTTGCCCAAAAAACATATCTTTAACTCAAAACCCTAATTCAAACCCTAAACGTTAATTTGAACCAAAAACCCTAATTTTGACCCAAAACCTTAATTTTAAACCAGAGTCCAAATTTTGATCCAAAATCCTCATACTAACCCTATTTTTGACCCAAAACCCTATTTTAAAATCAAAACCCTAATTTTGATCCTAAACCTTAAATTTGACCCAGAACCCTATTTTTTTCCCAAAACCCTAATTTTAACCCAAAACCCTAATTCTAACGCTATTTTTGACACAAAACCGTATTTTAAACTCAAAACCTAATTCAAACCCTCAACCCTAATTTGGACCCAAAACCCCAAATTTGACCTTAACCCTAATTTTGACCAAAACCCTAATTTTACCCAAAACCTAATTCAAACCCTAAACCCTAATTTTGACCTTAAACCCTAAATTTTAACCCAAAACCCTAATTTTAACGCTATTTTTGACCCAAAACCCTATTTTAAAATCAAAACCCTAATTCAAACCCTAAACCCTAATTTTGATCCAAAACACTAATTTTAACCCAAAACCCTAATTGTAATCCAAAGCCCTAATTTTGACCCAAAACCATAATTCTATCCCCATTTTGATCCAAAACACTACTTTTAACTCAAAACCCTAATTCAAACCCTAAACCCTAATTTTGATCCTAAACATTAAATTTAACCCAGAACCCTAATTTTTCCCATAACCCTAATTTTAACCCAAAACCCTAATTCTCACCCTATTTTTGACCCAAAGCCCTATTTTAAACTCAAAACCTAATTCAAACCCTAAACACTAATTTGGACCCTGAACCCTAAAATTTGACCCAAAACCCTAATTTTGACCCGAAACCCTAATTTTTTGCAAAAGCCTAATTCTAACCCTAATTCAAACTCTAAACCCTAATTTTGACCTAACCCTAATTTTGACCCAAAACCCTAAATTTTAACCCAAAACCCTAATTTTAACGCTTATTTTTGCCCAAAACCTATTTTAAACTCTAAAACCTAATTCAATCCCTAAACCCAAATTTTGATACTAAACATTAAATTTGACCCAAAACCCTAATTTTAACCCAACACCCTAATTCTCACCCTATTTTTGACCCAAAGCCCTATTTTAAACTCAAAACCCTAATTCAAACCCTAAATCCTAATTTGGACCCTAAACCCTAAATTTGACCTGAACCCTAATTTTGACCAAACCCTAATTTTACCCAAAAGCCTAATTCTAACCATAATCAAACCCTAAAACATAATTTGACCCAGAACCCTAATTTTGACCCTAAACCCTAATTTTAAACCAAAGCCATAATTTTAACACACAGCCCTAATTTTGACCCAAAACGAAAATTATATCCCTTTTTTTGACGGAAAAGCCTATTTTACACTCACCCCTATTTGAAACCCTAACCCGTACCTTGGACCATATACCAAAAATTTGAGCCAAAACCTAATTTTGACTCAAACCCTAGTTTTAACCAAAAGAACTAATTTTAACCCAAAGCCCTAATTTTGACCTAAAACCCTAATTCTAACCCTATTTCAAACCCTATACCCTAATTTTGACCCGAAACCCTAATTTGACTCAAAACCCTAATTCAAACCCTAAACCCTAATTTGTACCGAAACCCTAATTTTGACTCAAAACCCTAATTTTGACCAAAACCCAATTCTAACCATATTTTTTTCCCAAAACCCTATTTTTAACTCAAAACCTTAATTCAAACCCTAAACCCTAATTTTGACCCAAAACCCAAATTTGGACCCAAAACCCAAGTTTTGACCCCAAACCCTAATTCTAACCCTATTTTTAACTCAAAACCCTAATTCAAACCGTAAACCCTAATTTTGACCCTAAACCCAAAATTTGACCCAAAACCTAATTTTGACCCGTAACCCTAATTTTAATGCAAAACCCTAATTTACCCTATTTTGACCCAAAACCCTATTTTGAACTCAAAACCCTATTTCAAACCCAAAACCCTAAATCTGACCTTAACCCTAATTTTGACCAAAACCCTGATTTTAAACCAAAACCCTAATTCTAACCCTATTTTTGACCCAAAACCCTATTTTTAACTCAAAACCTTAATTCAAACCCTAAACCCTAATTTTGACCCAAAACCCAAGTTCTAACCCTATTTTGACCCAAAACCCTATTTTAAACTCAAAACCCTAAACCCTAATTTTGAACCTAAACCTTAAATTTGACCCAGAACCCAATTTTTTTCCCAAAACCCTAATTTTAACCCAAAACCCTAATTCTAACCCTATTTTAAACTCAAAACCTAATTCAAACCCTAAACCCTAATTTGGACCCTAAACCCTAAATTTGACCCATAACCCTAATTTTGACCCCGAAACCCTAATTTTACCCCAAAAGCCTAATTCTAACCCTAATTTTGACCCAGAACCCTAATTTTGACCCGAAACCCTAAGTTTTAACCCAAACCCTAATTTTAACGCCATTTTTGACCCAAAACCCTATTTTAAACTCAAAACCCTAATTCAAACCCTAAACCCTAATTTTGATCCTAAACACTAATTTTAACACAAAACCCTAATTGTAACCCAAAGCCCTAATTTTGACCCAAAACACTATTTTAAACACAAAAC
>JAUPTC010000010.1:13071381-13108389 GCA_030762895.1 Sophora flavescens | reverse complement strand
AAAAATAGTGTTAGAATTAGGGTTTTTGGTCAAAATTAGGAGCTTTGTGTTAAAATTAGGGTTTTGGGTCAAAAATAGGGTTTAGGGTTTGAATTGAGGTTTGAGTTAAAAAAGGTTTTTGGGTCAGAAATAGGGTTAGAATTAGGGTTTTGGGTTGAAATTAGGGTTTATGGTCAAATTTTGGTTTAGGGTCAAAATTAGGGTTTAGGGTTTGAATTAGGGTTTTGAGTTAAAAATAGGATTTTGGGTCAAAAATAGGGTTAGAATTAGGGTTTTGGGTCAAAATTAAAATTTGGGTTAAAATTTGGGGTGTGGTTTAAAATTATTGTTTCGGGTCAAAATTAGGTTTTTGGGACAAATTTTGGGTTTAGGGTCAAAATTAGGGTTTAGGGTTTGAATTAGGGATTTGAGTTAAAAATAGGGTTTTTGGTCAAAATAAGGTTAGAATTAGGGTTTGGGGTCAAAATTAGAGTTTTCGGTCAAAGTTAGAGTTTAGGGTTTGGATTAAGGTTTTGAGTTAAAAATAGGGTTTTGGGTCAAAAATAGGGTTAGAATTAGGGGTTTGGTTTAAAATTAGGGTTTCGGGTCAAAATTAGGGTTCTGGGGAAAGATTTTGGGTTTAGGGTTTGAAATAGGGTTTTGAGTTTAAAATAGGGTTTTGGGTCAAAAAAAGGGTAAGAATTAGGGTTTTGCATTAAAATTAGGGTTACGGGTCAAAATTAGGTTTTTGGGTCAAATTTTGGGTTTAGGGTCAAAATTAGGGTTTAGGGTTTGAATTAGCGTTTTGAGTTAAAAATAGGGTTAGAATTAGTTTTGGGTCTAAATTTGGGTTTGGGTCAAAATTAGGGTCTAGGGTTTGAATTAAGGTTTTGAGTAAAAATAGGGTTTTGGGCAAAAATATGGTTAGAATTAGGGTTTTTGGCCAAAAGTGGTCTTGGGTCAAAATTAGGGTTTTGGTACAAATTTGGGTTTAGGGTTTGAATTAGGGTTTTGAATTTAAAATAGGTTTTGGGTCAAAAATAGGGTTTGAATTAGGGTTTTGGGTTATTATTAGGGTTCGGGTCAAAATTGGGGCTTAGGTTAGAATTGAGTCAAAATTAGGTTTTTGGGGTCAAATTTTGGGTTTATGGTCAAATTTAGGGATTAGGGTTTGAAATAGGGTTTTGATTTTAAAATAGGGTTTTGGGTCAAAAAAAGGGTTAGAATTAGTGTTTTTGGTCAAAATTATGTCTTTGGGTTAAAATTAGTTTTTTGGTTTAAAATTAGGGTTTGGGTCAAAATTAGGGTTCGGGTCAAAATTAGGGTTTTGGGTTTGAATTAGGGTTAGAATATGGCTTTTGGGTATTATTAGGGTTTTGGGTCCAAATTAGGGTTCTGGGTCAAATTTAGGGTTATGGGTCCAAATTAGGGTTTAGGGTTTCAATTAGGTTTTGAGTTTAAAATAGGGTTTTGGGTCAAAAATAGCGTTAAAATTAGGGTTTGGGTTAAAATTTAGGTTTCGGGTCAAAATTAGGGTTCTTTGTCAAAATTAGGGTTTAGGGTTTGAATTAGGGTAAGAATTAGGCTTTTGGGTAAATTAGGGTTTGGTCAAAATTAGGGTCCTGGGTCAAATTTAGGGTTTAGGGTCCAAATTAGGGTTTATGGTTTGAATTAGGTTTTGAGTTTAAAATAGGGTTTTGGGTCAAAAATAGGGTTAGAATTAGGGTTTTTGGTTAAAATTAAGGTTATGGAAAAAATTAGGGTTCTCGGTCAAATTTAAGGTTTAGGATCAAAATTAGGGTTTAGGGTTTGAATTAGGGTTTTGTGTTTAAAATAGGGTTTTGGGTTCAAATTAGGGCTTTGGGTTACAATTAGGGTTTTGGGTTAAAATTAGTGTTTAGGATCAAAATTAGGGTTTAGGGTTTGAATTAGGGTTTTGAGTTTAAAATAGGGTTTTGGGTCAAAATAGCGTTAAAATTAGGGGTTTGGGTTAAAATTTAGGATTTCGGGTCAAAATTAGGGTTCTGGGTTTGAATTAGGTTTTGAGTTTAAAATAGGGTCAGAATTAGGGTTTTGGGATAAAATAGGGGTCTGGGTGAAATTTAAGGTTTAGGATCAAAATTAGGGTCTAGGGTTTTGAGTTTAAAATAGGGTTTTGGGTCAAAATAGGGTTAGAACTTGGGTTTTGGGTCCAAATTTGGGTTTTGGGTCAAAATTAGGGTTTAGGGTTTGAATTAAGGTTTTGAGTTAAAAATAGGGTTTTGGGTCAAAAATAGGGTTAGAATTAGGGTGTTGGTTTAAAATTAGGGTTTCGGGTCAAAATTAGGGTTCCGGGTCAGATTTAGGGTTTAGGGTTTGAAATAGGGTTTTGAGTTTAAAATAGGGTTTTGTGTCAAAATAGGGTAAGAATTAGGGTTTTGCATTAAAATTAGGGTTACGGGTCAAAATTAGGTTTTGGGGTCAAATTTTGGATTTAGGGTCAAAATTAGGGTTTACGGTTTAAATTAGGGTTTAGAGTTAAAAATAGGGTTAGAATTAGGGTTTTGGGTCAAAACCTGGGTTTTGAGTCAAATTAGGGTTTCTAGTCAAAATTTGGGTTTAGGTTTTGAAATAGGGTTAGAATTAGGGTTTTAGGTCAAAATTAGGGATTTGGGTTAAAATTAGGGTTTTGGGTCAAACATAGGGTTTAGGGTTTGAATTAAGGTTTTGAGTTAAAAATAGGGTTTTGGGTCCAAAATATGGTTAGAATTACGGTTTTTGGGTTAAAATTAGGGTTTCGAGTCAAAATAAGGTCTTTGGCTCAAATTTTGGGTTTATGGTCAAAGTTAGGGTTTAGGGTTTGAAATTAGGGTTTTGGGTCAAAATTAGGGCTTTGGGTTAAAATTATGGTTTTGGGTTAAAATTTAGGGTTTCGGGTCAAAATTAGGGTTCTGGGTCAAAATTAGGGTTTAGGGTTTGAATTAGGGTTAGAATTAGGCTTTTGGGTAAAATTAGGGTTTCGAGTCAAAATTTGGGTTCTGGGTCAAATTTAGGGTTAGGGTCCAAATTAGGGTTTAGGGTTTGAACTTGGTTTTGAGTTTAAAATAGGGTTTTGGGTCAAAAATAGTGTTAGAATTAGGGTTTTGTGTTAAAATTAGGGTTATGGAAAAAATTAGGGTTCTGGGTCAAATTTAAAGTGTAGGATCAAATTAGGGTTTAGGGTTTGAATTATGGATTTGTGTTTAAAATATGGTTTTGGGTCAAAATTAGGGCTTTGGGTTACAATTAGGGTTTTGGGTTAAAATTAGTGTTTTGGATCAAAATTAGGGTTTAGGGTTTGAATTAGGGTTTTGAGTTTAAAATAGGGTTTTGGGGCCAAAATAGCGTTAAGATTAGGGTTTTGGGTTAAAGTTTAGGGTTCTGGGTCAAAATTAGGGTTTAGGGTTTGAATTAGGGTTAGAATTAGGCTTTTGGGTAAAATTAGGGTTTCGGGTCAAAATTAGGGTTCTGGGTCAAATTTAGGGGTTCAGGGTCCAAATTAGGGTTTAGGGTTTGAATTATGTTTTGAGTTTAAAATAGGGCTTTGGGTCAAAAATAGGGCGAGAATTAGGGTTTTGGGTTAAAATTAGGGTTTTGGGAAAAATTAGGGTTCTGGGTCAAATTTAATGTTTAGGATCAAAATTAGGGTTTAGGGTTTGAATTAGGGTTTTGAGTTAAAAGTTGTGTTTTGGATCAAAATAGGGATAGAATTAGGGTTTTGGTTCAAAATTAGGGCTTTGGATTACAATTAGGGTTTTGGATTACAATTAGGGTTTTGCATTAAAATTAGGGTTACGGGTCAAAATTAGGTTTTGGGGTCAAATTTTGGGTTTAGGGTCAAAATTAGGGTTTACGGTTTAAATTAGGGTTTTGAGTTAAAAATAGGGTTAGAATTAGGGTTTTAGGTCAAAATTAGGGATTTGGGTTAAAATTAGGTTTTTGGGTCAAACATAGGGTTTAGGGTTTGAATTAAGGTTTTGAGTTAAAAATAGGGTTTTGGGTCAAAAATATGGTTAGAATTACGGTTTTTGGGTTAAAATTAGGGTTTCGAGTCAAAATAAGGTCTTTGGCTCAAATTTTGGGTTTATGGTCAAAGTTAGGGTTTAGGGTTTGAAATTAGGGTTTTGGGTCAAAATTAGGGCTTTGGGTTAAAAATATGGTTTTGGGTTAAAATTTAGGGTTTCGGGTCAAAATTAGGGTTCTGGGTCAAAATTAGGGTTTAGGGTTTGAATTAGGGTTTGAATTGGGCTTTTGGGTAAAATTTGGGTTTCGTATCAAAATTAGGGTTCTGGGTCAAATTTAGGGTTTAGGGTCCAAATTAGGGTTTAGGGTTTGAACTTGGTTTTGAGTTTAAAATAGGGTTTTGGGTCAAAAATAGTGTTAGAATTAGGGTTTTGTGTTAAAATTAGGGTTATGGAAAAAATTAGGGTTCTGGGTCAAATTTAAAGTGTAGGATCAAATTAGGGTTTAGGGTTTGAATTATGGATTTGTGTTTAAAATAGGGTTTTCGGTCAAAATTAGGGCTTTGGGTTACAATTAGGGTTTTGGGTTAAAATAAGTGTTTTGGATCAAAATTAGGGTTTTGAGTTTAAAATAGGGTTTTGGGTCCAAAATAGCGTTAAGATTAGGGTTTTGGGTTAAAGTTTAGGGTTCTAGGTCAAAATTAGGGTTTAGGGTTTGAATTAGGGTTAGAATTAGGCTTTTGGGTAAAAGTAGGGTTTCGGGTCAAAATTAGGGTTCTGGGTCAAATTTAGGGTTTAGGGTCCAAATTAGGGTTTAGGGTTTGAATTAAGTTTTGAGTTTAAAATAGGGTTAGAATTAGGGTTTTGGGTTAAAATTAGGGTTTTGGGAAAAAATAGGGTTCTGGGTCAAATTTAAGGTTTAGGATCAAAATTAGGGTTTATGGTTTTGAGTTTAATATACGGTTTTGGGTCAAAATAGGGTTAGAACTTGGGTTTTGGGTCCAAATTTGGGTTTTGGGTCAAAATAAGGGTTTAGGGTTTGAAATAAGGTTATGAGTTAAAAATAGGGTTTTGGGTTTGAAATAGGGTTTTGAGTTTAAAATAGGGTTTTTGGTATAAAATAGGGTTAGTATTAGGGTTTTGGGTCAAAATTAGGGTTCTGGGTCAAAATTAGGGTTTAGGGTTTGAATTAGGGTTAGAATTAGGCTTTTGGGTAAAATTAGGGTTTCGGGTCAAAATTTGGGTTCTGGGTCAAATTTAAGGTTTAGGATCAAAATTAGGGTTTTGAGTTTAAAATAGGGTTTTGGGTCAAAATAGGGTTAGAAATAGGGTTTTGGGTCAATATTGGGTTTTGGGTCCAAATTTGGGTTTTGGGTCAAAATTAGGGTTTAGGGTTTGAGTTACGGTTTCCAGTTAAAATAGGGTTTTGGGTCAAAAATAAGGTTAGAATTAGGGTTTTTGGGTTAAAGTTTGGGTTTCGAGTTAAAATTAGGTTTTTGGGTTTATGGTCAAAGTTAGGGTTTTGAGGTTAAAATAGGGGTTTGGGTCAAAAAATAGGGTTGGTATTAGGGTTTTGGGTCAAAATTAGTGCTCTGGGTTAAAATTTATGTATTGGATAAAAATTAGGGTTTTTGATACAAATTAGGGTTTAGGGTTTGAATTAGGGTTTTGAGTTAAAGATATTTTTTTGGGGCAAAAATAGGGTTAGAATTAGGGTTTTGGGTTAAAATTAGGGTTCTGTGTCAAAATTAGGGCTTAGGGTTAGAATTTTGGTTAGAATTAGGATTTTTGACAAAATTACGGTTTCGGGGCAAAATTAGGGTTCGGGGTCAAATTTATGGTTTAGGGTCCAAATTAGGGTTTAGGGTATGTAATATGGTTTTGACTTTAAAATACAGTTTTAGGTCAAAAATAGTGTTAGAATTAGTGTTTTTGGTCAAAATTAGGGCTTTGTGTTAAAATTAGGGTTTTGGGTCAAACATAGGGTTTAGGGTTTGAATTAGGTTTTTGAGTTAACAAAAGGTTTTTGGGTCAGAAATAGGGTTAGAATTAGGGTTTTGGGTTAAAATTAGGGTTTCGGGTCAAATTTTGGGTTTAGGGTCAAAATTAGGGTTTAGGGTTTGAAATAAGGTTTTGAGTTAAAATTAGGGTTTTGGTTTAAAATTAGGGCTTCGTGTCAAAATTAGGGTTCTGGGACAGATTTAGGGTTTAGGGTTTGAATTAGGGTTTTGAGTTTAAAATAGGGTTTTGGGTCAAAAATAGGGTAAGAATTAAGGTTTTGCATTAAAATTAGGGTTACAGGTCAAAATTAGGTTTTTGGGTCAAATTTTGGGTTTAGGGTCAAAATTGGGGTTTACGGTTTGAATTAGGGTTTTGAGTTAAAAATAGGGTTAGAATTAGGGTTTTGGGTCAAAACTTGGGTTTTGGGTCCAAATTAGGGTTTAGGGTCAAAATTAGGGTTTAGGGTTTGAATTGGGTTTTGAGTTAAAAATAGGTTTTGGGTAAAAAATATGGTTAGAATTAGGGTCTTTGGTCAAAATTAGGGTTTGGGGTCAAAATTAAGGTTTTTGGTACAAATTAGTGTTTAGGGTTTGAATTAGGGTTTTGAGTCAATTTAGGGTTTCGGGTCAAAATTAGGGTTTAGGGTTTGAAATAGGGTTAGAATTAGGGTTTTAGGTCAAAATTAGGGCTTTGGTTTAAAATTAGGGTTTTGGGTCAAACATAGGGTTTAGGGTTTGAATTAAGGTTTTGAGTTAAAAAGAGGGTTTTGGGTTAAAATTAAGGTTAGAATTACGGTTCTGGATTAAAATTAGGGTTTCCAGTCAAAATTAGGTCTTTGGCTCAAATTTTGGGTTTATGGTCAAAGTTAGGGTTTAGGGTTTGAAATAGGGTTTTGAGTTTAAAATAAGGTTTTGGGTCAAAATTATGGCTTTGGGTTAAAATTAGGGTTTTGGTTGAAAATTAGGGTTTCCGGTCAAAATTAGGGTTCTTGGTCAAAATTAGGGTTTATTGTCTGAATTAACGTTAGAATTAGGCTTTTCGGTAAAATTAGGGTTTCGGGTCAAAATTACGGTTCTGGGTCAAATTTAGGGTTTAGTGTCCAAATTAGGGTTTAGGGTTTGAATTAGGTTTTGAGTTTAAAATAGGGTTTTGGGTCAAAAATATGGTTAGAATTACGGTTTTTGGGTTAAAATTAGGGTTTCGAGTCAAAATAAGGTCTTTGGCTCAAATTTTGGGTTTATGGTCAAAGTTAGGGTTTAGGGTTTGAAATTAGGGTTTTGGGTCAAAATTTGGGCTTTGGGTTAAAATTATGGTTTTGGGTTAAAATTTAGGGTTTCGGGTCAAAATTAGGGTTCTGGGTCAAAATTAGGGTTTAGGGTTTGAACTTGGTTTTGAGTTTAAAATAGGGTTTTGGGTCAAAAATAGTGTTAGAATTAGGGTTTTGTGTTAAAATTAGGGTTATGGAAAAAATTAGGGTTCTGGGTCAAATTTAAAGTGTAGGATCAAATTAGGGTTTAGGGTTTGAATTAGGGATTTGTGTTTAAAATAGGGTTTTGGGTCAAAATTAGGGCTTTGGGTTACAATTAGGGTTTTGGGTTAAAATTAGTGTTTTGGATCAAAATTAGGGTTTAGGGTTTGAATTAGGGTTTTGAGTTTAAAATAGGGTTTTGGGTCCAAAATAGCGTTAAGATTAGGGTTTTGGGTTAAAGTTTAGGGTTCTGGGTCAAAATTAGGGTTTAGGGTTTGAATTAGGGTTAGAATTAGGCTTTTGGGTAAAATTAGGGTTTCGGGTCAAAATTAGGGTTCTGGGTCAAATTTAGGGTTTAGGGTCCAAATTAGGGTTTAGGGTTTGAATTAAGTTTTGAGTTTAAAATAGGGTTAGAATTAGGGTTTTGGGTTAAAATTAGGGTTTTGGGAAAAAATAGGGTTCTGGGTCAAATTTAAGGTTTAGGATCAAAATTAGCGTTTAGGGTTTTGAGTTTAATATACGGTTTTCGGTCAAAATAGGGTTAGAACTTGGGTTTTGGGTCCAAATTTGGGTTTTGGGTCAAAATAAGGGTTTAGGGTTTGAAATAAGGTTATGAGTTAAAAATAGGGTTTTGGGTTTGAAATAGAGTTTTGAGTTTAAAATAGGGTTTTTGGTATAAAATAGGGTTAGTATTAGGGTTTTGGGTCAAAAGTAGGGTTCTGGGTCAAAATTAGGGTTTAGGGTTTGAATTAGGGTTAGAATTAGGCTTTTGGGTAAAATTAGGGTTTCGGGTCAAAATTTGGGTTCTGGGTCAAATTTAAGGTTTAGGATCAAAATTAGGGTTTTGAGTTTAAAATAGGGTTTTGGGTCAAAATAGGGTTAGAAATAGGGTTTTGGGTCAATATTGGGTTTTGGGTCCAAATTTGGGTTTTGGGTCAAAATTAGGGTTTAGGGTTTGAGTTACGGTTTCGATTAAAATAGGGTTTTGGGTCAAAAATAAGGTTAGAATTAGGGTTTTGGGTTAAAGTTTGGGTTTCGAGTTAAAATTAGGTTTTGGGTTTATGGTCAAAGTTAGGGTTTTGAGGTTAAAATAGGGGTTTGGGTCAAAAATAGGGTTGGTATTAGGGTTTTGGGTCAAAATTAGTGCTCTGGGTTAAAATTTATGTATTGGATAAAAATTAGGGTTTTTGATACAAATTAGGGTTTAGGGTTTGAATTAGGGTTTTGAGTTAAAGATATGTTTTTGGGGCAAAAATAGGGTTAGAATTAGGGTTTTGGGTTAAAATTAGGGTTCTGTGTCAAAATTAGGGCTTAGGGTTAGAATTTGGGTTAGAATTAGGATTTTTGACAAAATTAGGGTTTCGGGCCAAAATTAGGGTTCGGGGTCAAATTTATGGTTTAGGGTCCAAATTAGGGTTTAGGGTATGTAATATGGTTTTGACTTTAAAATACGGTTTTAGGTCAAAAATAGTGTTAGAATTAGTGTTTTTGGTCAAAATTAGGGCTGTGTTAAAATTAGGGTTTTGGGTCAAACATAGGGTTTAGGGTATGAATTAGGTTTTTGAGTTAACAAAAGGTTTTTGGGTCAGAAATAGGGTTAGAATTAAGGTTTTGGGTTAAAATTAGGGTTTCGGGTCAAATTTTGGGTTTAGGGTCAAAATTAGGGTTTAGGGTTTGAAATAAGGTTTTGAGTTAAAATTAGGGTTTTGGTTTAAAATTAGGGCTTCGTGTCAAAATTAGGGTTCTGGGACAGATTTAGGGTTTAGGGTTTGGAATAGGGTTTTGAGTTTAAAATAGGGTTTTGGGTCAAAAATAGGGTAAGAATTAGGGTTTTGCATTAAAATTAGGGTTACAGGTCAAAATTAGGTTTTTGGGTCAAATTTTGGGTTTAGGGTCAAAATTGGGGCTTACGGTTTGAATTAGGGTTTTGAGTTAAAAATAGGGTTAGAATTAGGGTTTTGGGTCAAAACTTGGGTTTTGGGTCCAAATTTGGGTTTTGGGTCAAAATTAGGGTTTAGGGTTTGAATTCGGGTTTTGAGTTAAAAATAGGTTTTTGGGTAAAAAATATGGTTAGAATTAGGGTCTTTGGTCAAAATTAGGGTTTGGGGTCAAAATTAAGGTTTTTGGTACAAATTAGTGTTTAGGGTTTGAATTAGGGTTTTGAGTCAATTTAGGGTTTCGGGTCAAAATTAGAGTTTAAGGTTTGAAATAGGGTTAGAATTAGGGTTTTAGGTCAAAATTAGGGCTTTGGTTTAAAATTAGGGTTTTGGGTCAAACATAGGGTTTAGGGTTTGAATTAAGGTTTTGAGTTAAAAAGAGGGTTTTGGGTTAAAATTAAGGTTAGAATTACGGTTACGGATTAAAATTTGGGTTTACAGTCAAAATTACGTTTTTGTCTCAAATTTTGGGTTTATGGTCAAAGTTAGGGTTTAGGGTTTGAAATAGGGGTTTGAGTTTAAAAATAAGGTTTTGGGTCAAAATTAGGGCTTTGGGTTAAAATTAGGGTTTTGGTTGAAAATTAGGGTTCTTGGTCAAAATTAGGGTTTATAGTTTGAATTAGCGTTAGAATTAGGCTTTTCGGTAAAATTAGGGTTTCGGGTCAAAATTACGGTTCTGGGTCAAATTTAGGGTTTAGGGTCCAAATTGGGTTTAGGGTTTGAATTAGGTTTTGAGTTTAAAATAGGGTTTTGGGTCAAAAATACGGTTAGAATTAGGGTTTTTGGTTAAAATTAGTGTTATGGGAAAAATTAGGGTTCTGGGTCAAATTTAAGGTTTAGGATCAAAATTAGGGTTTAGGGTTTGAATTAGGGTTTTGAGTTTGAAATAGGGTTTTGGGACAAAAATAGCGTTAAAATTAGGGTTTTGGGTTAAAATTAAGGGTTTCGGGTCAAAATTAGGGTTCTGGGTCAAATTTAGGGTTTAGGGTTTGAATTTGGGTTAGAATGTGTCTTTTGGGTAAAATTTGGGTTTCGGGTCAAAATAAGTGTTCTGGGTCATATTTAGGGTTTAGGGTCCAAATTAGGGTTTAGGGTTTGAATTAGGGTTTTGAGTTAAAGATATGTTTTTGGGGCAAAATAGGGTTAGAAATGGGGTTTTGGGTTAAAATTAGGGTTGTGTCCAAATTAGGGATTAGGGTTAGAATTTGGGATAGAATTAGGATTTTGGGTAAAATTAGGGTTTCAGGTCAAATTTAGGGTTCTGGGTCAAAATTAGGGTTTAGGGTTTGAATTATGTTTTGAGTTTAAAATAGGGTTTTGGGTAATAAAAAGGGTTAGAATTAGGGTTTTGGGTTAAAATTAGGGTTATGGGAAAAATTAGGGTTCTGGGTCAAATTTAAGGTTTAGGATCAAAATTAGGGTTTAGGGTTTGAATTAGGGTTTTGAGTTTAAAATAGGGTTTTGGGTCAAAAATAGCGTTAAAATTAGGGTTTTGGGTTAAAATTAAGGGATTAGGGTCAAAATTAGGGTTTGAATGGGTTAAATTTAGGGTTTGGGAGGGTTTGAATTAGGGTTAGAAATTAGGCTTTTGGGTAAAAATTGGTTTTTTTGGTCAAAATAAGGGTTTTGGGTGAAATTTAGGGTTTAGGGTCCAATTAGGGTTTAGTTAGGTTCTGGGTCAAAATTAGGGTTTAGGGTTTGAATTAGGTTTTGAGTTTAAAATAGGGTTAGAAGTAGGGTTTTGGGTTAAAATTAGGGTTTTGGGAAAAATAGGGTTCTGGGTCAAATTTAAGGTTTAGGATCAAAATTAGGGTTTTGAGTTTAAAATAGGGTTTTGGGTCAAAAATTGGGTTAGAATTTTGGTTTTTGGGTTAAAATTAGGGTTTTGGGAAAAATTAGGGTTCTGGTCAGGTTTAAGGTTTAGGATCAAAGTTAGGGTTTAGGGTTTGAATTAGGGTTTTGAGTTTAAAATAGGGTTTTGGGTCAAAATAGGGTTAGAATTAGGGTTTTGGATCAAAATTAGGGCATTGGGTTACAATTACGGTTTTGGGTTATAATTAGTGTTTAGGATCAAAATTAGGGTTTAGGGTTTGAATTAGGGTTTTGAGTTTAAAATAGGGTTTTCGGTCAAAAATAGCGTTAAAACTAGGGTTTTGGGTTAAAATTTAGGTTTCGGGTCAAAATTAGGGTTCTGGGTCAAAATTAGGGTTTAGGGTTTGAATTAGGGTTAGAATTAGTCTTTTGGTTAAAATTAGGGTTTCGGGTCAAAATTAGGGTTCTTGGTCAAATTTAGGGTTTATGGTCCAAATTAGGGTTTAGGGTTTGAATTAGGTTTTGAGATTAAAATAGGGTTTTGGGTCAAAAATGGGGTTAGAATAAGGGTTTTGTGTTAAAATTAGGGTTTTGGGTCAAATTTAAGGTTTAGGATCAAAGTTAGGGTTGAGTTTCAAATAGGGTTTTCGGTCAAAATAGGGTTAGAATTAGGGTTTTGGGTCAAAACTTGGGTTTTGGGTCCAAATTTGGGTTTTTGGGTCAAAATTAGGGTTTAGGGTTTGAATTAAGGTTTTGAGTTAAAAATAGGGTTTTGGGTCAAAATTAAGGTTATGGTTTTATTGTCAAAGTTAGGGTTTGAAATAGGGTTTTGAGTTTAAAATATGGTTTTGGGTCAAAAATAGGGTTAGTATGAGGGTTTTTGGTCGAAATTGGGCTCTGGGTTAAAATTAAGGTTTTGGGTCAAAATTAGGTTTTTTGGTTCAAATTAGGGTTTATGGTTTCAATTAGGGTTGAGTTAAAGATATGTTTTGGGGGCAAAAATAGGGTTAGAATTAGGGCTTTGGGTTACAATTAGGGTTCTGTGTCCAAATTAGGGCTTAGGGTTAGAATTTGGGATAGAATTAGGATTTTGGGTAAAATTAGGGTTTCAGGTCAAAATTAGGGTTCTGGGTCAAAATTAGGATTTAGGGTTTGAATTTTTGTTAGAATTAGGTCATTGGGTAAAATTAGGGTTTTGGTCAAAATTAGGGTTGGGACAAATTTAGGGTTTAGGGTTTGAATTAGATTTTGAGTTTAAAATAGGGTTTTGGGTCAAAAATAGGGTTAGAATTTTGGTATTGGGTTAAAATTAGGGTTTTGGGAAAAATTAGGGTTCTGGGTCAAATTTAAGGTTTAGGATCAAAGTTAGGGTTTAGGGTTTGAATTAGGGTTTTGAGTTTAAAATAGGGTTTTGGGTCAAAATAAGGTTAGAATTAGAGTTTTGGGTTAAAACTTGGGTTTTGGGTCCAAATTTGGGTTTTGGGTGAAATTTAGGGTTTAGGGTTTGAATTAAGGTTTTGAGTTAAAATAGGGTTTTGGGTCAAAAATAAGGTTAGAATTAGGGTTTTGGGATAAAATTAGGGTTTCAAGTTATAATTAGGTTTTTGGGTCAAATTTTGGGTTTAAGGTCAAAGTTAGGGTTTAGGGTTTGAAATAGGGTTTTGAGTTTAAAATAGGGTTTTGGGTCAAAATTAGGGTTAGTATTAGGGTTTTGGGTCAAAATTAGGGCTCTGGGTTAAAATTATGGTTTTGGGTCAAAATTAGGGTTTTTGGTACAAATTAGGGTTTTGGGTTTGAATTAGGGTTTTGAGTTAAAGATATGTTTTTGGGGCCAAAATCGGGTTAGAATTAGGGTTTTGGGTTAAAATTAGGGTTCTGTGTCAAAATTAGGGCTTAGGGTTAGAATTTGGGTTAGAATTAGGATTTTGGGTAAAAATAGGGTTTCGGGGTCAAGTTTAGGGTTTAAGGTCAAAATTAGGGTTTAGGGTTTGTAATATGGTTTTGAGTTTAAAATAGGGTTTTGGGTAAAAAATAGTGTTAGAATTACGGTTTTTGGTCAAAATTAGGGCTTTGTGTTAAAATTTGGGTTTTGGGTCAAACATAGGGTTTAGGGTTTGAATTCGGTTTTTGAGTTAAAAAAAGGTTTTTGGGTCTCAAATAGGGGTTAGAATTAGGGTTTTGGGTTAAAATTAGGTTTCGGTCAAATTTTTGGTTTAGGGTTTGAATTAGGGTTTTGAGTTAAAAATAGGATTTTGGGTCAAAAATAGGGTTAGAATTAGGGTTTTAGTCAAAATTATGTGTTTTGGGACAAATTTTGGGTTTAGGGTCAAAATTAGGGTTTAGGGTTTGAATTAGGATTTGAGTTAAAAATAGGGTTTTTGGTCAAAATAAGGTTAGAATTAAGGTTTGGGGTCAAAATAGAGTTTTGGGTCAAAATTAGAGTTTTGGTTTGAATTAAGGTTTTAAGTTAAAAATAGGGTTTTGGGTCAAAAATAGGGTTAGAATTAGGGTTTTGGTTTAAAATTAGGGTTTGGTCAAAATTAGGGTTTAGGGTCGAATTTAGGGTTTAGGGTTTGAAATAGGGTTTTGAGTTTAAAATAGGGTTTTGGGTCAAAAATAGGGTTAGAATTAGGGTTTTGCATTAAAATTTGGGTTATGGAAAAATTAGGTTTTGGGTCAAATTTAGGTTTAGGGTCAAAATTAGGGTTTAGTGTTTGAATTAGGGTTTTGAGTTAAAATATAGGGTTAAAATTAGTGTTTTGGGTTGAAACTAGGTTTTGGGTCTAAATTTGGGTTTTGGGTCAAAATTAGGGTTTAGGGTTTGAATTAAGGTTTTGAGTTTAAAATAGGGTTTTGGGTCAAAAATATGGTTAGAATTAGGGTTTTTGGTCAAAATTAGGGTTTTGGGTCAAAATTAGGGTTTTGGTACAAATTAGGGTTTAGGGTTTGAATTATGGTTTTGAGTTAAAGATATGTTTTGGGGCCAAAATAGGGTTAGAATTAGGGTTTTGGGTTAAAATTAGGGTTGTGTGTCAAAATTTAGGGTTAGAATTTGGGTTAGAATTTGGATTTGGGTAAAATTAGGGTTTGGTCAAAATTAGGGTTGGGGTCAAGTTTAGGGTTTAAGGTCAAAATTAGGGTTTAGGGTTTGTAATATGGTTTTGAGTTTAAAATAGGGTTTTGGGTAAAAAATAGTGTTAGAATTAGGGTATTTGGTCAAAATTAGGGCTGTGTTAAAATTAGGGTTTCGGGTCAAACATAGGGTTTAGGGTTTGAATTAGGTTTTTGAGTTAAAAAAAGGTTTTTGGGTCTGAAATAGGGGTTAGAATTAGGGTTTTGGGTTAAAATTAGGGTTTCTGGTCAAATTTTTAGTTTAGGGTTTGAATTAGGGTTTTGAGTTAAAAATAGGATTTTGGGTCAAAAATAGGGTTAGAATTAGGGTTTTGGGTCAAAATTAAAATTTGGGTTAAAATTTGGGGTGTGGTTTAAAATTAGGGTTTCGAGTCAAAATTATGTTTTTGGGACAAATTTTGGGTTTAGGGTCAAAATTAGGGTTTAGGGTTTGAATTAGGGATTTGAGTTAAAATTAGGGTTTTTGGTCAAAATAAGGTTAGAATTAAGGTTTGGGGTCAAAATAGAGTTTTGGGTCAAAATTAGAGTTTAGGGTTTGAATTAAGGTTTTAAGTTAAAAATAGGGTTTTGGCTCAAAAATAGGGTTAGAATTAGGGTTTTGGTTTAAAATTAGGGTTTCGGGTCAAAATTAGGGTTCTGCGTCAGATTTAGGGTTTAGGGTTTGAAATAGGGTTTTGAGTTTAAAATAGGGTTTTGGGTCAAAAATAGGGTAAGAATTAGGGTTTTGCATTAAAATTAGGGGGAAAAGTGGGTTGGTCAAAATTATGTTTGGGAAAAACTTGGGTTTTGGGTCTAAATTGAGTTTTGGGTCAAAATTAGGGTTTAGGGTTTGAATTAAGGTTTTGAGTTTAAAATAGGGTTTTGGGTTAAAAATATGGTTAGAATTAGGAGAATTAGGTTATTGGTACAAATTAGGGTTTAGGGTTTGAATTATGGTTTTGAGTTAAAAATAGGTTTTTGGGTCAAAAATGGGGTTAGAATTAGGGTTTTGGGTTAATATTAGGGTTCTCGGTCAAAATTAGGGCTTAGGGTTAGAATTCGAGTCAAAATTAGGTTTTTGGGTCAAATTTTGGGTTTATGGTCAAAGTTAGGGGTTAGGGTTTGAAATAGGGTTTTGAGTTTAAAATATGGTTTTGGTTCACAAATAGGGTTAGAATTAGTGTTTTGGGTCAAAATTAGGGCTTTGGGTTAAAATTAGGGTTTTGGTTTAAAATTAGGGTTTAGGGTCAAAATTAGGATTCTGGGACAAAATTAGGGTTTAGGGTTTGAATTAGGGTTAGAATATGGCTTTTGGGTAAAATTTGGGTTTTGGGTCAAAATTAGGGTTCTGGGTCAAATTTAGGGTTATGTGTCCAAATAAGGGTTTAGGGATAGAATTAGGTTTTGAGTTTAAAATAGTGTTTTGGGTCAAAAATAGTGTTAAAATTAGGGGTTTGGGTTAAAATTTAGGGTTTCGGGTCAAATTTAGGGTTCTGGGTCAAAATTAGGGTTTATGGTTTGAATTAGGGTTAGAATTAGGCTTTTGGGTAACATTTGGGTTTTTGGTCAAAATTATGGTTCTGGGTCAAATTTAGGGTCCAAATTAGGGTTTAGGGTTTGAAATAGGTTTTGAGTTTAAAATAGGATTTTGGGTCAAAAATAGGGTTATAATTAGGGTTTTGGGTTAAAATTAGGGTTATGGAAAAAATTAGGGTTCTGGGTCAAATTTAAGGTTTAGGATGGAAATTAGGGTTTAGGGTTTGAATTAGGGTTTTGTGTTTTAAATAGTGTTTTGGGTCAAAATTAGGGCTTTGGGTTACAATTAGGGTTTTGTGTTAAAATTAGTGTTTAGGATCAAAATTAGGGTTTAGGGTTTGAATTAGGGTTGAGTTTAAAATAGGTTTTGGGTCAAAAATAGCGTTAAAATTAGGGTTTTGGGATAAAATTTAGGGTGTCGGGTCAAAATTAGGTTTCTGGGTCAAATTTTGGGTTTATGGTTTGAATTAGGGTTAGAATTAGGCTTTGGGGTAAAATTAGGGTTTCGGGTCAAAATTAGGGTTCTGGGTCAAATTTAGGACTTAGGGTTAGAATTTGGGTTAGAATTAGGGTTTAGGGTCAAAATTAGGGTTTAGGGTTTGTAATGTGGTTTTGAGTTTAAAATAGGGTTTTGGGTCAAAAATAGTGTTAGAATTAGGGTTTTTGTTCAAAATTAGGGCTTTGTGTTAAAATTAGGGTTTTGGGTCATACATAGGGTTTAGGGTTTGAATTAGGTTATTGAGTTAAAAAAAGGTTTTTGTGTCAGAAATAGAGTTAGAATTAGGGTTTTGGTTTAAAATTAGGGTTTCTGGTCAAATTTTTGGTTTAGGGTTTGAATTAGGGTTTTGAGGTAAAAATAGTATTTTGGGTCAAAAATAGTGTTAGAATTAGGGTTTTGGTCAAAATTAAAATTTGGGTTAAAATTTGGGTTTTGGTTTAAAATTAGGGTTTCGGGTCAAAATTAAGTTTTTGGGACAAATTTTGGGTTTAGGCACAAAATTAGGGTTAGGGTTTGAATTAGGGATTTGAGTTAAAAATAGGGTTTTTGGTCAAAATAGGGTTAGAATTAGGGTTTGAGGTCAAAATTAGAGTTTTGGGTCAAAATTAGAGTTTAGGGTTTAAATTAAGGTTTTGAGTTAAAAATAGGGTTTTGAGTTTAAAATAGGGTTTTGGGTCAAAAATAGGGTAAGAATTAGGGTTTTGCATTAAAATTAGGGTTACGGGTCAAAATTAGGTTTTTGGGTCAAATTTTGGGTTTTGGGCCAAAATTAGGGTTAAGGGTTTGAATTAGGGTTTTGAGTTAAAAATAGGGTTAGAATTAGTGTTTTGGGTCGAAACTTGGGTTTTGGGTCTAAATTTGGGTTTTGGGTCAAAATTAGGGTTTAGGGTTTGAATTAAGGTTTTGAGTTTAAAATAGGGTTTTGGGTTAAAAATATGGTTAGAATTAGGGTTTTTGGTCAAAATTAGGGTTATTGGTACAAATTAGGGTTTAGGGTTTGAATTATGGTTTTGAGTTAAAAATAGGTTTTTGGGTCAAAATAGGGTTAGAATTAGGGTTTTGGGTTAATATTAGGGTTCTGGGTCAAAATTAGGGCATAGGGTTAGAATTCGAGTCAAATAAGGTTTTTGGGTCAAATTTTGGGTTTATGGTCAAAGTTAGGGGTTAGGGTTTAAAATAGGGTTTTGAGTTTAAAATATGGTTTTGGTTCACAAATAGGGTTAGAATTAGTGTTTTGGGTCAAAATTAGGGCTTTGGGTTAAAATTAGGGTTTTGGTTTAAAATTAGGGTTTAGGGTCAAAATTAGGATTCTGGGACAAAATTAGGGTTTAGGGTTTGAATTAGGGTTAGAATATGGCTTTTGGGTAAAATTAGGGTTTTGGGTCAAAATTAGGGTTATGGGTCCAAATTAGGGTTTAGGGTTTGAATTAGGGTTAGAATTAGGCTTTTGGGTAACGTTAGGGTTTTGGGTCAAAATTATGGTTCTGGGTCAAATTTAGGGTTTAGGGTCCAAATTAGGGTTTAGGGTTTGAAATAGGTTTTGAGTTTAAAATAGGATTTTGGGTCAAAAATAGGGTTAAAATTAGGGTTTTGGGTTAAAATTAGGGTTATGGAAAAAATTAGGGTTCTGGGTCAAATTTAAGGTTTAGGATGGAAATTAGGGTTTAGGGTTTGAATTAGGGTTTTGTGTATAAAATAGTGTTTTGGGTCAAAATTAGGGCTTTGGGTTACAATTAGGGTTTTGTGTTAAAAATAGTGTTTAGGATCAAAATTAGGGTTTAGGGTTTGAATTAGGGTTTTGAGTTTAAAATATGGTTTTGGGTCAAAAATAGCGTTAAAATTAGGGTTTTGGGACAAAATTTAGGGTTTCGGGCCAAAATTAGGTTTCTGGGTCAAATTTTGGATTTAGGGTTTGAATTAGGGTTAGAATTAGGCTTTGGGGTAAAATTAGGGTTTCGGGTCAAAATTAGGGTTCTGGGTCAAATTTAGGACTTAGGGTTAGAATTTGGGTTAGAATTAGGGTTTCGGGTCAAAATTAGGGTACGGGGTCAAAATTAGGGTTTAGGGTCAAAATTAGGGTTTAGGGTTTAGGGTTTGTAACGTGGTTTTGAGTTTAAAATAGGGTTTTGGGTCAAAAATAGTGTTAGAATTAGGGTTTTTGTTCAAAATTAGGGCTTTGTGTTAAAAGTAGGGTTTTGGGTCAAACATAGGGTTTAGGGTTTGAATTAGGTTATTGTGTTAAAAAAAGTTTTTTGTGTCAGAAATAGAGTTAGAATTAGGGTTTTGGTTTAAAATTAGGGTTTCTGGTCAAATTTTTGGTTTAGGGTTTGAATTAGGATTTTGAGGTAAAAATAGTATTTTGGGTCAAAAATAGTGTTAGAATTAGGGTTTTGGTCAAAATTAAAATTTGGGTTAAAATTTGGGTTTTGGTTTAAAATTAGGGTTTCTGGTCAAAATTAAGTTTTTGGGACAAATTTTGGGTTTAGGCTCAAAATTAGGGTTAGGGTTTGAATTAGGGATTTGAGTTAAAAATAGGGTTTTTGGTCAAAATAGGGTTAGAATTAGGGTTTGAGGTCAAAATTAGAGTTTTGGGTCAAAATTAGAGTTTAGGGTTTAAATTAAGGTTTTGAGTTAAAAAAAGGGTTTCGGATCAAAAATAGGGTTAGATTTAGGGTATTGGTTTAAAATTAGGGTTTCGGGTCAAAATTAGGGTTCTGGGTCAGATTTAGGGTTTAGGGTTTGAAATAGGGTTTTGAGTTTAAAATAGGGTTTTGGGTCAAAAATAGGGTAAGAATTAGGGTTTTGCATTAAAATTAGGGTTACGGGTCAAAATTAGGTTTTTGGGTCAACTTTTGGGTTTTGGGTCAAAATTATGGTTAAGGGTTTGAATTAGGGTTTTGAGTTAAAAATAGGGTTAGAATTAGTGTTTTGGGTCGAAACTTGGGTTTTGGGTCAAAATTTGGGTTTTGGGTCAAAATTAGGGTTTAGGGTTTGAATTAAGGTTTTGAGTTTAAAATAGCGTTTTGGGTTAAAAATATGGTTAGAATTAGGGTTTTTGGTCAAAATTAGGGTTATTGGTACAAATTAGGGTTTAGGGTTTGAATTATGATTTTGAGTTAAAAATAGGTTTTTGGGTCAAAATAGGGTTAGAATTAGGGTTTTGGGTTAATATTAGGGTTCTGGGTCAAAATTAGGGCATAGGGTTAGAATTCGAGTCAAATAAGGTTTTTGGGTCAAATTTTGGGTTTATGGTCAAAGTTAGGGGTTAGGGTTTAAAATAGGGTTTTGAGTTTAAAATATGGTTTTGGTTCACAAATAGGGTTAGAATTAGTGTTTTGGGTCAAAATTAGGGCTTTGGGATAAAATTAGGGTTTTGGTTTAAAATTAGGGTTTAGGGTCAAAATTAGGATTCTGGGACAAAATTAGGGTTTAGGGTTTGAATTAGGGTTAGAATATGGCTTTTGGGTAAAATTAGGGTTTTGGGTCAAAATTAGGGTTTTTGGTCAAAATTAGGGTTATTGGTACAAATTAGGGTTTAGGGTTTGAATTAGGTTTTGAGTTTAAAATAGTGTTTTGGGTCAAAAATAGTGTTAAAATTAGGGGTTTGGGTTAAAATTTAGGGTTTCGGGTCAAATTTAGTGTTGTGGGTCAAAATTAGGGTTTATGGTTTGAATTAGGGTTAGAATTAGGCTTTTGGGTAACATTAGGGTTTTGGGTCAAAATTAGGGTTTTGGGTCAAATTTAGGGTTTAGGGTCCAAATTAGGGTTTAGGGTTTGAAATAGGTTTTGATTTTAAAATAGGATTTTGGGTCAAAAATAGGGTTATAATTAGGGTTTTGG
Organism: Sophora flavescens; assembly: GCA_030762895.1. Classification (NCBI taxonomy): domain Eukaryota; kingdom Viridiplantae; phylum Streptophyta; class Magnoliopsida; order Fabales; family Fabaceae; genus Sophora; species Sophora flavescens. The sequence goes on along the minus strand of JAUPTC010000010.1, from coordinate 13,088,226 downwards.
GTTTAAATTAGGGTTATGGAAAAAATTAGGGTTCTGGGTCAAATTTAAGGTTTAGGATGGAAATTAGGGTTTAGGGTTTGAATTAGGGTTTTGTGTTTAAAATAGTGTTTTGGGTCAAAATTAGGGCTTTGGGTTACAATTAGGGTTTTGTGTTAAAATTAGTGTTTAGGATCAAAATTAGGGTTTAGGGTTTGAATTAGGGTTTTGAGTTTAAAATAGGGTTTTGGGTCAAAAATAGCGTTAAAATTAGGGTTTTGGGATAAAATTTAGGGTTTCGGGTCAAAATTAGGTTTCTGGGTCAAATTTTGGATTTAGGGTTTGAATTAGGGTTAGAATTAGACTTTTGGGTAAAATTAGGGTTTCGGGTCAAAATTAGGGTTCTGGGTCAAATTTATGGTTTAAGGTCCAAATTAGGGTTTATGGTTTGAATTAGGTTGAGTTTAAAATAGGGTTAGAATTAGGGTTTTGGGTTAAAATTACGGTTTTAGGAAAAAATAGGGTTCTGGGTCAAATTTAATGTTTAGGATCAAAATTAGGGTTTTGGGTTTTGAGTTAAAAATAGGGTTTTGGGTCAAAATAGGGTTAGAACTTGGTTTTTGGGTCCAAATTTGGGTTTTGGGTCCAAAGTAGGGTTTAGGGTTTGAAATAAGGTTTTGAGTTAAAAAAGGGTTAGAATTAGAATTTTAGTTTAAAATTAGGGTTTCGAATCAAAATTAGGGTTCGAGGTCAGATTTCGGGTTTAGGGTTTGAAATAGGGTTTTGAGTTTAAAATAGGGTTTTGGGTCAAAATAGGGTAAGAATTAGGGTTTTGCATTAAAATTAGGGTTACAGGTCAAAATTAGGTTTTTGTGTCAAATTTTGGGTTTAGGGTCAAAATTAGGGTTTACGGTTTGAATTAGGGTTTTGAGTTAAAAATAGGGTTAGAATTAGGGTTTTGGGTCAAAACTTGGGTTTTGGGTCCAAATTTGGGTTTTGGGTCAAAATTAGGGTTTAGGGTTTGAATTAAGGTTTTGAGTTAAAAATAGGGTTTTGGGTAAAAAAATATGGTTAGAATTAGGGTTTTTGGTCAAAATTAGGGTTTTGGGTCAAAATTAGGGTTTTGGTACAAATTAGGGTTTAGGGTTTGAATTAGGGTTTTGAGTCAAATTAGGGTTTTGGGTCAAAATTAGTGTTTAGGGTTTGAAATAGGGTTAGAATTAGGGTTTTAGGTCAAAATTAAGGCTTTGGGTTAAAATTAGGGTTTTGGGTCAAACATAGGGTTTAGGGTTTGAATTAAGGTTTTGAGTTAAAAATAGGGTTTTGGGTAAAAAATAAGGTTAGAATTACGGTTTTGGGATAAAATTAGGGTTTCGAGTCAAAATAAGGTTTTTGGCTCAAATTTTGGGTTTATGGTCAAAGTTAGGGTTTAGGGTTTGAAATAGGGTTTTGAGATTAAATTAGGGTTTTGGGTCAAAATTAGGGCTTTGGGTTAAAATTATGGTTTTGGTTTAAAATTACGGTTTCAAATCAAAATTAGGGTTCTCGGTCAAAATTAGGGTGTGAATTAGGGTTTTGAGTTTAAAGTAATGTTTTGGGTTTATGGTCAAAGTTAGGGTTTAGCGTTTGAAATATGGTTTTGAGTTTAAAATAGGGTTTTGGGTCAAATAGGGTTAGAATTAGCGTTTTGGGTCAAAATTAGGGCTTTGGGTTAAAATTATGGTTTTGGTTTAAAATTAGGGTTTCGGGTTAAAATTAGGGTTCTGGGTCAAAATTAGGGTTTAGGGTGTGAATTAGGGTTAGAATTAGGCTTTTGGGTAAAATTAGGGTTTCAGGTCAAAATTAGGGTTCTGGGTCAAATTTATGGTTTAGGGCCCAAATTAGGGTTTAGGGTTTGAATTGGGGTTTGAGTTTAAAATAGGGTTTTGTGTCAAAAATAGGGTTAGAATTAGGGTTTTGGGTTAAAATTTGGGTTATTGGAAAAATTAGGGTTCTGGGTCAAATTCAAGGTTTAGGATCAAAATTAGGGTTTAGGGTTTGAATTTGGGTTTTGAGTTTAAAATAGGGTTTTGGGTCAAAACAGGGTTAGAATTAGGGTTTTGGGTCAAAATTAGGGCATCGGGGTTACAATTAGGGTTTTATGTTAAATTTAGTGTTGAGGATCAAAATTAGGGTTTAGGGTTTGAATTAGGGTTTTGAGTTTAAAATAGGTTTTTGGATCAAAAATAGCGTTAAAATTAGGGTTTTGGGTTAAAATTTAGGGTTTCGGGTCAAAATTAGGGTTCTGGGTCAAAATTAGGGTTTAGGGTTTGAATTAGGGTTAGAATCAGGCTTTTGGGTAAAATTAGTGTTTCGGGTCAAAATTAGGGTTCTGGGTCCAAATTAGGGTTTAGGGTTTGAATTAGGTTTTGCGTTTAAAATAGTGCTTTGGGTCAAAATAGGGTGAGAATTAGGGTTTTGGGTTAAAATTAGGGTTATGGGAAAAATTAGGGTTCTGGGTCAAATTTAAGGTTTAGGATCAAAATTAGGGTTTAGGGTTTGAATTATGGTTTTGAATTTAAAGTAGTGTTTTGGATCAAAATAGGGTGAGAATTAGGGGTTTGGGTCAAAATTAGGGCTTTGGGTTACAATTAGGGTTTTGGGTTAAAATTAGTGTTTTGGATCAAAATTAGGGTTTAGGGTTTGAATTAGGGTTTTGAGATTAAAATAGGTTTTTGGGTCAAAAATAGCGTTAAAATTAGGGTTTTGGGTTAAAATTTAGGGTTTCGGGTCAAAATTAGGGTTCTGGGTCAAAATTAGGGTTTAGGGTTTGAATTAGGGTTAGAATTAGGCTTTTGGGTAAAATTTGGGTTTCGGGTCAAAATTAGGGTTTGAGGGTCAAATTTGGGGTTTAGGGTCCAAATTAGGGTTTTGGGTTTGAATTAGGTTTAGAGTTTAAAATAGGGTTTTGGGTCAAAAATAGCTTTAGAATTAGGGTTTTGGGTTAAAATTAGGGTTTTGGAAAAAATAGGGTTCTGGGTCAAATTTAAGGTTTAGGATCAAAATTAGGGTTTTGAGTTTAAAATAGGGTTTTTGTCAAAAATTGGGTTAGAATTTTGGTTTTGGGTTAAAATTAGGGCTCTGGGTTAAAATTAAGGTTTTGGGTCAAAATTAGGGTTTTTGGTTTAAATTAGGGTTTAGGGTTTGAATTAGGGTTTTGAGTTAAAGATATGTTTTGGGGCAAAAATAGGGTTAGAATTAGGGTTTTGGGTTACAATTAGGGTTCTGTGTCCAAATTAGGGCTTAGGGTTAGAATTTGGGATAGAATTAGGATTTTGGGTAAAATTAGGGTTTCAGGTCAAAATTAGGGTTCTGGGTCAAAATTAGGATTTAGGGTTTGAATTAGGGTTAGAATTAGGCTGTTAGGTAAAATTAGGGTTTTGGGTCAAAATTAGGGTTCTGGGTCAATTTTAGGGTTTAGGGTCCAAATTAGGGTTTAGGGTTTGAATTGGGTTTCGAGTTTAAAATAGGGTTTTGTGTCAAAAATAGGGTTAGAATTAGGGTTTTGGGTTAAAATTTGGGTTATGGGATAAATTAGGGTTCTGGGTCAAATTTAAGGTTTAGGATCAAAATTAGGGTTTAGGGTTTGAATTAGGGTTTTGAGTTTAAAATAGGGGTTTAGGTCAAAACAAGGTTAGAATTAGGGTTTTGGGTCAAAATTAGGACATCGGGTTACAAATAGGATTTTGGGTTAAATTTAGTGTTGAGGATCAAAATTAAGGTTTAGGTTTTGAATTAGGGTTTTGAGTTTAAAATAGGTTTTTGGGTCAAAAATAGCGTTAAAATTAAGGTTTTGGGTTAAAATTTAGGGTTCTGGGTCAAAATTAGGGTTTAGGGTTTGAATTAGGGTTAGAATTAGGCTTTTGGGTAAAATTTGGGTTTCGGGTCAAAATTAGGGTTCTGGGTCAAATTTAGGGTTCAGGGTCCAAATTAGGGTTTAGGGTTTGAATTAGGTTGAGTTTAAAATAGGGTTAGAATTAGGGTTGTTGGTTAAAATTAGGGTTTTGTTAAAAAATAGGGTGCTGGGTCAAACTTAAGGTTTAGGATCAAAATTAGGGCTTAGGGTTTTGAGTTTAAAATAGGGTCTTGGGTCAAAATAGGGTTAGAACTTGGGTTTTGGGTCCAAATTTGGGTTTTGGGTCAAAATTAGGGTTTAGGGTTTGAAATAAGGTTTTGAGTTAAAAATAGGGTTTTGGGTCAAAAATAAGGTTAGAATTAGGGTTTTGGGTTAAAATTAGGGTTTCGAGTCAAAATTAGGTTTTTGGGTCAAATTTTGGGTTTATGGTCAAAGTTAGGGTTTAGGGTTTGAAATAGGGTTTGGAGTTTAAAATAGGGTTTTGGGTAAAAAAATAGGGTTAGTATTAGGGTTTTTGGTCAAAATTTGGGCTCTAGGTTAAAATTAAGGTTTTGGGTCAAAATTAGGGTTTTTGGTACAAATTAGGGTTTAGGGTTTGAATTAGGGTTCTGTGTCAAAATTAAGGCTTAGGGTTAGAATTAGGATTTTGGGTAAAATTAGGGTTTCTGGTCAAAATTAGGGTTCTGGTTCAAAATTAGGGTTTAGGGTTTGAATTAGGGTTAGAATTAGGCTTTTGGGTAAAATTAGGGTTTCGGGTCAAAATTTGGGTTCTGGGTCAAGTTTAGGGTTTAGGGTTTGAATTAGATTTTGAGTTTAAAATAGGGTTTTTGCTCAAAAATAGGGTTAGAATTAGGGTTTTGGGTTAAAATTAGGGTTTTGGGAAAAATTAGGGTTCTGGGTCAAATTTAAGGTTTAGGATCAAAATTAGGGTTTAGGATTTGAATTAGGGTTTTGGGTCAAAAGTTGGGTTTTGGGTCCAAATTTGGGTTTTGGGTCATTATTAGGGTTTAGGGTTTGAGTTAAGGTTTTCAGTTAAAATAGGGTTTTGGGTCAAAATAAGGTTAGAATTAGGGTTTTTGGGTTAAAGTTTGGGTTCCGAGTTAAAAATAGGTTTTTGGGTCAAATTTTGGGTTTATGGTCAAAGTTAGGGTTTAGGGTTTGAAATAGGGTTTTGAGTTTAAAATAGGGTTTTGGGTCAAAAATAGGGTTACTATTAAGGTTTTGGGTCAAAATTAGTGCTCTGGGTTAAAATTTAGGTATTGGGTCAAAATTAGGGTTTTTGGTACAAATTAGGGTTTAGGGTTTGAATTAGGGTTTTGAGTTAAAGATATGTTTTTGGGGTAAAAATAGGGTTAGAATTAGGGTTTTGGGTTAAAATTAGGTTTCTGTGTCAAAATTAGGGCTTAGGGTTAGAATTTGGGTTAGAATTAGGATTTTGGGTAAAATTAGGGTTTCGGGTCAAAATTAGGGTTCGGGGTCAATTTTTGGGTTTAGGGTCCAAATTAGGGTTTAGGGTTTGTAATATGGTTTCGAGTTTAAAATAGGGTTTTGGGTCAAAAATAGTGTTAGAATTAGTGTTTTTGGTCAAAATTAGGGCTTTGTGTTAAAATTAGGGTTTTGGGTCAAACATAGGGTTTAGGGTTGAATTAGGTTTTTGAGTTAAAAAAAGGTTTTTGGGTCAGAAATAGGGTTAGAATTAGGGTTTTGGTTTAAAATTAGGGCTTCGGGTGAAAATTAGGGTTCTGGGTCAGATTTAGGGTTTAGGGTTTGAAATAGGGTTTTGAGTTTAAAATAGGGTTTTGGGTCAAAAATAGGGTAAGAATTAGGGGTTTGCATTAAAATTAGGGTTACGTGTCAAAATTAGGTTTTTGGGTCAAATTTTGGGTTTAGGGTCAAAATTAGGGTTTACGGTTTGAATTAGGGTTTTGAGTTAAAAATAGGGTTAGAATTAGGGTTTTGGGTCCAAATTTGGGTTTTGGGTCAAAATTAGGGTTTAGGGTTTGAATTAAGGTTTTGAGTTAAAAAAAGGGTTTTAGGTAAAAAATATGGTTAGAATTAGGGTTTTTGGTCAAAATTAGGGTTTTTGGAACAAATTAGGGTTTAGGGTTTTGAGTCCAATTAGGGTTTCGGGTCAAAATTAGGTTTTTGGCTCAAATTTTGGGTTTATGGGCAAAGTTAGGGTTTTGGGTTTGAAATAGGGTTTTAAGTTTAAAATAGGGTTTTGGGTCAAAAATTGGGTTAGAATTAGGGTTTTGGGTCAAAATTAGGGCTTTGGGTTAAAATTAGGGTTTTGGTTTAAAATTAGGGTTTCGAGTCAAAATCAGGGTTCTGGGTCAAAATTAGGGTTTATAGTTTGAATTAGTGTTAGAATTAGGCTTTTGGGTACAATTAGGGTTTCGGGTCAAAATTAGGGTTCTGGGTCAAATTTAGGGTTTAGGGTCCAAATTAGGGTTTTGGGTTTGGATTAAGTTTTGAGTTTAAAATAGGGTTTTGGGTCAAAAATAGTGTTAAAATTAGGGTTTTTGGTTAAAATTTAGGGTTTCGCGTCAAAATTAGGGTTCTGGGTCAAAATTAGGGTTTAGGGTTTGAATTAGGGTTAGAATTAGGCTTTTTGGTAAATTTAGGGTTTCGGCAAAATTAGGGTTGGGTCAAATTTAGGGTTTAGGGTCCAAATTAGGGTTTAGTGTTTGAATTAGGTTTTGAGTTTAAAATAAGGTTTTGGGTCAAAAATAGTTTTAAAATTAGGGTTTTTGGTTAAAATTTAGGGTTTCGCGTCAAAATTAGGGTTCTGGGTCAAAATTAGGGTTTAGGGTTTGAATTAGGGTTAGAATTAGGCTTTTTGGTAAATTTAGGGTTACGGGTCAAAATTAGGGTTCTGGGTCAAATTTAGGGTTTAGGGTCCAAATTAGGGTTTAGTGTTTGAATTAGGTTTTGAGTTTAAAATAAGGTTTTGGGTCAAAAATAGTTTTAAAATTAGGGTTTTAGGTTAAAATTTAGGGTTTCGGGTCAAAATTAGGGTTCTGGGTCAAAAATAGTGTTTTGGGTAAATTAGGGTTTCGGGTCAAAATTAGGGTTCTGGGTCAAATTTAGGGTTTAGGGTCCAAATTAGGGTTTATGGTTTGAATTAGCTTTTGAGTTTAAAATAGGGTTTTGTTTCAAAAATAGGGTTAGAATTAGGGTTTTGAGTTAAAATTAGGGTTATGAGAAAAATTAGGGTTCTGGGTCAAATTTAAGTTTTATGATCAAAATTAGGGTTTAGGGTTTGAATTAGGGTTTTGAGTTTAAAATAGGGTTTTGGGTCAAAATAGGGTTAGATTAGGGTTTTGGGTCCAAATTAGGGCTTTGGGTTACAATTAGGGTTTTGGGTTGAAATAAGTGTTTAGGATCAAAATTAGGGTTTAGGGTTTGAATTAAGGTTTCGGGTCAAAATTAGGGTTCTGGGTCAAAATTAGGGTCAAAGTTAGGGTTTGAAATAGGGTTTTGAGTTTAAAATATGGTTTTGGGTCAAAAATAGGGTTAGTATGAGGGTTTTGGGTCAAAATTAGGGCTCTGGGTTAAAATTAAGGTTTTGGGTCAAAATTAAGGTTTTTGGTTCAAATTAGGGTTTAGGGTTTGAATCAGAGTTTTGAGTTAAAGATATGTTTTTGGGGCAAAAATTGGGTTAGAATTAGGGTTTTGGGTTACAATTAGGGTTCTGTGTCCAAATTAGGGCTTAGTATTAGAATTTGAGATAGAATTAGGGTTTTGGGTAAAATTAGGGTTTCAGGTCAAAATTAGGGTTCTGGGTCAAAATTAGGATTTAGGGTTTGAATTTGGGTTAGAATTAGGCTGTTGGGTAAAATTAGGGTTTCAGGTCAAAATTAGGGTTCTGGGTCAAATTTAGGGTTTAGGGTTTGAATTAGATTTTGAGTTTAAAATAGGGTTTTGGGTTAAAAATAGGGTTAGAATTTTGGTTTTGGGTTAAAATTAGGGTTTTGGGAAAAATTAGGGTTCTGGGTCAATTTTAAGGTTTAGGATCAAAGTTAGGGTTTAGGGTTTGAATTAGGGTTTTGAGTTTAAAATAGGGTTTTGGGTCAAAACAGGGTTAGAATTAGAGTTTTGTGTCAAAACTTGGGTTTTGGGTCCAAATTTGGGTTTTGGGTCAAATTTAGGGTTTAGGGGTTGAATTAAGGTTTTGAGTTAAAATAGGGTTTTGGGTCAAAAATAAGGTTAGAATTAGGGTTTTGGGATAAACTTAGGGTTTCGAGTTATAATTAGGTTTTTGGGTCATATTTTGGGTTTAAGGTCAAAGTTATGGTTTAGGGTTTGAAATAGGGATTTGAGTTTAAAATAGGGTTTTGGTTCAAAAATAGGGTTAGTATTAGGGTTTTGGGTCAAAATTAGGGCTCTAGGTTAAAATTATGGTTTTGGGTCAAAATTAGGGTTTTTGGTAGAAATTAGGGTTTTGGGTTTGAATTAGGGTTTTGAGTTACAGATATGTTTTTGGGGCCAAAATAGGGTTAGAATTAGGGTTTTGGGTTAAAATTAGGGGTCTGTGTCAAAATTAGGGCTTAGGTTAGAATTTGGTTTAGAATTAGGATTTTGGGTAAAATTAGGGTTTCGGGTCAAAATTAGGGTTCGGGGTCAAGTTTAGGGTTTAAGGTCAAAATTAGGGTTTAGGGTTTGTAATATGGTTTTGAGGTTAGAATTAGGGTTTGGGGTCAAAATTAGAGTTTTGGGTCAAAATTAGAGTTTAGGGTTTGAATTAAGGTTTTAAGTTAAAAATAGGGTTTTGGGTCAAAAATAGGGTTAGAATTAGGGTTTTGGTTTAAAATTAGGGTTTCGGGTCAAAATTAGGGTTCTGGGTCAGATTTAGGGTTTAGGGTTTGAAATAGGGTTTTGAGTTTAAAATAGGGTTTTGGGTAAAAAAATAGGGTAAGAATTAGGGTTTTGCATTAAAATTAGGGTTACTGGTCAAAATTAGGTTTTTGGGTCAAATTTTGGGTTTAGGGTCAAAATTAGGTTTTTGGGTCAAATGTTGGGTTTTGAGTTAAAAATAGGGTTAGAATTAGTGTTTAGGGTTAAGGTTTAGGATGAAAATTAGGGTTTAGGGTTTGAATTAGGGTTTTGTGTTTAAAATAGTGTTTTGGGTCAAAATTAGGGCTTTGGGTCACAATTAGGGTTTTGTGTTAAAATTAGTGTTTAGGATCAAAATTAGGGTTTAGGGTTTGAATTAGGGTTTTTGGGTTTAAAATAGGGGTTTGGGTAAAAAATAGCGTTAAAATTAGGGTTTTGGGTTAAAATTTAGGGTTTCGGGTCAAAATTAGGTTTCTGGGTCAAAATTTGGGTTTAGGGTTTGAATTAGGGTTAGAATTAGGCTTTTGGGTAAAATTAGGGTTTTGGGTCAAAATTAGGGTTCTGGGTCAAATTTAGGGTTTAGGGTCCAAATTAGGGTTTAGGGTTTGAATTAGGTTTTGAGTTTAAAATAGGGTTAGAATTAGGGTTTTGGGTTAAAATTAGGGTTTTGGGAAAAAAAATAGGGTTATGGGTCAAATTTAAGGTTTAGGATCAAAATTAGGGTTTAGGGTTTTGAGTTAAAAATAGGGTTTTGGGTCAAAATAGGGTTAGAACTTGGGTTTTGGGTCCAAATTTGGGTTTTGGGTCAAAATTAGGGTTTAGGGTTTGAATTAAGGTTTTGAGTTAAAAATATGGTTAGAAGTAGGGTTTTGGTTTAAAATTAGGGTTTCGGGTCAAAATTAGGGTTCGAGGTCTGATTTCGGGTTTAGGGTTTGAAATAGGGTTTTGAGTTTGAAATAGGGTAAGAATTAGGGTTTTGCATTAAAATTAGGGTTACTGGTCAAAATTAGGTTTTTCGGTCAAATTTTTGGTTTAGGGTCAAAATTAGGGTTTACGGTTTGAATTAGGGTTTTGAGTTTAAAATTCGGTTAGAATTAGGGTTTTGGGTCAAAATTAGGGTTTTGGTACAAATTAGGGTTTAGGGTTTGAATTAGGGTTTTGAGTCAAATTAGGGTTTCGGGTCAAAATTAGGGTTTAGGGTTTGAAATAGGGTTAGAATTAGGGTTTTAGGTCAAAATTAAGGCTTTAGGTTAAAATTAGGGTTTTGGGTCAAACATAGGGTTTAGGGTTTGAATTAAGGTTTTGAGTTAAAAATAGGGTTTTGGGTCAAAAATAAGGTTAGAATTACGGTTTTGGGTTAAAATTAGGGGTTCGAGTCAAAATAAGGTTTTTGGCTCAAATTTTGGGTTTATGGTCAAAGTTAGGGTTTAGGGTTTGAAATAGGGTTTTGAGTTTATAATAGGGTTTTGAGATTAAATTAGGGTTTTGGGTCAAAATTAGGGCTTTGGGTTAAAATTATGGTTTTGGTTTAAAATTACGGTTTCGAATCAAAATTAGGGTTCTCGGTCAAAATTAGGGTTTGAATTTGGGTTTTGAGTTTAAAGTAATGTTTTGGGTTTATGGTCAAAGTTAGGGTTTAGGGTTTGAAATAGGGTTGAGTTTAAAATAGGGTTTTGGGTCAAAATAGAGTTAGAATTAGCGTTTTGGGTCAAAATTAGGGCTTTGGGTTAAAATTATGGTTTTGGGTCAAAATTTTGGTTTAGGGTTTGAATTAGGGTTTTGAGTTAAAAATAGGGTTAGAATTAGTGTTTTGGGTCGAAACTTGGGGTTTGGGTCTAAATTTGGGTTTTGGGTCTAAATTAGGGTTTTGGGTTTGAATTAAGGTTTTGAGTTAAAAATAGGGTTTTGGGTAAAAAATAAGGTTAGAATTAGGGTTTTTGGTCAAAATTAGGGTTTTGGGTCAAAATTAGTGTTTTTGGTACAAATTAGGGTTTAGGGTTTGAATTAGGGTTTTGAGTTAAAAATAGGTTTTTTGGTAAAAAATAGGGTTAGAATTAGGGTTTTGGGTTAATATTAGGGTTCTGGGTCATAATTAGGGCTTAGCGTTAGAATTCGAGTGAAAATTAGGTTTTTGGGTCAAATTTTGGGTTTATGGTCAAAGTTAGGGGTTAGGGTTTGAAATAGGGTTTTGAGTTTAAAATAGGGTTTTGGGTCACAAATAGGGTTAGAATTAGTGTTTTGGGTAAAAATTAGGGCTTTGGGTTAAAATTAGGGTTTTGGTTTAAAATTAGGGTTTCGGGTCAAAATTAGGGTTCTGGGACAAAATTAGTGTTTAGGGTTTGAATTAGGGTTAGAATATGGCTATTGGGTAAAATTAGGGTTTTGTGTAACACCCTGTATTTCACTGTTTTAAATAACAGTAATACATATAAATATGTTTATAAATCTATTTGAGTTTTATAAAATTATTTTAAATAAACGGAGTTTGCTACTCAATCCTACTTGACTGTAGGAAGCTATGATTAAAATTTAGGTTGGAAATTCAGGCGAAACCCGGCCCGCGAATTCCATTGACAGTATAATAATACTGCTCAAAAGGCCTAATTTTAATTCGTGAACGAAAGACTTAAGTTTAGTATTTTATTTTCTACAACTTTGTATTTTTAGAATTTTTTTCAGAAAAAATAAAATAATTTACGTATTATGGGCGGAAAGCGTAATCGGGTAGACGACGGAAGGGAAATTAGAGTTTCTAAAAGTGGATAGACGGTTTATCTTAGGATTTTGAGATGATTCAAGGGGATGAATCATATTTTTAAGTCTAGAAGGTTTTTCAGGGTTAAATTGAAAATTTAGAAATTTACGGTTAAGTCCTTGAACTTTCTGTAAATTACCCTTTTGTCCCTAAATTAGTTTTTTTCGTTTTTCCAAGTGGATTGGGCTAGAATCCTTGTTTCTAACCTTAAATGGTCGTGGCTTATAAGCCCAAACTTTTCTAGTTCATAGTTGAGTCCATAAAGCCCATTTAAGTTTCTTATCTTAAGTTTAAAGGCTTAAATCTTCAAGTGGGCCCCACAACAAACAAGAAAATGAAACCAAGCCCAAATGTGTCAAGCCCAAATACATAAGCCCATGAGAGAAGATGACTTTCTCATTTGATGGATGAATCAAGATTTTTCTAGAATGTTCCACACTTTTCTACATTATTCTTGGGTTTTCTACATCATTCTAGGTTATTCTCAAAGGTTCTTGAATTATCTTAATCTATTTTGACTCATCAAATCAGCCAACTAAGTCAAAGATAAGCTAGCATTTAATGTGACAAAAATCATCATCATGACATTTTATTGTCTATTTGCAAACTAGTCCTTCAACTATTGGAATCTTTGCAATTTGGTCCTTAGAACTTAATTGCATTTTGATCCTTGAACATGACAACTCATCTTCATCTAGAATTTTCTTGAGATGTCGCCACTCACACTATAAATACCCTCCTCTCACTTTTCATTTAGTTCTTTGGTCATTTGCTTTCTAAAAAACTCTAAAGTTTCCAAGTTTCTTAGTTCTAAGTTGTAAAGCAAGTTCTTGGATTTCCTTTGTCATTGATTTTCAAGAGGTAAGTTCTAATCTTCATTCTTAATCATGCCTATGTTCTTTAGTAAGTTTCTTGATTTAAGGCTTATATCATGGTTGTTCATCATTTTCAAGTTTCTAACCCTAGAACTTTGAAAAATCATAATAAATCCTAGGAAAATCTAATGATGATGAAACTACTTTCTATCTTCTAGATATCATGTCTACTATCTAAATCCAAGAGCATGAAGCAATCAAAAAATCTTTTTCTTGAAAACCTAGCTTTGGCCGAACCTATCACCTTAGGGTTGGTAGAGTTTTGTTCATGTGTTTTCATGTATGAACATGTATTCTATATGGCATGTATGACTACACACTCTAATCCATGTTAGTCTCTTAAAATGACTATTTTTCTCAAAAATATTCATCTTAGCCGAACCCTAAATGGGTGAGTTTTGTTGAGTTTTGTTCATGATTTTCATAGATGATCTTAGAAATCAAGCTCTTAGTATATATGCTTTATTAATCCAAGATGATTTGTTAAACTAAGAACCCTAGACTTATGAACCTATTGAGACCGAATACATGTGTAAAAGAGTTAGGAAGTTTTGAGTTTGAAACTTAGTTATTTAGTCACTAATCTATGATTTAGGTTAATTAAGGATCATTAATCCATAACTTAATCATGATTAGAAGTTTTAGTCATTTAAAAACCCTAGAGGCCGTGACTATGTATTAGGGTTTAGAATGTTTTAGTTTCTTGAATTGTAACTATTTGGTTATAATGATTGAAGGTTAGTTGAGTACGACGTTTCCAAGGTAATGAAATTCTGAAGAAGTCTGTAAGTTGAGCAAGGAGTCTTCAAGAGGTAAGGGGGGAACACCGAGGAGGATTCTATTCAATGGCTATATGCTATCCAATGGTTGTTTGTAATTATTTGTTTGTTAGTATTTATTTATGTCGTTTATTGTGGTGTTATCTGCATCTGTGTGGTTTACTTTGCGTTAATTGTTTATTTGCAATTATACTATGAACTGTGATGCATGATCTGCCTGGGAAATATCTGTGATATAATTGTTGTTTGATGTGTGAGAAGCCTGACAGTGGTCAGTGCACAATTAAGAAAGTCGGATAAAAGATTTAAGAAGCTTCGCCAAATTATATTCAATGTTTTAGTGGCAAATTATTGGTATATGATATCAAAGGGAAGTTATTTTGAGAAAAATAAAGAGTTTGAAAAATATTATTATTTTAATAATTTATTTTTGGAAAAGTGAATTATGAGTCACAACGAGTGCGAAACTGTGAAAATAGTTCAGTACTGCTAACTTTTATGTAAGGAAACTCGGAATATTACAAAATATTCTTTTATAAAAATAATTGGTGAAAATAAGTTAACAATGATTTTAGAGAATTAATTAAGTGGAAAAAGTTAAGTTTTTGGCTCCAAAAGCCTTATAAATAATGTTTGATGGCAAGTTTGGAAAAGTGTAGACAGTAAGTATTTTCGAAACAGCAGTGCCTATTTTGAGGAAATTAAACCTCGAGTGACTCATTGGTTTGTGAAAAACTAAGTTTTATTTGTTAAGAATTTTATAATGAATTTCTACCATTAGAAAAGGAATTTCTAAAAATCAAAAGTTGATTTAACAATGTTGAAAATACAGTTGGACTTAGTAACCGAGACGTCGGGGTACTAATGTTCTGTGTTGTGATGGACTCAGTCATTTGGACTTTGAGGGCCTATATTGTATACATGAGGTATACTGTGATGAATTGTATACATGAAGTATACTGTGAAGAAACATTGAAGATGTTTTCTAGTAGCACGAACCTAGGACTGGTGCACCGGTCGAGAGGTGTCGTGATTGAGCACTCGGACAGTAAGGTCCTGTGTTGTAATGAAAGTTTTAAAAAGTGTTTTAAAACTATGTGAGTCGTAAGCCATTTTGAGCTTCGGCAAAAGAAAGATTGAGCACAAAGAAAAGAACAAAACAAAAGTGTTTTGCATGCATTTGGCAGACGTGCCTGCGGTTTGTGACTTAATGCATTAATTACCTGCGGCGAATGGTAATTACGATATGCATTTATCTCATGTGCCTAGAGAGGACATGGAGACCTCATCTTACTTGCTAATGGTTGGGCCACTGGTTGTGGACTTAGCAATGTGTTTGGCCTTGTGTGTGCCTGGCTGTGTATGCCTTTTTAAGATGGGAAGAGGATTTGTGCACCTGTTGGCAGTTGGCCAAGTTAGCCAGTGTGGCTATGGAATCTGATCAACTCATATGATGTTGGGATATCTCATGAGATTAGGACGAAAATTATTTGATGAATAGAAGTGTCATGTATAATTTTATGGATGATGTTTGGGGTGTTAAACCCACTGATAAACTGTTAGTTTATAACTAATTGTATGTGATAAATGTTGATGTGTTAATTGATGGCTAGACTGTGGTTATTGAGTAAGATCCATGTATTGGTTTCTCACTCTTACAACATATCTAGATGAATCCGGACGTACCGTTGGTGCAGTCGAGGATTCGTACAATCACTTTTGATCGGGCACAGTATGGTGGTGCCTGGGAGATAAATATTGGGGCACTTAGCGCCACCTACCATGGCCCTAGTACGGAAGTTATTGGAACAATAGAAGAAGGACCCAATCAGAGAACTCATGAAGTGGAAACCGTTGAGGTATCACTACCACCAGTTTGGCTGTATCTTCAATACCTGGAAGAGCATGGAATGATGGATCCTTTACCTCAACCACAACCTCTTCAGATATTAGGAAATGGGGAACCTCCAGCTGAAGTGGAGCTAGTTGAAGGTGAGGAAGATCCATAAGAATACCTAGAGGATGATCCCGAGTTTCAACCTCCTGCGGTGGATGATGAAGATTTTTCAAATGGCGCAGCGGAAGCGGAGGTATCGTCATCAGATTCGTCAGCTGTAGGTGGGATTGATCCTTATGGTCTTCCCAATGGGTTTCACTAGCTTGACCAGCTTTAGGTATAGTTTCCGGGGGTAGTGAGTCTTGATAGTTTCTTTTGGCTTCGGAGAGCCATTAGTTTTTGAGATAGTTCTGAACTAGTTGTTGTTGATATGTATATATCCTTATCTCCTTTGTTTAGTTTGATGGAGAATAGCCTATGCTTCTAAAGGCCTTTTTGATATCTCCTAATATAGGTGTTGTGTATGTAAACGATGAAGTATATATATATATATGGATGTACATATATGTTGTTTATGTTTATAATGGTTGTAAGTTGTATGTTTAAAGAAAAAAAAAATTTCAGCACTATTTTCATATAAGGTTAGTCACTCTAAATTATATTTTCCGAAAGTAACCAGCATTATATAATTATATTATTGTGTTTGGGTAGTAAATGGGATGACCCTAGAGTAGGGTGTCGCATTTTGTGGTATCAGAGCTGGTCGAGTCTTTCGGGAATGTCGGGAAATAGGTCTGTTATGTCTATGTTGTGTGATCTCTGACTTAGACTTGTTTTAATTACTTATTAGAAGTAATGTGTAGTAATAAGTGAGTTTGCGTTTCAGTTCTGGTTTGGTCTAACTGATTGTGATTTGTAGGTCAGTTATGGAACGTGGACGTGGACGTGGACACGGTCGTGGACGAGGCCGTAGAGGGGGTCGTATAGGAGGTCGTGGTAATATGAATGAGGAGTATGAAGAAGGAGTAGACTATGCGGCTCAAGCAATGGAGAACATGGCAGCAGCAATTGCAAATCAGACTGCAGCGATGAATGTCCAGAACTTGCAAGCTGCAGAGGGCAAGGCTTTGATTGCGTTTCGAAGTCAAAATCCTTCACAGTTTGGTCTGAATGCAAATTCTGAGAAGGCTGATCTGTGGATTCAGGAGTTGGAAAAGATCTTCGAGTTAGTTGCTACGCCGGCAGATGTTCGGGTCACTTATGCTGCTTTCCTACTGGTGGGAGATGCAGAGTATTGGTGGAAAGGTGCTAGGCTACTGTTGGAGGCTGAGCATCAAGATATTACTTGGGATGTTTTTCGAATTGCGTTTATGGACAAATATTTTTCGGAGAGTATAAGGATCGAGAGGGAACGACAATTTCTGGGGTTATATCAGAGAGATTTATCGGTGGAGGAGTATGCGGCGAAGTTTGAATCACTTGCCAAATACTTTCGTTTCTTTCAAGCTAAACCGAATGAAAGCTGGAAGTGTGAAAGATTTGAAGCGGGACTGAGATTTGAGATTAAGGAGTCCGTTTTACCTCTACAACTTCGTAATTTCCAAGCACTAGTGGAAATGAGTCGTAAGATCGAGCAGATGAGGAAAGGAAAGGATACTAGAGGAAGTGTTGGTGGACCTTCTAAATTCAAGAATCAGAATCAGAGTTGGAAAGGAAAACAGAATCAGAGGAAACCTTATTTTCGTCCGCAAGTAAATAATCAGAATCGACAACAGAACCGTTCGAATTTTGTTGCATCAGGAAGTGGAGGTCAAAGAAATCAAAATCAAGGTCAAATTAGGAGATGCTTTAATTGTGGAGAACCGGATCACATGTCAAATGTTTGTCCTAGA